>CM076578.1:931584314-932184314 GCA_034641835.2 Pinus albicaulis | reverse complement strand
TCAAACAACCTTTTAAAACCTTAATGAAAAATGAGGAAAATTGTTCCCTTTAAGATTTATTTTAACTAGGAACTGATTTATCCCCATTATGGTCACCAATATGTTATCACTTGAAATATCCAAAGGTTGTTCTAATCGTTAAAAAGAAATATCATATGTAAATACAAACCACTTTTGGAGCTTAGGATCTTGCCTTCCTAAACTCAGAGAGGGATCTCTCTATATGATTTAACTTTGTTTGTTTAATATATTTTAGGCTAGTTATGTATGCTTAATTGGATTTATTTTGATTGGTTTGTGGAATTAATGATTTAGATGAATAGGTGCTTTTCAATTTTCCATTGGGCTATGGAGTCAGTATACTTTGAAAACAGAAAAAAAATCAGATTATAAAGAAAATATTACAGGGCAATATAGGTGAGCAATATCATATCTCAAGGTTGAATGGTGAAGTGATCTTTCAATTGGGATCAAGAAGCAATTAAGAATTTATTAAACTAGATAATGCAGAAGGGTGAAGAAAGTCAATCGGGATCAGAGGGAAATTAAGAATTCTCTAAACCGGATATCAAAAGAAAAGATAGAAATGTATAACAGTTAAAAGCAGAGTGTAAATTTCTAAGCAAATTATGCAGTAAAAATCCTGTTATAACATTCAAATTTAGAACACATACAATTTTATGGAATACTTAGAAAGAGAATATGAACAATTGAAATTTATACTTCACTGAGATAGCTCAACACATGAATCTTGTAAAGAAGTTTCTTTATAACTTGTTCTGTTTGTCAACTAGAAGTTGGTACAATAACCATTAGGAAATAGATCAGTCAAATACGGAAATATTCAGAAATCCACACTTGATACTTCGAATAATGAAGTATTTATACAAAAAATTTACAAAAAAAATCCTGTCAACTTACTAGGATTTATTCTAGGAAAATAAAATATCTTTATGCAAAAAGATAATGACACCTTGATATCTGGCCCTGATTCTTTGCTTGCTATTATCTATTTTTTTTCTTTCATTTGTCTTCTCTTTCACCCGTTATAGTAAATCAAACCATTTTCCCCATTTTTTTTCATTTGGAATCTTGATTTTCATCATGTTGCGGTAAATTTCATTTGCCTCCGAATATATGGAAAATGTAGGCTTATTTACGAAAATGTGATTTATCTCATGCTGGAGGTAAAATAAGTTTTCATTTTACTTTTCGAATGATTTATGCCCTAAAAGATGATGGCAAAGATGTTTCTTTTGTACGTGGTGTAGGTGTATCATTCTTGATAACAGTCACTTTCTCTGTTTCAATTGTCTCTCCCTACTCTATTAGTGGATTTAACTTGTTGCATTACTTATACACAATCTTGAATTTATTATCAAATGTAGTTTCTACTGAGTATGAGCCTTTTTGAATTTCTATCCTATGGGTCTGGAGTAAGTAAGATGGAACTAGTATCAAGCTTCTTTTCCATCTCCTAGTTCCGTTAATCACCTGCACAACAAAATAAAACAATTGTAATGAAAACAAAGGTTTGCAGGAAGGCGAGCGGGGTTTTATTTATTTTTGAAACTTGGGTGGTTTATCGCATAGTTTGGAAGTGGTTTAGCGGTTTGGGATTTGGGGGGGGGTGCGATAAAACATGGAGGAGCCACATGGCAGGAGAGTAGGCAGAGAAAACAACTGATTTCACACCCCCCCCCCCTTGGTTTTAAATATCAGACGTCAGGGAGTGCGAAATGAATCGTGGGCTGTCATATCTGCTCAACAAATATTGAACATCAGGCGTAGTTTTGCGAAATATTTCAAATGAGGTGGGGTCGAGAAAATGTTTAGGTGAAAGGTTTAAAGAAGGAGAGTCAAATGAAAGTAGGGCCATTAAAATATATTAAGCGGGGAGTTTAAATCAAAAGGGGTATCCACCATTTTTTTATTTTTGCACTTTAAACTATTGAAAAGGCTTTTTTTTTTATGGAAACATAAAGTTTAGTCAAGGGGAAGGGATTTTCAAAGGGGAAAGGGAATTTTAGCAAGGGGAAGGTTTAGAAAGATATTTTTTGATAATGGATAAGCATAATGATTCTTATAGAACTTTTTGTAAAATATTCTACCTACCCTTTTATTCATCCTAACATTTTTTTCCTATCCTTTATTGGGTGCATTTGAGCTTGTTGACCCTTTTATTTTCTTTTGATAAGCAAACTAACTTATTTCTAACCTTATATCTTCCAATGGCTCAGATTAAACTTATGAGCTCATTTTTATTCTCCACCTAAGTATTGATCTTCCAAGATTAAATGGTTCGGTAAAATATTTATTCACTAACTAGCATAACATAAAATTTTAAAGGCACGAATGATCAAGATTAGATTTCATGATCATCATGAATTGTGGAATTTTGAACAAGCTGCACACAATATATTTTCAAAAATAAAGTAAACTAGGAGTAGTGGCATTTGAATGTGTAACACTGTCAGAAATTAATTTTTGCTTCTTTTTATGGGGTTCATATTTTATATCTTTTTTATACTTCTTTATTTTGGTCCTTTGATTATTCTTTTAGGACATACCCTCTTTGAATTTTTTAATATGGAAAAAATTTTCAGAAATGCAAAGGTATGTATAATATTACAAGACTTAACATAGTCAATTCAAAATTATGATGCCTATTATTATAGGACCCTAACAGGTGCCTAGGAAATTGAGATGCCTAGGACTTAGGTTTTAGGGGAAAATGGAATTAGGAGATAGAGATATAGTGGTGTAGGGGTATGGATAGGGTTCAATGTGATGTGGGAAGGGTATTAGAGTGTTATGAATTCAAATTGGGAATGAGGGAATGAAATTAGGGTTTGAAGCTTAGGAACACTTCAATTTTTTCATGAAAATTCAAGCACCATGAAAATTGCTCTTTGAGGAATGAAAGGAAGGTACAAATGTTTCTTAATTACTTGATAAGATAAGGTGGGAACCTTTGCTAAAGGTTAGAGGAAATTTTCATGAATTTTGGAGCTTTCTGATAAAAATGGCAGGTCCGCAACACCTATTACAGGTGTGCCCTCCAACTGCCAGGTGTGCCCACCATGCTACCAAGTGCGCAATGCCATATTAAAACCAAATTTTGAGTGCCTTCCCAAAGTATAAATTAATCTCATGATAGATAATTGGAAATATATATATCTTGGCTAGACAATGGACCTATCAAACACTCCAAATGAAAAAGTATAGCCCCTCAAAATCAATTATCCCAATATTGGTCAAAATGTGCAGAATGGGGGTGAAAAAATGCAATGTGCTCTTGCAGACAACTTTTGGAGGCCTTCCGCAACTCCAAATTGAGCTCAAGATAGCTCATTGGAAATAAATCTCTGTTTGGTTATCATTTAAGATATCCCAAAACTCATTTGGACATTCCATCTAGGAGAAAAATTGATTTTCCCTAGGTCACTTCAGAAGTGCAGAAAACCTCTTGTAGCACCGGTATTTTTTACATTTATCCCAAACCATTAAACCTTTGTAAAACCTGAAGGAGGTGTTTATTCCTTTACCTATGATGTACAAAAACCTCTCTCACATTTGTGAAATTCATCTCTGTTTGGTCAGAAACATATTTTGAAGAAAACCTAGCCCTATGAGTGGCAAATGATTTGACTCTTGGAATGACTTCTTGAAAAATGATGGAGACATGATGTTTATTAGCTAAAATGACCTCATACTTACTAATATGACCTACCGTATTCCTCCTCTGATCAGATGTCTCTAATTCCATAGCAAACCCTAGCTCAGTGGGAGAGGAAATTAGGGTTTAGTGCTTGTGGAAAATGGTGATTTGGGAACCCTTGGGAAAAGACAACTCCCTTTGGCATTCACTTAACCTTTTGAAACTTTACCCTTTCACTTGAATATTTCCTTTGAAAAATTGATCACTTGATATGCCTGAGAACTCTAGGATTTGACTTTTTGGTGGTTTAGCATATTTGGAACACTGAGTTAACAGCTTGGGATGGTGAAATTATTACATTTGAAAAACATAAAATTACATAATAAAAATATAAAAAATTACATTTGAACTAAAAATTACATGATGATATAAGAATTTATCTTTATAAGTCATCTTCACATGGTGAAGAGAAGTTTATTGGATCACCCTTTACTTGTTTTCTTTGTTTCACTTGCTGGTCTTATGCAATGGAAATGGTGTGTTATTGGACTTTGAAAACCCTAAAACCCAATGAAAACCTTGAAAAACCCTAAAAGACCTAATGAGACCTTGAAGGACTGAATTTCAAGATGACATGATGACCTCATGACTAATACAAATGGCATGATAAAATTGACTTTATGGATGATGTACAGTCAGCAAAGTATGAAGATATGCCATAAAGTTATCAAATTTAGGGAAGAGTGATGTTTTTAGACTAGGAATACCATCAATGACTAACTTTTACATCACCTAGTGGAATGAAAAAAAAAATCCAAGTGGGACCCTTAAAATGATATGAAAAGAGGATTTTTTATCACTGATGGAAGGATGCAAATACTGACACTAACATCGGCCTTATTAGGGATGGCAGCTCCTTGGAGGTGTCAAGAACACCGTAGACCAAGTGCCTAACCATTGGGGCCAATACAATAAAAAACCCAAATTGATAAGCATGAATAAATGCTGACAACTCAAATGACACAAAATGACTTGAAACTGACTTAAAATTGACTAAAAAAAATGACTCGATACTGAGTGAAAAATATGCTCATAATTGAGCTTATTCAACAAAAGATAATCTAACTCATCCATTCATCACCTGATCAAGTGAAATAGAACAACCAATGCAACCATGTAAGCATTCTGACTATTGTTTGAATTCTACGCAAGTGCTTGCTTATGAGAAAGAAGAGAGAACTATTGAAAGGAAACTCCCATGAAAACTTGTAATCAGATTGAATCTTGATGAAATTGCAAATCATGAGCCCACTAGCTGACCTCAAGAATACTGCAAAAGGATCTTCATAGGAATACATATTGATTTAAAACCCATCTAATACATTACTGCTATATTCTAGGCAGTCTTCATGACATGAATATAAACTTTCATCTTTACCCTTACTTTCTTGATATGATTGCAAATTTTGGGATGAGCTTTGTAATGAGAACCCTACTGAAAATGACAAAGAAACCAATTGTAGGATCAAGTTTATATCAACACCCTTTCCAGACTCATGGTTAGCTAATGGAGAAGGAATTTTACTGTAGATATCATCCAACACATCAGCCATAGGGTCACGAAAAAATTGAAAACACTGTTGCGACCTATTTTCCATTGGTTCTAATGAGACTGCATGACTTTCCACAGGCTGCTCATCCTGTGCTTTAGAGAAATTATAAAAATTTTCCTTTAAAAAATGAAATTCTTCCAAACATAATGGTACATAATCATCCTGCATAATTTGATCATATGTTTTAGCTTCCAAGCCTTCATCTACAATTTGAAATTCAATGGAACTTGGTGGTTGTAAATCTAGAGCAAAGGAGGATTCTATGTCACAAATTATTTCCTCAACCATTTCAGGAGAAGGTTTATCATTTATAGTGTTGATCAATCGCTTATCTGCTTGCTTATAGTTTTCTCTTATTTTTGAAAATGAGGAGGAACACAAGGGTAAAGAGCTCTGATCAAGAATTTCAATATCCTTTTGATTGTCAAGATCAATAGATGACTGTTGATTACTGATTTCATTAAAGTTGTCTCTAATGAAATGAAATGAAGTAAAACAAAGGGGAAAATATCCTTCACTTAATTCCAAATTTTCTACAATTTCCTCCTCACTGCCATAGCTGATATGCATCGGCTGATCATTGTGTTCGAGTTGTTGAAACTGAACTTCCTCCTCCCACAAACCAATTTTTGATTTCTCTGTAATATTAGCTTATGTTTGGAGAACATAATCTTTTTCATATTGATCAAACTTAGGAAAATCATCAAAAGAAGGAATGTCATCAAACATACACATTAGATCAGAAGATTGTTTCTCTTCGGATTGATCTACAATTCCATTTTCTAATCTATATGGTAGCTGGGATTAGCAGGAAAGTGTTTAGGGCCAGCAACCTCTTCTTTTTCTGCAATAAGTGGGTCATGGTGATCTTGAACAGAAAATCCATCTCTCATGGTGATATTTTGCATCATTTCCTCTATTGTAATAACCAAAATATCGAGTTTTACCTCTGAAGGTGTCAGGGGCTCTGCAATGTTCTCCCTCTCTTCTTCCTTCAACTTTTCCCTTCTAATAAAAAAATTAGCCTCTACATCTACTGCATTGTTATGCATCTCTTCAAGTGTTGCAAGGTTCCTTTCTCTTAGCTGAAACTCCATTTCCAGATCAAAGGCATCTAGGTAATGTAAGAGAGTTGAGCCAGGAGGAGGTCTTATATCAGAAGGTATCGAATAATGGACTTGATTGAATCTGGCAAAAAACTGTTGTACGATCTCCCCTAGTTGTCTTTTCAGCTGGTCATACTCTTCTAGAATCAGGAAAGGGTTTTCTTTGACCATCCACTTGTCGAGGAAAACTTTGAAAAACTACAAGAAATCTGAGATGCTCGCAGCAGGCATGTTTTTTAACCAACTCTTGACTTTGCCTTGAAAATAAAGAGAAAATAGCCTGATACCGACATCCTTTTCTTCAAATTAAAAAAGGTTGAGGAAAGTCTCAAAATTTTTCATATGTCTCTCAGCGGTGACATTTTCACGTTCACCATCAAACCTCGGCAGATATAGGTAATTATTTTCAGGGAAATCATGGAGTATGTGAGGTAAGATGAGTGGTTTGTATCTATATAGATTTTTATAAGGTGTAGGAGTATGTACAGAAGCTGTAGGATCAGTCTTGATCTCTTAAGGTTCATCAATTTGAAGATGGTCATCATAATATTCAGAAAAAAGGGTCTAGACCAAGATCAAAGGCATACAGGGAATTTGTATTTACAAACTTCAAGGGAGAGGAATCCAATAAAGGTCCATGATATTTTCTAAAACATAATATACCTTGGAAAAATTTCTGGACATTCTCAGGAAAAGAGAATAAATATTTCATGATAAATAACATGATGTCTTTAATGAAAGTGCAAGTTGAATACCTGATCCTCCCATGTTGTCCTTTCATATTTCTTGGCAAGGTTCATCCTGCAGTGGAGTCTTTGGATTTGATTTTGAATCTGATTTGGAGTCGCCAGGTGGATGATTTCAACCTACATGTGTCTCATCACTGTCCACCATCAACAATCAAATCTAAATTTTGATGATTTTTCCTGGGGAATACCTATCACCTCATTCCCCGGCAACGATGCCAATATGTTATCACTCTACCAGATTTCTAAGGCTGAAGAAGAAATCCCAATAGAGGTAACCACATACCAATATTTTGGCTTGGTATCTAGCCCTACCAAACCAGAGAGGGCTCTCTCCACAAGGTCACGATCAAGAGGGTTGGATGAGTTGTGGTTTTAAGCTAGGTATAATTACAGGGGTTTTATTTGGTTAAATTTGGTTGTTGAATAAGGACCAGGTCAAAAAGGCTAGATCAGGACAAATAAGATTAGGGTTACAGTCCATTCAATGGGGCAAGGTAGGTAGGAAGGCTAGAACATTAGGCTTTTTTGGGATGGGTTTATCATTTATAGTGAGGAGCTAGAAATAGCAAGGAAAAACTTTTTTTCTTTCTAAATTGAAGAAAAATGAACAGACTATGTAGATTTTCCCAAAACAGAGCATGAGAGATGTCTTCCATTTATCAACTTAAAAACCAACATATCATAGAAATGAAATGAATCATGAAGCAAAACATTCATACATAATGAGACATATGAAGAACAATGCTAAATTTCCATACCACAGGTATACCAAAGAAATAGCTGCAACACTTTCATTAAACTCCTGCCAAAATGATTACAATGGAGTCTCTGATCAATATGCCAAATTCCAACAATTTCCAACCTATGGAATGAATCAAAAAGTACATGATATAGGAATGAAACCACTTATCCCAATCTCAAGGGTCGAATCCATGAGGGAAGGAGCAGTTCCACCAAAAACTGAGTTGAATACCTAGATTGTAGGGTGGTCAAACTGACTCATCACTCAATTTTTGCAAACTGATTCATTACACCTCATCATGAGTTTTCATCTAATGTATTTACCCTAGGTAAAAACAAAAAACATTATAATTTCATTTAATTCCATCAATTACATAAGTAAAAACTTGATTTTCCAAGATGAAAATCAAATTTGTAGAAAAAATAGAGAAAAATAAGAAAAAGTCAGGTGTACCCTCAAAATGCTAGGTGCACCCTCGTAGTGCCAAGTGCGCCCTCCAAATTTCAGGTGAGTTTTGGATGGGCTCCCGGTGTCCAAGTTGAGCTCAGAATAGCTCATTGGAAATATTATCCTGTCTAATTTCCAGATATAAGCTTTTTTTTCAGAATGGAATTGATTTGAGCCCTAAAAGCTTCATTCTCCCAAGACTACTCAATGCGCAGCGCCAAGGTGAAAAATGAGGCAGAACTGTGGTTTTTAGGGTGTTTTTTCACTTTTTCACCTTCCAATTGTCCAAAAAAATCTTATAAAGTTTGGTTTATTGCATGTATTCATCATTATGAATCTAATGGTGGTCTCCTTTTGGCCAAAATATGCCTCGAACTAGGCACTGCGCAGCTGGCTTTATAGTTGTCACAAAACTTTCTTGAAATGCACAAAATTTCCAAATTTTCCAAAAATGTCACAAACCTATAAAAAATTGTTGAATGATGAATGATGATGAAGGTTATGCATGGAGTGAGGCTTCAACAAGGATATCAAGCCTCCCTTCCTCTTTTTTCATGGTTAGGGTTTCAATTTTTGCATTGGCCTTCTTAAGTTTTGACCTTGCATTCTTGTTTCTTTTGGCATAATGCTTTGTCATCCCTATATGAATATCATTGTCCTTCTTGGCCTTTTTCAACAACTTCTCAAGGTGGTTAATTCTTCCTCCCTTATGTGGCCTTCTCTCTTCCCTCCCTTCTTCCTCCATGAATTCTCTTTTCTCCTCCTCCATGGTGTTTTGGTATAGAAACCCTAGGGATGAGGAAATGGGAGTGGGAAATGGGGTAGGAAAAATTAGGGAGATGAGGGAATGGGCTATTGAACTTAAGGAGGTGATAGGAGGTCAAAAAAATTTTGGATTTTGGAATTTTAATTTCATTACAGGTTTGGGGATTTGGGTGCCTAGGAAATTGAGATGCCCAAGACTTAGGGTTTAGGGGAAAAGGGAATTAGGGACAGAGATATAGTAGTGTAGGGGTAGTGATAGGGTTCACTATGATCTGGGAAGGCTAGTAGAGTGTTAGGAAATCAAATTGGAAATGAGGGAATGAAATTATGGTTTGTATCTTAGGAACACTTCAAATTTTTCATGAAAATTCAAACACCATGAAAATTTCTCTTTGAGGAATGAAAGGAAGGTACAAATGTGTCTTACTTACTTGATAAGAGAATGTGGAAACCTTTTCTAAATTTTAGAGGCAATTTGCATGAATTTTGGAGCTTTCTTATCAAAAATGGTAGGTGTGCAACGCCTGCTACAGGTAAGCCCTCCAACTGCCAAGTGTGCAGTGCCATCTTCAAACCCACTTTTGAGTGCCTTCCCGAAGTCAAAATTGAGCGCATGATATATCATTGGAAATATCTCTCTCTTGGATACACAATGGACCTATCAAGTATTGTAAATGATAAAGTATAGCCCCTCCAAAATCAATTCTCCCAAGACTGGTAAAAAAGTGCATAATGGGGGTGAAAAAATGTAGTGTGCTCTTGCAGGAAACATTTGGAGGCCTTCCTCAACTCCCAATGGAGCTCATGATAGCTCATTAGAAATATCTCTCTGTATAGTTATCATTTGGCTTATCAAGAAAGTCATTTGGACACTCCAACTAGGATAAAAAGTGATTTTCCCAAGGTCACTCCTCTTGTAGCACCTATATTTTTGTTATTTCTCCCAAACCATGATATCTGTGTAAAAAATGAAGGAGGTTTTTCTGCCTTGGCCTATGATGGACAAATATCTCTCTCACTTTTGTGAAATTGATCTCTTTTTGGTCGGAAGCATACTTTGAAGAAAAAATGGCCCTATGAGTGGCAAATGGTTTGACTCTTGGAATGACTTCTTGAAAAATGATGGAGACATGATGTTTATGAGATGAAATGACTTCATAATTACTGATATGACCTACTTTATTCCTCCTCTACTCAGATGTCTCTAGTTCCATAGAAAACCCTAGCTCAGTGGGAGAGAAAATTAGGGTTTAGTGCTTGTGGAAAATGATTATTTGGGCACCCTTGGGAAAAGACAACTCTCAACCTTTTGAAACTTTACCCTTTCACTTGACTATTCCCTTTGAAAAATTGATCACTTGATATGCTTGAGAACTATAGGATTTGACTTTTTGGTGGTTTAGTAGCTTTGGAACACTGAGTTAACAACTTGGGATGGTGAAATCTTTACATTTGAAAGACACAAAATTACAAAATAAAAATATAAAAAATTACATTTGAACTCAAAATTACATGATGATATAAGAATTTTTATTTACAAGTCATATTCACATGGTGAGGAGAAGTTTATTGGATCACTCTTTAATTTTTTTCTTTGTTTCACTTTTTGGTCTTATGCAATGGAAATGGTGTGTTATTGGACTTTGAAAACCCTAAAACCTAATAAAAACCTTGAAAAACCCCTAAAAGACCTAATGAGACCTTGAAGGACTGAATTTCAAGATGACATGATGACCTCATGACTGATACAAATGACATGATAAAATTGACTTTATGGATGATGTGCAGTCAACAAGGTATGAAAATATGCCAGCAAGTAATCAAATTTAGGGAAGAGTGATGTTTTTGGACTAGGACTACCATCAATGACTAATTTTTTGCGTGACCTAGTGGAATGATAAAAAAATTCTAAGTGGGACCCTTAAAATGATATAAAAGAGGATTTTTTATCACTGATGGCAGGATGCAAATATTGACACTAATACCTTCGAGGCCATCAATGCTACTAAGAGGAAGAGCCACACTTAGTGGAACTTCTTGCCCTCCTCTTGAGCCTCATGAAATTCAGCTAATAATTTGTTGCATAGGTATCTTGCCCAATTATATACGATGCCTTTACTGCACTCCATAGCCAAAGACACCACTAGCGCGGAAACCTCCTAAACACGACACTTCCGCATGATTTTTCCTGCCAAAATATGTGAGAAAAATCGCATTGACCTATCAGTGATGGATTTAATGGGGATCCTCTTCCCCAACCATAAGCAGTCATTGTGCATCAGGGGTAGTAGTTGGTGCACACAGTATTGATGATGCTTCGCCTAAAGTGCGGAACATATAACATGTTCAACAACCCTACATCCTGGATACCAGCCACCCACTTCATTGGTTCTAATATTGTTACTCCAGTATCTTCATAATAGATGGAGTGTAGATACTGAATTGTCTCAAATTGTGGGTATTTGGTGCGATCATTAAAATCCTAGTCCTCCATGCGTAGCTGGGGAAATTTTCCCAAGAAATCCCCCTCAACTAGTACTTCGTTCGACAGTAATGGTGCAAAAATATTGTACTTGATTATGTCTAGATCCTTTGTAGGCTTTGTAGCTATCGGATTCCATGGCAGAATATATGGGGGAAACCTAGAAATAGGTTCTACCTCCTCCGCATCAATTTATGCTATCCCTCCTGGCATGATTTCTTCTCTGTCTGACTCTTCTACCTTGACAACCTAATTTTTCTGATCTTGGGTCACCTTAGTCCTTTGATCCTTTGGAATTTTCTTCTTGGGCGATGTTCTCAACACCGGCTTATTCGGAATTTTGGACAGATTCGTGCCCGCATTGGTCTACCTCCTGGGCGACCTCGGTCCTGTGAAATTTGCTGGTGGCGTAGTCGTCATTGTGTGTGCTAATCCTGGCTGGATCGTTTATCCTAGCCCTGCTCTAATCAATTCCTCTTTAAACAATTCAAATTTGTATTCTGACATGTAGAATATCGCTCGGATCTCATGCAAGCACAAAATCTCAATTCTAATACTTAGAGCGCAAAGTGTCTGAATGTGGACTAGGATGCCTGATTTATAGAAAAATTAAAATTCAAACGCTATGATCTCCTTCAGATATGCCTCATAAATGCATATTTTGTGGCAGATACACCCATATATGCTCATTAAATAAATCTCTCCCTATCCTTTTAACAACCAAGTCCTTGTCAAATCAACTGTTCATGTTCCAACGATCACTTTTTGGATGAACTCTGTCAAGCTCATCCCTTCGGCACAGTCCTTCTTCCCTTGGTGCAATTTCCTCCATCTTTTCCATCTTCCCACATATTGTGCAGTTCTATAACTGCAATGAAGCCACCCTTCGACATAATTATTTATAGTCTCATTCTCTCTTTCAACTGTGTGGAGCATTAAGACCCTGTGCCAACCATATAGTCATTGCAAACCTCTAGGGACGAATTCGTCCCAGTACAAACTCAATATTTTTCCATTTGTACGTCTAAGGAACATTTCTCCATTCATCTTTTCAAGTTGAACTGTGCCCCCTTTCAAAACATGTCTGAAAATGTAAGGGCTTAGCCAGTGCATTTACAGCTTACCCGGGAACTTCATGAAATTGTTGTCATATAAAATAACTAAGTCCCCATCTTTGAATGTATTTTTCTTAATATACTAGTCATGCCAGGATTTTTCCCTCTCCTTTTTTCCCTGTTTTTAAAACCTAACGATGAACCTATCTTCCTCTAGCGTGAGCAGTTTCTCCAATCTCTTCTCCATAATATCGTTGTCTACCATATATGTAATTATTGTGATGCAGATACTAGGTACTTTGTACTCCATGGGAATCACGGCTTCCTATCAGTACACTAATCAGAATGAAGTCTAACCTATCAATTTCTTACAGTAGTCCTATAGGCCCATAAAACTTCAGGAATGCGTAGGCCCCAGTCATCCTTGTTGATGTTGCATACCTTCGTCAAAGCGTTCTCCAAAATTTTGTTAAAGGCCTTAACCATCCCATTTTCCTGTGGGTGATATGACGTGCTCTTACGGTAATGCAATCTGAACTTTGTTGTCAATGATGCAATAGTGTTATTTAGGAAATTTGTTCCCCTATCGCTCTTCAAGATCTTTGGACAACCAAACCATGAAAAAATATGTTAAAAAAATAACTTCGGCATTGTGTTTGCACTAAAAAATTTCACCAGCTATGTCTCAACCCAACTAGTGAGGTAATCGATCATAGTAATGATGTACCACACACTTGTTTTCTTCCGAGGTGGGTAAATCAGTCCCAAGAAGTCAATTTCCCATTTATCAAATGCCTGTAAAGTGACTTGAGGGTGTAGTGTCATTTCATCCCTTCGCGAAGGTCTACCAATCCTCTGACAAACATCGAAAGTGCTACAATATTCCTTTGAATCCTTATGCTCCATAGGCAACCAAAGTCCAACTTGTAGAATCTTTTGCGCAGTGGCCTTCCCTGCGTAGTGACCTCCAACAACATCGCCATGTGCTTCAACCAAAATATTGTGTCGTCCATTCATAGTAACATATCTTCACAAAATATCATCGGCCTCCATTTTGTATAAATGTCCTACAATCAGAGTAAAATATGTTTCCTTTACTACCAACTCTTTCTTATGTTGCATAGTATGCTCCGCAGGTGCAACGCCCGTGGTAAAAAACTGAATGATATCCATAAAGTGGTCATCTGCAACCTGAATAGCAAATAATTGTACATCAAGTAATCCTTCCTCAATATTCGTCGGATCTTCACCTGTCTCAATCCTAGAAAAGTGGTCGAGTCTGGCATTCAAACGTCTGAGCTTGACAATTACTTCGAAATCATACTCTTGGAAAAATAATATCCATCGACAACTCTTCCCCCCCAACACATGCTTTTTGACCAGGTATTTCAAAGTAGAGTGGTCTGTGAACATTTTGAAGTGTGCACATAATAGATAGTGTCTGAATTTTTGTAGCGCATAAACCATTTCTAGTCCTTCGCGCTCTGTGGTGGAGTAGTTTCGTTCCACCTTAAACAACTTCCGGCTTGCAAAAGCAATAGGGTGATCTAGATCACCTTCTCCTGGATGCGCTAAGACAACTTCCAAAGCTATGCAAGATGCTTCGACTTGTACATGAAATTATTTCTTCCAGTTTGGAAAGACTAGAAAAGGCACAGTTACCATATTTTCTTTCAACAAATCAAGGATCTTTTTACAATAATCATCCCAACATAACTTGACATCTTTCTTCAATAATTTTTCCATCGGCACAGTGATATGCGCGTGGGCCTTTATAAACTTCCTATAATAACCTGTATGCCCAAGCATCATGCATAGCTGCTTCACATTTATCGATGGCTCCAAATTGATAATTACAACGATATTTGTAGGGTCTACCATCAACCCCTGCTTGCATACAATATGCCCCAATAATATACCATATGGCATGCATAAAATGAACTTCTTCAAGTTCAAGGAGATTGATATTTCCTGTAGGTATTCAACATCAAGCGCAGACTAGAAACATGTTTTTTAACAGTTTGAATACTGTCCAGTCATCAAAATACACCTCCAAAAACTTCTGGATGTATTTTTTTAATGTTGTGACGACGACTATGGAAAATATGGCTGGAGTGTTCTTCAATCCAAATGGCATGATTGTGTACTGCAATGATCCCCATTTAGTAGCGAAGTTGGTCTTTCTCCTATCTTCCGACGCAATTATGATCTGATGGTATCAGGAGAATCCATTAGTGAATGAGTAGGCTTCTTGCTCTCCAACATTCTCCAAAACTTTGTCAATGAACGGAGTCAGAAAGGGATCATGGACACATGCATCGTTCAACTTTATGAGATCAAAACAAATCCTTATTTCTCCCTTATATTTCTTTTCTTGGACCACCATAGGTCTAACCCACTCGAATTCCTCAACAGGTTCAATAATGCCAGCATTGAGAACTTTGTCGAGTTCCTCCTACACTTTTTCTTTATATTTTGGGTTTAGTTGATATGGGCACTACTTGACCGACTTTGCATTAAGATTCAAAGTGATGTGAATAACTCCCAAATATCATATAATTCCTTTCGTCTCAGATAAATTCGTTGGGAATATGTTCTGGTACTCATGTAACAATTCAATGACCTTGCTCACTGTATCCTCGTCCCAATAGTCCCCAATATTTGTGAACTTGGGTTGTGCTTCTGAGCCTATGTTCAGTTGTTGAGTCTTGATAGGTTGTGCTATGTCTGGAATATCTACTTTAGGACTCGAAACCTTGTGTTTTCCTTCTGATTTAGGAATATTTACATTACACGGATCCTCCTCACCTTCTTTCATAGTCAGATTGTAACATTCTCAGGCTTGTTCCAACTACGCAGCCCAATCAGGCTGTACCAAAGCCCTTTTCTCAATGGTAATTCAGAATATTCCCATTCAGACTTCCTGGAGAGCATCATTAATACAATCCCATGCATCAACTCATTTATAAGTCAATAGGAAACCTTCTATCATCTCATACCAATCTGTGGTTCCATGGCGCAGCTCCATTTCAAGATACCATTTCTGAGGTATCATATCCATGGTATGAAACAAGATATGCACCCATTCAGGTTGAGTTTCTTTATCCCAATCTATAGTCCAACGAGATAAATTCTCGTGAGGATCATATTTACCTTTTTACTTCTCCCGATATTAGTGTCTACATGACCAAACCTAAGCCTTATCTGTTTGCAAAATTCCTTCCATCCTCCTAAGTTTTCTCTATGCACGCCCCTCCATCGGGCTGGAGTGGACCTCAAGGAAAGGTCCAAAGCTTCATATCATTGTTCTTTAGGCACCTTCTGCTCAAACTCTTCCATAAATAAGACAACATTCCCAATTCCATCATAAAAGGGCAAGTCATGTACCTTTGATGTGACACAATGAAGTGCTTTGGTAACTCTGTTACACCACTTAGTAGATACTTCATGCAAGAAATTCTACCAATGTTCCAATTCCTTGTTAGAGTCAAAAATACATGAACTATCACGCTCCCAACTTATTATACCATCAGAAGTAGGATTAATCCAATCTTCATCCTGCGCAGTGATCCTATAGATATGATCAATATCAGCATCACCATATTAATGCTAGACCGGTTATGCGTATCGTGCTCCTTCAGAGGGGTCCAAAGGCATAAAAACCCTTGTACTATTCTTTTCTAACACAATCTATCTTTTTTTCAAATTGATTATAGCATCCATGTCATAAGCCCAATCAAATCCAAGCGACGTATGATACATATTGCTATCATCAACAATCTTAATAACTTCGAAGTCAGACAACACACTTTCTCCATCAATATCTATTTTGATTCCATGCAGTCGACCCATATGAATAATGTTATGTTGATTTTCCATCCTTAGCTAAATGGGTGACCATTGCAGCTTAGGTCTCCCCTTCTGTTCCCATGTTTGTATTTGGTAAAACATTGGCATCTAATCCAAGATCAAGGATGACCTGGTCCATCTCATAATCTCATATTTGCGTAGTTAGCCGCATTTCTCTACCAATTATCTTATGTTTGTAGACATTATGTACTGCACGTTGTTCCAGTTGTTGGTCTTATTTACCAGTGCATTTTTCAATCAACTCCTACAATCCCTCTACAACTTTTGATCCCTAAGAAAATTCATACATGTATGCAAAAAATATGTCAGAATGGATGGATCAAGTTCTTGGGATTTAGTAATATCCTTGGGTATATTCTTCAATGGAATCAATTGTCTCTATGTTGTTGATGTTGAAGCTTCAGGGCTCATAAAATTCTTCTTCTAGTCCATGAAGATTTTTCTTTCGCGTTGTACATCGAACCCATTATTCTTGTCTCTAGCTTTCTGGACCCATGTATCCTTCATATGCTTCTTTCCTTTCGCTTTATCTTCTCCTGTATTTATACCACTTCGTGTCACTATGTTGACACTTATATCCTCTTCACGCAGTTAATCTTTAATCAGTTGTATGTTCTGGGCAGGTTGCTAATTGTTCTTTTCCTACATTTTAGCCAATAATATAGGCAAATCCTTGATTTTATGATCAAATTCGTGACAATATCTACAAGATACGACAACAGGATTATGAAAATCCATGGTGAAATGTCTAGGCTAACCACAATTATAGCATATTATCTGTCCACGACCTCATCCAACGCCTCTTCCTCAGCCACGCCCTCGGCCTTGGAAACCTCCTTGTGTTTTTGGCGAACCTGAATCTCAGTGACCTTCATCCTGCACTCAGTATGCTCCAGGACTCTGCATCATTAGATCATAACTTCGACAATTCTTGTCATCATGTCCCACCGAACTACAGAAATTACAGAACAATTTCTTCGGTGACCAGATGTACTTCTGAAACAGATGATGGTAGTATGTGGAGTATTGGCCCACAAATTCACATAAGATACACCAGACATTCTTTCCCATATTTTTTTCCAGTACTTGGCCCAAGCCTCAACAAACTTGGCATCTCGGTGCCCAACTAATCTCTAAAAACATGACATTGATCCTTATGGTGGCCTTCTACTTTGCACTTTATGCACCAAATTTCTGTGCGCATGTTGGAACGAACCTCTTTTCCCTTCTTAAAATTTTGGAGTTCCATATGTAAGCTTGCCAACTGGGTTTGGATCTGCTAAACCCCTATGTTAGTATCTGCTACCGATGAAGCTTCTAGCTTCATCGCAATCCTCAAGGCTTCCTCTTGGGTTGTGATCTTCTGCTGAGACAATGGCAACCTAAGATGTGGCAATAGTGAAACTATAAACCATTCCTTGTGCTGCTTGTCAGGGATCTTGAAGCTAACTTGAATTAGCAGTGTCTTAAAACTTTGATCGACTTCCCACACCGTTTCAATGAAAAATTACTTGATCTCTTTGATCTTTGTAATACACTAGGATTGCGACTTCAGATTCTTAAATTCAGCATTCAACGTAGCCTTAGTCTGGGCCAACATAGAATTTTGGTTCATCGAGGAGTACTTCATATACTATGACAATGCTCTGTCATGTAACGCTATGACCAGTTGCGATTTATTCATATTCTCATCAGTGATGTTTTGTGATATCCATATCGCTTCTAAAATAAACCATAAATCCTTTGGATCATCTGATCCTTTGAAAATAAGCATCTTAGGTGAGTGAGCCATGGTGAACAAGGGAGGTGGAGGTGGAGGGACAAAATAGGGAAGGGTTGTGATGGGAGTGGAAGGTTGGGGAATTCTAGAAGTGCCTTGATGATCTTCAAATTTTATTGA
Source organism: Pinus albicaulis (assembly GCA_034641835.2). NCBI lineage: Eukaryota > Viridiplantae > Streptophyta > Pinopsida > Pinales > Pinaceae > Pinus > Pinus albicaulis. The sequence continues at coordinate 932,165,924 of CM076578.1, read as the reverse complement.
CGCACTTCTAGGGGTAGCAGGGTGGTTTTCTCCTTCTTCGCTTTCTGACCCAAACAATGGACTATACTCAGAATCAACGTAATTATTATGATCTACCCTAAATATCTTACCTTGTTGTGTAGTTCAAATTTTATTTCCTCCAAACATCAATTTGATTGCATCCGTAGTACACCCTTTTCACACAATAGCATCTTAATCCAAAGCTTCAATGTGTTCACATACTTACCTAGCGGGCCTTTGAAAAAATTGCGCTCAGATTCACTATAGGATACATATGTATCGATCCTGAACTCAGTAATAAAGCCTCCAAGGATACTATTGATCCAATAATCAATTACACTTGTGATCTTGTTATCAGTTTTCCTTCGTTGTTTGATCAGATCTGGAGTCCACGTAGTAGGGTTATCATTCTTGAGACAGGTCTTTTGCTCAGCTAATATTGATAACCACTCATACAACCCACTAGTAACGAAACCATTTTTGGATTGATGGGGCCTAGACCCAAGTTTATATTTAGCTACATGAACCAACAAAACCCACTATTCTCGACCCTTTTGGCAACGATCTACTGCGCAAACCGAAGTCTTACCCGAGGCAATAAAGGTGGATGCTAAAACCAAGTTTCTGCATCTAGAGGTACAATGGAGTGTGGCTTTAGGGCTTCTCTTCCTTTCAATACTTGAAATAGCTTCACATAACAGACCAGGTAATTCTACAGTCACGTTTTGACACTTCTAATGAACCAACTTGCAGACTGCACAATCTTACTTTAACAAGCATAAAACAACATAAATAACCATAAAAAATGCTTCGTGATGCAATTATAGATTAGAATCCTTACTTAGCAAAGATAACATAAAATAAAATTAAAACAAACACATAAACTCAAAACACAGATTTGTCTTCAAGAGTATTTCATTAATGCTATAATTTTCCCAATACAATCAATTCCACCCTGCGCACTCAACTACATACTTCCTAAGGTCTCTGCACACTCAGCTATAAGAGCTTTTTTCTCTAACCCAAACCACAGAACACAGACTCAAAATAACCTAAGTGCATTCTATCATCACATATAATTATATCCTTAAGCTCTATCCTAGACTCCTTATATAGTATTTACATTTACAATACCATGGTTCGAAAAACATGAGCGGAGCTCAACATATACAAAATATTCCCATTCTTTTACAAAATAAGGGACTTTGACCCACCCCAAATCCCCTAAGACTCTAACTTGAATCTACACTGCGCACTCCTTTCCTTGACCTCTGAAGTCTTTCTCAAAATCTTTCATCGAGGGGTACTATGTCCAACAATAGGAATTCAATTGGAGATCAAGGCACATTGAGAGGTTGAAAATGCCCCTAATATCCATGAATGAGATAACCAAAGAATTCTGAGAGATGTTCCTACCTGCGAAGATAGAACCAAGATGATAATGATTCTCATGGTGAATTACTTACTGCATTTCCAAATTCCTTGAGAGGATGACCGATTGAGCTCCAAGGTAAGACATTTCCAAATTAAGATACTGCTGCCAGGCAATGATGAAATCATTCATGCACAGTAAGGACATGATTCGAGAATGATGCATGATCATCAATGGTAGGTGATGTTTGGCGTAAGCCTGAGTGAAGAGTTTGGTACTCTCCCACATTGGAGCTAGAATGGTAATGTCCTTTGAATTATGCGATTTAATACAGATGGCCAGATGGTGGACTACACTGAATTCTTTCATAATGAGCCTGATGTCACCTGGCATAGTCACCTGTCGTGGGGGTATGATGTCCCTATGTGTTTATTACTTTCTTTTATATTTCTTATGTCTTTCATGACTTATAATAGAATGTGTTAACGGTGAAAGAAAATAAAATATTAAATAAATTTGATTGGGAATGAAAAACTAATTCACACCCCTCTTACTATTTCTAATAGGTGCACTCGATAGGGAGCTTCAGGATAACATGGACTGGGATGACATGGTACAAAAAGAAAGAGTTGAAATTTTTAAACTAATATGGATCTTAAAGGTCATAAATTGAAACCATGGAGTCCAATTGGGACAAAGTTTATATAGCTGGAAAGCACAAATATTGATTCACAAAATCATGATCGTTCATCACTCCAAGATCTATAACACCAAAAGTTTAATTCAACACCAATAAAATACATTTCAAAGATCAATATGATTAAGTTTAACGGTAAATACCATGGATATTCTAGATGGAGCAATACTTTGATCTATACCAAGTTCCAACCTTACAAAAGGTGACTATTGTCCTTGTATTTATAACACGCTCAATTTATACGATATTGACGACTTTCTGAAATGAAAAAGGATTCTATTGTACCTTGGTCCATTTTTACAGAGGAATTGATAACACATTATGGGGTTATTAATAGTAATAAATCTTGTAGTCAATTGATAAATATTTAGCAAAGATATCCAATTAAAGAGAACATTCAACAATTTCAAAAGTGGAGTCTCAAGGTAAAAAAACAGTCTACAAGATAATTTTTTAGACCTCTCTGTGGGTACTTTAAAGGAAATCTTCCAACATGGGGTGTGTCTTTGAATGTAAAGCCCTAGAGCATGCTTTTAGGTATCCTAACCTCTCTCAGACGACATGGTTGATGTTATGACCCTAAGGAGGGTCTATATTATGGTATGATACTAAGGGGGGGCATATATGGAGTTAAATGTACATGTAATTTGTAAATTTTAATGTATCAGGGTCGATCTAGTGATGAGTGGGCCAAGGGAAATGTGTAAATAGGTATATATAGAGATCATATAGTCATCTTTGAGGACATGAGATTTGGATGTATCAATGTAATTGCTATTTGGAGGAGGTTCTCCTATTTTTCAAGAAATTATTATGAAACTTATCTCTATTATCTATTTTAGAGTTGTTCTTTGTGCTCACATTAGTGTACATGGTGTGTATTTTTTATTTTTTATGTATATGGTGCATATAATTTGGTATAAGAACATACACACCTAGAGTTTCACTGCTTCAAAATATTCATCTTTGAATTTTTGGTATAATTTTTCTCCGGGATATTTCAGATGGTCAAATTTTGGCCATATTGGGAAATATTTAGTAAAAATTTCAAATCAACATTCGCTATACTTTCAGAGTCATACCCTATGGAACTTAGGATTTATGAAGGTTCCCAAACTTAGCTTCAAACAAGTAATATTGGAAAATTTTCTACATTTTTTTTGATGTGATAATTCATATAGTGAAGTTTGGATCAAATTTAGGAGCAATAACAATATATATTTGACAAAAAATTCAGATTCATATTTGATTTACTTTTAGAGATATACTATGTGGAAGTTAGGATTTTTCATTGGTCCTTAAATCTGTTTCAAATAATTCGTACTAATTTTTTTTTATAAAACATTTTTTTGGGGATGTTTGAGACCATGAAAGTTTTATCACATACGAAATATAATCAAAGGTATGTTAGGTAAAAATTTTAGACTTTGATTCACTACAATTTCATAGACATACATTATGGAAGTTAGGGTTTGTGTATGGTGCTGAAATTAGTTTCAAATTGGTGATCTTGACATGTTTGCTATAAAAAAATTTGGGACACTTTAGACTATAAAATTTTCAGATATCTCAAGAGATATACTAAAGTACTTCAATTAAAAATTTTAGAATCATGTTTGAAAATTTGGACACGTGGCACTCTATACCATTTTATTCTAAAGAAAAGGCCAAAAATTAGTGAGTTTTTGGAATGTTACCATAACCTTTAATCAAAAAATAAACTTTTGATTAGACCTATGGGATTGAAAATAGGAAATATCAGAGTACCAGAGATTAAAATTTCAGTCTCTGAACAGATGAAATTGTAGAGATACATAAGAAGAAATATCAACTAGAAGAACAAACTCTAGAGTAGGATTTTGAAAGACCTCAATAATGAAGCAATGTCACTAAAGTTCAATGAAGATGAAGATAAGGATGAAATTGACCCCGAGGAATGGATAAGGATGGTAAAGGAAAATGGTATGGATCCTTCAAGGGAAATAAAGTAATTTCATCATGAAGCATTAGATTGGTGGATAAATATTGAAAATTATACTACACTAAACATCACATGGGAAGTATTTGAAAAAATATTACTTAATAAATGAATAAAGGATAGAAAAATGTAGAATATGCATAAAATTCAAGATCAATTAGAAAAAACTAAAGAGGAGTTTAAGAAGAAGGATGATGATCAATATAATATATAAAACCTTAATGAAGCACTCATTAAGGAGATTGGACAATCAAAATAGGGATGAGTAGCAAGGGGAATTAGAAAAATGATGACTCAGGGGAAAAGTTGAAAAGAAAATATGAAGAAATATATAGATTATGGAATCATAATAGAAAAATACTAGAAGATGTTAAGAAATTGAAAGAAGAAAAGAAGCATTCTCAAAGTCAAGAAGACACAAGGCTCCTAGATGAAGAGACTACCGAAATACTTCAATAAATTTGCAAGAAGCTTGAAGAAGCTCTAGACATAAGTGAGTTAAAATAAAAATATAGTCTAGAATTGAAATAAGGGTGTTAGTATTTTATAGATTGGGTCGCACCGAAGCTTCAAAAGGATAAAGAAGACAAGATTCAAGAAGGTCATTAGAAGATACTTGAAGAAGTTGAACTCCATCTAGAAGATGTGCATGAGTCAAATATGATGGTATTATCTTCAAGGCTCAAGTAAACAAATACTAGGCAAGGAGGATAGAGGAGGCCATTGTCTCTAAAAAGAAGAAAAATGAATGGGTATGTAGAGTGAATAAATTCCATCAAATGTGAAACCATACTAACATCCTCATTACTGAGAAATATGTTTAGGAAGATAAGAAGATTGATATTAGCATTATCAAGAAAGACAATGAGATACATATCAACATTATCAAGGAACAGTATGGAATACTCATCAATATTCATGGAACAAGGCATCAACAAATCATTATTCAAAACGATGTTATCGAATACCAACAACTACTACAAATTGGAGATCACAAAATCATTATTAAAAATGATGTTATCGAAGACCAACAACTACTACACATTGGAGAAGTCACAACAACAAGACATGGAATCAAAGGAAAGAAATCTATGCAACACGTAACACCCTTAATTCTAAATCTTTGAGGACAAAGTGTTTTGTAGCACGGTACCATTTTATGACCCCAAGGGGAGCCTATATTGGGTTAAATATATATGGTATGGTCCCAAAGGGGGGAATATATGGGGTTAAATTTACATGCAACCTGAAATACAATAAAAGGGACTATGTTTAAATTACGAAAACAAGTACACCAAGGGGCATAAATGCAACAAGAAGAAATCATTCTACATAAATTGTGAAGATGAAGAAGATAAATAATTGCAACCATCACAAATAATAGAGGTAGAAGAGGATACCCTACAATATATTTTCATGCATTGGTCACAATATTGATTGATTCAGGTAATATCTATAAAGTATTCAGGGAAGGGTGGTATTAAGCTAATCATGAGGTATTATTTATTGGATAGTCCCATGATTGCAATCCAAATGGGTTGTGTTGATGTTGTATTATCGTTCCAATGGTTACATTCATTGGGAATAATGACCTTTAATTTTCAAGATCTTTTCATGACATTTTCCTCACAAGGTAAGGAAATTGAGCTTATATGTACACATGGGAAAAAATCTAAAGAAATAAGCTCTAACAACATGATCAAATTACTAAAAAAGGTACAAAATGGTGTAATTGAAAAATTATTCTCACCATATGTTCAAACATTTGTATCATATGTTGTAGTGGATCTCCAAAAATTTATCAAAAATCATTCCAAGGTATTTGGAGATATGCCTAAGGGTCTTCCATCTACTCAAGATCATGACCATGCTATTCATTTGAAACCTAGAACTGTACCACTTTATATTGCCCTTATATTTATTCATATGCACTAAAGAGCGAGATTGAACATGTGATTTAAGAAATGTTAGAGGCCACCATCATTCAACCTATCCAAAGTGTTTTCTCTTCACTGGTGGTGATGGTTACAAAAGAGGATTCTTATGATGGCATATATGTCCAAATTATAGACAACTCAACAAAATGACCATCAAAGATAAGTTTCATATTCCTATCATTGATGATTTATTAGATGAATTGCATGGAATATTTGTATTTACTAAGTTGGATCTATGTTAGGGATAACATAAAATCATAATGAGGTAAGAAGAATTTCTGAAAATAACCTTTAGAACATATGGGTTGTTATGAGTTTTTGGTTATGCCATTTGGACTTACTAATGTGCTTTCAAAATTTCAAAGTCTGATGAATCTATTTTCAAACCATTAGAAATGTTTTGTTAGCATGTTTTGATAACATACTAATCTATATAAAATCTTGGGATGAGCATCTAAAACATGTTGACAATATCTTAAAACTATTGGAAGAAGAAAATCTATATGCAAAGCCTTCCAAGTGTGTCGTTGGGGCTCAATAAGTATAATACTTGGTTCATATTGTATCTCATGAAGGTATCAATGTGGATTGTAAAAAAATCAAAGCTATTATGGAATGGAAAATATCCAAAACCTTGAAGAAACTTAGATTATTCTTACGATTGGCATGTTATTATTGCAAATTTGTTAAAAATTATGGCCATGTCGAAACACATGTAATAGCATTATTAAATAAGGAATCATTTTCTTGGATTCAAGAAGCAACCAAAGCCTTTGAAAAAATTAAGGAGGCTATATGTACAACTCTTCTCTTGGCCATACTTGACCTCACAAAAACCTTTGTTGTGGAGTGTGATACCTAAGGCCATGACATTGGTGTGGTTTAAAAAAAAAAAAGACAACTTGCCTTTAAAAGCAACCGAATTAAAGGAAAGAACTTGCTCAAACCCATTTATGAAAAAGAACGTTGGCCATACTACATGTAGTTAAAAATGGCACCATCACTTGATAGGAAGACACTTCAGAAAGCCCCAAGGGTTAGCTCAAGTTGTGTAGAGCTAGATTTGAAGTTATTTGATATTGTTGCTAGTTGTTGCTGATCGCATATTCGAATCTCTTCGATTCCCTTGGGGTGAGGCCTTGTAATCAGGGCCGATGGTTTATCTGATTTACCATCCATGAAATGTGAGGAAGTACTCTGAGGTTTCATGTGCTTTCATTCCAAGTAAAAAAAAGGAAGAAACTTTAAATCAAAAACACATCATGATATTTTAAAGTACTTCTTGAACAAAGTTACCTCAAAATGAGAACTATTACCTAAAAATGAGAAATATAGCCAAAAAACACCAAAAAAACATGAAAAAATAGGTTGAAAATGAAAAGTGTTGATGTTGGAATAACATTTTTTTCAGGGTAAATTTTCAAAAAAAATTAAAAATGATAGTAAAGACCAATTTTTTTGGTGCAAAAAATTCCCTAAAAATGATAAGTGTTGATGCTACAATAATATTTTTTTTTTTATTTCAGAGAAAAATTTCAACATTTTTTTAAAAATGACATTAAAAACCAAAAAATTATGTGCAAAAAACACCCTGAAAATGAAAAGTATCGATGCTGGAATAATGTCTTTTATTTTTCAGGGTAAATTTTCAACATCTTTTAATAATGGCGTTAAAGATAAAATATCATGACTCTGAAAAACTTTAAAGTTCCAACAATTTTCAAGCATGAAATTAAAAATAAAATATCATGTCTTTGAAAAGCCTTAAAATTCCAACGATTTTTTGGCATGACATTAAATATAAAATATCACATATTTGAAAAACCTTAAAATTTCAATAATTTTCAGTCATAGTGCTGAAGTAAAAATATTTAGAAATTGTTTTCAACAATAACGTTAAAGATAAAATATCATGACTTAGAAAACATTAAAATCTTGACAATTTTTCAACCATGAAATTAAAACCAAAGACTATGACTACAAAAATACTTTAAGTTTTCAAAATATTTCAATCATGACATTATGGAAAATTTTTACGAGTAAAAAAACTTTAAAAAAGAACACGTAAATGAAAGAGTTATTATACCAAGAGTAATTTATTTTTTAAATGTTAAATGTATAACGATTTTAAAATCTTAGCCTAAGACAACTTGATACATTGTAACAAAAAATGAAAAATCAACCATCAAATTGACACTTAGTGTAGGTTAGTGATTTTAGATTTTGAAAAGCGTTTTTTTTTTTTTTTAACTTTAAATTTTCTAATGTATTTAGTGTGGATATTTATTTTTTTTCATGTTGGTAAAAAAAAAATAAACATGACAAAATAAAATCAAACATATATATATATATATATATATATATATATATATATGAAAAAACTCATAAAAATGTTAAAAAAACAAAATTAACTTATATATAATAATAATAATAATAATTGTAATAATAATAATAATATAAGGGTAAAGAATTTTAAAAACCACATAATAGAAGAAAAAAAACCTTCAAAACCATTTTTTTAAGTTAAAAAAAAAACATCATAATTAAAACAAAATAAAATATTAAAATAATTGAAAATCTAAAAAAAAAAAATTGTAAAATAATTAAAATAAAATAAAAAGTAAAAATTTAAAAAATAAATTAATAAATTTAAAAAATAAATAAATAAATAAATCTTCTTTTTTTTGCCTAGGCAAACGATCGATTCCAGAAATCGACCTTCAATTTATTTATTTTTTTTTATTTTTTTTAATTTTAATTTTTTTTAATACATATATATATTAAATTTTTATTTTTTATTTTTTATTTTAAAATTTTAATTATTTTAATTTTTTTAACTTAAAAAAAATTGTTGTTGATGTTTTTTTTGTTTGGTTAATTTTTTTTCCTTCTCTTTGACTCTAGAAACAAGATTTGAATAATCAAACTTAGATTCTTTCTCCTCTCGATAGACCGCATTGGTCTTAATGGATGGTAACCACCATCATCATCATCATCATTTATTTTTTGATATTTTTGATATTTTATTTTTGTTTATTTTTATTTTTATTTTTTGTTTACATTTTTCATTTTTACAAGTTAATTTTGTTTTTCTTTTACATTTTTATGGATTTTTTCTTTTTTTTTGTCATGTTTTTTTATTTATGTTTTTCATTTTATTACCAACATGAAAATCACCAACATTAAAAAAAATTATCAACATTTAATATATTAGAAAATGTGATGTGTAAAAAATAAGTCCTCTAAACAAAAAAGGTTGATGCATCAACACTTTTCAAAATTAGCATGAAAATCACTAACATTTTAAAACAAATGTTCATACTTGATACATAAAAAAATTTAAAGTGTCAAAAATAAGCCCTCTAAAAAAATGGGTTGATGCTACATCAACACTTTTCAAAATCAACATGAAAATCAAAAGCAATAACATTTAAAAAAAACTGTTACATAGGAAAATTTAAAGTGCTAAAAATATGTTGAAATAAAAAAGTTATTTTGAATAACCACTTTTCAAAATCAGGTGTTTTTTTTGCTACCTCAAAAAAACGGGTTGTAATCGGTAATTTTCTCGTTTGATTGGTAACTATGTTCTTAGACAAACAATTATATTTAGAAGAACAAAAAATGCATTAGAAAAATGCTAGGTTATGACTTTGAAATTATTTTAAAAAAGGAAAACATACTGTGGTGGGAGATGCACATTCAAGGCAAGAAGAAGTAAAAAAGGGTATATGCTATTTTTATTCCGCTCCATAATTGGGTGGAAGAAGAAAGGAAAAATGATGGAATCAATATTAGAAGGTATGTAAGATCATTCCTACAAGAGAACCCATCCACATTAGATAAACTTGTGTAGAAGAACGATCTACAATGGTATCAAGATCACTTATATTTATGTAAGGATTCCAAACCCAAACGAAACATCCTTTTGGAATTGTGCATATCTCCTATAAGAGGTCGTTTAGGGTTCTTGAAAACTTACCACAAGATCAAGAATAATTTTAAAACAAATGTTCATACTTGATACATAAAAAAACTTAAAGTGTAAAAAATAAGCCCTTTAAAAAGATGGGTTGATGCTGCATCAACACTTTTCAAAATCAACATGAAAATCAAAACCAATAATATTTAAAAAAAAATTGTTACGTAGGAAAATTTAAAGTGCCAAAAATATGTTGAAAAAAAAAGTTATTTTGAATAACCACTTTTAAAAATCGGGTGTTTTTTTTGCCAACTCAAAAAAATGGGTTGTAATCGGTAATTTTATCGTTTGATCGGTAACTATGTTCTTGGAGAAACAATTGTCTTTAGAAGAAGAAAAAAATGGATTAGAAATATGCTAGGTTATGATTTTGAAATTATTTTAAAAAAAAGAAAACATACAGTGGTGGGAGATGCACATTCAAGGTAAGAAGAAGAAAAAAAGGGTATATGCTATTTTTATTCCGCTCCATAATTGGGTGGAAGAAGAAAGGACAAATGATGGAATCAATATTAGAAGGTATGTAAGATCATTCAAAAAATACAAGAGAACCCATCCACATTAGATAAACTTGTGTAGAATAATGATCTACAATGGTATCAAGATCACCTATATTTATGTAAGGATTCCAAACACAAACGAAACATCCTTTTGGAATTGCGGATGTCTCCTAGAAGAGGTCGTTTAGGGTTCTTGAAAACTTACCACAAGATCAAGAATAATTTTAAAACAAATTTTCATACTTGATACATAAAAAAATTTAAAGTGTCAAAAATAAGCCCTCTAAAAAAATGGGTTGATGTTGCATCAACACTTTCAAAATCAACATGAAAATCAAAACCAATAACATTTAAAAAAAATTGTTACATAGGAAAATTTAAAGTGCCAAAAATATGTTGAAAAAAAAAAAGTTATTTTGAATAACCACTTTTCAAAATCGAGTGTTTTTTTCGCTACCTCAAAAAAAGGGGTTGTAATCGGTAATTTTTTCGTTTGATCGGTAACTATGTCCTTGGACAAACAATTATCTTAAGAAGAACAAAAAATTAGAAAGATGTTAGGTTACGACTTTGAAATTATTTTAAAAAAGAAAACATACTATGGTGGGAGATGCACATTCAAGGAAAGAAGAAGAAAAAAAGGGCATATGCTATTTTTATTCCGCTCCATAATTGGGTGGAAGAAGAAAGGGAAAATGATGGAATCAATATTAGAAGGTATGTAAGATCATTCAAAAACTACAAGATAACCCATCCACATTAGATAAACTTGTGTAGAAGAATGATCTACAATGGTATCAAGATCACCTACATTTATGTAAGGATTCCAAACCCAAACAAAACATCCTTTTGGAATTGTGCATGTCTCCTATAAAAGGTCGTTTAGGGTTCTTGAAAACTTACCACAAGATCAAGAATATTTTTTTCCAGGAAGATATTAAAATTGATGTTCAAAAGTTTGTGGCTTAATGTGTGGTCTAAAAGAAATAAGGGCGGAACAATAAAGAACCTAGATCTCATACAACCATTCACTATATCAAATCAAAATTAGGAATAAGTTCTAATGGATTTTATTATATGTTTACCCAAATGTGAAGGAAATAATGCCATTATGGTAGTAGTAGATCAAATAAAAAAGTATGCCCCTTTTGTCTCTCTCTCTCTTTTTCATTTTTTTAAAGAAATTACAATGAATATAACACTCATCAAAACAGTTCAAAAGCTACATGGAATCCCAAAGATTATTATAAGTGACAAATAATCAATTTCATCGGAAATTTTTAGACTGAATTGTTTTCTTGTTTGGGTACTCAATTAGCTCAAATATCATCTTACCATCCTCGTCCTAATGGGAAAACTACAATTGTGAATAGATTTTTAGAAGGATATATGTAGGTTTGAACCCTATAAAATTGATTTTTTCAAACATTCTTAATAAAATAGAAAAGATGCAATGGAAAACACACATGTTAACATCAATTTTATCTAGAAAACCCAAAAACTAGGAAAACCAACAAGATTTATTAATCTATATTCATCTCTACAATATTAAAGTACAATATATATCCATTTTCATATATAAAATTCCAATATATTTACCTTGGATTAGAATACAATCGTATTCCATTAACCAAAACTACAAAGCCATGGGAAAAATCATCGTGCACCATAAAGCCATTTTTAGCAAAACGCGTGTACAAAAAACACCCAAATATTTTTTCCAAGGGTGCTACGCCCATACCCTTGTGAAGGGTGTATTTCCCCCCATACAACCCCCCAAAACAAGGGGGGTTACTAGACCCCCTGTGACCCCCACACCCCCCCCCCCCCCACCCCCCAATTGTAGATTACACAACATGTGGGGATATTCATGTAACGAATATAACACATACCCAACATTCTCCCACTTGTTGTTTTCTTTACACGTAAGGCATCACAAGAGTAAATGACAACCAATATAGGGCAATAGTGCCCATTGTTTCTTTACACCAAGAGAACTTCTGAGTGCTCACAGAATTTGTTAATGCGTCTGCAACATTCTTCAAAGTGTCCACCTTTACTAGCAACACCCTTTTAGCCTCAACCATATCTCTAACAAAGTGATATTGAACATCAATGTGCTTTGTCTTCGAATGATAAGCAGGGTTCTTAGCCAAGAAAATTGCACTTTGGCTATCACAATCTACCCTTATAGCTTGTTGTACCAACAAATCATGGGAACACAAACTCTATAACCATTCTTATTTCTCGCTTTCTAGGTGGCTACCATGTATTAAGATTTTGTAGTTGAGAATGAAACTAAAAAGCGTCTATTTCTCATCCAACTCTCTGATCCTCCAAATAGGTTAATCATATACCCACTTGTATATCTTCTTTGGTCCATATCTCCAGCCCAGTCTACATCAACAAAACCATGAATGTCCAACATTCTTTACAATCCTGGTCTTCCTTGGTGGCACAAGCCATAATCACTAGTGCCACGTAAATATCTGAAAACCCGCTTCACTGCTGTCCAATGCTCCTTTCCTGGGTTTGACATAAACCTGCTCAATACTCCCACTGAATGTGCAATGTCTGGTCTAGTACAGACCATTGCATACATCAGGCTACCCACTGCACTTGCATATGGAACATGAGACATATACTCCTCTTCTTCTTGTGTCTTGGGACACTGTTCAGCAGAAAACTTTACACCTATAGGAATAGGAACATTCACCAATTGCATTATTGCATATTGAACCTCTGCAATATAGTATCAACATACTTCCTCTGGTTTAACCAGAGCTTCCTCTTTTCCCGATCTCTCTTAATTTCCATGCCCAAAATATAGTTTGCAGCACCAAGATCCTTCATGTCGAATTTGGAGAACAGTTGGGTCTTCAAATCTTGGATAATTTCTTTGTCATTTCCAATCAACAACATATCATCCACATACAAGACCAAATAAATAACACGATCACCAACTAATTTGAAATACACATAGTGATTTTCTTTGATCCTTGTCAACCCAAGTCCCAATATATAAGTATCAAAATTTCGATACCACATCCTTGGTGATTGCTTTAAACCATACATATACTTTTTCATCCTGCATATCAACTATTTCTTTCCTTTCGCAATAAATCCTTCTGGATTCTTCATGCAAATTTCTTCTTCTAGATCCCCATGTAGGAATGTTGTCTTCATGTCCATCTATTCTACTTCAATATCAAAAGTATCAACAATAAATAAAAGAAATATAATAGAAGTTAACTAAAACTTGGTAACATGAAAAAAAATATCTCCAAACTCAACTCCCTCTACTTGTAGGTTTTAACCCCGTATAGACTAATACTTGCAAACAAAAAATTCTTAAAAAAATAACATAAAAAATACAATGGAAATCATATAAAATATACACAAAGATTTTTCTCCTAGAACCCAAAACTGGGAAAACCAAATTTATTTTTCATTATGTTCCTTTACAATTTTACAATACATTATATACTTGTCGCAACATTCATAAACCCCCAATCCACTAACCCTAGATCAAAATGTAATCGCAGTTCCTTTGACTGGATCAAAAAAACCATGGGGAAAACAAACATGAGCCCGAAAAACGCTAACAAATAATAACCATTTTCTACTAATCAAGTTTTTATTCCTCCACTCTGCATTTATCTTCTTCTTAAACACCCCTTTGATTATAATGCACTTTCTTCTAACTGACAACTCCATTAGATCGCAAGCCTCATTTTTGTCCAAGGTTACGATTTCTTTAACGATGACATTTTTCCAAAGTTTTCCATCCTCTGAATCCACTTCCTCCCTAACAATTCTACGATCATATTTAGTAATAAACAAAGAAAATTTTGAATGGAAATAAGGTAGTGTGTATCAATTTGGCTACCTTCTTTCCCAAATCGATCTCCTAAGTGTTGGAGTTTGTGGTTCTTCTTATTGTGATTCTTGTTCCTCTATAGAGTTTAATTCATCATCCTTCAATTCAAACTCTATCGTTTCTAGTTCTCTCCCTTAGTAGGACTTCTTTTTAACAACATATTTGACTTCTCTAAATACCACATCTTGAGTGTACATTACCTTCTTAGTTTGTGGGTTCCAAATCTTATAACCTTTTATACCATATTTATATCCAATAAAGATACATTTTTCAACTTTATTATCTATCTTAATTCTATTCTCCTTTGGAACATGTACATAAACATCACATCCAAATATCTTGATATTTTTAAGAGAATATTTCTTCCTAGTCCATACCTCATGTGGAGTCTTATCATACAATGTTAACTAGGGCGATTTATTTACTAGGTAACACAAAGTATCCACTGCCTCTTACTTAAAAATCATAACCTAACTGACACCACTGAGCATGCTCCTTGTTTTCTCCCTCAACATCATATTCATCCTTTTTGCAACTCCATTTTGTTGAGTTGTGTATCGAGTATTCTTTTGTATTTCTATACCACATTTCATACAGAATTATTTGAATCCATTCCCAAATAATTCTCCACCATTATCTATCTTTAGCACCTTAATTTTCTTCTCCATTTGATTTTCCACAAGAGTCTTAAACTCTTTTAATTTCTCAAAGGCTTCATATTTCACCCTAAGGAAACAAATCCATTTATTCCTCAAGAAGTCATCTTTATATGAGACATACTACAAAAATTTACCTAGTGATGGAACCAACATAGGTCCAAACACATCATTTTGGACCAACTGTAATATTCTCTCTGACCTTGTACAACCAAAGGAAAATTTACCTAAATTATGCTTCACATATAAGCAATGTTCAATGAAATTAAAATCCAGAGATAAATTAGACATATTTCCTAGTCTTTGATGCCACAATATTGTCTTTTCTCCAGTTATCATAGGAGTTTTTACTTCTTCAGCTCCACAGTAAGGAAGAATGGAATTTTTGCACCCATCACTAATAATGCTTCCTAGAAGCTTGTATAAAGTTCCATTCTGAGCTACCCTTAGCAATACCCTTTGCCTTGAATCATCTTGTTGAAAAGTGTAACTAGGATCGGTATTCATATTGACTATGTAATTATGGATTTATGTAAAGTAGAAGACAAAGATAATAAAATGTATTTTGTACTTGCTTCATGGGTTTCATGAGCACGTGTTTATTATAGGTTAATATACTTCTTCTTGATTTCTATCTATGGTTTTGTCTTCTAGTAATAAATGTAATTAAGTGTCATATATATATGAAGGATCTAGTCTCATGAAATGCTACAAGACCTTGTCCTAGAAACAGTGGAAGAATGGCTCTATCATCCCTCACTCAAACATTGAAAGATAAGATTAAATGATGTATTAGAAGTCAGCCTCATAATATTCATGTCGGCTCCCAAATAGTCACATTGTTTCACCAAGTTAGATCAGCTTATATATAGGGGCAAACAACTATATATACCCCTGTAGGCTTCGCAAAAAACACAGAAGTTTTGATTATCTCAAAAGCGCAGTGCGGATTATATATGAAATGCAGTGTGGATGAAGTGCAGTGTGGATTATAGATAGAGCCTCAATGCGAATTTTATGAATTTGTTTTAGTGTGGATGCATGACTGATTTCAATGCAGATGCATGAATGGTTTCAAGATTGATTTCAGTGCAGATGCATGAAGGGTTTAAGGACTTATATATATATATATATATATATATATATATATATATATATATATCTGTGTCACATCTGAGTGTCATAAGGTGTTGTGACCTACTGAAGTTGAAGTGCAAATCACCTTGAAGAAGCCACACTCTTGAAGTGCAGATTTGTCCAAGTATAGTTTGCAGACTAATCTAAAGCGAAGTTGTTGGGACAGTGGTCTGCAAAGAGAAGAAGCAGTCAGAAAGTGGAAGAAATAAGGAAAGTAATTTGAGATTTACTTTCCTAACTTCAACTTATATATATCTCAAGCAACTGAAGTATCAATTGTATACAAAGGAAGTGTTGGTGCAGAACAGTGCAAGTTGGTGAAGTAAGAAAGAATCAGCATTGAAGAACATCAAAGAAGTAAGGATAAGGTCTTGTATGCATATATAGGCCTAGGTTCTAAGTCTCGGTCATGTTACTTGTCATTTCAATATCTATAAGAATAATTTCTCGTGGGTTTTTTCCCTAGCTCTAGGATCCTAATTTGTGTGTCTCGTGTATTTTGATAATTGAATTGATGAAAGATTAAATAAGCTAAAGAAGAGAAGAAATAATTAATCCAAGTAAGCTCACAAGTAATTATCAAGAAGAGAATTTGAATTAATCTCCATCCCTCCAAATGCTCAAAACATCCTACATGTATTGTTTTCAAACAATGTTTTTACACTTGCACCACTCATCTTGCTTACAAAAATAAAATTTCTAGCCAATTCTGGGATGTTTAATATACCATAGAGTGTTCTAATCCTTCTGCCCATGATTTCAACTTGAATTTTCCTCATTCTATGATTTTTGGTGTCAAGTCATCTCCTAGGAAAATATCACCACCATCATATCTTTCACACTAAAAAAACCACTCCATGTAAGGAGTAATATGAAAATACGCACTTGATTCGACCAACCATGCATCATGATTTACATGTTTACTTGAAGAAACCATGTACACATCCCCTCCATCTAAGGAGGTTATTTTTATTTTACAAAAGGAGTATCTTTATATCCTTTCCTTTTCTCAACAATTTTGGATCTACAATATTTCTTATAATGACCTTCTTTTTCACATCTCCAATATACCTTTACAGACTTTCCCAGAGATGTATATATTCTTCTAAATTTAGATTTTCCACTCGAGGAATTGATTATATTTATATTTTGGTAGCATATTCTTTCAAACAAGGCATATCCATTCTATATTTGCATGTCTTTTCATCTTATCTCCTTCGATGATGTAGACAAAATTATTTCAATGAATCTTAAAGTAGTTGCATTACTACCTATGAGAACAACTAGACTATCCCACCAATTTGATAGAGAACATAACAAACTGATGCACTTGTCCTCATTTAAAATCTTAGTATCAATTGATAATAGATGACTTACTATAGAATTGAAGGCATTCAAATGTTTTTTCACCATGTCTCCATCCTTCATCCCTAGGTTATAAAATTTTCTCATAGAAACAATTTATTCACCAGGGAATTAGATTGATACAAAGCCCCTAACTTGTACCACAAATAATTCGTTATAGCTTCCCATGAAACATTCAATAATGATAAATCTGAGAGACACAATCATATTGTTCTATTTTCCTTTCAATCCAACTTGGTTCAATCTTCTGTTGACATCCTTGCTAGTGCAAAACCCGGATTCACAGGGATCCACTACTCTTTTTCCACCAACAAGTCTTCCACTTTGAGCTTCTCCAACTCAAAATTATGCCCATTGAACTTCTCGATATCTATCTTTGAGCTACTTTCCAATTCCTTTCACCAAAAGAAAAGCTTCTAAGATCTACCACTATAACATAATCTACCACATGTTTGAGCCAAACCCCTTAGAAATAAATGCATCCCCTTGAAGCCAAAACTACTCCAATACCAAATGTAGGTGTTAACCTTGTACAATTATTTGCTACAAAAAAATTCTTAATTAAAAAAAAAAATATGCAATAACAAGCATACGCATTAACACAAATATTTTACCCTAGAAACTCAAAAACTGAAGTAACCAAAAATATTTTTTAATATTTATTCATTTGTACATTATTAC
This sequence comes from Pinus albicaulis, assembly GCA_034641835.2. Taxonomy (NCBI): domain Eukaryota; kingdom Viridiplantae; phylum Streptophyta; class Pinopsida; order Pinales; family Pinaceae; genus Pinus; species Pinus albicaulis. The sequence goes on along the minus strand of CM076578.1, from coordinate 932,147,739 downwards.
AATACAATATATATCCCATGACATCCATAAACCACCAATTCATTTACCTTGGATTTGAATACAATTGTAGTTCCTTAATTGAAACTAATAGACTATGGGGAAAATCATCATGCAAAAAAAAATCGCTTGTACCAAAAATCGTGTGCCAAAAATTGCCAAAAGTGGATGCAAAAAACTACCCAAATTATTTATTTTTTAATTTTTTTTCCAGGGGTGCTTCCCTCGAATCCTCATGCATGGAACTTTTGCTTCGCTACATCCCTCTAAACAGTGGGGGGTTGTTTCCACACCTATGTCCCCGCTACTACATATTATACATGGTGGGGATAACACATACTCCACAAATATCTTCATTGCTTTGATTTTGATAAACCAAAATGATGGTTTAAGTGGTTGTCCCTGGTATATGGTGGTAAAACACATCCTTCCATACTTCATAAAAAATCCCCCCATTTATGGAACTTCATGGATATCATCCTCCATTCATCACATGACCCTTGAAAGAGGTTGTAAAGGTTCAAGTAGTGGAAGACCCCATAAGGCATGAACAAGAGGTTCTTAAACTAATTAAAGAAAACTTGGTTATAAAAAAAAATAGGATGAAACAAGAAGCATATCAACGTCATAATGAAAGGAAACGAAATTTGATGAAAATGAATTTTTGGGGTCCTTCAAATCTAGTTTTTGATGTTCTAGATTGTCAGACCTATGGGTTATGGGTCCATGAAATAAGTTGATCTCATCTCTGTAACAGTTATACTCAATAATCCTTCAATATTATACCATGAATTTCAAAGTCGTTTGCCTCAAATACTCTCGTAAAGTTTAGAGGAACTTGGCCCCCCTTCTCGTGGTTTTGGATTCCAAACCTAATAAACAACGATTTCAAATGGATCAGTGTTGATACTTTAACTGAGCAACAATAGATTCTTACTCCTCGCAGGGATTTGGTTTCTCCTTGTCATTTAGACTTACAACACATACTTGTATCCTCTCATACACATATTAATGTATTCACATGAACTGGTAATCGTTCATCATAAAACCAATGTTGAAAAACTATTCCTATGATCCATGATTGCTCAATCTCCTACTATTTCAATTATGGAACAAACACAACATCATACTCGATTATTAATTAATACATAAATCCACTCTCTTTATTACAAATTTCACTCATAGATATGGTGCCATGGTTGGTCAAATTCTCACACAATTGGCCACCTATCTATAGTCATCCCAATTCACACACTGAGAACTCCCTTGGCATCTCTACAAGCCTGAATCTCATTTAATTGTCGCACTTACAACTACCCTTAGGGTTACAATATATAGAAAATACAATAAGGTCGTGGATCATCTCAAATCCATGATCTTCTCCTAAAATCTTGTATGTCTCCCTGGGATCTATTAAGGATATTAAAATATATTAACAAGTCATATTACATGGAATTTAAAATTCCCAATGTGGACTTCTTCTAGAATTCAAGCATGTGTTCATGATGATATAGTCCTCTTACAATGATGTGGCCCTACTAGAAATTAAAATTCAATTTTGACTAAAGGTGGGTTGATGCTCCTGCATCATACTCAAGGTACAAAATTTTTATGACCGGGCCTAGTCATATGAATCCATTTTTCTCGTAAAAAATTTAACTTGTGAGCTACAACAAGCCTCTGTAGTAACAAGTCTCCACCTTACTACACAATACCTTACCAAGTTTCTCTCCTATGAGCTCGGTCTTTTGGCATCTTCCTGTTGGTGTACATGCACATAGTTAACCTTAATTAGCTTTAGTTCAACTCTAGTTATTGCATGTGATGTGCACTTGTCTTTAGCTAGTTAACTCGAGTGCTTACATGTGGTGTGCTCTTGGCTTTAGTTAGTTAACTCTAGCGCTTTCATGTGTTGCATGTGCACATTAACATAACATAAAGCACACTTCGCTTCAGTTATATTTAATTATCCATAGTTATTGCATGTAAAAATAAGCTTAACTTAGTTGCTTTATATATTGATTCTCAACCTAATATTGATGAATCAAATTCATTCTCAATTCTAATTTTTCATTTTCAATTCTCGCAAGTTTGTGCAATTATTCTTCAGCTAGATCCGTATTTGTGCTCTAATAATTTTACATGGTATCAGAGCTACATGGGTTTGGAGAAGGCACATGAACAATATTTTGTATGTTTTAAGAGCAAAGAATTGGAAATTGTTCGTAAATTTGATTTGTAGATCAAAATATTAAATAATTGTCGCAATTGTTGCTACAACCACAAAGCGAAAGAATGGAATTCCCAGCTTCCACCATTCTGACTCCATACAATTAATATGAATGGGATCCAATGATTTTGCTCCATCTTAGGAGCAAAGGCTTGTACCAAATAGTCATGGGAATTCAGACAGAACCAATGTCAGAGGATGAGAAGTCAGATTGGCTTAATAGATCTGACATGGCTTATGGAAGAATGTGTCTATCTGTATCTCGTGATATTCTTTATCAGATCACAAATATTGAATCACCACATGAAATATGGACTACATTGAAAGGATTATATGGTGATGAAAACGATTTATAATAACACCATTTGGAGGCAAAGAGATCAAGTTATTATAGAAATCATGAAAGTGGTGAAGACTCCAATAATGTGAAGAAATATTCTCAAGAAAATGTTGAACAAGAAGACTCTATTTCTTCTATTGTTAATGAACCTATTGCATATGAGAATTTTATCTCGTCCTATAACGAAGACATCGCACATGAGGAAATATCTTCCTTTGCTAGTAATGAAGACACTACTTTCAAAAACATAGAAGAGGACTTTGATTCCTCTACTGTTGATGATGTAGATCTGACAAGGTCTTAATTTAATGATGCCCCACATGCACTCTCAGTCGCAGAGCCATGCATGCCCATGCATGCATCTAAGGAGGAACTTATAACACCATGTATGCATCCATAAATACATCTCTAAAGCCATACATGCACATGCATGCATCCCTAGAGACAATTATTCCCATGCTTGCATATAGGTTACATGAATCTGATCATCATATGCATGATGAAGTTATAGGGAATCCATATTTGCATGCAACCATGTATAAGGAAATTCATTCCTTGATCCAAACATTGGAGTTGATACCTCTACTTCCAAAAATTAATCTTATTCCTCCAGATCCATGATGAGATCATTTATCCTCAGTACTATCTGAGTTCTGAGCATACTGTCAATATCTTCACCAAGACTTTCACTGAGAAGAAGTTTCAATTTTTGCGAGATCGTCTCTGGGTGAAGGACACGACTGCCTAGCAGTTTTATTTTCTCTACTTTTTGCATTATATTTTGAAGGGGGGTTTTCTCCCCACTGGGTTTTTCGTCTTTCCTCTTTTCATGCATGGTATATGGGTACCTAAAATGGCCTTGTTGTCGAGACTCGTTCATTTTGCATCACACTCACCTAAGTTATGCTTAAGGGTTGGGGGGGGGATGTTGGCGTACATGCACATAGTTAGCCTTAATTAGCTTTAGTTCAACTCTAGTTATTGTATGTGATGTGAACTTGTCTTTAGCTAGTTAAATCGAGTGCTTACACGCGGTGTGCACTTGGCTTTAGTTAGTTAACTCTAGTGCTTGCATGTGGTGCAAGTGCACACTAACAAAACATAAAACACACTTAGCTTCAGTTAGCATTAATTATCCATAATTATTGCATGTACAAATAAGCTTAACTTAGTTGCTTTATATATTTATTCTCAACCTAATATTGATGAATCAAATTCATTCTCAAGTCTAATTTTTCTTTTTAAATTCTCGCAAGTTTGTGCAATTATTCTTCAACTAGATCCGTATTTGTGCTCTAATAATTTTACACTTCCTAGTTCTCTTCTCTGAAACCTTAGGAGCACTCCTTGCTTTAGGTTATTGCAAATATCCTTACCTTCCTTTTTTATCACCTACAAAATCTCAAAGAAAATATTTTTATTACCAAATCTTGAACCAACTTGTACCTCCTTCTACAACTCCCTGAATATTCACGTTAGACTCCACTTCTTATTCAAGCAGGCAATATTTCCCAATCTTTCCTCCCCCATACTACTCGATGGAAAGGAATTATGGCGGTCCTTCAAATCTAGTTTTTGATGTTCTCTATCCTTAGACTTGTGGGTTATAGGCCCACAAAATAAGTTGATCTCATTTGTGTAGCAATTATACTCAACAATCCTTCGTGATTATATTGTGAATTTCAAAGTCATTCGCCTCAAATACCCTCTTAAAGTTCATAGGAACTTGGTCCCCCTTCTTGTGGTTCTGGATTTCAGACCCAATAAACAAAAATTTCAAATGGATCATCATTTATCCTTTTAGTGAGCAACGATAAATTATTACTCCTCACAGGGATTTGATTTCTTATGTCATTTAGACCTATAACACATACTCACGACCTCTCACACACATGTTGACATATTGACATGAACTGAGCATTGTTCATCATACAACCAACATTGGAAAATTATTCCTATGATCCATGTTTGATTGCTCAATCTCCTATGATTTCAATGCAGAAACAAACACAACATCATACTAAATTATTAATTAATACAAAATCCCACTCTCTATTACAAATTTTTCTCATAGATATGGTGCCATGGCTGGCCCAATTCTCACACAATTCGCCACCTATCTATGTTCATCCCAATTTACATACTGAGAAAACCCTTGGCATCTCTACGAGCCTCAATCTCATTTAAATGGACGCACTTACAACTGCCCTTAGGGTTACAATATATAGAAAACACAATAAGGTCATGGATAATCTCAGATCCACGATCTTCTCCTAAAATCTTGTACATCTCCCTAGGATCCATTAAGGATCTCAAAATATGCTAACAAGCCATATTACATGGCGTTTTAAAGGGTATTGTCTACCGACGCAACAAAATATCCCATACGACAAGTTCTTGTCAGAATCCGATAAAAACAATTCAAAAAATCAAGTAGTTAGAGTGTTTGAATCATTTTTTTCATGGTGGAACAGAATTCAACACCATCAAAAGCCCCATGGGCACCCAAAATCCTAAAATTTCACAGCTGTAATACATATTTTCAAAGATTTCTGCCGGAAATTTTCAGATTCTTTCTGTAATTTTTGGGTTATTTTGTGGCTTTTTTAGACTACGACATTTCAAAGTCCCAATGTGGATTTCTAGAATTTCAAGTACGTGTTCATCTGGATCTAGTCCTCTTACAATGACGTGGCTCTCCTAGTAAAAAACATTTAATTTTGACTAAAGATGGGTCGATGCTCCTACATAAGAATTTGAAGTGTGTGAATCAATATTTTTTAGGTTTCAAACATATAGTATTTGTCTTTCAAGCAACAAAAGGACAATATATTAACACCAAGTTTTATCAAACCTATAGGTGTTAGTTTAATTCTTGATGATATTTATGTAATAACTTGTTAATCTGATGAATCCTCTTAGTTTTAATAAGTTATTTGGCCTTGGCCATTCCATGATTGCATTTATTTTATTTGAATCCACCTTAACTCCTTCCTTGGATATGACATATACAAGGTATTCAACTTCCTCCTTACCAAAAGTACATTTCAATATTTTTGCATAGAATTGATTTTCTTCTACGAGAGAAAGTACTTTCTTCTGTTGGAAAGTGTAACTAGGTTCGATCTTCATAATTACTTGTAATTATGAATTTATGTAATGAATACGACAAAGATAATAAACTGTAGTTTGTAATACTTGCCTCATGGGTTTCATTAGCAAGGAAGTTTTTATTATAGGTAAAAGACTTGAGTCTTGATGTCTTTAGGGCTTTGTCACCTTGTCATAAATATATAATTTAGAGTCATGTATATTAAGTGTTGTTACACTTGTAAAGGAAAATTATTGATGTAATTGTATGCTCCAAAGACCTTGTCAAAGTGCTCCTTGAAGACGGCCTAGAAGATGCTGAAAGATGCTCCTAGTAAAGTCAGCTCACAATCAGTTGGTAAAGTCAGCCTTATATCAAAAGTCATGCCTGTCTAGAAAACATGAGAAATTCCCTATATATATAGGATTGTGGCCTCATTGTTGCAATATAATTTAGACAAGTTATGTGATAAAGTGCAAGCTAATGGTCTATCTGTGTGAAGTATAAGGGCTACTTTACGAAGTAGAAAGAAGGAATAATTACCTTTGATCTTTGGTATATTTTAACTTGTATAACCTAGGAGATCGAGACCTATTCCAACAAGGGAGAAGTTTTACCTCAGTGCGTATTAAACGATCAAAGTTTGGTGCGAAGAGAAGTGTCAAGTCAAAAAAGAAGGGTCTCATTATAGTGAACTGAAAGGGCTATCTTATACTCGGTCTTTATTATGCTACATATTTGTATAGGGTCTGCAATATAGTGCGATATAAAGGATTTTAAATGAGAGCAGATAATAGGGTAGACCGAGGGCTACCTTAACAAAGGTTGAATTTGTCTAGAGGATGAAGTAATACAAGTCGAGGAACAATTATTGGGTGACCGAAGAAAGGAATCTAAGGCTAGGGACTGAGCTTCCATAAGGTTGGTGCAGAACAGTGCAGAAAAGGAGAAGATCAACATAAGGATCCTAGAAGAGCAATGAAAAGGTCTTGGAGGCATACTGAAGTCAAGGTTCTGTGTCATGGTTATGGTAGTCATCAATGGAAGATCTACAAGAAGAATTACTTACGGGTTTTCCTCTCCAAGAGGGAGAGTTTTTGGCCCTAGATTTCTAGCCTAAATATTTGCATCTCTTGTGCATTTGATAATTGAATTAATGAAGAACGTAATAATCCAACGAAGATAAGTTCTAAGCGAAAGAAGCATAACGAAATCACAAGTAATTATCATGAAAGATAAATTTGAATTAAATGCCCTAATTTCTCAATATGGTATCAAAGCGAAGGTGATGAATACAAGAAAGGAGAGTTTTTCAAGAAGACACAAGGATCGAGTTTTGGGAAGGAGGTCAAAGATCAATTTTCTAGAAGGCAACAAAGCAAAAGTCATAGATCTACATTGAAGATTCGTTCTTCAGTTCTAAAAAGACAGTTTGCAGAAATTGGAAAGCCATCTCAAGAAGATCAAGGACCTATACATCAAGAAGGAGGCCATCACCATCAACAACTATTTGGTGTTGAAATAAAATAAAACTTGTTGGAGTCACCATAAATCTATCCTTGATGATCATCATCATCAAGGATTCAAGGTGATTTAGCTCTCTTTACATCTCTTGAAGAAGCCAATATAAGAGGGAGCTCCTGATGCCATCTACATCATCATCAATAAGGAAGATGATAGAAGAACAAAGCATATACTCAAGTAAGTATCTTAATTTATCCATATGAATCTATCAAAATGAATTTTTGCAAAGAAAGCAACAAATTGTCTTGGACTGCAAACTTTGTTGGATGCAAGAAAAGGATAGATTTAAATTTGATTGAAAATGAAGTTATGGATTACATCAAAGGGCCAGTGACTAGAAATTCAAAGGAATACACTCAACCTTATGCCAAATACATTAAGGGAGACATAAGAGTCTAGAGGATTCTTATAAAATCCATAAAGGACTCTCTCATCCCCTATGTATCAAAACTATAATCTTCAAAAGAAATATATGAGAAATTGGTGGAGTTATTCTTTGTAAGTACTGCAGGAGAAGTAATATCTATAATACAAGAAATACACAAGTTGAAGATGTCAAGAGAGGAAGGAATAACTTCATACTTTATAAAGATTTCCAAAATGCAAGATCAAATGCAGGAAATGGGATAAGTGATGTCTAAAAGAGAAATGACTCAATGGTGTTGAATGCTTTACCAAAGGGATGGGGAAACTTCACTTCTAGTATATATGGGAAGAAAGAAGCAACACCATTCCAATATCTATGGTCTCTATGTAAGATAGAAGAGACTATACTAAAATATAAAATTGATACTAGATCAAATGAAGAAAATCAATCCTATGCTACCATGTTAAGGAGGAAAGGAAGTTTTGGTATGTTTGGTCCTCATAAGAAAAGAAGAAACTTGGATAAGATACGATGTTATGGATATAATGAACTTGGGAACTATAAGAAGAATTTCCCCAAATCTAATGAGGACAAGAGGAGAAAGGAAGAAGTCCATGTCGTGGATAAATGGAAGAACCAGATTCAAAGAAACCTACGAAAGAAGAAGTGAAAGATCTCTATTATGATTGAGATCATCTTCCTCTTTAAGAGGTATCTGACGGTTGTAAAATAGTATGATAAGAAGAATTTTATATTTTATATATACATCACTTTAGATTTGGCATCATGATGAAAGCATTAAAGTAGGAGTACTTGTCATGGGAGGATGTCTAAAAATATTTATGTGACATCTGAGATAAAGTGACTCCTGGGAACCTCACTGAAAACATAAATAAGGCAGTCATCTAAATCAACGATCATAATTCAATAATCAATATGGAAATAGGTGCTGACATTTTTATAATGGAATCCTCTTTGGATTCACTAGTTAGGAAGAAAGAAAAAGGTTTCATCGAGAATTATAACTTACAGAATTCTGGGATTAGAATATGATGACATATTGATGAAGCGGGTCAAGAGAATGGAACTATTTCATTCTAAGGAAACCTGCTCCAGGATGACTCAAAAATAAAAGAGATGAGGTACATGTTTATATACGCTGACACTGGACGCTATGAAGTCATGCCATATGGTTGCAAGTAGTATACTTCTATCTTTAGAATTATGTTAAAAAGATAATAATATGTCCTCTGATACACATGTTTCCAAAAGGATGACATATTGATGAAGCAAGCCAAGAGAATGGAACTATTTCATTCTAAGGAAACCTGTTGGAGGATGACTCAAAAATAAAAGAGATGAGGTACATGTTTATATATGTTGACATTGGATTCTATTAAGTCATGTCATATGGTTGTAGGTAGTATACTTCCATCTTTATAATTGTAGAAATTTTAGGCCCAACCCTGATTATCAGTTTCTCCTTATCACTCCCATGTAGTTAAATGCCCATTCCCATAAACATACATTCAACAAGATGGAAATAATAAATATTTCTGAAAACACAAATTTTGGAAATTTCACAGCGCTGGAAAATGCAGAAATAAAACTCAGAAAATATTTCAGCCACACACACAGAAAATGACACGTTGATTTTTGGTCAATATGACCCTCGAAAAACCCCCTACAACTCTTGGAGAAAACCAATTCGAAAGTTCTTATTTATTTCTAAATATTTCTTTTACAGAGAAAAAAAATGTATAGTAAAAATTCCAGCAACCATAATTTTTACTCATCTCGAAAACCGTGCTTGTATTCCACCTCGATTTTTGTGCCAAATGCAAAATAGAAAATTACAGCGAAGGGTACAGCCTTAAATGTTGCACGGAAAACATAGAAAAATGTGCCCACATAGCTATACAACCCTTCTCGAAAAACATGTTGTACAGTTGTCTCAAAAACTATGTTGTATGTCTGCCTCGAAAACTATGTTGTATGACTGTTGTACGGACCTCAATTTCTGTGCTACTAAGTTGTTGTACAGACCTCAAAAATAGTGATGTTTTTGCTATTGTAAGGACCTCGAATTCTATGCCCCCTTAACTATTGTACAGATCTCAAAATCTGTGCCAGACTGCTACAATAAATGTTGTTCTCCTTTCCTCGATTTTCGTGCCACTTGCCTCAAAAATCATGCTCCTAATTTTCTGTATGGACTTGTTGAAATAGTGTTGCCTTGGTAAATGTGTCAAGGTGTTGTTTGCTCCTTCTCTCTTCTCTACTCAAAAATTTCTTCTTGCTCCCTTCTCCTCTTCTCTCAATCTGCTCATGAAAGACTAAATGACATTTTCTCTTCTTTTCCTCCTTTAACCTAACCCTAAATGACTTTTGGGGAATCCCTAAATCCAATGGCTGAGATAGCTTAGATCAAGGGCTAAGATTAAATGTGCATTTAAATATCACTTTCTAATTTTTAATTCACCCCACCTAAATAAAGACCCACTTGGCCTTTTATTTCCATAGTCACTTTTTGACTTTCTAATTTTACATTGACTTTAATAAAGTCACTTTAAAATTAGACTTGTAACTTTATCACTTATAAAGTCACATTTAAATTAGATTTGACTTTACCACTTATAAAATCACTTTAGGAGAAAACGTTAAATACATTTGGACACTTTTCCCTAGGCCAAAGATCAAAGCCTTAGGGAAACACTTGTCCTCCGGTACCCAAATTTTAACACTCCCTCTTACCGAGGAAAGTGTTCCTCACCACCCCCATCTTGTCTCTGAAGTAGACATGCTTGCCCCGTGGTAAGGCTTTGGTGAATATGTCGACTACCTACTCATCTGTGGGAATATACTCAAGCTTCACAACTCCCTTCTGAACATAGTCTCTGATGAAATGATATTTGATCCCGATATGCTTTGACCTGTCATGAAATAATGGATTCTCTGTGAGTTTAATGCAACTCTGATTATCACAGTAAATCACTAAAGGTCTCAACGCTTGACTAAATAAGCCAAACAACATCTTTCAAAGCCATATGGCCTCACAACTAGCCAAACTGGTTGCCATGTACTCTACTTCTGTTGAAATCAATGCTACTGATTGTTGCTTCTGGTTGAACCACGACACAACTCCCGAACCCAACCCAAAACAACACCCTGAAGTGCTCTTCCTATAAAAACACAACTTGCCCAATATGAATCAGTGTACCCTGCTAGTCTCACTCAATCTCCCTGTCTATAATCTAGACCGTAATCCATTGTCCCCTGCAAGTAACGTGAAACATGTCTTGCAACAACCCGATGCACTCTCCTGGGCTCGCACATGAACTGGCTCATCGTGTTGACTGAAAAACATATATCTGGTCTAGTGTTGACCAAATACATCAAAGAACCAATTAGATGTCTATACAATGTGGGATCCACCAACTCAGAATCAGAAGCGTGAAGCCTCTTCCAGTTAGTGATCATAGGTGTCAACATGGGTTTGCAATCCTCCATGTGAAATCTGTTAAGAATGTCCACAATATACTTCCCCTGTCCTAAGAAGAAATGCCCCTCTTCCTGCCACACCTCCAATCCCAAAAAGTAGTGCATCAAGCCAATGTTCTTCATCTCAAACTCCGAAACAAGATCTCTCTTGTAGCCCTCTATGAGTCTCTCTGCACCCGTAATGACCAATTCATCCACATACAACACCAGAATGAGAGGCTCCTCACCTACCATAATAAAGTATAGGTTTGGATCTGCATCACTCTTTATGAAACCCATCTCCTACAAGTACGTATCAATCCTAGAGTACCAAGCTCTAGGAGCTTGCTTCAGGCCATAAAGTGCCTTCTTCATTCTACATACATGGGACACCTTCCCATGCACCTCAAAGCCCTGTGACTGCTCGATGTACACCTCCTCCTTTATAAATTCATTGATAAATGTGGCCTTCACATCCATCTGGTGGATCTTCCAACCCATCTATGCTGCTATCGATATAATGGAGTGAATGGAAGTATATCGAGCCATGGGAGCAAAGGTCTCCTCATAGTCAACTCCCTCTACATGGGAGAACCCTCTAGCCACAAATCTAGCCTTGAACTTCTCGATGCTGCCATCTGCACCCACTGTGCCATCTAGAAAATCATGGGATTTCCCTTCAGGCCTCGGCACCACCTCCCAAACATCATTCTTCATGATCAAAGAATACTCCTCCTGCATGGCCTCTCTCCAGACCTACTAGCTAGCTGCCTCCTCATAGCTAGAAGGCTTGGAGTCAACGATGTTGGCAACCAATGCCATATAGCTACAGAACCACTCAGGTGGTATGTTCTCTATGACATGTCTCTTCGGCCCAGCAACAGATATGGCCTCTCTCAAGGTGTCCTGAAGCCACTTGGGCTTCCTCTTCCCCGAGCACACTTCTCCCACCAGAGTGAAAGAATCCTCATCCTCCTTAGAACCCTGAACTCCTGAATGTTTGTCTACTGACCTCTTGCCTAAAACTATGCATGTAGATACTGAAGTACTGTGTGAACTGTCCATTAGTGGGCTACCTAATGAACTTATCTGCGGACTGCTCTGCATGCTTCCCAAAGCACCACCCCTCTGACTCTATGAGCCACTGCTCACTGATGGACCTGACACCATAATTGATGTACCTCCTGATCCCTGTCCACTAGATCCCTATGACTGGCTCAGCTGTTAATGAAGGTCTGGTGAATCCATATACTCTAACTCCAGTGACCTCTTGAAATCCCTGTCCTCCTCGAACTTCACATCTCGCCTGACAACAACTCTCCTCTGTGCAAAAATATAAATCCGAAAGGCTTCCAAGGTCTCATTGTAGCCCAAAAACATGCCCTTCTCTGTAGTGGGCTCTAGCTTGGTCCTCTTCTCCTTGGGTACATAGGAGTATGCAATACACCCAAAGAAACGAAAGTGACCAACATCAGGCTTCTTCCTAGAGAAATCCTCCTCTGGAGTCACATGCCCCAAGGCACGATGTGGACTCTTGTTCTGCAAATACACAACATCGTTGCAGGCCTCTGCCCACAAAAGCAATGGTAACCCCTGATCATGTAGCATGGCTTTGGCAGCCCCAACGATGGATCTGTTCTTCATCTCCGCAACCCTGTTCTATTGGGGGTTGTAAGGAACTATGAACTCCCTCCTGATGTCTGCCTCCGCACAATAATAAAAAAAATCACCAAGGATATACTCCCCTCCATTTTCTGACCTGAGGGACTTGATCTTTCGACCTGTCTGAGTCTCCACAAGAGCTCTGAACTCCTGAAACTGCTTGAAGACCTCACTCTTGGTCTTCAAGAAATAAATCCAGGTCTTCCTGGAGTGATCATCAATGAATAAAACATAGTACTCATATCCATTCAAGGAAAAATGAGACATTCGACCGCTGACATCGGTATGAATCAAATCAAGAATCCCAGTCGATATGTTGTCACTGCTGGGAAAAGGTGATTTGGAAAACTTCCCCATAGCACATCCTCTACATGTATCAATGTGATCAGAATTGAAATCTAGCACACTTGTAGTGATCTCCCTCAATGTACTCAAGGCCCCATGATACATGTGCCCCATCTTGTGGTGCCAAATCTCGCACAACTTTGAACTACTAGCTCAACTTCCAGTACTACTGCTCAATGCCATAAGGGGCTAAAATGAAAACTTGTACACTTTGGCATGGCGTACACCAATCACTCTAACTGAAACATCTGGAGTGCCCCTAGGAAATATAAGCACCTGTCCTCTCTTGAACAATAACTCATATCCTCTGTCCTCCAATGCTGAAAAAAATATAAGGTTCTTCTTCCTCCCAGACACATATAGAACATCGGACACTTTCAAGGGAGGTTTGGGTTCCCTATCAAATGTCAATGTCCCCACACCGACTGCTCTACCAATGATGTCATCTTCGAGCACTACCTCTATATCAGTTCCACTCTCTGAAAGCTCTGAGAAGTACTCATTGACTCTGACAGGAAGCCACACTGTCAACATACCAAATACCTGAAGATGCTCTGCTAGTGGAGGGAAGTGTACACTCCCTCTCAACCTGTGTGGCAGATGATCATGCACAAGTGGACTCAAAAGCAATGAACCCAAACTCCTAGTGAAAGCTCTCCGAGAAGTCCTCTATCTCTGCTGATGATGCCATGGTCTTTTACTTTCCCTTCTTCTTCTTATCCGGACACGCAACTGCATAATGTCCCAACTTCTGACAATTTCAACACTTGACTTTGGAAAAGTCCTTCTCCTTGTTCACATGTTTCTTACCTTTACCTTTGCCTTTTCCCCCACGTGAACTTGTGGAAGCTTGCTTCTTTCCCTTGCCCTTCTTGCCCCTTGCTGACAATGCTACTTTGTCATCCTCCTCAACCGGTTTCGCTGCCCCAAAATGGTTCTTTTTTATTTGATTCTGAATGCAATCATCCCACAACCTCTCACAAGTGGGAAAGTTCTCTCGTGCAATAATCCCATCCACAAAACTCTCCCATGTCTTGGGAAGACCATTCAATGTAATTCGCACCAACTCAGTGGGTGGAATGGTCTCTCCAACAACAACCAACTCATATCTCACAGTAGTGATCTTTGTGAGGTATGTTGTAACACCATTAGTCTTAGCCATTTTAATGGCCTTCAACTTCTCCCTTAGCACCATTTTTATGTTTTCATTGGTGCTCTGGTTAAAATTGGTCAAGGCTGTCCACATCTCATGTGCATATGTCTTTCCTCTCACATGAGGAATGGCATGGTCTTTAACACCATCCAGAATCAGTCTCTTTCCCTTGGCATTATTCTTATTAAAATATGCCAACTGAACAGGGTCAGCAGGCACTGCTACTGGGTGTTGTGCGGTGTGAACCATGATGCCCCAAACTTCTACCTCCTCAAAGATGCTTTGGATTCTCTCCCTCCATGCACTATAGTTTCTATGCCCATCCAACCCATCCTCAACCCTCAAGCCCAAAGGCATGCTTGTTTTCCTAACAAACTGAAAATTTCAATGTTGTGGTAAAGGTTTAGTTTTCTGTGTGAAAAATAAGCTTGCTGTAATTTTTCACTTGCTATCCCAAACTGCACTTTTCAGCGACCCAAGCTCCGATACCATGTAGAAATTTTAGGCCCAACCCCACTTATCAGTTTCTCCTTATCACTCCCATGTAGTTAAATGCTCATTCCCATAAACACATTCAACAAGCTGGAAATAATAAATATTTCTGAAAACACAAATTCTGGAAATTTCACAGTGCTGGAAAATGCAGAAATAAAACTCAGAAAATATTTCAGCCACACACACAGAAAATGACACGTTGATTTTTAGTCAATATGATCCTGGAAAAACCCCCTACAACTCTTGGGGAAAACTAGTTCGAAAGCTCTTCTTTATTTCTGAATAGTGCTTCTACAAATAAATGAAATGTATAGTAAAAATTCTAGCAACCATAATTTTTACTTATCACGAAAATCGTGCTTGTACTCCACTTTGATTTTCATGCCAAATGCAAAACATAAAATTATAGCGAAGGGTACAGCCTTAAACGATGTACAGACAACATAGAAAAATGTACCAACACAGCTGTACGTCCCTCCTCAAAAAATTTATTGTACGACTGTCTCAAAATTTGTGTTGTACGACTGCCTCGAAAACTGTGATGTACGGTTGTTGTACAAACCTTGATTTCTGTGATGTTGTACGTACCTCGAAAATAGTGTTGTTTTTGTTGTTGTACGGACCTATAATTTCGTGCCTGCTTAACTTTTGTACGAACCTCAAAATCTGTGCCACACTGCTGCAATAAATGTTTTTCTCCTTTCCTCGATTTTCGTGCCACTTCCCTCAAAATTGTGCTCCTATTTTGCTGTACGGACTTGCTGAAATATTGTTTCCTTGGTAAATGTGCCAAGGTGTTGTTTGCTCCTTCTCTCTTCTCTGCTCAGAAATTTCTTCTTGCTCTCTTCTCCTCTTCTCTCAATCTGCTCATGAAAGACTGAATGACCTTTTCTCTTCTTTTCCTCCTTTAACCTAACCCTAAGTGACTTTTGGGGAATCCCTAAGTCCAATGGCTGAGATAGCTTTAGATCAAGGGCTGAGATTAAATGTGCATTTAAATCTCACTTTCTAATTTTTAATTCACCCCACTTAAATAAAGACCCACTTAGCCTTTTATTTCCATAATCACTTTTTCACATTCTAATACATTGACTTTAATAAAGCCACTTTAAAATTAGACTTGTAACTTTATCACTTATAAAGTCACTTTTAAATTAGATTTGACTTTAACACTTATAAAGTCACTTTAGGAGAAAAAATTAAATACATTTGGCCACTTTTCCCTAGGCTAAAGATCAAAGCCTTAGGGAACCACTTGTCCTCTGGTACCCAAATTTTAACAAGATTATGATCAAAAGAAAATAAATTTTCCTCTGATACACGAGTTTCCAAAAGGCGTGATCCACATCAGATGAAATCAACATAATATGTCCTCATATAGAATATGAGGTGGTTGTACACAAAATCAAGGAACTACATATCGAATCTCTTGGGAATAAAATAAAATTGTGGAGAAAGAAAGAGATCATGAGAAGTGCAACCATGATCAAAAGAAATCAACATCGAAGGAAGCCAAGAAGGCTTGACTAGAAAATCTCCTAGTAAGATATGTAGACTCTGATAGAAATCTGGAAAATATGGAGACCCTTGAAAAAAAATATCTTTAGGAGATGTGTCAATCTATAATGAAGGATGTCGATGCCTACAAAAAGATGTCATGGTGAAAGATCATCACTCAGGTAACTTTTGATTCAAACGTTCATATTTGTAATTAAATAATATATGATGAGATTATGCAAGATTTCCAAAGGGAAGCATATGTCTTCCACAAGTTAATAACCATATGGCAGGATGAAATATACTTGGAAGAATTATGGTTCGAAGGAAAGCAACAAGGCATGAAGCTAGATTAGATGAGAATATTGATGAATCACTTTCCGATAGAAGACATGACTCTTGGATGAAAGTGATGGATGATTTGTGCCGTATGTAGAGATCAAAAAGAAGAATACTCCTCAACATCAGAGAAATTCATGGCATTGAAGGAAGGAGTTCTTCATGAGAAACTGGATGTTTTCATCATTGCTGTTGTAGACCCCTGATTAAGAAGGAGCCTAGTAATAAGTTTCTTACTTGGAAGAAACTTGGTAATTCCTAAGCCAAGAGGGAGCTTAGGTACATTCCTTGTATATGAATGAGTACATTCCTTGTATAGGAATGAGTACATTCCTTTTTGGAATATGTCCTCCCTAATTCAGGGCGAGAGATAGACACATCATTCTGGTCTTTACCTGGAAGACAGAATGTGGGATTGGGTAATCATTTGGCATCCGATACTCTTTTGTGGATGTATTATGGAATCCACATAAAGAGTAGTCGTGAAAGGACATATATTATTCGGCAGGAATCCAGGTAAAGCCAATCTGATAGATATATCCTATATGAACCCGGGTGGGATATGATCCAAGAGAGACAATGATGAGGGTGTCTACTCATCATTGGCCTCGCCAAAATTGTAGCTCATGGTCTCGTGGAGAGATGGAATTGTTAGTAAACGCCTTGCACTATGACAATGCTGGTTGATATGATGCTATACAGATGGGATTACTAATTGGATTCTTCTTATGAGTTTCTTCAGATTGAGAGTGACCATGTACCATTATGAATACCTCCCTGGTTAAGAGGTAGTGTTGGAAAGTGTAACTAGGTTCGATCTTCATAATGACTTGTAATTATGAATTTATGTAATGAATAAGACAAAGATAATAAAATGTATTTTGTAATACTTGCCTCATGGGTTTCATGAGAAAGGAAGTTTTTATTATAGGTCAAAGACTTCTTCTTGATGTCTTTAGGGGTTTGTCACATTGTCATAAATATATAATTTAGATTCATGTATATGAAGTGTTGTTACACTTGTAAAGGACAATCATTAATGTAGTTGTATGCTCCAAAGACCTTGTCAAAGTGTTCCTTGAAGATGATCTAGAAGATGCTCCTTCTAAAGTTGGCTCACAATCAGTTGGTAAAGTCAGCCTTATAGCAGAAGTCATGTCGACCTATAAAACATGAAGCATTCCCTATATATATATATATATATATATATATATATATATATATATATATAATCTTTGTAGCCTCATTCTATGTAATATAATTCGGACAAGTTACGTATATATATATATATATATATATATATATATATATATATATATATATATATATATATATATATATATATATATATATATATATATATATATATAGTACTATGGCCTCATTGTTGTAATATAATTCAGACAAGTTCTGTGATAAAGTGTGAGCTAAGGGTCTATCTTAGTGTGAAGTATAAGGGCTAATCTACAAAGAAGAAATAAGGACTAATTACCTCTGATATTGGGTATATTGTACCTCACATAACCTAGGAGACCGAGACCTGTTCTACCAAGGGAGAATTTTGACATCAGTGCGTATTAAAGGACCAAAGTTTGGTGCGAAGAGAAGAGTCAAGTCGGCGAAGAAGGGTTTCATTACAACAAAGTGAAAGGGCTATCTTATACTCTGTCTTGAGTATGCTACATCTCTATATAGGGTCTGTAATATAGTACGAGATAAATGACTGTAAATAAGAGCAGAGTATAGGGTAGACCGAGGGCTACCTTAGAAAAGGTTGAATCTGTCTAGAGGACAAAGTAATACATGATGAGGAATAGTGATTGGGTGGCTGAAGAAAGGAATCAAAGGCTAGGGACTGAGCTTCCCTAGGGATGGTGCAGAACAATGCAGGAAAGGACAAGATCAACATAAGGAGCCTAGAAGAGCAGTGACAACGTCTTGGAGGCATACTTAAGTCAAGGGTCTGTTTCATGGTTATGGTACTCGTCAATGGAAGATCTATAAGAAGAATTAATTACGGGTTTTCCTCTCCAAGAGGGAGAGGTTTTGGCCCTGGCTTGTTAGCCTAAATATTTGTGTCTCTTGTGCATTTGATAATTGACTTGATGAAGAATGTAATAGTCCAATGAAGATAAGATCTAAGTGAAAGAAGCATAACGAAATCACAAGTAATTATCATGAAAGAGAAATTTGAATTAACGCCCTAATTTCTCAACAACTTCGACTGTTGAAGATGTTCCTTCCACATCTTGCTATCGATAAGAATGTCATCATAAAGGACTAGTACAAAGTTTCTTAGATAGCGTTTAAAGAGCTCATTCACAATTTCCTAGGTGGAAGGGGCATTGTTTAACCCAAACAACATCACCTTAAATTCGTAATGACCTTTGTGAGTGCTAAAAGCAGTCTTTGCCACATCTTCTAGCCTTACACAAATTTGATAATATCCTGATCTTAAATCTAATTTTGAGAAATATTTTGTTCCACAGAGCTTTCCCAACATTTCATCTACAAATGGGATAGGAAACTTATTTTTTTATAGTTATTTTGTTTAAGCCTCGATAAACTACACAGTCTAAAATATCTATCTATTTTTTGAACCAACACTACTAGGGTTGGATATGGCATTCTACTTGTTGCAATAACTCCACAACTCAATAGGTCTTGAATTAATCTTTCTATTCTAGTTTTATGGTGATAAGGATATTGATATGTTTTGATATTTTCCGACGCTGAGTTTGGCTTAACTTCAAATATATGTGAAATAGAGAGTCCATACAAGTGCAATTATTTAAAAATAATAATAATAATAATACTAATAAAATGGAAAATCTGGTTTATGTTTTTTTAAGCCCAATGTTTTAGACTTCAAAATGATTCCATCATCAGGGGATCACATTTTATCATCAAGATGCTTTTAGACATAATTTGTTTGGAGCTATTAATAGTCATGTCTTGGAAGATTTTATTTAAGTATGCTCATCATGAGTATTAATTATTTTCTTTAGTAATGGTTTCCATGTATTGCTAAGTTTTAAACCATCATCCAAATTCATTGTGTTTGTTCTTTTTTCTATTTCTATAGCTTCTTTTATTCTTATTTTTAGATATCGGTCTTCTTTCTGAATGAGTTTAGCATTATCCATGAAAATTTAGTGAGAGGAGGAGCATGCATGTTCAGCAAGGAAAAATTTTGATGCCTTGTCTCTCAAGATGTCCTCCATATGTTCTTTTCATATGATGCCTATTTTTTAGGGAATCACGATTGTCGTTAAACCAAAACCTGCAGGTGTTAGTCAACAATCACATTGCCAGAGATAAGGATCCATGAGAGGCGGTTAGTCCATGGCACGAAACACATGGGGAGTGTTGGTTTATCCAAATCCAACAATCTCCCCCCCTAACGCGAGTCGGTTGTGAATCAAACTCGTGACCTGCGATCTAATACCACTTGTTGGGAATCACGATTGTCGTTAAACCAAAACCCGCAGGTGTTAGTCAATGATCACATCACCAGAGATAAGGATCCATGATAGGCAGTTAGTCCATGTCACGAAACACACGAGGAGCTTTGGTTTATAAATCCAACATATTGATCTTCCTATTTCACCTATGTACTCTTTGTTGAATGAGCATGGAATGAAATAAACTCCTGTGTGTTGTTTTTGGTCAATTGAATCTTTGACATAGTCAATCATTTTTCTTATGGTGTTTGGGGGGGTGAAGCAACATTGATGTTATATTTATTAAGAATTTTGGCTATTTTATGAGTGGTGCCCTTGATGTAAGGTAGGGTTATTTTAGGGATATCTATAGGGTTTTTTGTTTTGTTTATTTATTGTAGCATCAATTGGAGCAACAATGACTGGGACTGAAGGATCTACTGCTTCCACTCGGTCATAAACTTCTATGGGATCGGAACGAGATGGGATGGTGGCTCGCTTTCGAACTAAAAGAGATGCTGTGGACTCTGCCCGTACTCTAGCTACCTTTGCTGCTGCTTGCCTTAGATGCCTTTGCCTATGCCAGATCATTTATTGGTTTGGGGTCGACTGGATCTACTATTAGCTACTAGATTTGTCTCTACTGCCTTTCTCACTACTGCCCGCGCGCGCGGCTCACTCTGCCTCTGGATCTCGGTCAACGATATCTACTGGTGGTACCGCTGCTACGGGTGCTACTCGCTCAGATACCAATGGTGCTTTTGCTCAGTCAAATGGGTAAACGGGTTATGCTGCGTAGAAGGCACTCGATCACCCAACAGGGAAAAATCGATCAAAACGAATCCTAGGCATCTCGAAATCCTCCATCAATGTGCGAAGAATGCATCGTATAATAAGAGCCAATGCATTTCCTCTCTGATCTTTCGGTAGTGACAGTGCTCCAAGTATTGATCGGAGCAGAGTGGTAAGAGTGGATGGTTCAAAAGTGGAGTGAAGGGCATAGGGAACCAGAGAGATAAGAGTATAGGCTAATCTTATGATAAACGTTGGTCAGATCGCAAAGGGTGGGAAGTGTTTATGGCATTTTGTAATGCTGGTGCTACCTTGGGAATAGAGGGTAGTAGATTGCTCATTGAGATTGAATGGAAAGGCAAAGATCTGGGTCGTTGCTGGAAGGACCGAATTGAGGAATGACACGCTGGGAATGAATGAAAAATCGAGATGCTCTAGTTAGGTAACAGAGGGGAGAGAAGGGCTCATCTGGAAGTGAAAGGAAGGCACAGATCAAAGGCATCGATAGAAAAGACTGGCTTGAGGAATAGCGTTATGCGGGTGAACGACGATTGGGAACGGCATTGGTGGTCATTGAGAACAGAGAATGGTGGATCTATGGCGCGTAGCCACTTTATGTTATTGGTACAGTTAGTAGAAACAATGTCGCGTGAGCGATCTCTACGGCCTGCGGTTCATAAATCTTGGTTGAGAAGCAACCTCTATGCTTGGAAGTTCATGGCCTTTCGCGCTTCATTGCGTGCTCCCATGTTCCGGGTTAAACCCTGCTTTTCGTACCTCATTCTTGGCTTGGTACATCTAAGTTTGTACTAAAGCCTCTAGTTGGACCCGTAAATGAAGGTGGGTGATTTACTACGTGTCTTATATACACAAATATGACCGCCCGGACATGTCATCGCAAGGTTAATGAATGAACCTACAAGACGAAAACAAAGGCAAGGTACAGGGGCAGGGGTAGGCAGAACAAAGGCAGGGACCACAGGCAGGCCAGGAACTACAGGCGGGGCTGGGGAAAGTAACTACTACCGGGCAGGAACTAAAGTAGCTAGGAGAAGGAACGAAAAGAACTAACTAAGGAACGGGAATTACGGGAAAGATCACAGCCGTAGCACAGCTATTGTAACAAATCCAATCGCTCATGCTAATTCATCGATGGCATAGGCGGCTGGTTCATCCATAGCGATGGAAGTGCATTCAGTGGTCGCAACTAAAGTGATAGCAAAAAAGGCTCGGGTTTGGGCTGATTGTATGTAGAGAGAAGGGCGGCGGATCAATCACGCAGGGAGTAGGAGCATATCGAGATTGATATCGAGACAAAGACCCATGATAAGTTCGAGCAGATTCATATCCAGTGGTAGAGGAAGCAACGATAGCACAGACAGAGCTAGTTGAAGCAACATTCGTTCCTGTCCCAGCTTCCCTTTTAACGGTTCCAGATAAAGTTGCATATATAGGTGGTGTGGCTCCTATTCGGTAAACATATTGCTCTAGATCTTTATATCACTTTGGATCTTAAACTAAAGGCTCTGGAACGGACTATGCGTCTTACACAAGAATAGGCTCTGCATAACTCCTTTGCGATCAAGCCAATGTTCTTCATCTCAAACTCCGAAACAAGATCTCTCTTGTAGCCCTCTATGAGTCTCTCTGCACCCGTAATGACCAATTCATCCACATACAACACCAGAATGAGAGGCTCCTCACCTACCATAATAAAGTATAGGTTTGGATCTGCATCACTCTTTATGAAACCCATCTCCTACAAGTACGTATCCAGTCTGATGCAGCTCTGGAGCTGCATAGAACCATAAAGTGCCTTCATTGTTCCACATACATGGGACACCTTGTGCCCCTCAGCTCCCACTGTTTGCTAGATGTGCCTCCTCCTTTATGAATTCATTGATAAATGCGGGCCTTCAGATCCATCTGGTGGATCTTCCAACCCATCTCTGCTGCTATCGATATAATGGAGCGGATCGAAGTATATCGAGCCACGGGAGTGAAGGTCTCCTCATAATCTACTCCCTCTACCTGGGAGAACCCTCTAGCCACAAATCTCGCTTTGAATTTCTCAATGCTGCCATCTGCAGCATGCTTTACCTTGTAAAGCCATCTAGAAGTAACCACAGATTTTCCCTCAGGCCTCGGCACCACCTCCCAAACATCATTCTTCATGATATAAGAATACTCCTCCTGCATGGCCTCTCTCCTCCAGGATACTAGCTATGTTCTCTCCATAGCCAAAGGCTTGGAGTAATCCGCTCCACGCCGATGTTGGCAATATGCCATATAGCTCGAACCACCTCGGGTGAGAAGTATCATTCCTCTATGACTGTCTCTTGACCCGACAACGGATGTGGCCTCTCCTAGGGTGTCCTGAAGCCACTTGGGCTTCCTCTTCCCACAAAACACCTTCTCCCACGAGGTGAAAGAATCCCCATCCTCCTTAGAACCTGACCTCCTGATCATTGTCTCTGACCTCTTCCACTAAAACCTTTTGTGATCTTTGAAATCTGTGTTGCATCCATTAGTGGGCTGCCTATTCCAGGCTTCACCTGGGTGCTGCATGCTGCCCGAAGCACCACCCCTCTGACTCTGCGAGCCATTGCTCATTGATGGACGTGACACCATAATCGATGTACCTCCTGATCTCTGCCCACTGGATCACTGTGACTGACTCAGCTGCTCCATAGGGTGTAGTGAATCCAGATACTCTAACTCTCGTGACCTCTTGAAAGCCCTGTCCTCCTCGAACTTCACATCTCGCCTGACAACAATTCTCCTCTATGTGGAATATAAATCCGAAAGGCTTTCGAGGTCTCACTATAGCCCACAAAGATGCCCTTCTCTGTAGTGGGCTCTAGCTTGGTCCTATTCTCCTTGGGTACATAGGAGTATGCAATACACCCAAAGAAGCAGTGACCAGCATGGGCTTCTTCTTGAAGTCCTCTCTGGGTCACATGCCAGGCTTCGATGGACTCTTGTTGCCAAATACCACAACAGCCGTTGCAGGCCTCTACCCACAAAAGCAATGGCAACCCCTGATCATGGCTTTTGTTTGGCAGCTAGCAGTGAGATTTTACCATTCATCATCTCCATATGCAGTTCTATTGGGGGTTATGAAGTTTCTCTGGAAGAACTCCCTCCTGGTCTGCTGCACCCCAATAATAAAAAGAAATCTTAAGGCTATATACTCCTCCATTTGTGACCTGAGGACAGTCTTTCATTTTGCACCTTCTGACTCTGAACTCCTGGCTATGACGACTCCTCTTGTGATCTGTGAAGGCCGTCAGTCTTCCTGGAGTGATCATCAATGAATAAAACATAGTACTCATATCCATTCAAGGAAAAATGAGACATTCGACCGCTGACATCGGTATGAATCAAATCAAGAATCCCAGTCGATATGTTGTCACTGCTGGGAAAAGGTGATTTGGAAAACTTCCCCATAGCACATCCTCTACATGTATCAATGTGATCAGAATTGAAATCTAGCACACTTGTAGTGATCTCCCTCAATGTACTCAAGGCCCCATGATACATGTGCCCCATCTTGTGGTGCCAAATCTCGCACAACTTTGAACTACTAGCTCAACTGCCAGTACTACTGCTCAATGCCATAAGGGGCTAAAATGAAAACTTGTACACTTTGGCATGGCGTACACCAATCACTCTAACTGAAACATCTGGAGTGCCCCTAGGAAATATAAGCACCTGTCCTCTCTTGAACAATAACTCATATCCTCTGTCCTCCAATGCTGAAAAAAATATAAGGTTCTTCTTCCTCCCAGACACATATAGAACATCGGACACTTTCAAGGGAGGTTTGGGTTCCCTATCAAATGTCAATGTCCCCACACCGACTGCTCTACCAATGATGTCATCTTCGAGCACTACCTCTATATCAGTTCCACTCTCTGAAAGCTCTGAGAAGTACTCATTGACTCACATGAGGAAAACCATAACCCATCAAGCATACCATCTGGTCACTTTCTGCTAAAGTGGAAGTGTGCTCTCTCGACTGTGTGTGGATGAAGTCATGCACAAGGTGAGATCAAAGCTTGTTACCGAGCCTTTCGGCTCCCTGGTGATGACTCTCATGTTTTCTCTGTCTGGTGGTCTTATTGGACACGAGATTTAGGGCACCTTGTCTTGTCCAGGACATAGCTAGAATGAGTCCCAACTTATGACAATTTCTTGATTTTGGAAAAGTCCTCCTTGTTCACGTGCTGCTTACCTTTACCTTTGCCTTTGCCCCCACCACCACTTGTGGAAATTTGCTTTTTTCCTTTTCCCTTCTTGCCCCTTGCTAACAATGCTACATTGTCATCCTCCTCAACCAGTTTATGCCCCAAAATGATTCTTTAATTTGAGTCCAAAGATGCCAATCATCACAACCTCTCTAGATAGGAAGTTCTCTTAGGCTGACAGCTCCCATCCACAAAACTCTCCCAAGTCTTGGGAAGACCATTCAATGTAATCCGCACCCACTCAATGGGTGGAATGGTGTCTGCAACAGCAGTCAACTCATTTCACATAAGTGATCTTTGTGACGTATGCTGTAACACCATTAGTCTTAGCCATTTTAATGGTCTTCAGCTTCTCCCCTAGGACCATTTTGTTGTTTTCATTGGTGCTCTGGTAAATATTGGTCAAGGCTGTCCACATCTCATGTGCATATGTCTTTCCTCTCACATGAGGAATGACATGGTCTTCTTACAAATAGAATGGGTCTCTTATCTCCAACATTCTTATTAAAATATGCCAACTGAACAGGGTCAGCAGGCACTGCTACTGGGTGTTGTGCGGTGTGAACCATGATGCCCCAAACTTCTACCTCCTCAAAGATGCTTTGGATTCTCTCCCTCCATGCACTATAGTTTCTATGCCCATCCAACCCATCCTCAACCCTCAAGCCCAAAGGCATGCTTGTTTTCCTAACAAACTGAAAATTTCAATGTTGTGGTAAAGGTTTAGTTTTCTGTGTGAAAAATAAGCTTGCTGTAATTTTTCACTTGCTATCCCAAACTGCACTTTTCAGCCACCCAAGCTCCGATACCATGTAGAAATTTTAGGCCCAACCCCACTTATCAGTTTCTCCTTATCACTCCCATGTAGTTAAATGCTCATTCCCATAAACACATTCAACAAGCTGGAAATAATAAATATTTCTGAAAACACAAATTCTGGAAATTTCACAGTGCTGGAAAATGCAGAAATAAAACTCAGAAAATATTTCAGCCACACACACAGAAAATGACACGTTGATTTTTAGTCAATATGATCCTGGAAAAACCCCCTACAACTCTTGGGGAAAACTAGTTCGAAAGCTCTTCTTTATTTCTGAATAGTGCTTCTACAAATAAATGAAATGTATAGTAAAAATTCTAGCAACCATAATTTTTACTTATCACGAAAATCGTGCTTGTACTCCACTTTGATTTTCATGCCAAATGCAAAACATAAAATTATAGCGAAGGGTACAGCCTTAAACGATGTACAGACAACATAGAAAAATGTACCAACACAGCTGTACGTCCCTCCTCAAAAAATTTATTGTACGACTGTCTCAAAATTTGTGTTGTACGACTGCCTCGAAAACTGTGATGTACGGTTGTTGTACAAACCTTGATTTCTGTGATGTTGTACGTACCTCGAAAATAGTGTTGTTTTTGTTGTTGTACGGACCTATAATTTCGTGCCTGCTTAACTTTTGTACGAACCTCAAAATCTGTGCCACACTGCTGCAATAAATGTTTTTCTCCTTTCCTCGATTTTCGTGCCACTTCCCTCAAAATTGTGCTCCTATTTTGCTGTACGGACTTGCTGAAATATTGTTTCCTTGGTAAATGTGCCAAGGTGTTGTTTGCTCCTTCTCTCTTCTCTGCTCAGAAATTTCTTCTTGCTCTCTTCTCCTCTTCTCTCAATCTGCTCATGAAAGACTGAATGACCTTTTCTCTTCTTTTCCTCCTTTAACCTAACCCTAAGTGACTTTTGGGGAATCCCTAAGTCCAATGGCTGAGATAGCTTTAGATCAAGGGCTGAGATTAAATGTGCATTTAAATCTCACTTTCTAATTTTTAATTCACCCCACTTAAATAAAGACCCACTTAGCCTTTTATTTCCATAATCACTTTTTCACATTCTAATACATTGACTTTAATAAAGCCACTTTAAAATTAGACTTGTAACTTTATCACTTATAAAGTCACTTTTAAATTAGATTTGACTTTAACACTTATAAAGTCACTTTAGGAGAAAAAATTAAATACATTTGGCCACTTTTCCCTAGGCTAAAGATCAAAGCCTTAGGGAACCACTTGTCCTCTGGTACCCAAATTTTAACAAGATTATGATCAAAAGAAAATAAATTTTCCTCTGATACACGAGTTTCCAAAAGGCGTGATCCACATCAGATGAAATCAACATAATATGTCCTCATATAGAATATGAGGTGGTTGTACACAAAATCAAGGAACTACATATCGAATCTCTTGGGAATAAAATAAAATTGTGGAGAAAGAAAGAGATCATGAGAAGTGCAACCATGATCAAAAGAAATCAACATCGAAGGAAGCCAAGAAGGCTTGACTAGAAAATCTCTATTGGATAATATAGGCCTAGGCAAAGTACGGAAAATATGAGACCCTTGAAAAAAAATATCTTAGGAGATGTGTCAATCCATACAATGATTATCGATGCTACAAAAAGATGTCATGATAAGATGTCACTGGGTAACTTTTGATTCAAACGTTATTGTAATTAAATAATATATGATGAGATTATGCAAGTTTTCCAAAAAGGGAAGCATACTATTACAGATTAATAATAACCATATGGCGGGGATGAAATATACTTGGAAGAATTATGGTTCGAAGGAAAGCATGAGCATGAAGCTAGATGAATGAAATATTGATGAATCACTTTAGATGAAGACATGACTCTTGGATGAAAGTGATGGATGATTTAATGCCGTGTCATAGAGATCCCAAAGAGGAAGACTCCTCAACATCAGAGAAATTCATGGCATTGAAGGAAGGAGTTCTTCATGAGAAACTGGATGTTTTCATCATTGCTGTTGTAGACCCCTGATTAAGAAGGAGCCTAGTAATAAGTTTCTTACTTGGAAGAAACTTGGTAATTCCTAAGCCAAGAGGGAGCTTAGGTACATTCCTTGTATATGAATGAGTACATTCCTTGTATAGGAATGAGTACATTCCTTTTTGGAATATGTCCTCCCTAATTCAGGGCGAGAGATAGACACATCATTCTGGTCTTTACCTGGAAGACAGAATGTGGGATTGGGTAATCATTTGGCATCCGATACTCTTTTGTGGATGTATTATGGAATCCACATAAAGAGTAGTCGTGAAAGGACATATATTATTTTACGACTGGGAATCCAACAGTAAGAAATAGTCCTGATAGATATATCCTATATGAACCCGGGTGGGATATGATCCAAGAGAGACAATGATGAGGGTGTCTACTCATCATTGGCCTCGCCAAAATTGTAGCTCATGGTCTCGTGGAGAGATGGAATTGTTAGTAAACGCCTTGCACTATGACAATGCTGGTTGATATGATGCTATACAGATGGGATTACTAATTGGATTCTTCTTATGAGTTTCTTCAGATTGAGAGTGACCATGTACCATTATGAATACCTCCCTGGTTAAGAGGTACTGTTGGAAAGTGTAACTAGGTTCGATCTTCATAATGACTTGTAATTATGAATTTATGTAATGAATAAGACAAAGATAATAAAATGTATTTTGTAATACTTGCCTCATGGGTTTCATGAGAAAGGAAGTTTTTATTATAGGTCAAAGACTTCTTCTTGATGTCTTTAGGGGTTTGTCACATTGTCATAAATATATAATTTAGATTCATGTATATGAAGTGTTGTTACACTTGTAAAGGACAATCATTAATGTAGTTGTATGCTCCAAAGACCTTGTCAAAGTGTTCCTTGAAGATGATCTAGAAGATGCTCCTTCTAAAGTTGGCTCACAATCAGTTGGTAAAGTCAGCCTTATAGCAGAAGTCATGTCGACCTATAAAACATGAAGCATTCCCTATATATATATATATATATATATATATATATATATATATATATATATATATATATATATAATCTTTATAGCCTCATTATTTGTATTATAATTGAGACAAGTTAAACACTTTTATATATATATATATATATATATATATATATATATATACATAAATACTGTAACTCTTATTTATTTGTAATATAATTCAGACAAGTTCTGTGATAAAGTGTGAGCTAAGGGTCTATCTTAGTGTGAAGTATAAGGGCTAATCTACAAAGAAGAAGTAAGGACTAATTACCTCTGATATTGGGTATATTGTACCTCACATAACCTAGGAGACCGAGACCTGTTCTACCAAGGGAGAATTTTGACATCAGTGCGTATTAAAGGACCAAAGTTTGGTGCGAAGAGAAGAGTCAAGTCGGCGAAGAAGGGTTTCATTACAACAAAGTGAAAGGGCTATCTTATACTCTGTCTTGAGTATGCTACATCTCTATATAGGGTCTGTAATATAGTACGAGATAAATGACTGTAAATAAGAGCAGAGTATAGGGTAGACCGAGGGCTACCTTAGAAAAGGTTGAATCTGTCTAGAGGACAAAGTAATACATGATGAGGAATAGTGATTGGGTGGCTGAAGAAAGGAATCAAAGGCTAGGGACTGAGCTTCCCTAGGGATGGTGCAGAACAATGCAGGAAAGGACAAGATCAACATAAGGAGCCTAGAAGAGCAGTGACAACGTCTTGGAGGCATACTTAAGTCAAGGGTCTGTTTCATGGTTATGGTACTCGTCAATGGAAGATCTATAAGAAGAATTAATTACGGGTTTTCCTCTCCAAGAGGGAGAGGTTTTGGCCCTGGCTTGTTAGCCTAAATATTTGTGTCTCTTGTGCATTTGATAATTGACTTGATGAAGAATGTAATAGTCCAATGAAGATAAGATCTAAGTGAAAGAAGCATAACGAAATCACAAGTAATTATCATGAAAGAGAAATTTGAATTAACGCCCTAATTTCTCAACAACTTCGACTGTTGAAGATGTTCCTTCCACATCTTGCTATCGATAAGAATGTCATCATAAAGGACTAGTACAAAGTTTCTTAGATAGCGTTTAAAGAGCTCATTCACAATTTCCTAGGTGGAAGGGGCATTGTTTAACCCA
Source organism: Pinus albicaulis (assembly GCA_034641835.2). NCBI lineage: Eukaryota > Viridiplantae > Streptophyta > Pinopsida > Pinales > Pinaceae > Pinus > Pinus albicaulis. The sequence goes on along the minus strand of CM076578.1, from coordinate 932,117,761 downwards.
AACAACATCACCTTAAATTCGTAATGACCTTTGTGAGTGCTAAAAGCAGTCTTTGCCACATCTTCTAGCCTTACACAAATTTGATAATATCCTGATCTTAAATCTAATTTTGAGAAATATTTTGTTCCACAGAGCTTTCCCAACATTTCATCTACAAATGGGATAGGAAACTTATTTTTTTATAGTTATTTTGTTTAAGCCTCGATAAACTACACAGTCTAAAATATCTATCTATTTTTTGAACCAACACTACTAGGGTTGGATATGGCATTCTACTTGTTGCAATAACTCCACAACTCAATAGGTCTTGAATTAATCTTTCTATTCTAGTTTTATGGTGATAAGGATATTGATATGTTTTGATATTTTCCGACGCTGAGTTTGGCTTAACTTCAAATATATGTGAAATAGAGAGTCCATACAAGTGCAATTATTTAAAAATAATAATAATAATAATACTAATAAAATGGAAAATCTGGTTTATGTTTTTTTAAGCCCAATGTTTTAGACTTCAAAATGATTCCATCATCAGGGGATCACATTTTATCATCAAGATGCTTTTAGACATAATTTGTTTGGAGCTATTAATAGTCATGTCTTGGAAGATTTTATTTAAGTATGCTCATCATGAGTATTAATTATTTTCTTTAGTAATGGTTTCCATGTATTGCTAAGTTTTAAACCATCATCCAAATTCATTGTGTTTGTTCTTTTTTCTATTTCTATAGCTTCTTTTATTCTTATTTTTAGATATCGGTCTTCTTTCTGAATGAGTTTAGCATTATCCATGAAAATTTAGTGAGAGGAGGAGCATGCATGTTCAGCAAGGAAAAATTTTGATGCCTTGTCTCTCAAGATGTCCTCCATATGTTCTTTTCATATGATGCCTATTTTTTAGGGAATCACGATTGTCGTTAAACCAAAACCTGCAGGTGTTAGTCAACAATCACATTGCCAGAGATAAGGATCCATGAGAGGCGGTTAGTCCATGGCACGAAACACATGGGGAGTGTTGGTTTATCCAAATCCAACAATCTCCCCCCCTAACGCGAGTCGGTTGTGAATCAAACTCGTGACCTGCGATCTAATACCACTTGTTGGGAATCACGATTGTCGTTAAACCAAAACCCGCAGGTGTTAGTCAATGATCACATCACCAGAGATAAGGATCCATGATAGGCAGTTAGTCCATGTCACGAAACACACGAGGAGCTTTGGTTTATAAATCCAACATATTGATCTTCCTATTTCACCTATGTACTCTTTGTTGAATGAGCATGGAATGAAATAAACTCCTGTGTGTTGTTTTTGGTCAATTGAATCTTTGACATAGTCAATCATTTTTCTTATGGTGTTTGGGGGGGTGAAGCAACATTGATGTTATATTTATTAAGAATTTTGGCTATTTTATGAGTGGTGCCCTTGATGTAAGGTAGGGTTATTTTAGGGATATCTATAGGGTTTTTTGTTTTGTTTATTTATTGTAGCATGATGTATGGCTTTGTTGATGGTGCTTCTTTGGTATCCATTCTTTTCAAAGACATTGCAAAGATGGTCAAGCTCATGTTTCAAATTGTTTGTATCGCGTATTATCGAAGCTCTTGTTGCTAAGGTTTTGATGATGCCAACCTTTTGCTTGGGATGGTGATGGGAGTCTCCATGGAGGTATCCATCGGTGTGGGTTTTCTCTCTGAAGACCTAGTATTCGAGCTTACCATTTTTCCTAGTGAGAAGGATGTCAAGGAAAGGGAGTTGGTTGCCTTTCTCAATTTCAATAGTGAATTTAATGTGTTCTGAGAGGTTGTTGATGTGTGTAAGAAATTCTTCAAGCTTATCTCTCCCATGACTCCATTTGGAAAATATCTCATCCACATACCTTTTCCATTCTTCAAGGATTATTGGGAAGGAAGTTAGTGCTCTTTGTTCAAAGTGTTTGAGATATATGTTAGCGATTATGGGAGATAAAGGTGAGCCCATTGCTACTCCATGTGTTTACTCATATATTCTTCCTTTGAAGCTAAAATATGATGATTTAAGGCATAGTTCTAATAGTTCAATAATTTTGTTGTCGGTGATGGTTTTCATTACTTTGATATCTTCATCCATCGGGATCATACTGTAGAGAGACACTATGTCAAAACTAACAAGCATAAATTTATCGCTTACCTCAAGGTTTTTTATCCATTAAACAAAGGAAGTTGAGTCTTTCACATAAGAGGAGGTGTTACCTGACAGGGGGTGAAGTTTTTTGGCGAGGTATTTTGCGAGCATGTATGTGGGCGATCCTATGTTGTTAACTATGGGCCTTAAGGTGATGCCAACTCTATGGATTTTGGGAGCTTCATATATTCTTGGGATCATGGAGCCGCTGGGGGTAATTCTCTTTTTTGTTTCTATATCCAATGATGAATCTTTGAATTTTTTAGTTACTTCATGTAGGATATTATTGCTAGGGTCCTTGTTAAGTATTCTATATCAACCACTTGTAAGGTGTTATTCCATTTTTTTTATCGTAGTCGACCTTGTTCATAATAACTGTTGCGTTGCAGGCCTTGTTGGCCTTCAATACAACAATGTTCTTGTTCTTTCTAAGGTTTCTTAACACAAATTGATCATCCTTTGATATGTTTCTAGATGGTGGCTTGACGTTTCTAATCACAATAACTATGTCTTGTCTTATTTCTTTAGTTTTATTTGATTCCAAATTTTTTATTGCAACTTCGATGTTGCTTATTACCTCATCTAAGAGAATTGTTTTGGGCACTATGGCGAAGTTTAAGCCTCTTACTAGGAGAACCTTCGTTGGATTGTCTAATATAGCATCTGACATTTTGATTACATTAGATCGTCGAAAAGCATCTCAATAATAAATTGTGATCCCCTGATGATGGACTCACTTTGAAGTCTGAAACGTTGGGTTTAAAAAAGTATAAACAAGTTTTTCCAAATTTTCTTTTCTCAAATATATGTTCCATCCTTCTTTGTGGAGGTAGCTTTATCGATAAGTTTTGAAATATCATGTTGTATTTGTGGATTAATGCTTCAATGTATGGATGTTCAGAATGCACTATTTTTGGTGCTACTGTCTTCATCTGATGGCATTGTGCAATGTAAATCGGTGCCCCATTTCTAATTAGTTTCGTCATTTGCTATGAAGCTATAATTTGAGTTAGAGGATGTTTGAATATGAACAATTTATATTTTCTTTCTTCCCAATTCAATTTGATAAATTGTTTCTAGTGATTTGCATAATAGGTCCTCAAGGTTTGCAAGCATTGGATTCCCAATACGACATCTACTCCTCCCAAGAGGCACTATGTAGAACACTAATTCTAGTTCATAATCTTCTAATTGTAGCTTAACCTTGTCAGATTTTATGAATCCATTAATTCGTTTTCCATCTACTACCATTACTCTTATATTGGAAAATGTAAATATGAATAGATTTAGTCTCTTTGTGACACATATATGTATGAAGTTATGGGTACTTCCTGTGTCTATGAGTACAATGAAATTTTCCTTCCTTATGTGCCCTCTTAGTTTCAAAGTTTGGAGTTATGTTATTCCTCTTATTGCGGCAAGTAATATCTTGAGCATGGCCTCCTCATCTTCTGTTTTTAGAATATTATTTTCTTCCCTATATTCTTCTTCGGAGTCACTATTAGATGCATCAGATTGTTCCTCGAATTCACACACATATTTTTTTGTTGTTGCATCTATGCTAGGGTGTCTAGTTGTCTCCATAGTACCTACATATATTGACCCATTTTTTTTCTATGCCCTGTTGTTGGCTCTCTTCTTAAGGAAGGAGGTATATATTTGTTAGACTTGTTTGTGGGGTACCTTTTAAACTTTTCATTCAAGTATTTGTTTGATTTTTCTAGAGCTATAAAAGATGGCTTGTTGAACTTGTTATTTTGTTTGATCAATTTTTCTATATATTTGACATCCTCAATTGTTTTAGGCTTCCATAGCTTTATTTCACTACAAATGTAATCTCTTAATCCACATATGTACATATTTAGCAATTTTTCGTTTGTGAGTCCATTTCGTTTGTTGCTAAAAATTCCCATTTGTGTGTATAGTCATTTATCTTTCCCTTCTGTTTGAGATGTACACATTTGTTTTTCAATTCGTCACCTTCTTCATCATGAAACCTTTCTAATAATGTTGTCATGAAACTTTGCCAATAAAAGGAGAACACGTCTCACTTTTTGTCTATCATATGAACCAATTGTAAGTTTCCCCTTCTAAATTGTTGGAATGTGATATTCCCACATAGGAATATTGCTAAGGGGAATATAATTTTTCCAATTTTGTTTATTTTGCACTTACACTTGAGAAAAGTGGGTTGCAGGACCCCACTTGAGTTTTTGGAGCTAAAGCAAGGGCCCAACTTAGGAGAAAAAGGGAATCACATGGTTAGTGGATGGTGGGGGCCACCCTACAAAGGAAATACGACCCACCCTCTTGGAAATACACATTCTTTGGAGGGAAAATGTGAGAGGTCAATGGTTGGACCCCACATGGGAAATTTTGGAGGCACAATGACAAAATAGGAGGCATTCTATTTGGGCATCTTTGATCATTTGAACTCTTACCTTCACTAGCACGCTTGCGCTGGAAGCCAAGTCTACATGTGTTGTTGAGCACGAGATTTTCAGGCAATAATCTCACCCTTCCTTTGGTGGACTACGAGTGCCAACCCTAGGAGGGAGTTCCACTCAGCGTCAGATCGATCAATGGGTAGTTCAACGAGTTTTGGAAGCAACTTCAGCAGAGACTGTGCGGGCCTACGCAGTCCCCTTTCATGCCACATGTGGGACTCAAGGGAAAGGTGGAATTTGGGGCTAAGTTTGTGGGAGCAGCCTGGAAGGGAATTTTGTTGAGTTTTTCAGCCATTTTGGAAGCAATTGGCAGCCTTCCTTATAGGTGGGTCGAAATACCCAACAACTGAAGGAGCTAAGGGAAATTGTGCTGAAATTTTGAGGTCAGCATCTACCCAATTCCTTTCGTGGGTTATTGGAGGAGAGACCAAGGTTAATTTCCCAGAATTTTCTAAGCACCAGAGGAGGCCCAAGCAGCCATTGTTTGCAGCCAACAACGCAGTTTTCATTGGGACAACACAGAGCTTGTTGGGGATAGCCACGTTTCATGTTAGAGCCATTGATTTCATCACCTGGGCATTGTTAGCTTGTCTTGGGCAAGCCCAGGTGCATGCTTTCTAATCTTATCTTTGTTCCCAACATTTATATCAATAAAATGACTCAACTCAACGCAGTTTATGGATATATCTGGGTGTTTAATGTGTTGTAAATTTTGTGTATGTTTTTGGCTATGTTTTCTTTGCTTATCATTGTAAATTTCCATTATAAATGTTACATGGAAGTTGTCATTATCTTTTATCTTTCACCAAAGCATGACAGTAAAAACCCCCTTTATTTTTCATTTAATTAAATTAATTAATTATTATTTAACTTATATAAGTATGTTTATAACAAGTTTCTAAAAATGCATTTAATTAATTAAATGACTGCTAATTTAACGAATCCGCGCCGCAATCAACGGAAAAAGCCCAACTGTGTATAAAACCATGCATTCTAAACCTGCTTAACTTTTAACTTGTTCATTTCTCTGCAGTTTTCATTCTTGTAATAGGTTTATAGTGCTCTAGATGGAATCATCAAGTCATTACCATCCTAGCACTACGTCTATTGTGCCTTCTATGCCAATCCAAAGCTTTACACAGTCCCGGTAAACCTGTTTTTTTCTGAACCCTTTCAATTTTCTGAAACAAATTGAATCACGCCTCCTAAGAACAAAAACCAGGAGGAACCAGTTAACCCATTAATCCATCCTCCTATTGATCTAGAACATATCCCTCTAGCTAACAGAAACAACAAAAATCATGCAACTCTCTGTGAATCTAAACTTTTCGAGATGTATTGTTGGCTAGAAGAAAAATACATAAATAAGTCAGATGGCATTGGACTATGGGAATCAAACTTACCTCACTATATTTTCCCCCATACCCACAGTGCCCATGAATTCATCTAGAAATGTTAGACCTGCTACATACCTAGCCAGAGAGCCATAATTTCCCCCACAGGTGAAATTCTCTTCACTATCACTGCACAATCCATCGATCAAATGATGCAGGCCCCTTTTGTACAAAATGGAACCCCTTTCTCCCAAGAAGCCCTTAATGAATTGTGTCAGAAGTTAGATTTTGCCAAAAGGGCTAAAACCCTTGAACTTTTTCTAGTTGAAGATACTCAATTCCCTAAAAAGGACCCTCCTTACTCTTCCTCCATTTTCCCTAACAGAGCCAAGCAAATAATCACTGTCATTTCATACCTCCATGGATACTATTCTGACCAGTGGGTAGATGAGCTAGTCATAGGTTTCCTCTCCATATTTTTTGCAGATTCTAGACCATCTATCCTTTTCAATTTCAGCCAATTCCTAGAAAATAGTATTCATGACCAATTTGTCAAATTTCAAAGAGAAGTGGTGTTTAAATATTCCTCTGTTCTAGTTTACATGTTTCTATATTTCCAGGAAAATAGATTTAAATTTGCAATGCATAAATTGGATGATGATAGCAATCAGCAGTCAATCATCTTTTGGACCACAATGGTGATGAAAGAGCAGACAGAGTATTCGTACAAATAGTTCATTGAACTATTTGTACATCCAACAATGAGCCTTTTTAACAGTACAGCTGAACCAAGAGTCAGTGAAGACATTAGAAGGATTCTACATCTATCAGATCAAGCAAAGACATGTGACTAGTATTTATACCAGAACTACACAAACTTGAGAGTTTATGGTTGTGAGCTTGCTCCTTACGAGCTTCCAAAATTCCTCCCAGTGAGGATTTTTGATTTAGAGTACATCAGGCAAATGTTGAATGATGATGAAATCCACTTTGTATCAACAAATAAGAAATCACAGTTCAGGATCAAAACACAGATACGACCATTCATTTGCAATAACATGTCAATAGGGCAGGAAGCAGACAAGATTCTGAAGGAAATGAAGTTCAGTCTCAACTTTATCTGGTCCTATGATCCATTGGGAACCATTTCAAAATTAAGGGCAGAAAACAAGACTACTCCTTACATACTCATAGGCCATAAATAGAGAAGTACATGCACCAAATGGAGTGGGCTGAAAACACTTTGCAGGAATCTGAGGAGCAGCTAGTCTCTACTTCTACATCATAGACTCCTGTCCCACAGGAAAAAGCAAGAAAAATACTGAGAGAAGAAGAGTCACCTTCAGTCGCTGATACTACAAGCAAAAAGTTTAAGATAATGCACAGGAAAAGAACCAAACTCAATCCTAAAGTTAATCCAAATAAAGACTCAGAACATGAGGTTGTCATAATTACTAAGGAGCTATAAAAGATGGCTTGTTGAACTTGTTGTTTTGTTTGATCAATTTTTCTACATGTTTGACATCCTCAATTGTTTTAGGCTTCCATAGCTTTATTTCACTACAAATGTAATCTTTTAATCCACAGATGTACATTTTTAGCAATTTTTCATTTGGGAGTCCATTTTGTTTGTTGCTAAAACTTCCCATTCGTGTGTATAGTCATTTATGTTTCCCTTCTGTTTGAGATGTACAAAATTGTTGTTCAATTCGTCGCCTTCTTCGTCATGAAACCTTTCTAATAATGTTGTCATGAAACTTTGCCAATGAAAGGAGCAAACATCACACTTTTTTTTTCCATCATATGAACCAATTGTAAGTTTCCCCTTTTAAATTGTTGGAATGTGATATTCCTACATAGGAATATTGCTAAGGGAAATATCAAATTTGCCAATTTTGTTATATTTTGCACTTACACTTAGGAAAAGTGGGTTGCGAGACCCTACTTGAGTTTTTGGAGCTAAAGCAAGGGCCCAACTTAGGAGAAAAAGGGAATCACATGGTTAGTGGATGGTGGGGGCCACCCTATTAAGGAAATACAACCCACCGTCCTAGAAATACACATTCCTTGGAGGGAAAAGGTGAATGGTCGATGGTAGGACCCCACATGGGAAATTTTGGAGGCACAATGACAAAAGAGGAGGCATTCTATTTGGGCATCTTTGATCATTTGAACTCTTACCTTCACTAGCATGCTTGAGCTGGAAGCCAAGTCCACATGTGTTGTTGAGCACAAGATTTTCAGGCGAGAATCTCACCCTTGCTTTGGTGGACCAAGAGTGCCAACCCTAGGAGGGAGTTCCATTTCGCTTCAGATCGATCTGTGGGTGGTTCAACGAGTTTTGGGAGCAACTTCAGCAGAGACTGCGCGGGCCTACAAAGTCCCCTTTCATGCCACATGTGGGACTCAAGGGAAAGGTAGAATTTGGGGCTAACTTTGTGGGAACAGCTTGGAAGGGAGTTTTGCTGAGTTTTCAGCCATTTTGGGAGCAATTGGCAACCTTCTTTATAGGTGGGTCGAAATACCCAACAGCTGAAGGGGCTAGGGGAAATTGGGCTGAAATTTCGAGGTCAGCATCTAACCAATTCCTTTTGTGGATTATTGGAGGAGAGAACAGGGTTAATTTCCCAGAATTTTCTGAGCACCAGAGGAGGCCCAAGCAGCCATTGTTTGCAGCCAACAACGCAGTTTTCACTGGGACAACGCAAAGCTTGTTGGGGACAGCCACATTTCATGTTAGAGCAACTGATTTCATCACCTCGACATTGTTAGCTTGCCTTGGGCAAGCCCAAGTGCATGCTTTATAATATTATCTTTGTTCCCAACATTTATATCAATAAAATGACTCTACTCAACGCAGTTTATGGATATTTATGGGTGTTTAATGTGTTGTGAATTTTGTGTATGTTTTTGGCTATGTTTCCTTTGCTTATCATTGTAAATTTCCATTAGAAATGTTACATGGAAGTTGTCATTATCTTTTCTCTTTCACCAAAGTACGATGGTAAAAACTCCCTTTAATTTTCATTTAAATAAATAAATAAATTATTATTTAACTTATATAAATATGTTTATAACAAGTTTCTAAAAATGCTTGATATATGTATGACGGTAAAAACCCCCTTTAATTTTCATTTAATTAAATTAATTAATTATTATTTAACTTATATAAATATGTTTATAACAAGTTTCTAAAAATGATATATATATATATATAATTGTGGTCTCACAATCTAAAAAAACCTATCTTGGGTGGATGGACATATTAGCTACCTGGTGTTATATTTTCGAGAGTAATTAGGAAAATGTGTAATTAGTTCAAATTGAATAATTTTATAAGGTTTGTTTAAAAATATTTTGGTTATTTTATATTGTTATGTATGCTGATCATCAAATACTCTTTACTAATAATCGTAAACACTTATTACTATGATACCCTACAGTAATTGCTGCAAACAATGATTCTAAAAGCCACCCCTGTCCATTGATTGTGATCGGTTTGTAGAAGCCCTTGACTGTTGAAAGAAACACAAACTCTCATGTTCTTGGAACCAACCTTTTCAGATTAAACCAAGAAATGAGAAGGCATTATTAACCAGATATATTAAAAGAGAATTCGCCAGTGGTGTAGATATCGTGAAGTGTAAATTACCTTCTTATCGAAGGGAGCATGTAGCAAATGGAAGTGTTACATAAAAGATATAACAACTGGTCTTGCATTATTTCAGAAAACAAAAAATGCAGACTAGTTATTTGCCTCGCTGGAATGGTGTTGTGCAGCATAAGGATAGATAAGGATAGATTATGATATATCCACTTTCATTTCATTTACTTGTTCTTATTTTTAATCCTTATATTCTACTTCTACTGAAATGTAAAATGTTGTGTTTTACAAAGACCCGCAATCAAAACAGCAACAAATTATTTGTCATCATTACATTGGAAGGTAAATTAGTAATGACAAGAAGTATGCTTACACTGCTGATGAGTTTGGAATCATCTCCAACTCATATGACATCAATTATCTCACTTTGTATAGAAATGTAATACGAGGTGAAATATTTAAAAATAGATCCCGTGCATGTAATAAACTTTGACATGAGTTCAATACCTCTCATCTTTGGGACACCGAATAGCCAGAAAGCTAAGACCTCAAAAGGTAAGAGAACGATTAAGCGTAGTTACTCTTAATAGTGGTACTGCCAAACTTTATATAAACAATAAGCTCTGGGTTATTTGTTAATTAATCAATGCAGTATAGAGACATTAGAGATACCATTGTAAGCTACGAATAATTTCCATACCTACTAAACAACACGTTTTGTAGAGTAACTTGTTCCACATTCTAGGAATATCTGACTATTACAAGGTATACAAACAGAACGTGGTAACCTTTGTATTAGACCAATAGCATTTTTTAATTAGCTTAATATGTTTCCGGATTGGATTGTCCTTGTCAAAGGAGCTAGTCTGAAGAAAACACGCCATTGCAGTACCTGAAAAGAAGAGAATTTTATCAGCATCTGAGTTATGCAGCACACATATGTAGATGCTAATTTCAAACACTACAGGAAAAGTACAACGTAAGAGGAGACCCTAATTTCTTGCTGGAATTTAATTGTCGCTTTCAATGTTTATAGCCAATAACAATGGAAGATGGGAGAAGGCAAGTGAAAATAAAACATGCTGCACAAAATAAGGATAGGCAACAGCCTTTACCAAATCAGAGAGATATACCTATCATTGCTTTTTACTTTGTCAATTTGTCACTCTATTCAATATTAAGCATTAAATAGCAGGGATCTAAAAGATAAATCCATCTGAATGCCTTTAATACCATGAAATAATTTCCATACCTTTTACTAAACTTCTCCACAGCATCAGATGCATAAATAAGTGTCTCACTAGCTTTTTCAAGGACCATATAAAGTTCATTTCTTCCATCAACTCTGCAAATGATCCATGAACTGTTTTTTGCTCTCATGCAAACTTCCAAATCATGCTCATGAGTAGGATCATCTCTCTCTGCTCTTTTCTTCACCAAATCAACTTCTGCTCTCAACTTGTATAAAGCAGCCAGGGAGCTCTAGAAGGACGAAGTAAATGTTTATCAGAAAATAAATTATAGAAGCTAGCCTAATTGCTACAATATCATTGTGTTATCTTGGTTAAAAACCCAAATCGACTAAGATTATCTGTACAGAAATGCACAAGGAAAGAAGAAAGATCCAAGAAATCAAAACTACCATTTGCAGCATTCTTTCACAACAATGGAAAAGGAACAGCCAATTTTCTTACATCATGCCACTTTTCCCTGTAGCATTCCTATATCCACGAATCTAATTTGGCCAGTTAATACATGAATAGTCACATTATCTAATGACTATTCATAAATCATGTTGAATGGAGATTTATTATCATAAAGAGCATTCTAAAAGAGAAGCATGAAAAAAATATAAAGTGACGTGCAAGAGGACAAAACTAAGGACTTCAAGCAAGCTAGGAAAACAACCAAAAAAACTGTTCAGGATCATGTTATCAGAACCAGACCAGACCAGAATGAACCGGCCGGTCCGACCGTTTTCGACGGAAAACTGGTCCAAACTAGTGTGATGGACTGGAAAAGGCCCGTTCAAAACCGAACCGGCCGGTCCAACTGTTTTCGATGGAAAACTGGTTCGAACTAGTGTGATGGACTGGAAAAGGCCCATTCAAAATCTAACTGGCCAGTTCATACAATGCTACGAAGGACCCTGTTAGGGTCCTTCAATTTATAGGATCTTAAGGTGATTGAGTATTTTATATTTGCGATTTTACATTGTCAATAATTTTCAATATGAAAATGATTTCCAAAAAAAAAGTATATATAAAAGAAAAATGAAAAGAGGGTATGTTAAAAAATGAATACAGAGAAAAAGACAAAAAGAAAGAAAGTTGAAAAGAATAAAAGAAAATAAGAACTCCACAAAAGAAAAAATAGAAAAATAACACTGAAAGTGATGCAAATTCAAATGCCACCACTGATAGAGTAGTTTTCTTTATGTCATCATCAAATAAGATTGTGAGCAGCTTGTTTAAAAATGCCACAATGACTAGGATTTTGTTTAAATCATATAGTTTAATCATGATTGAACAATTGTGAATTTTTGTTAATTAGGTTATTGAATAAAAATTTGCCAAACAATTTAATCTTGGCAAATCAGTAGTTAGGTAGAAAATGAAATTGATTCAACAGCTTAATCTGAATCAATAGGAGAAATAAGTGATAGATTAGGTTAGATTTTTCATAAAAAAAGAAAGTGATGTGGGTTTGCTAAGTTAAATGCACCCTAAAAAGAAAGAAGAAAAAATGTTAGCTTAGCAAAAGAAATGAATAATGGGTAGGTATAAGTGTTTTGGAGCCTTGAAAGGAATTAAATTGGATATCCTAAGTTGTGGTTTCCAAATGTATCTATGCATATGAAACTAAAAAGAGATAATATTAATTTATCCTAACTATAAGTATTTGGGCGCATTAATAAAAAAAATTCTTGGCATATTACCATATATCCTAAGTTTTGTTCTCAATTAAACCTGCCGCTACCTGACAATTCATCAAGTCACAACATTTTAAATTCCGCTCATCTATCTGCCCATCCTCTCCTTTGCTCCCAATCCAACGGTCCACATCCATTTTCAGCCCCCCCTCTCCATCCGAGCTTTACCGCAGGGAGGGGGGGTTCGAAAAAAGCTATTTCAGCTTTCAGGCCCAGACCAACGTGGCGGCTCCTCCGCGTTTCGCACCCCCCTCGGCTCATACTGCTTACCGCCTCATACCCCACCCCCCCGCCCCGTGAAAACTGCTCTCCCCCGCAATATCAAAACCACCCACCTCTCCGTTGCGCCCACCACTCTTGTCACGCCAACTCGCATATGCTCATTGCCAATTACGTCCCTTCCCACAGAAAACCATCCGTTATGCATTTAATTAATTAAATGGTCGTTAATATAACGGATCCGCACCACAATCAACGGAAAAAACCCAACTGTGTATAAAACCTTGCATTCTAAACCTGTTTAACTTCTACCTTGCTCATTTCTCTGCAGTTTTCATTCTTGTAATAGGTTTACAAAGCTCTGGATCGATTCATCATGTCATTACCATCCCAGCACTACGTCTATTGCGTCTTCTACGCCAATCCAAAGCTTTACACAGTCTCGGTAAACCTGTTTTTTCTGAACCCTTTCAATTTTCTGAAACAAATTGAATCATGCCTCTTAAGAAGAAAAACCAGGAGGAACCAATTAACCCAATAATCCATCCCCCTGTTGATCTAGACTATATCCCTCTAGCTGACAGAGACTACAAAATTCATGAAACTCTTTGAACTTTTCGAGATGTATTGTTGGCTAGAAGACAAATACGTATAGATAAGTCAGATGACATTGGACTATGGGAATCAAACTTACCTCACTATATTTTCTCCCATACCCACAGTGCCCATGAATTCATCCGAAAATGTCAGGCTTGCTACATACCTAGCCAGAGAGCCATAATTGCCCCCATAGGTGAAATTCTCTTCACTATCACTGCACAGTCCATCGATCAAATGATGCAGGCCCCTTTTGTAGAAAATGGAACCCATTTCTCCCAACAAGCCCTTAATGAATTGAATCAGAAGTTAGATTTTGCCAAAAGGGCTAAAACCCTTGAACTTTTTCTAGCTAAAGATATTCAGTTGCTTAAAAAGAACCCTCCTTACTCTTCCTCCATTTTCCCTGACAGAGCCAAGCAAATAATCACTGTCATTTCATACCTCCTTGGATACTATTCTGACCAGTGGGTAGATGAGCCAATCATAGGTTTCCTCTCCATATTTTCTGCAGATTCTAAACCATCTATCCTTTTCAATTTAAGATAATTCCCAGCAAATAGTATTCATGACCAATTTGTCAAATTTCAAAGAGAAGTGGTGTTTAAATATTCCTCTGTTCTAGTTTACATGTTTCTATATTTCCAAAGGTATAGATTTAAATTTGCAATGCAGAAATTGGATGATGATGCCAATCAGCAGTGAGTCATCTTTAGGACCACAATGGTGATGAAAGAGCAGAAGGAGTATTGTACAAACACTTCATTGAACTGTTTGTACATCTAGCAATGAGCCTTCTTAGCAGTACAGCTGAACCATGAGTTAGTGAGGACATTAAAAGGATTCTACATCTATTAGATCAAGCAAAGATAGGTGACTAGTATTTATACCAGAACTACACAAAGTTGAGAGTTTATGGTTGTGAGCTTGCTCCTTAAAGCTTCCAAAATTCCTCCCAATGAGGATTTTTTCTTTAGAGTACATTAGGCACATGTTGAATGATGATGAAATCCACTTTTTATCAGCAAAGAAGAAATCACAGTTCAGAATCAAAACACAAATAGGGCCATCCATTTGCAAGAATAGGTCAGCAGGGGAGGAAGCAGACAAAATTCTCAAGGAAATGAAGTTCAGTCTCAGCTTTACCTGGTCCTATGATCCATTGGGAACCATTTCAAAATTAAAGGCAGAAAACAAGACTACTCCTTAAGGCTTATATACATACTCATAGGCCAGAAATAGAGAAGTACATGCACCAAATGGAGTGGGCTGAAAACACTTTGTAGGAATCTGAAGAGCAGCTAGTCTCTACTTCTACTTCACAGACAGTGTTTTAAAAACCGGCCGGTTTGAACCGGAAACCGGCCAAACCGGCCGGTTAGACAGCCCAGCGGTTGAAACCGGCCAGGCAACCCGGCCAAACACCACACTTCGCCTGTTTTTCAGATAAACCGGCCCTAACCGGCCGGTTAGGTGCCAAAATGTACGCGGGCGGCAGCGGACCCACTTTTTCCGATTTTATGAAGTGTCAGGGCTGAGTTGGAGGCAAGGGGAGGGTTGTTTCCCTCCAAAAACACCCTCCCCAATCTTTTATAAGGAGGAGCAGCCTCTCCTTTGTCTCACACCAACTCATTGAGTCATTTGCTGTTTGTGAGTTTGATTAAGAGCTTGGAGAGTGTTGAGTGTTTGCTGGAGCAGTTATCTTGGAGATAGTTTGGAGCTGTCAATAGCATTGGCATCTTCAAGAGGACACTAAGGAGGCTAGTTTGCATTGCCAGGTAAGAATTTGCACTTGAAAAATCCTTCATTTCATTGCTGTTCATGTATTTATTTTCTGAGTTCTCATGTGTTTAGCAGCTAGCTATTTTATTGCTCTAAAATCTCTAGTCCTATCATCTAAATTTCAAACATGTAACAAGATATTAATGTCAAGTGCTTTTAGAGAGAGAGCTTATGTGCACAATTAGGATTATGGAACTTCACAAGGCAACAAACGTTAGTGTTTTTATCCAATAGCACAATAAAACAAATATTTTCCACAAATGAACTATTAAAGCATGAACAACAGAAACCTTATGTTCAATGAGCAACAATGAATCTTTTATGACAGCAGCAAGCTAACAGTGAGCAATTATTTTC
Organism: Pinus albicaulis; assembly: GCA_034641835.2. Taxonomy (NCBI): domain Eukaryota; kingdom Viridiplantae; phylum Streptophyta; class Pinopsida; order Pinales; family Pinaceae; genus Pinus; species Pinus albicaulis. Next base: position 932,102,329 of record CM076578.1, on the reverse strand, counting down.
TTATGTTCCAATCAAAATAACTTAGTCTTTTATGACAGCAGTGAGTTAGAGCACTTTAGATGCAAAATGAGATGTCAAAATGTAAGTGAAACAATCCTCTACCATAACCACTTTGCAAACACCAAATTCATAAATGAGTTAGGTCTTCTTATGATGCTAACATCACTGTTATAGATCAGACTTGTTGATGCTTATGACAGTCCTCAAAACTTCATGAAATATGCCAAACAATGCATGCCCATTAAATGCAATTAACTTATTAGTGTCTTGGGAAACTTATGAGTTAGTTGAGTGCACTTTTATGAATATTTTAGCACTGTTATGAAATGATTATCTTGCTGTAAGGAAACAGTGAGGAAACAAAGGGTTGGGATGCAAACCAATAGGCCTATTTTATTGCTCTAAAATCTCTAGTCCTATCATCTATGCTATCAAATTTTGGATGTTTGAATGTGCATTTTTTTTTGTAAATTTAGCTCTTAGCTGCAATTTTTTTTAAATGGCAGATTTATTTCCAAATTTCAATTATTTCAAGTCAAGATGGCTCCAAAAGCCAAGGACAGTGCATGGGTCCATTGTGATGTGATTGATGGAAAGATGGTATGCAGATTTTGTCAAAAATGTATTGGAGGTGGGGGTATTCTTAGATTGAAACATCACTTGGCTGGGATAAGAGGCAATGTAACACCATGTGATGCACCTAATGAAGTGTTAGGTCCGATTAGGGCAGAATACCTTGCCAAGCTTGAAAAGTTTGAGGAGACTAAGGCTAGGGAGAAGGCCATCCAAGATGAAATTGCAAGGAAGAGGGAAATAGTAGAAATGATGAGAGAGAGTGGGTATGAAAATGATGAGTATGATATTCAAGACTCCTCTTCTATCCCTTCCACCAATAACCCCTTTCAGTTTGTTCCTCCTGTTGCCAAAAGATCAAACCCAACAAAGAGACCCAACCTCATGAGTTATTTCTCGTCCAATGCTAATCCCACAACCCCTGCTAGTGCCACTGCCTCCATGTCCCAGCCAACTCCAAGTCGTCAACCCACTTTGGATCAACATTGGAAAAAACAATGCAAAGAAGCTTCTCATCAGTACATTGCTAGATGGTGGTATGATTCATATATCCCATTTAATGCTGCTAACTCACTTTATTACCAAGCTATGTGGGACTCTTTTTGTTGCAGGAAAGGGCTTTAAAGGCCCTACTGCACATGAGTGAAGGGGAGCTCTTTTGCAACAAGAGATTTCTAGTATTGATGAGTATTTGGCTGAATATAAAGAGTCATGGCTCAAAACAGGTTGTTCCATCATGTCAGATGGATGGACTGATGGAAGGAACCGCACTATCATTAACTTCCTTGTTGCTTGCCCTCGAGGAACAATGTTTTTGAGATCGGTTGATGCATCTGATAAGGTGAAGGATGGAACCCTTCTATTTGAGCTTTTGGATGAGATTATTCAGGAAGTGGGAGAGCAGAACGTTGTGCAGGTCATCGCAGATAATGCCTCAAACTATGTTCTTGCTGGAAAGATGCTTGAGTCCAAGTATAGTACCATATTTTGGACTCCATGTGCTGCACATTGCATAGACCTCATGCTTGAGGACATAGGCAAACTGGAATGGGTAAAAAGCACTGTAGAGCATGGCAAGTGCATTACAAAATACATTTACAACCACTCATGGGTATTGAACCTAATGAGGAAAAACACAAGGGGCAAAGAGCTTGTTAGGCCTGCCATTACGAGATTTGCAACTCACTTCCTCACGTTGCAATGTCTCAATTCTCAACAGAAAAACCTGCAGAAAATGTTTTCTTCTGATGATTGGACTGAATCTCGGTGGGCTCGTAGACAAGATGGAAAAGACACCAAAAAGAAAGTCTTTGACAATTATTTTGGAAAAGGTCTTCAGAGCTGGTAAAAATTACTGAGCCCCTTGTTAAGGTGCTAAGGATGGTGGATGGGGAAAGGATGGCAATGGGATACATTTATGAGGCTATGGATCAGGCCAAGGAGCAGATACGGGCAACTTACAAGGACAGGTTAGCTAAATATGGTCGGATATGGGAGATCATTGATAACAGATGGAACAATCAACTCCATCGTCCTATACATGCAGCTGGGTATTTTTTGAACCCAAAGTATCATTATAGAGCTCGGCTAGGAGATCAGCAGGATGGGGAGGTCAGATCTGGATTGATTGATTGCTTGGAGCGCATGGTCCCTAACCGTGCAGACCTTCTGGAAACACATAAACAAATTACTCTTTTCAGTATGGGAGCTGGTACCTTTGGAAAGAACTTGGCAAAAATGGCAAGAGATGTGGATCAACCAGGTAAGTACTAAGCAATTCCAATTTGTTTTTCTTTTCATGTTAAATTGTTTGTAAATAAGTAATGAAATGAACTATGTTACTAATGAATGTCTTTTTATTTGCAGCACATTGGTGGGAGTCACTTGGCGGCCAATGTCCTCAATTGCAAAGGTTTGCAATTAGAATCCTCAGCCAAACTTGCAGCGCTACAGGTTGTGAGCGCAATTGGTCTGTTTTTGAGCGCATACACACAAAGAAGAGAAACCGTTTGGAACAGAAACGGTTAAATGATCTTGTGTTTGTGCAATACAACCTTCGCTTGAGGCGGAACCAACTGATGCGCAAAACACCTGATCTAGATCCCATTGTGTTGGATGATATTGATCCAACATCAAAATGGGTGGAGGAGATTGAAGATCCAGTGTTTGAGGTTGATTTTGATTTTGATGCAACAATAGCGGGGGGTGAATTTGAAGCAGATTTGGTGGCACCATCAGACGCAGACCCAGGATTGGTAGCTGCATCAAGAAAAGGCAAACAACCAATGGTCGACACTAGTCATGCACCTCGAGCAACTCGTGCTTCCATTAGGTCCACTTCTATTGTTATTGGTGGCAGGGGTACTGAGGTTGCAGATGAGCCTGAGGCAGAGGCATCCTCAGACTCTAATCCAGATGATGTCTATGCAGCGCCAGCAGCCGATGTTGATCCTATGTCTAGTAGCGGTGATGACTTTGATGGTTGATCATCATTCATGTGTAGTCTTGTATTAGGCCAATGGCCTCATAGCTTGTAGCATTGTTTTTGGACTTTATGGGCCATTTGGAGCCTCATTTCTTATGTATTTTTCGATGATATGTATTGCACTCGGTGCCATTTTGATATATTCACCTTGCATGGTATATAAATGAGCAAACTTTGCATATTTTGTCTCTATGGGCTTGGAATCATGGTTGCAAATCTTAAAAATAGTTTTTTTTATTAAAAAAATAATTATTTAATGTATTTTTTTTAAACCGGTTCATTGGCATCTGACCGCTCCCGGTTAGACCGGTTCCGGTTAGAAACCCGGTTCATTAGGCCACCGGTCCGGTCACCGGTTCCGGTTTTTAAAACATTGATCACAGACTCCTGTCCCACATGAAAAAGTAGGAAAAATAATGAGAGAAGAAGAGTCACCTTCAGTGGTTGATACTACAAGCAAAAAGTTTAAGATAATGCACAGGAAAAGAACCAAAATCAATCCTATAGTTAATCCAAATAAAGATTCAGAACATGAAGATGTCATAATTACTAAGGAGACACCTACATCCTCTCAAGTTGGTGGCCAATCCACCCGTTCTCCTACTACTTCTACAGCTTCATAGGACCAGCAACAAGCTATTCGGACAACTAAGGTTGTCCCAGGGGAGAAAGAGAAAACAGTGTTTGAAACAATTAGGGAAATCAAGCTGAAGAATGAGATTTTGAAGAACAATACATACAGCCAATTCTGGAAGCAGACTTCTAGTTCTCAGAGTAGGTTGTTGTCAGCATTTGACTCTGAGAAAGGTAAAATGCAAATGGCCTTTTTTGAGGCACAAGAGTTCACGGCCTAAGACAACAATTGATTACAAGAAAACTTCATTTGAGTTTGACATCAAAGACATTCATCCCATTGATCAAATGGAGATGCACAAGCAAACAGGTGAAATGATTTCCTCTACTGGAGTATAAAAACTCTGGTAAAACTTGATAAATATATATTATTAATGATGAAAGATGAGATGATTACAATGAGGGATCACCTAGGCTTTAAATAGCCTCAAGGTGTCCCTTGGCGAAGAGGCATGATCTTTGATCATGCCCTTTCAGTTAATAAAACCTAATATAACTATAACTAACTAATAATTAATAAAATATTCATAACATTGCCCCTCTCTTAAAGATGCTTTGTCCTCAAAGCATACGTAATGATGGACAATGTTGACGAATGTCTGGTTTTCTCAAGCGATGAGCTCTTGCTTCCCACATTTTAAAAAGATCGTGAAGCATCCTCTCGAGCTCCATCTGTTGGTGATGTGGACAGTGAAAAGATCTGATATCGACAGAGTTGGATACTGTCTTGACTTCTATTGGACGTTTGATTTTCCTATTGGAAGACACTTTTATGGGTAGATCTTGGAATACTTTTTCATGTTTCCCAGCTATTCCTTGTTCTTCTGGTGATTTTTTGTGATTCCTTTTTAGATTTAGAGGTAAGTTACCAACAATTATTGTCTGATGTAACTTCTCCTCATCATCAAATGCTTCATTCTTAACAACCATATCTGCTTCATCACCGAAGGCCTCAACAGCTTCTGTCGTTATATCAGTGGCTTCGGATGTGTTTGTCGCTTCACATGTTTCGTTCAATTCTGGGGATGGAACATTTTGTTGTTTATAAACATCTGTATCTTCACGGTGATGTGGAAAATCAGTTTTTTCCTGATGCTCTTCCGAGTCCCCTGAATCTGCAGAATTGTTTTGTTGACTTTGTTCCCTGTTAGGAGATATTGGGGATTGTGTCGGACTTAACTTATCTATTTTATCATTTAGCTTACTGTAGAGTTCTGTCATATTGTTCATGATTGCATTAAATTTTTGCAATATTTTGTTCTCTTTGTCCTTAGTCTCCATTTGTTTTAACCATATTTGCCTTTTTATCTGATCAATCGTCATCATTGATAAAGACATACTGATATTTTTCTGCCAAATTTTCCTCTTTTTTCTTTAAAATTAATTAATTAATATTTAATTAATTAAAATTTTTTTTTGAATTAATTAATTAATTAATATTTAATTAATTAATTAATTAATAATAAATTTTTTTTTTAAACTATATAATTATTATATATATATAATTTTTAATTAAAAATTATATAATATATATAATTTAATTATATAATTATTATATATATATATATATAATTTATTAAATTGAAATTATATAACATATAAATAAACTATATAATTATAATATATATATATATAATGATTAATTAAATTATATAATATATATTTTATATATAATTAAAAAAAAATCGTTTTAAAATGTGCCCGTTCCGACTTGTTTATTAATATACCCTGGCGATCTGAATTAATCGATTTATAATGCCGTGACATAAAAATACCGTCCGTTTTAAAAACGATATCACAGCACCCGTATGTTCACTCCCGGACACAATGGTCCACGTCCAACCCAAGAATTTTAAAACGTGCTTTTTCTGTTTTGAAAGGACACACCGTTTCTTTAAAACAATTCGATTTTTTTTTTTTTAATATAACGCTGCTCCACGACTGTTCCACGAATTATCGACTGTTCCTGTTCCGGTATATCAAATCGAACGTACACGTTTTATCGGATCGGTCTTATGTTAACGTGTCCGCAGGTATGAAGTTGCAGGATCGGCGTGGAAGGATGTCGGGGGAAGAGGCGGCGGAGAGCGTGGAACGAGGTCAGTACCAGCAGAGAAACCCGCTTGCTCGGTTCCAATGTAAAACGGTGGACGGTGAATTGACTGTAATAATATACGACTTACAGAATTGACTGTAATAACGTTATGAAATTGACTGTAATAATATACGACTTACAGAATTGACTGTAATAACGTTATGAATATTCTTCACCGATACCAATGGAGACTTTTCTTATATATAGAAAGGACTTTATTAGAAAACCAAAAGTGACTACATGAACAACTCTTATTTTAAATGAGCGAATGCGTACAACTATTCAAAAGGTGCGAGGTTGTTTATGTCTATACGCTGGTACTGTATAGCATACTAATGCACTGTTAATTTACTTCTACTTAAATGCCACAATAGGTTCTGTTGTATAGATTTATGTCGTTGACACTATGGGTTGGGTTAGTGTGCAGGTGCAGAAGGGCTGCTGGACTGTGAGAGATGTGAGGGAAGAGGATGTAAGGAATGTGAGGGGGAGCCGTATGGCTGGGAGGGAATTATAAGTGTGAAAGGGGGTAGTTTTGTAAAAAAATAAAATTATTTATCTATTTTTTTTTTTTTACGTGAGGGAGTTGGGAATCAGGGTTTATGAGCAAAGGCAGAGTGGGAGTGAGAGCGCAGAAGGGTTGGGTAAAATTCTGCAATTTTTGGAATTCCTTTGATTCCTTAATTCTGGTGATCACACAGATCCCGAAGAGCGATGGCTCTGATACCAATGGACTATAAAAACTCTGGTAAAACTTGATAAATATATATTATTAATGATGAAAGATGAGATGATTACAATGAGGGATCACCTAGGCTTTAAATAGCCTCAAGGTGTCCCTTGGCGAAGAGGCATGATCTTTGATCATGCCCTTTCAGTTAATAAAACCTAATATAACTATAACTAACTAATAATTAATAAAATATTCATAACATCTACCTTAACTAATGCAACCATGAGTTTATCTAAATTGCAGGTTTCCTTGGAAAACATTCAGTCACAGCTAAAGATGGAGAAAATTTCCTCTCTGGCCAAAGATACAAGGATAAAATCTTTGGAGGACTCGGTAGTCAAGATAGGATATGACCCCGCCAACATGAATGTTGCAGAAGAAATAATAAAGAAGAAGAACGCTGACGTAGCAGCATTGAGGAAACAGTTGAAGCTATCAACCACAAAAGACCCCCTCACAAAAGATATTGAAGAAATAGAGTCTCAAAAGTCTGATATGATGAAGCTCATCATGGAGAAAAATGCACAGTTGAGCCAGATGGAGACAGAGATGAAAAAAATGATCAAGGAGAGGGAACAAAGTGCAAAACTTTCCATGGTTCCGTTGGATGTTGTACCTGTTAGGTCCACTGTAATTACTAATTAGCAAGGTTGGCAAAAGTCCAACTACAAGGGTAACATCAAACCGCTTTGGGATTCAAGGATTTAGCCCTCCTGAATCCAGAGAGGGATCTCTCTATAAATGAGTTTAAAGATGTGATCTTTAAAGCCTGAAAATGTGGTATTAGGCTAGTTATGAAGAGCATGAGTTTTGTTTTGTTTGTTTTGGTTGGGCAAAGACATGATGAAGGTGAAGGCAGTTCAAAATGAAAGGTGAAGATGTCTGCAAGTGAAGGAATGATTTGGCTGATAGAAAAAGGCAAAGATAGTTTTAACCCATTGGGCTATGGAGTCATAAGAGGATTTTAATTGGACAGCAAGGTTCAAGAAGGATCCATGGGGCAAGTCACTTATGTCAAAGGATCTCTTAAGGTGATTTATGGAGTGAAACAGATGGGAAGTGGAAAACAAAACAAAATGAAGAACAGTGCACAGTCTAAGATCAAGTAAGTGCTTTTAAACTATCTTGCTTTCAACATGTGCTTAGAGAGACAAAACATAAAAGAATTTTGTGATCAGGGAAGTACTTTTAAACTAGCCTGCATTGAAGTACTTCGAGTTTAGAGAAAAAAAATATAAAAGCATTCTGAGATTAGGTAAGTGCTTTTAAACTAGCCTGCTTTGAAGTACTTTCAGTCAAAAAACAGTTAGAAAAGCGTAAGATCAGGTGAGTACTTTGAAACCAACCTGCTTTCAGCATATTCTAAAGGAAAACACTGATGATCATCATAATGAGCAATCTAGATCAGGCAAGTGCTTTGAAACCAACCTGCTTTAATATACTCAGTATTAACAAGAGAAAAACATAGAAAATAAAGCTTTCAGTGAGAGTAGGGTACTACTGAGAGTAAGTCCTAGCTCTATGTTTGCTGTTCCTTATCAGAGAAAATGAACATAGTGAAACCTTAAAGAAAATAACAATTGACAGTGAGGAACACATCACCATTGACACAAATCAGGATCCCATAAATCAACAGCGTGTATTTGATGTTCAAACCAGTTACAATCAGCAAGCCCAAAGGGTCTCTAAAACTTCAAACTTCTCATATCAGCTTATTTATCTTCAAATTGCACACAGTGCATCAGTAGCTTCAGAAAACCATTACATGCATTCAGATGTCCAGAGACCAACATTTGCTTATGTTCTACAGAGGTATTTATAGAGAAATGAGGAAGTGGGAGGATTTCCCAAGGATCAAATATCATTAATTATGTAATCATTTCTAACTCTGCTCCATAACATCTGTTCCTGCCTTCCGAGGCATAATGATCGAAAGATGTGCTTTTGGACTGTTCTTAATCTTCTAAAATGGTTCTGCCGACAATTAGAGATAAGATTCTTTGATTTGTATTAATTGTTCAGTTGTCTTCAGGTAAACACCTCTTGTTCAAGTAATGACTAAGCTTCCTTTGATCTCTGTGAGGCTGCAGGTGTCTTAAGGAGTTGGAGAGGGTTCAATTGGCCTCGGCTGATGGCGGTGGAAGCTTTCTTGGCTTGACAGATGTCTTTGTCCTTCCTTAAACACCTTTAATTTACTTGAGAACTGTGTTTTAAGTCTTCAATCTCCTGTTTCTGGTGTGTTCTGTCTTCGACACTAATACTCTTTGATCGGTGCTTGATTAACTGCGTTTTCTGGTGTGCAGGGCTGTATAGGGGTCAAATGGCATCAATGCCTCATGAATTCAATGATAAAATGCGAATTTAAAACCCTACAAGTGATTTTGTGGTGAATCGCAGGCGGGAGGATCGTCACCCTCAGCGTGTGAATTTTTCCGGAAAAAACCATTTAAACCCTGCAAAAATACGAAAAACTATTAAAAAATCCTGCATATATAGGCTGACTGCTTCAGAAGACATGTGGAGGGAGCATAGCCATTGGATGGCATCATCCAACGGTCGAGATTGAACGTGAGGAGTGAATGGCAAGACGGAAAAGAAAATCAAATCAGAGTCGTTGATCTCGCAGAGATCGACGGTTGGGAGCGGAAAATGGAAAGTCAAAGTGGAGAACGTTGACTGGGCGATCGAAATAGGGCGATGAAATGTGGGCCATCGATCTGCAGATCAGATCGACAACGGAGATGCTGTTACCGCTGCGTCGTACCCTGAGTTATCGCGTGTGCATCTCCAGCGAGCGACCTCCGTCCGATGAGCAGCCTCAGATCGGACAGTGCACGTCAATATCGCGCGGGGTTTGTTGCCGAACTTTAATGCGCGATGGGGGGCGATTTTCAAATAGTACATGGGACACGCGTCGGCCAGCGTATGGAATCGCTGCCGATCGAGAAAAAACCACCCTTGCCCCAAAGGCAGTGCAATGGATACTGCCGGTTTCTGAACAGTACCGTGGCGCGGGGACCACCGGCGGATGAAAACAGACCGTCGAATCTGCAGGTTAAATGGACGGTTGTGGTGCGATCGGGCGGTGAAAAAGAGTGGGGACCACAGGCGCAATGGGATTACAAAGACCATCAGATGGCCGAGAAATCAACAGTTAGAAACATTCCCGATAACCAAACGCGCTAAGCGCTTTTCGGGCTAGCGCCTGGTTTCGGCACCCAGGTCACGTGGGGAAAAGGTCAAGGGAGCTAGCCGAAGGGGGCTAAGACCCATATATGTCCAAATGTGGGTTTTTTAACCCTTTTCAATGCAATTTGAGGCCAGAAATGGGCAACGATAGAGGGAAAAAAGGGAAAAAAGGCTTAACAAGGGGTATGTGTAGGATTTATAGGGGATTTTGGGAGGATTTAGAGGGTAAGAGGGGAATTTTGACAAGTGGGAAAAAAGGGTTAAAATGGGGCATTCTGGGTGAAGGAAGGGGAGAAAAGGGGATTTTGCAACAGTCTTTCTCATGGAATTTTTAGCAGAATTTATGAGTTCTGAAGGGAAACAACAGTGAAATTTTGGATAGAGGAGATGATGTCTTGAAGAGGCTTCAAGAGATAATATTTCTGCAATGAAACTATTCCTTGAAGGCTAAACAATGTTTTGGCCACCTTTTGATAGAACAAATTTTATAGGTGGCCAACAGTGGCTCCACTTGGGGATGGTTCCTTCTAGAAGGCATCAAGAACTTCAGACCTGCATTCTCTGGGAGGCTGATTCAGTGCTTCATCCATTGGGCTGCCTTCTTGCTTGGATGCTCTTCTTTTTCCTGAAAACATATTAGCAGCTATGGAAAACAATGGATATTCATCAACAAGCTTTCTACCTACCCAATCCTACTGATCTAATATTTTTTCTTCATTTTAGAGTGCACTTGAACTAGGAAACTCTTTACAACATTTTATTTCTTTTGTAAACAGGAAATCTAATCTATTTCTACTCCTTATTTCTCCATGGATTCAGATTAAACAGTTGAGTCCATATGATTCTCTACCTAATCTACTATCTGTTGGGATTAAACTGTCCAACAGATTTTATTCTCTAAATTGTACAACAAAACTTTAAAAACAGTCAAGTCAAGATTAAGCAGTTTGACTTGCTGTGATCTATAGCATAAAAAACAAGTTGCACATAGATATTTATTTTGCAGAAAAATTTAAAAAAAAATAAAAATGGAAGGCTTAATATCTGACTTTGCGAAGCACTTCCTTCACCTTTCTACAGCTCTGATTGCCTCTTGATTGAGCTGTTCTTTCTTTTTCTCTGGTTCAGATTTTGAGCTGATTAGAACCAGATTTACCTTTGTTTTGACTCAGAATAAAACATAGTTTGGAGTCAATTCTTGCTTGGAAACTTGGGTTTAGGTTTTGAGCAGGTTTGAACCTTTAATTTCTAACCTAATCTATCTACTGATAAGCCAAGTTTAAACAGTTTGGCAAATCAAATTCACTATCCTATTAGCAGTAAATTTAAAACTAATTAGTGAAGATTACGCTGTTTGACTAACTAGGAGAGTGTTTTTCAGGAGTGGCATTTGAGATTGCACACTTTCAGATTTGTTTATCTTTTTGGTATGGATCTATACCTCTTTTTTTTTTTTTTTACAATCTGCCCTCTCTTCTTTTATTTTTTATTGTTTTTGTATTTTTTCCTTTTGTGATACTGAACAAAGCAATGGTATTTACAATGGAAATGAAAGCTTCAAAATTGAACTCAGCAATAGTAATGCTTAAGAACCCTGCCATTGACAGGACCCCCAAAGAGATCTGTGCTATCTAACTCTTGCAGAAAAAAGGCATTTGGACCAATGGTGGACTGAATAATGTAAGGACCTTGCCACAAACAGTCAAATTTGCCATGTTTACCCTTATCCTCTCTTCTGGAGTCCCACTTGAATACCTTGTCTCCAATGTTGAAGTCACAAGCTTTTGTTCTTTTGTCAAACAACTTCTTTATATTCTCTTGCACTTTCTGAGCCCTATTGTAAACCTCTTCCCTTATTTGTTGGAGATGTATTGTCTGATTAATCCTCCTTATCATGTTGTCCTCTTCTGACTGTATTTCTTGGACTAATTTTATCACTGGTACATCTAGGCTGGTAGGAAACACTGCATCTGCTCCATAAACAAGCTGGTAAGGGGACATTTCAATGGATTTCTTTGTGGTCAACCTGTCTGCCCACAAAGCATCCACCAACTTGTTATGCCATGACTTTTTATTCTCTTCAAGTAGCTTCTTGATGATGGTCACCAAACTTTTATTTGATGATTTAGCTAACCCATTACCTTGAGGGTAATAAGCAGTAGAATGACCAAGTATACTCTGATACCTGTGACAAAAATCAATCATCTTTTTGGAACCAAAAGCAACAGCATTATCAGTAATAATCTTCCTGGGGCAACCGAATCTGGACAAGATATAGTCTTCAAGAAATTTTATAATGACAGAATCCGTGGCATTCCTAGAAGGGATGGCCTCTATCCACTTTGTGAAGTAGTCAGTGGCTGTGAGAATCCATTTGTGTTGGGCAGATGAAGCAGGATGGATTTCTCCTATGAAATCTAGACCCCATTGTTGAAAAGGAGCTTCAACAGTGATAGGTTGTAATGGTAAAGGGAGGAGTTTTCTTTTGCCTTTAAAAATTTGGCATTTGTGATAGGTAACTATCATTTTATGGACATCTTGAAAGAGGGTGGGCCAGTAATAGCCAGCTCTAAGGATTTTATTGGCTGTGGTTTTCCAATAGAGATGACCTCCACATTCTCCTTCATGGAATTCATGCTTGATCCTCTCCGCATCAACTTCAGGCAAACATTTAAGCAATAAACCATTAGTATTTTTCCTATATAAACATTCATTCAAAATGCAATAATTCCTAGCTTTCAACTTTAAAAACCTTGCCTTTGTTTTTGATAAATCAGGAGGAGCATTAAGATTTGTAAGTACATACAAGATATCAGTGTACCAAGGTGAGCTTTGAAACTGCTCTTCCACAGTGGGAGTAGGTAATTCTTCCTGTTCATCCAAGGCATCTACCATGTTGATGTCAAGGGCTTGTAGATTAGATTCGGCCATTAATTGAGCTAAGCCCTGACCTTTAATAAGTTTGGTGGGTTTGATTTCCAAATCATACTCTAGTATTGCTACAATCCATTTGCCCCTCTTTCCATCTGGGTCTTGTGACAAGATGTCTTTTACCACTATGTTAGGCACATAAGCAATGATGTGAGAATGTAGAATATACACCCTGGAGTCCTTTAAGGCCTTTACCAAAGCATAGGCCTGTTTTTCCATTATGTTATATTTCAAGGGTGCATCGCTTAAAGCCTTACTGAAAAAAGCAATAGGCTGTTCCTGTCCCTCGGGGTTTTTCTGCAATAGGACAGCAGCTACAGTATGCTCTGAGGCAAAGGAAAAAATAAGAAAATCCTTTGAAAAGTCAGGGCTGATCAGGACAGGTGCTCGGGTGAGTGCATGTTTTACTAATTCGAAGGATCTTTTGGCTTCTACAGTCCATTTCCCTCCTACTTATTTCTTGAGCATATTAGTCATGTTTCTAAGGAGCTCTGCTAAGTTGGGAATAAACCTCCTCAAGAAGTTAATTTTTCCAATAAAGGACTGTAATTCTTTTATGTTCCTTGGTTGGCTAATATTTAGTATTCCCTCAACTCTCTTTGGATTATTTTAATCCCTTCTTCTGATATGATATGGCCAAGGAGTTTACCTTCTTGTAGGCCAAACACTGTCTTTTTGGGATTTAAAGATAATCCAAACCTTCTGCACTTTTCAAGGACATTTCTTAGATGTTTCAGGTGCTCTTCATCAGATTTGGAATAAACTGTTATGTCATCAAGGTAAATTACAATGAAGTGCCCTATCTCCTCTGAAAATGCAATATCCATGGCCCTTTGGAAAGTGGCCCCAGCATTCATTAACCCAAAAGGCATTTTCACATACATGAAAGCGCCCCAAGGAGTGGTGAAAGCTGTCTTGGGTTGGTCTTCTGGGAGTACTAAAACTTGGTTATACCCTGAAAAACCATCTAACAGAGAAATCCTCTTTGAACCAACTACCCTTTGTAGAATGTGTTCCATTTTGGGTAAAGGGTAATTGTCTTTTAGGGAGGCTCTATTAAGGTTTCTGAAATAAATGCACAATCTGATTTCTCCTGTCTTTTTCCTCACGGCTACAAGGTTAGAAAACCAATCTGAAAACCTTACAGGCACTATGATTCATGCCTCATACATTTTCTTGATATCCTTTTCTACTAGAGGCAGTTGTATTGGATTAATTCGACGCAGTTTTTGCCTAAAGGGTTTTTGGTTTTCTTTCAATGGGATCTTGTGCTGGATGATTTGTGTATCATAGGCTTTTAAGTCTTCATAGCTCCAGGCAAACACATCAACAAACTCTTTAAATAAGTCAATGAATTTCTTTTTCATGTCTGTTGGCAAGGAGCCAGTGAATTTAATCATTTTAGGCTGATCTTTGGTGCCTATGTTGCATTCCTCGACATTAGACTCGGTGTATTCTACAATGGGTTTCTTTGCTACGTCGTTAAAATCAAACAAGTCTTCTAATGGTGCTAACCCCCAAGGTACGTTCTTGTCCTTTGACGACAATATCTCAATGTCTTCGTTTTCTGTGTCCTCGTACTCTTCAGTATGAGTTCCAAGTTTTTTAGTTAACATGTCAATTTTTACGGAATCAGATAGTTTATCTCCTTCAGGGGACTCTTTGTTGAGGCAATTTTCGTCAGATTTAGAAAGTGAATCAGATAACTCAAAATCGTTCCTACCAAGCAGGAAATCCTCTATCTGCTAGTCGCCCAAGAAGACCTGCCAATATTTTTCATTATCTGGCACTGCAGGTCTATTTTGTTTGAATGATGATCTGTTTATCACCAGGTGATTTTTGACATGAACTAGCAGCACAGGCCAGCCCGTTTGCAATTATGTTCTGAATTCTTGGGACAAACACAAGCTCATATCTTGTAAACGTGTTTAGGAAATCTATGGCATTATTTCGGTATACCCTTAGTCTAGGATGCTTAACAGAATACTCTCCGTTTAGTTGTTTGATGACTAATTCTGAGTCTCCCTGAACAATTATCTTCTTGGCTCCTAGTTCTTTCAATAGACGCAATCCTAGGATGAGAGCCTCATACTTTGCGATGTTATTGGTGCATTTGAAATCTAGCTTGAAAGCATGGCATTCAGAGTAATTGTTCTCAGTGTCGACCAACCATACCCCAGCTCCTGCACTCTTTTTAGTGCAAGACTCGTCAAAGTTCATGACCCATAAGGGATTGTTTGTAGGGTTAACATCGTTTTCATCCCTATTGCATTGTTCATCATTATGTTCTATTCTGGGATCTGCAACATGTTGTGCTGGGTCTTGTTCTTCAGGATTTTCATGGAGTTGAGTGTAAGGGGTAGTCTGTTGTTTGCCATCTTGGCTTTGTTCACTCTGGTTCGTTGTTTCAACACACTGTTCAAAAGTTTCTCTCTCGTTTTCTTCCATATCTAGAACTGCCATCATTTCTAGATTAGGGGCCTCTGACTGGTTTGTGGATTCATTATTGTAAAAGATAAACGAATCCAGGTCAATATGGACAGAGTAAATGGGAGAATTTTTAGGGTTTTTTGAGCTACTGACCATGAATTTCATGTGTGACTCTTTGTATAGTCTTCTAAGCTGGCTAAAGACAGGAATAGTGGCATATGTTCCATCCATTTGTATGGTACCTTACAGCTTGGCACCCCATGATCTTGACAGCAACATGCCATACTTAGGAGGCACATCAGCCACCACAACATCCATCACCATGCACTTGGCTGGGATTTGGGTCAAACTCACACAAAGGTCTTTGATTAGACCCAGACACTTCACTCTGTTGGAATCAAAAGAATATAAATCCTTGTAAGGTCTGGTTATTTCTAGTCCTAACCTTTCCATTATCACCTTTGGCATAAGGTTGTGAGAGGCTTCAGAGTCATGCATAGCATTATGCAGGATCTTGTCATGAACATTTAAACTCACATAAAAGGGGGGAACAAGTCCCTCTTGATATATACTTTCAATCTTAGGACCAAAAATGAGCTCTGGCTGGTCATCATTAAGATTGACTATATCATTATTGTCCTCAATATTTAAAGCCTTCAAAATTTGGGTCCTATATACACTCTGGGCAGCTAACTCAGTTAGGGGAACAGAGATTCTGATCTTTGAAATTTCCTGCTCAAGGCTGAAAGGAATTTGGCTCTTTGAAGGACTTGTCTCAGCCTTACTAGCTACCAGTCTATCAGCAACATCAACTCGCTGATTTGTTCTATTAGTATTTGACAAAATGGTCTTAACAGGAGTACTAACTGAAGTGGTAATACTACTAATGTCTGCACTCTGTTTTTCAATGTTTTGAGTGCCCTTCTCTCTACTTTTATCAGAATTTACAGTCATTGTTTTATCCTTTTGTTTGACAATTTTAGGCTTGGTTGTAGTGTTGTTTTGTGAAAATTTGTCAGAGGTTTTGGTGTTGAGAGTTTGTTGACTGGTTCTGCTTCTAAGGTCATATTCTTTTTGGGACTCTATGATGACATTTTCCATGTCGTGAAAATAACTTTCATCATCATCTCTATTGTCATCATAAGGGGTATAAAGACCTTGTTTTCTATCATAATGAATCTCAAAGTCATCATTATCTACTCCCAGCATGTTGATATCATCTTCCTCTGTTATCTCATCTGTTTCCTCAACCTCACTTATATAGTTTTGATGAAAAGGAGGAGTGATCAGTTGATCATCTTCCCTAGGTCTGTTTGGAGGTTGGTTCCTTCTAAAATTCTGATTTTGGTTCTGGTTTTTGTTTTGAGGAGCAGTTTGGTTTTGACTTGCTTGTGCTCTCTCAAGGATGCTCATTTTATTCATCATCTCCTCCATCATTTTTTCCATCTTTGAGTTGGAAGTAGAAGGTGCATTTTCCTCTCTAAAGGACACTCTCTTTTCAATTTTCATTCTTGCTCTCTTCTCCATCAAGTTGACTTCCACAGAAAGAGCACCCTTTTGCATATCTTCAAGAGTTGCAAAATCTCTCTCTCTCAGCTGATAGGCCATCTCGGGGTCAAACCCTTCAGGAAAATTGTTTAAAGCTGAGCCCTGTGGAGGTTTTAGTTTTGGGGAAAGTGCATTATACAAACTATTTAATCTAGTGCAAGAAGCTTTCACACTTTCCCCATCATCTCTATGGAGGTTCTTGTAGTCAGAAAGGACTTAAAGAGGGTTTTTCTTTACTTCCCATTTGTTTAAGAATGTTTGATGGAAGGCTTGGAGATCATTAATACTATGGGGGGTTAAACCTTTAAACCATTTTCTTGCTTCTCCCCCTAAGCTCTGAGCAAATAATATAAGCTTGACAAAATCATTATCAATTTCATTTCTGTCAAAGTAGTCATTCATCTTAACCACATGTTGTGATGCAGTTGTAGCATTGCTAGCATCATACAATGGAATTTTAGACTGATAGTCCTATGGAAGATTGACTAATGGTACAGGAAGAACTAAGGGAGCATACCATGCTACCATGATATGTGGTGGGGGTGGATTCATAGGAAGGAAAGTGGGCTGAAGTGGGTTGGTTTTAACAGTGGATGTAGGATAAACAAAAATGGATGGACCAGGAATATATTGCTGAGATGATCTTGGATGAGAGACACCTGAGTTGTGAAGAAAATGTGAATCAGGAGGTGTTGTTTCTCTGCTACCAGGATGTTCACTTGTTTCAGGAGATGAAAGTGAAGACTCAGAATCTGACTGACCTAAGTCATTAAGAGACCTAGTTCTAAATGGATTTACTAAGTCAACTTGTGATTGTGGTAGAGCTGAAAGATTTTCAGGGACTGAATTAGCTCTCAAGGGTGATCTGAGAATAGTTGAGAGTTTAATCCTAGGAGACCTCCTAAGGATACTTTCTAGGTTATCAATTATCTCAGGTGGACCAGGGTCAGGATAGGCTCTAGTGTGAATCTTTCTAGGAGCCAGTATGCTGCGGTTTTTAGACCTAACTAAACAAGAAAATTCGAACCATATATGACAATCTGTAAGAGGTTTAACTGATCTTTGCGAAGATAACTTTAATCCTAAAGCCATCTTACTGAGGTTGAATGGTTTTATAATGATTAGAGTTCTACCCAGTGGAGACTTTAAGATTGGTTCAGGATTGTGGAGTCACCAAGTGGAAGTTTTTAGCTCTTTTGGAGGTAAAAGGTTTAATGGTCCACTACCATGTTTATTGAATACCAACCTAAAATATTTTTAGGTTATTTCCTGAGTTTCTGTGGTTGTATGGAAAACTAAAGAGTCCATAAAAGCTGGCCAAGCAAGTATGAACTCTAAAAGTTCCCCAGTGGAGTCGCCATTATGTTAGGGTCTCTGAATTAGCAAGGTTGGCAAAAGTCCAACTACAGGGGTAACATCAAACCGCTTTGGGATTTAAGGATCTAGCCCTCCTAAATCCAGAGAGGGATATCTCTATAAATGAGTTTAAAGATGTGATCTTTAAAGCCTGAAATGTGGTATTAGGCTAGTTATGAAGAGCATGAGTTTTGTTTTGTTTGTTTTGGTTGGGCAAAGACATGATGAAGGTGAAGGCAGTTCAAAATGAAGGGTGAATATGTCTGCAAGTGAAGGAATGATTTGGCTGATAGAAAAAGGCAAAGATAGTTTTAACCCATTGGGCTATGGAGTCATAGGAGGATTTTAATTGGACAGCAAGGTTCAAGAAGGATCCATGGGGCAAGTCACTTATGTCAAAGGATTTCTTAAGGTGATTTATGGAGTGAAACAGATGGGAAGTGGAAAACAAAACAAAATGAAGAACAGTGCACAGTCTAAGATCAAGTAAGTGCTTTTAAACTATCTTGCTTTCAACATGTGCTTAGAGAGACAAAACATAAAAGAATTTTGTGATCAGGGAAGTACTTTTAAACTAGCCTGCATTGAAGTACTTCGAGTTTAGAGAAAAAAAATATAAAAGCATTCTGAGATTAGGTAAGTGCTTTTAAACTAGCCTGCTTTGAAGTACTTTCAGTCAAAAAACATGAAAGTACTTACCTAATCTCTTACCTGCATCATTTATTGGCTAATGATGCCATCACAACTATCAAAGAAGAGCTTGGAGATATGCCTGTTACAACAAATAACATCATCAAGTTCTTAAACTCCAAGAACAGAGATGAGCTAGATGACTTGGGAGTGGATGACAGAACAGAGACCATTTTAGAAGTGAAAAAGATTCTTACTAAGAAGAATCTGATTGTTCAGCTAGAAGAGAAATGTCACAGTTTGGAAATAGCAGTGAATATATTTTTCAGCAGGATTGAGCCTCTAACACAAAAGGGTCTGCCTTCTCTGTTTGTAATTAATGATAAGCTGATAACTCGTGAAGACTATGTGAAGAAGCTAAGGGAATTTGCCGAGGACACTGCCAAATTCTCCAATATCAAAAGCACCATGACAGGTAAACATTCTTGGAAGCAATGAGCAATGATCTTTTCATTTAACATGAGGTAAACCACATCTTCATGGTAAAACCTACTTTTGCCAGATATACTGAAGTGGATGAAATTTACCGAAAGGTAATCAAGTTAACTATTCCAAATGAAGATCGATGGGATAAATTGTGTGAACTACATGAGTGAAAAGTAAATGAGAAAGGTCAGCTACAGCCAGCACATCAACCAACACAACAACGAGTCAAACCACAAATAGGTCCACTCCGCAATTGTTTCCTCTAAAACAGTGCCAGCGTTCCAGATTACTTCCACCGAGCCTATTTTTTGTCACAGTTAGAGTTTATTATTAAATTGTTGCTAATAATACCCTATCTGTTGATACAACATTAATGTAATCAGTTTTGTAAAGGGTTAGTATAAATATTTCACTTTTCGAAATATTCTAGGTTGATTTCTGAATATATTTTTCCTACTGAGCAATTGTAATTTTCAGGTTTTCTAGAGCATCAATAATACAATGACTTATTACAGGATTCATGTGGTGTATTCACTGGTGAAGTTCTTCTACTGTAACTATGTTTTTTAATTGTATTTCTTTTCTCTGTAAACATCTGAAAAATGTTAATTGTAAAACAGAATGTTTGATGAATAAGACATGTTAATAAAAACACCTTATTCTGGCTGCTTTTGCAATTTATATGTTTTCTACTGAATTCAGATTGAAGAATACTTAATTTCTTTTCAATCTCTACTGAAATTCACTTTTCTTCCATCTACATAATTCATTTAAAACCTTAAAGGATCCAATTAATGCAACCTAGCTTGCCCTGTGATAACTCTTTCAAATATTGATGCAAAACCAGTTATATTTTGACTCCATATCCCAATGGGAATATAGAAATTTAATCAATCAAAATAAAAAAAACAACCAAGTACAGTCATAACTAGCCTAATATCCACTAAAAACAAAGTTAAATTATACAGAGGGATCCCTCTTTGAAGTTGGCAGGGCTAGATCCCATCTTCCAAAGTGGTTTTGATATTGTCCTCTGTGTTTATTCTCCCAATCTTTTAAATTACAGAACGATAACATAGTGGCTACCACACTGGGAAAAAAACTCAAAAAAATTGTAATTTCTTTCGAATTCATAACCTTAGTTAAAACATTGTATGATAGGAATACTTATAGAAGATTGGTTTCCTTTTCACTTTTGTAAATAATAAGTGTGTGTGTCCCTTAGATTTCAACTCTGGCTCCTAAAAGAGCTTACACTAGATCTCATCCTTATCCAAATCCTGTTGTAATTGTAGATGACCCTGAAAAACTGCAGAGAAGAAAAAGCATAGCAGAGAGCCAAGGAAGTAGCAGTCCTCCACATAGAGCATAATCACTAACAAAAAAATTTGTTACTCTAAAAGACATTGAGTTTGACTTACCTTTTGAACAAAGTTTATTCAGAAATAAGTCAACAAATTGGGTAGATCAAATAGTGGTAGACCAAAATACATTAAGGTGTCATTCTTTTGAAGCTCAATCTGCCCCTTCTGATATAGACCTTCAGATTATCCGGGATTTTGATAAATTACAGGGTTTAGTCACAGGTCTTGACCTTTCTGTTCATGAGGCTTATGTTCAGCACTCTGTAGAACTCTCTGCTTTGACTTCTTATGCAACTTCATCGACTTCATCACAATATGTGCATCCTAGATCAGCAAGTCCCCCCCCTTCCGCAGTCTATAGAACTACTCTGGTACTTTCCCATCAAGCAACTTAAACTCCATCTCAATCCTCAACCACAATCCAACCTTCATCTCTGCCAAAACCCCAAGTTTCAATTCAGCCTTTACCTTTGATTCAACCTCCACCTTTCATCCAACAACCACCTGTGATCAATCCTCATATTGTTCATCCCCATATCCCTATAATGGAAGCTAGATATGCTCCCCTTGTCCTTCAAGATCCTTGGCAAACATGCCACGGGATTATCAAACGAGAATTCTTCAATTTGATGGAACTGGACCTATCACTGCCCAACAACATGTAGATAGGATGAATGATAGTTTTGACCTTCAAGAGGTAGATGAGGAAAACATAATACTTAGGTTTTTTACATGTCAAAGTCTCACAGGAGAGATTAGGAAATGGTTTAAAGCTTTGCCTGCTGCTAGCATAAATGATCTCCCTACATTCCATCAGGCATTCCTTAATAGGTGGAAAGTTAAAAAGAACTATCTTCAGATTTTATCTAGGGAAAGTGTTCAGGACTATTGCACTAGATTTAATAATGTATACAATGCAATTCCTGCCAACATTAAACCACCACAAGGTTTAGCCTTAATCAAATTCCCAGATGGCTTTGAGGCAAACATGTCTTACCAACTTAGAGAAAGAAATTCATCAACATTAGAAAAAATGCAAAGGGATGCAGTGAGTGTAGAAGCAAATCTATTAGCAAAGAGATCTAGAATTAGGAATGAAAGGAGGGTGACTATAAAAGAAGAAACCTCTACTTTTTCTGCTAATGCCAAAATTGATTCATTAGTCGGAACCATGGAAAGAATGATGGAAAGGATCAATTTAAATGAAAGGGCTGCTCCTAGAGAAAATCAGCCTGCACCTCAAAATCGTAATCAAAACCTTAGAAGAAATCCTCCCCAAATCAAACAAAGAGAACAGATGGGCCTTGATCAGCAAATTAAGCCTCCATTTCAGGAGAATTATGCTGATGATGATGGGGAAGTAGTAGAAGAGGTAGAAGAGAACCAAATTAATTTGATGGGTATTAATGATGATGAAACTGTGTTTCTTACTCAGGAAGAACAAGAAATATTTCAATTATCCCAAACTGAACTTCATTCTGAAGAATCAAATGACTACCAGCAGAGATTTGAAAATGCTATTATGGAAGTCCATAGACAATATAATCTTAGGAGTAAGAAAACATCAGATGCCCCAAATAAAAAGAATTTTGAAAACCCTATCAAGAAAACCTCTGATACCATTGCAAAGAAAACTCCAGAAAATGTTGCTAAGAAAACTATTGATAGTTCAAGCAAAAAGACAATAGAAATTCCTGCTAAAAAAATTGTTGACAGTACCTCCTAAACTACTCAAACTGATATTCCAACCACTAGTCACCAAAAAGAACCTGTGTCAAAAGAAATTGCTAATAAATATGACTTTTCTAAACTTAAATAAATTCCAAACATCATTCAATATTGAAAATGAACTAACAAAGCTGAAAATTCCTATCCCCTTAACAAAGTTAACGAACAAAAATTTGTACAAAACTCAAGTTATGAAACCGCTTAACATAGGGGCAAAAACTGACACTATCAATTTGAATGATGATCAGCCTGAACTATTATTTGGTCCAGAGGTAGATGGTAAACCTCAAGAAGGATGAGTTCCACCATTTTATGTCAGTCACAACATTCATGATAAGATTCTCCATAATGTTATGTTAGATTCAGGTGCTTCACACAATTTGATGCCAAAAGTTGTTATCGAGAAGCCTGGTCTTGACATTACTAGGCCTTACAAATTGATTCCAACAAAGTAAGATGTTTAGGTCTCATTAAGGATCTATGTGTTACTTTAGCCCAAATCCCAGCTAAGAGTCTAGTAATGGATATAGTGGTTGTTGATATTCCCCCTAAGTGTGGCATGTTGTTGTCACGCTCATGGGAAGCAAAATTACAAAGGGCCCTACAAATGGACATGACTTATGCTACCATACCAGTGTTTGGTCAACAGAGAAGACTATATAGGGAAACTTTAATGAAATACATGGTGAGTAGTCAGGAGAAACCACATGACTATCCCTTTTACTCTGTTCACTCCGATTTAGAGTCCTTCATTCTTTATAATGATGGAGATATTGATGCTCAGGTCACCAATGCTGAAAATGACATTTGTGAAACACATGAAAATCAAACGCAAATTGTGCAACAAAACACTGAACCTGAACCTTTTTGGAACATGAATTTTGATGGCTCTTGTAGCAGAGCAAGGTCGTGAGCAGGTGTGTGGGTCTCAAATTCAGGAAATAATCATGCAGAAGGTCATTCATATAAACTGAATTTTCAATGTACCAATAACATAGCAGAATATAAGCACTTCTTTTAAGATTGCAATTATTGAAAAAAATAGGTGCTAAAAGAATTTATGTTCATGGAGATTCTGAATTGATTATAAAACAGATTAAAGGAGAATATTTTGCAAAGCATCCTAGACTGAGAGAATATAGAAATGTTGTGCTTGATTTTCTAGAAACTTTTGTAAAATATGATCTTGTTGTTACTCCTAGAAATCAGAATATCCTTGCTAATGGTCTGGCTTTTTCAGCCGGCGCATGCAAAATGCCTCATCCTAACAGACAATACACAGTGGAAGTAAAACATTGTCCAGCTATACCAGATAATATGAGGTATTAGCAAGAGTTTGGAAATGACAAACAGATAGAAAATTTTTGCAGTCCAAGGATGAGTATGAAGAGAAAAACATAGATTTAGAGTGTGAAGTAAAAAATCAAACAGTTGTACATATTAATGTGGGAAAACAGTTTGATGAATTAGATGTAAATATTTTTGTAGATGAAGTTGTACATAAATTAGAATTGCATAAAATTGATCCAGAAAAAGAAGAATTTGAAATACTTCAGCTTAAAGACAATGTTTTACCTAGAGGTCTAGTTCCATTAGAAGAGCTTTTTGATTTTAATGATGTAACAAAAAAGCCAAAAATAGAGCCCACAGAGGCAAGATGTAGAAGAATGCAATATAGGTAGTGAACAAAATCCTAAAATGATAAAACTTTCAAAATCAGTGCCTGTTGCTCAAAAACAAAAATGCATAGCTTTATTAGAGAATTCATTGATGTCTTTGCCTAGAGCTATGAGGATCTCAAAGCATATGACAGTAGTATCATACAACATAAAATCCCAATCAAGGAAGATCGGAAACCATTCAAACAGAAACTCCGTAGAATAAATCTAGTTATGATGCCTCTAATTGAGAAAGAGGTTAAAAATATGTATGATGCTAAAATCGTAGTTCCTCTTGTATACTCTAAATGGGTGTCTAACATAGTGACTACTAGGAAGAAAACTGGAGAAATCAAATTATGCATTGATTTCAAAAACCTTAACAAGGTTTCCCTAAAAGACAACTACACTTTACCAAAAATGGATCATATATTACAGAAGGTAGTAGGGTCTAGTAGGATTTCCTTATTAGATGGTTTCTCAGCTTATAACTAGGTCTTAGTGCATCCTGATGATCAGGATAAAACAACTTTCACTACTCCTTGGGGGACCTTCATGTATGTGAAGATGCCCTTTGGGTTAGTTAAGGAATGTTGAGGCCACATTCCAAAGAGCAATGGATATTGCCTTTGTTGATGAAATTGGTCGTTTTATTGTGATTTATCTGGATGATATCACTGTCTATTCTAAAATTGATGAGGAACATTTGTTACATTTGAAAAGAGTGTTTGAAAAGTGTAGAAGGTTTGGCATCTCATTAAATCCTAAGAAAACACTCTTTGGCCTTGAAGAAGGAAAGCTTCTTGGTCATATTATCTCTAAGGATGGTATTAGGATTGATCCCAGTAGGATTGAAGCCATATTAAAAATCAGTCACCCGAGAAACATTAAGGAGCTTCAAAACATTAAGGAGATTCAATCTTTTATTGGCAAGATTAATTTCCTAAGGAGATTCATTTCTAACATTGCAAAACTTCTTAGAAATATAACAAATATGCCGAAAAAAAGATTCAAAAATCAGATGGAGTATTGAGGCTAGACAATCATTTGATTTAGTTAAACAGGCATTGACAAAAGCACCAGTGTTGATTAGTCCAGATTTTATTAAAGATTTCATTATCTTCTCTTTTGCTTATGAACACATTGTTGCAATTGTCTTGTTGCAGAAAAATAATGAAGGATTTGAACAGCCCATTGCATTTTTCAGTAAGCCTTTAAGAGATGCATCTTTGAAATATAATATTATGGAAAAACAAGCCTTTGCACTAATTAAAGCAATTAAAGACTTCAAAGTATATATCTTGCATTCCCATATTATTGCTTACGTACCAAATTCAGTGGTCAAGGATATTTTAACACAAAATTGACCTGATGGTAAACGAGGTAAATGGATTGCTGTCATTCTTGAGTATGACTTAGAAATCAAACCCACCAAGGTAATCAAAGGTCAAGGACTGGCCAAATTGATGGCTGAGCCAAATTTCCCTGCATTTGACATCAATTTTGTTGATGCATTAGATGATCAAGAGGAACAGGCGACTCCACAGATTCATGAAGCATTTTTGAACTCACCTAGGTATGCAAACTTGTTATATGTTTTATTCAATTTAAATGCTCCTCCTGGTCTAACAAAAACAAAGGCAAGATTTCTAACGTTAAAAGCAGTTAAGTTTTACATCATAGAAAATGTTTTATATTGGAAAAATGTTGCTGGTATTTTACTTAAGTGCTTGTTAAAGGATGATGAAGAAAAAACCATGTAGGAGTTCCATGAAGGTGATTGCGGTGGACATCTCTACTGGAAAACCACTTCCAACAAAATCCTCAGAGTTGGTTTTTGTTGGCCTACCCTTTTCCCTGATATTCATAAGACAGTAACTTCATTCCATAAATGCAAGATATTTGAAGGAAAAAGAAAGCTTTTACCCCTGCCATTAAAGCCTATATCAGTTGAAAGCCCTTTCCAGCAGTGGGGACTGGATTTCATTGGTGAAATACACCCAACTTCCTCTGCCCAACATAAGTGGATTCTCACAACCACTGATTACTTTACTAAGTGGATTGAAGCCACACCTTCCAGATCTGCCACTGATTTCGTCATCATTAAATTCCTTGAAACCAATATCCTCTCTAGATTTGGTTGTCCTAGAAAACTTATTACTGATAATGCTGCAACCTTTAAGTCTAAGAAAATGATTGAATTTTGCAATATATACCACATTACTTTGGGACATTCAACAACTTATTAACCTCAAGGGAATGGGTTGGTTGAATCCTCAAATAAGAGCTTGGTAAATATCATTAAAAAGTTGTTAGAGGACAACAAGAAGTCTTGGCACAACAAGTTAGTTAATGCACTTTGGGTTGATAAACTTAGTACAAAGAAGTCAATTGGCATGCCACCATACCAATTGGTCTATGGAATGTATATTGTTTTTCCATCCTCTTTAGGAATTCCAGTCATGAAGATAATTCAAGAATTACAGGTTGAGCCTAATGATACACAGAGGAGGATTGATCAGACTATTCAATTGCAGCAGCCAAGGGGAGAAGTCTACAACAAAACCCAAGTTATTCGGGAAAATGTCCAAAAGATTTTTGACGAAAGGACTATAGTTGATGATTTCAATATTGGGGACAAAGTTTTGAGGTGGCATTCCAAGAGAGAGGACAAAGGTAAACATGGGAAATTTGATAACCTTTGGAAAGGGCCATACATCATTTATGCTTTCAAAGGACACAATGCATTCTTCCTCAAGGACCTAGATAGAGCAGAGATACCTAGTGGTCCTGTCAATGGCAGGATGTTGAAGCACTACTTTTCTTAGCATAAATCTTTTTTCTTACATCATTGTAAATATCATAGTCTTCATTGTTTTGATTGGGTAACTTATTGACTGAAGTTGAAGCCTGCAGAGAAAGCCCTAAGCTTTGATTGATAAGCTACCATAAGTACTTCATCAACAAAAGGAATTAGATGCAGACATTACAGACATGGGATACTCAAGGCTACTGATCATATGTTCTTGACACTTCACATGGAGAAGTGACATCACCAGCTGGAGCCACTGTTAGGGTCCTATAATTTATAGGATCTCAAGGTGATTGAGTATTTCATATTTGTGATTTTACATTGTAAATAATTTTCAATATGCAAATGATTTCCAAAAAAATGAAAAGAGGGTATGTTAAAAAATGAATATAGAGAAAAAGACAAAAAGAATAAAAGTTGAAAAGAATAAAAGAAAATAAGAACCCCACAAAAGAAAAAATAGAAAAATAATACTAAAAGTGTTGCAAATTCAAATGCCACTACTGATATATTAGTTTTCTTTATGTCATCATCAAATAATATTGTGTGCAGCTGGTTTAAAAATGCCACAATGACATGATTTTTGTTTAAATCATATAGCTTAATCATGATTGAACAATTGTAAATTTTTGTTAATTAGGTTAGTGAATAAAAATATGCCAAACAATTTAATCTTGGCAAATCAGTAAGTAGTTAGGTAAAAAATGAAAGTGATTCCACTGTTTAATTTGAATCAATAGGAGAAATAAGTGATAGAATAGGTTAGACTTTTCATAAAAAAAAGTGATGTGGGTTTGCTAGCTTAAATGCACCCTAAGAAGAAAGAAGAAAAAATGCTAGCTTAGCAAAAGAAATGAAATTCAGGGGTAGGTAGAAGTGTTTTGGAGCCTTGAAAGGAATTAAATTGGTTATCCTAAGTTGTGGTTTCCAAATGTATCTATGCATATGAAACGAAAAAGGGATAATTTTAATTTATCCTAACTATAAGTATTTGGGCACATTAATAAAAAAAAAAAATCTTAGCATATTACCGTATATCCTAAGTTTTATTCTCAATTAAATCTGTTACTACCCGACAATCCATCAAATCACATCATTTTAAATTTCGCTCATCTATCTTCCCTCCAACGGTCCACATTCGTTTTCAACCGCCCTTCTCCATCCGAGCTTTACCGCCGCGGGGGGGGTTTCGAAAAAAGTTGTTTCAGCTTTCGGGCCCACAGCAACATGGCGGTTCCTCTGCATTTCGCATCCCCCTCCGCTCATACTGCTTATCGCCTCATACCCCCCCCCTCTCGAAAACTGCTCTCCTCCGCAATACCAAACCGCTCACCTATTCGTTGAGCAAACCAATCTTCTCACACCAGCTCGCATATGCCTGTTGCCAATTACGTCCCTTCTCGCGGAAAACCATCCACTATGCATTTAATTAATTAAATGTTCATTAATATAACGAATCCACACCACAATCAACGGAAAAAGCAATGTTCCACGGGGATGCGTCCCCTAGGGTGGGAGACGCGCTTACCTGCTCCCCCACGCTCTCGACATGGGGAAACTTTCCCCACATCCCCTTTTTTGGAAAACTTGGGGAAACTCTAGGGGGCATTTTTTTGGTGACAAAATGTGTCTCTCTTGTGGGGGGGACGAGGGGATGTAGGGGGGATGCAAGAGGGACGCGTTCCCCGAATTTTTTCGCTAATAACAATTAAAAAAAAAAATTCTATTTCACTGCTTTCTATTTTTATTTTTAGTTCAGTTTTCAATGGTTGTTTTAGACTTCAGATGCCATTGTTATATGATGAATTTAATTTTTGATGTGCATTGCGTAGTTTTAATTGTCAAATGATGAATTTAATTTAGATGTACCTTGCATAATATTAATGCCCATTGCCAATTGATGAATTTAGATGGAACATTTAATGTCAAATGATAGATTCAATTTAGTAATTTATTTTTAGATTTACATTGATGATTGCAGAAATGTCAAATGATAATTTTACTTCACAATAGTCTAATACGAAATGATGATCATATTTAGATGTGCATTTCATAGCTAATAAGATTTACTATCTACTAATTTAGTTATTAACATATGGTTGGGATTTTATTATTTTATTTTTGTATAATAAATTTTTAATAATTTTATAATTTTTATGGCTCTGATGTCCCCCCGTTTCCCCGAAATTTCCCTAAATTTTGGGGATGCTTAGATACGTCCCCCTTGTGCGTATCCTTGCTGTCGCGTTTCCCCATCTCGGAAACTTGGTGGAACATTGGGAAAAAGCCCAACTGTGTAAAAAACCATGCATTCTAAACCTGTTTAACTTTTACCTTGCTCATTTCTCTACACTTTTCATTCTTGTAACAAGTTTACAGAGCTCTGGATCGATTCATTAAGTCATTACCATCCTAGCACTATGTCTACTGCGCCTTCAACGCCAATCCAAAGCTTTACACTGTCCCAGTAAACCTGTTCTTTTCTGAACCCTTTCAATTTTCCGAAACAAATTGAATCATGCCTCCTAAGAAGAAAAACCAAGAGGAACCAGTGAACCCATTAATCCATCCCCCTGTTGATCTAGACCATATCCCTCTAGCTGACAGAAACTACAAAATTCATGAAACTCTCTCTGTGAATTTGAACTTTTTGAGATGTATTGTTGGCTAGAAGACAAATACATAGACAAGTCAGATGACATTAGATTGTGGGAATCAAACTTACCTCCCTATATTTTCCCCATACCCACAGTGCCCCTGAATTTATCCAGAAATGTCAGGCCTGCTACATACCTAGCTAGAGAGCCATAATTGCCCCCACGGGTGAAATTCTCTTCACTATCACTGCACAATCCATTGATCAAATGATGCAGACCCCTTCTATAGAAAATGGAACCCCTTTCTCCAAAGAAGCCCTTAATGAATTGTATCAAAAGCTAGATTTTTCCAAAAGGGCTAAAACCCTTGAACTTTTTCTAGTTGAAGAAACTCAACTGCCTAAAAAGAACCCTCATTACTCTTCCTCCATTTTCCCTGACAGAGCCAAGCAAATAATCACTGTCATTTCACACCTCCTTGGATACTATTTTTGACCATGGATAGATGAGCCAATCATAGGTTTCTTCTCCATATTTTCTGCAGATTCTAAACCATCTATCCTTTTCAATTTCAGCCAATTCCTAACAGACCAGGAGGAGTATTCGTACAAACAGTTCATTGAACTGTTTGTACATCCACCAATGAGCCTTCTTAGCAGTATTGTTGAGCCAAGAGTCAGTGAGGACATTAAAAGGATTCTACATCTATCAGATCAAGCAAAGACAAGTGACTAGTATTTATACCAGTACTACACAAAGTTGAGAGTTTATGGTTGTGAGCTTGCTCCTTACAAGCTTTCAAAATTCCTCCCAATGAGGATTTTTTCTTTAGAGTACATCGGGGAAATGTTGAATGTTGATAAAATCCGCTTTGTTATAGCAAAGAGGAAATCACAGTTCAGGATCAAAACACAGATAGGGCCATTCATTTGCAACGGCAGGTTAGCATGGGAGGAAGCAGATAAGATTTTGAAGGAAATGAAGTTCAGTCTCAACTTTACTTGATCCTATGATCCATTGGGAACCATTTCAGAATTAAGGGTAGAAAACTAGACTACTCCTTATATACATACTCATAGGCCAGAAATAGAGAAGTACATGAACCAAATGGAGTGGGCTGAAAACACTTTTCAAGAATTTGAAGAGAAGCTAGTCTCTACTTCTACATCACAGACTCTTGTCCCACAAGAAAAAGCAGGAAAATGACTGAGAGAAGAAGAGTCACCTTCAGTGACTGATACTACAAGCAAAGAGTTTAAGATAATGTACAAGAAAAGAATCAAAATCAATCCTAAAGTTAATCCAAATAAAGATTCAGAACATGAGGTTGTCATAATTATTAAGGAGACACCTACATCCTGTCAAGTTGGTGGCCAATCCACCCTTTCTCCTACTAATTCTACAACGTCACAGGACCAGCTACAAGCCATTCAAACAACTAAGGTTGTCCCAGGGGAGAAAGAGAAAACATCGTTTGATACATTCAGGTAAATCAAACTGAAGAATGAGACTTTGAAGAACAGTACATACAGCCAATTCTGGAAGCAGACTTCCAGTTCTCAGAGTAGGTTGTTGTGAACATTTGACTCTAAGAAAGGTAAAATGCAAATGGCCTTTCTTGAGGCATAGATTTCACAGCCTAAGATAGCATCTGATTACAAGAAAACTTCATTTGAGTTTGACATCAAAGACATTCATCCCATTGATCAAATGGAGATGCACAAGCAAACAGGTGAAATGATTTCCTCTACCTTAACTAATACAACCATGAGTTTATCTAAATTGCAAGGTTCCTTGGTGTTGTGGAGGTAAATCCCCTCTGCGGACAGAGGCGATCCCTACTAGCCCAGACCGGGTCTAGCAACAATCATTCACGCTATAGCGCAGGTTCCTAATTGCAAATAAACCAACTAGCGCTGAAGGCTTACCTGGAATCCAACGTTGTTGCTTGTAGAAGAGGTAGCGCTCCCGTTCCTTAGCCCTGGCAAATCACGATCCCCACGGTCTCCGTGATGGACACCTGCACATGCGAGAAACAAAACAAACGCAAGCGTAAAATCCAGTAGATGCAACTATATGTCAGTCAGAAAGGACATAACTCGTTATGATAAACAACAACAAGAGTGGAACCATAACCAATAGTCGCTTATCATTAATCAATCAAAGGAAGAATACAACCATGTTCTGATGCTGAATTCTCCTTCGGAGGGTCGCCAGCAGAACACGTCTCGAAAAGCCTGTCAAGGATAGGACAAACCTCTCTCTTCAGATCTTGACAATAGTCTCCTTGCTTGAATTTGGCCTTAGGGGAATAATCGAGGCTCTTGCAGCATAAGGCTCTTGAGAATTTGGGAATTTGAAGACTGGCTATTCAGC
Source organism: Pinus albicaulis (assembly GCA_034641835.2). Classification (NCBI taxonomy): domain Eukaryota; kingdom Viridiplantae; phylum Streptophyta; class Pinopsida; order Pinales; family Pinaceae; genus Pinus; species Pinus albicaulis. Next base: position 932,070,705 of record CM076578.1, on the reverse strand, counting down.
CATTCAGCCCCTTCATCAATGGATGAAGGCTATATTTATAGAGGAGAGGAAGAGGTTGGGATCCCTACAATAGTGGAAGAGAGGCCTTATCCCTTGGGTGGTTCCCCATAAGGTGGAAACAAGAGGCCAAAGGAGGAAGGCCGTGGTTATTCAGGCGAAACCACTCCTGATGACTCACCCACGAAGTTGTTGTAATCGAAACTTCGCCTCTTTTTTTAAAAACTTTCCAAAAGCAGATTGGCGCGGGTGCTTAACTGGGACAGAGCGCTAATTGGCGCGACCTCTTTGAAAGATTTTCCCCATTGGCGCGGGTACTGAACTGTCTGCCCACGCCAATGCAAAAAGGGCCATTTTTAGGGTTTTTCACGAGGAGATGTCTTCAGGGCATTGAAAGCTCTTGTTCAGAGGGATGTCATGAAGGTGATTTCAAGCCATGTTACTGCTCACAGGTCACGGAATGAGCCCTCCAATGTGCGAGACGAGGATTGCAGGGACGGTGACAAATTACTGTGTAACACTTGGTAAACATTCAGTCACAGCTAAAGATGGAGAAAATTTCCTCTATGGCCAAAGATACAAGGATAAAATCTTTGGAGGACTTGGTAGTCAAAATAGGATATGACCCCCCCAACATGAATGTTGCAGAAAAAATAATAAAGAAGAAGAATGTTGACATAGCAGCATTTAGGAAACAACAGAAGTTGTCAACCACAGAAGACTCCCTCACCAAAGATATTGAAGAAACAGAGTCTCAAAAGTCTAATATGATGAAGCTCATCATGGAGCAATATGCACAGTTGAGACAGATGGAGACAGAAATGGAAAAAATGATCAAGGAGAGGGAACAGACTCCAAAACTTTCCATGGTTCCATTGGATGTTGTACCTCTTACAGCCATCCCCACAGTTACAACTTCTACAACAAACACAGCAAATGGGGCAAAACAGTTGACAAAGGCAGTGGAGAATTTGTCTATCCAAACAAAGTAAATCGAGAAGTTGCAGTATCAAGTCAAACTCCTGCAAGACCAGAAATCAAGAAGTGAAGTTTCTGATGCAGCTGAAGCACAGAGAGCTCAGAAACTGATAGAGAGATTGCAGAAGTCAGAGAGATAATCATCCATTGGACAGACATTAGGCCAAGTCAAAGAAAGCATTTGGACAAATATCATTGAATCCATTAATGAAATCTGGCCCTGCATCCAAATTATTTTTTGAAAAAAAGTAGTTGATTATAAAGGCTAATGATGCCATCACAACTATCAAAGAAGAGCTTGGAGATTTGCCTATTACAGCGAATAACATCATCAAGTTCGTAAACTCCAAGAGCAAATATGAGCTAGATGACTTGGGAGTGGATGACAGAACAGAGACCATTTTAGAAGTGAAGAAGATTCTTAATAAGAAGAATCTGATTGTTCAGCTGGAAGAGTAATGCCATTGTTTGGAAATAGAAGTGAATAGATTTTTCAGCAGGATTGAGCCTCTAACACAAAAGGGCCTGCCTTCTCTATTTGTAATTAATGATAAGCTGATAGCTCGTGAAGACTATGTGAAGAAGGTAAGAGAAATTGCCACTGCCAAATTCTCCAATATCATAGGCACCATGACAGGTAACGCATTCTTGGAAGCAATGAGCAATGATCTTTTCAATCAACATGAGGTAAACCACATCTTCGTGGTAAAACCTACTTTTTCCAAATATACTGAAGTGGATGAAATTTACCTAAAGGTAATCAAGCTAACTATTCCAGATGAAGATCGATGGGATAAACTGTGTGAACTACATGAGTGAAAAGTAAATGAAAAAGGTCGGTTGCAGCCAGCACAACAGCCAGCGCAACCCACAAATAGGTCCACTCAACAACTGTTTCCTCTAAAGCAATGTCAGTGTTCCATATCACCTCCATCGAGCCTATTTTTTATCACAGTTAGAGTTTATTACTAAATTGTTGCTAATAACACACTGTTTGTTGGGACAACATTAATGTAATCAGTTTTGTAAAGGATTAGTATAAATACTTCACTTTTCGAAGTATTCTAGGTTGATTTCTGAATATATTTTTCTTACTAGGAAATTGTAATTTTCAAGTTTTCTAGAGCATCAATAATACAAGGACTTATTACAGGATTCATGTGGTGTATTCACTGGTGAAGTTCTTCTACTGTAACTGTGTTTTTTCACTGTATTTCCTTTCTCTGTAAACATCTGAAAAATCTTAATTGTCAAACAGAAAGTGTGATGAATAGGACATGTTAATAAAAACACCTTATTCTGGCTACTTTTGCAATTTATATGTTTTCTACTGAAGTCAGATTGAAGGATACTTAATTTCTTTTCAATCTCTACTGAATTTCATTTTTCTTCCATCTACATAATTCATTTAAAACCTTAAAGGACCCAGTTAATGCAACCTAGCTTGCCATGTGATAACTCTTTTAAATATTGATGCAAAACCAATTATATTTTGACTACATAGCCCAATGGGAATATAGAAATTTAATGAACCAAATCAATCAAAATCAAACAAACAACCAAGTACAGGCATAACTAGCCTAATATCCACTAAAAACAAAGTTAAATTATACAGAGAAATCCCTCTCCGAACCTAGCAGGGCTAGATCCCAGCTTCCAAAGTGGTTTTGATGTTGTCCTCTGCGTTTATTCTCCCAATATTTTAAATTACAAAACGATAACAGACCCTTTGAATGCATTTTTTTTAAAGCAATAATTTATCAGTGGGGAAGCCTAGTATTTGACCATATTGCCCTACTAATGCTATGCAATTAATGGGAATGCTAAATTCCTCAAGTAAAAGTTTCATCCTTTTACTTAATTTTAACATTACCACTAATTGACTCGGAATGTTTGAGAGTGGTTTTGACCTCGCTGGATTTCATATGGAGAAAGTAGAATTTTAGATCCCACTCAAAATCCAGTAGAGGGATTGCAATGTTACCATTGAATTTTGGCATGTCATGTATGAGGGTATGCTAACATTTAATAAAGAGCACCAAGCCCTCTATGCACCTTGATGTTAGTGGCATTGATTGTTGAACTCCTCTATCATGACCCGACTAAAAATGTACCCATTACTCGAACAAAATCTTTATTTGACATGCTAAGCTTTTTCTATCTTATTTAATGCTTAGATGATGATATTGATGACGAAGGTCCCAATATAGGCAATGATTTTGATGATATGTAGGTATTTGTTGTAGCATGATTTTTTTTGGATGCTAGAGGCCATCTGGAGCATGTTTGTTGATGTATTTTCAATTCAAAGATAGATTTCACTCTGTGCTATTTTGGTTGTGCACCCCTACATGCTATATAAATGAGAACTTTTGCTTATTTGTGTATAAATGGTTTGGTTTCATATGGATGCACATGAATATATATGTTTTTCTTTGAAATTTAAATATTTTATGTGTTTTTGTTGATTAGTTTCTTGGTACTGTTTTTTCACTGGTTCCAACCCCGTTTTCACTGGTTCTCGGTTTAGGGGGTCTATCGGTTTGGTCAATGATTTGGCTCTAATAACATTGGTTCAGAATAGTGTAAGCTTTTACTTTTGGCCACAACTGATATCATATTATAATCATTATTGTATGTATTTCTAGGATTGGCTGGGGCAAACCTATTCAACATTCATTTATTGTATTTATAAATTTGGTTAAGGCCGACCTAGTCAATGTGGGCTAGCCCATCAGTGGTGGCTCAATTGGAGATTGTTGTGCTATAAAGTATTAGGTAAACCATGAGATTCAAAGTTCATATCCCCGTGGGTTAAGCCAACAAAAAAATGTGGGCCTACAACCCCTCTTAGGGAACATGCTCTACCTCTTAAGTTGTGTATATATACACAAACCCTCAGTTGTAATTTTCACGTATATTGTCACCATTCTTTATAAAAGTGATTTAGCCTACAAGCAACATAAACTATAATGCTCTCTTGTTCTTGGGTTATTTTTCTCTATAGCACACTTCTCTTGACTTAGTTTTGTTTCTCTATGGTTATGCCCCCCTTGTTGTCATAGTGTTGGTTTTTTTCCTTCTCTTTATTGCATAAGTAGGGCGGGCTAGTTCCATTTGATTCTCTCCCTTTTACGAATCTCAACATGGTAAATTTTAGCTTTCGGAGTTACTCTGAAAGTTTTTACACCTTGTTTAGGGGTGCTTCGCGAGATGTGGGGTGCATGTTGCATGGATAGCCCTTAATCAATCCAGTATAGACTTGTGCATTGGAGGTTGTTTACTCATTGTTTGGCTAGAACTCATACTAATGTTATCAGAACAGGACCGAACCAGTCTGAACTAGTTGGTTCGACCAGTTGGAGGACAAAACCAATTCGGACTGGCCCCACAAACTATTTTTGGCTATTTTGGTACCGAACTAGCCAATTCCATAACAAAACTGGCTGGTTTGGTACCAAACCGACCATTTTCACCGAACCAGTTGGTTCGATACAACCACGTACAACGTAGCACATGGGGCCAAATTTTCATTTTTTTATAAATGTTTCTGTTAGCTAGCTTCGGGGTGCAAATGGAATTGGAGTGTCTTTGAGAGAATACACACTAGGAAGAAGAACCGTTTGGAGCAAAAACGAATGAATGACATGGTTTATGTTCAGTGCAACCTCAAGTTGAGGAAAAACTAGTTGTTGAACAAGACACCCGAATCAAGAAACATAACTTTGGATGATTTTCATCCATCATCACACTGGGTTGTGCAGACCCAAGAAACAACACTTGACAATGAAAATTTTTTGGGGATGGACTTGGACACACCTCCACATTTAGGACCAGGGGAATCAAGTCAAAATCCCACTATAGATTCTCAGTCTACCAATTCTAAGGATAAAGATGAGGGGCAGGATGAGGATGATGATTTTGATTAGTACTAATAGTATTGTATTTTAGTACTATGTTTATTTTTGGACTTGCGAGGCCATTTAGAGCCTATATCTTGATGTATTTTATTTCAAAGATGTATTGCACTAAGTGCTATTTTGGTATTATGCACTCCTGCTTTATAAATGAGTTTTTTTTCATGTTTGTGTATTTATATGGATGCACATGGATATATATGTTTTTATTTAAAATTTGAATATTTATGTATTTCTGGTCGATCGTTTTATTGGTTCGGTTTTTTACCGATTTCGATTGGTTCTCAATTCGAGGCATCTACCGGTCCAATTCTGATAAGATTACCTCATATAGATGCTTGATTGACATTCTTCCTTGGAGCATTAGAGATGCTTAGACAACATGGACACATTCTACATATTAGCCACATGGAGGAAGTTGCTTGCTTGGATGCTTGCATGGAGTCTTGGAGTTGACTTGGGGATGCCCAAGCTACTCTTTATGGACATTCACTAATGGGAGGAGTCTCGGTAGGAAAGATATCATCTATAATAGGTATTCTAGGGTTAATGTGTGAAATCATCTCACTAGGAAGTCTTCAAGAAAGACACAATTTAAGTCCAAGGCTTCACAAGGAAACAATTCACTTTCTATGGAGAGACCTAGAAATAAGGGCATGAGACCTAGGTTTGATAGATTTGACGTGTTGGAGCAACTCAAGGTCAAGGCAAAGAGAAAAGGTTTCTCAAAATGTATGTTAACTAAGCCAAGGCTCATGAAACCTTCAATGAAATCCTTAACTTGACGGAAGAAAAGCTAGGGTTTCCCTCTTAGGGAAAAAACCTAGAGCAAGAGAATTTATGGATGATATTAAAGTGGATGCCCACTAAATTGATAGGTTTTGTGGCCAACCCTACCCTCTTGATGTTTAGGCCCTCCAACCACCAAAATCCCCCCTCCCTAGAAATTCACATCAAGCCCTAACTTTCTACTGTAGGCTTGAAAGGACCAAAATTGAGAGAAAAGATGGATGGATAAAAGATAAGATTGATCATCAACCAATTAGACCAGTTCCTTGTTCCTTGGAGAATGGAGTTTACGATGATTTAAGTTAGCTGAACTTATTTCCAAGGAGGCCGAAATTTGATGCCCTAGCAAGAAAATTTCAAGCATTTACCCACTCGATGAAAAATGGATTTTTATGGGAGAGTTGCAATGGGTTCACCACTAGGACTGTTCATCATATGTTATACATGAGTACTATGCGCAATATTCATCTAGAGAGTAATTCAATAATATTCAAAAAATTACGACACAATTTTACCATTACCTAGAATCAATAATTCCATACATTAGACATAGAAAAATAGATATTCAACAATAGTGTACTTACAAGAAAAAATGCAAGAATTCCTTCCAGTATCCAAAGAATAGCTCCAAGAAGATCCAAGAATCAACTCCAAATGTCAAAATGCATCCAATAGATCCAAAACATCCACAAGAGAACAAGTTTGATTCCTCTAGAGAGGCCAAATTCCTCAATGAAGCTGAAATTCCAAGAGTGATGATGATGAGAGATCACAAATGAATGATCTCTAATTTATACATATGCTACTAATGTCTAATTATGCCTAAAAGCCCCTCCAACATTAAAATAATGGGCAAGAACTAATCAAGGTCAAAGGCGAACCTTGTAGCTAATGTAAAACATAATAAATCTTCAACAAGAGGGCCAAAATGTTGAAATCATGTTCTCGTAGGCCCTTCTACGGCTTGCGTTGAGCTCTTCAAGTGTCATGACAAGTGTAGAGCGCTCCTAAAATCAAGGTCTTGGTGTTGGCCCCTAGATTTCTCTAGAAATCATCTTGTGGCCCCCAAATGTGAGTTTGGGGCACAAAAATGGTCTCATGGGTTACCAAGTGATGGAGAAGCCTGATTCTACTCCAATGGTGGGGGCATTAAAGATGGTGGTAGCCCTCCCATGTCTCAAGGCATGAGAAAAACCTCATCTAGGCTCTGGATCAATTGCCAAACCATTTGATCACTACTAAGCCGGCTGCAGGCATGCTGGTCTAGGTGCACCATCTCTAAATAATAAAGTAAATGCAAGAATGTTGTGGGTGTTGACAGTGCCCATGGTTATGAATGATGCTCCAAAATTATTCGAAGTCCCATGGCTCTCAATGTAGTGGGTGTCATTATGTTCCTCTAGAGCACTTGGACCCCAGTTAAGTTTCCCAAACCTGTAGATAGAACCAATTGCCAATTACACACAATATCCAGTGTTGCAACTTTCACCATCAAGTACATTAATCATTATTGCACATAAGTGAACCCAACTTGAAATAAATGGGCAAAACGACACTTTACATAGTTGATTTTCTAAGTGCAATATAGACTAACACAATATTTCTAAAATACTGATAATTACTTTTGATGTTGATCTTCTTGCAAATTATTCCAATATATCATTCAACAATTATACTTCAGAAATTCAACCATACCAAAATAGTAGAATAGTAGAGATTGCAATGCACAAGAGAAGAAAATATTTACCCTGGGAAATACGCACCAAGGTGAAAAACCCAACAACCTTTTCAAGAGAGAAATTATTTTATTCAACAAGAGACACACCTAAACCTATGGTCAAACCTGGTCAACCCCTCCAAGTCAAGCCTCCCAATTTGATCCAAAAATTGAGTTTGCAAGATCTGACCCAAAATTTCAACCTTCCTGCAGTAGCCAATTACCCCATAATTTTGGCCCCTACAACTGTCTAGAATTTTGGCCCCATGCAACATAACTGCCCAAAAGAAATATGAACCTAAAGAGAGAAAATATATCCACATGCATGAGCTTGATAGAGAGAGAAAGAGAGCTAATTCATCTTCTTTTTCATCCTCATCCTTCTTGAACATTGCTAAAGATACTGAAGAAATGTCTTCCTGAGGTAGTATGAATTGGTGGTTGAAGAATGATGTCGATCTTCCTTTATATAGTGATATGCTGGGTTAAATGGGTGTATCCTTTGCCCTGGGCCGACTCAATTTTAGTTAACATTGGTATGTTCTATGCTTAGCACAATTACTTCAATGTTCCTTTAGCAACCCAATGACAATTTCCAATTTAGTTTTCCAATAACAATCACATCAACCATAAATCACATTGACAGTAACTGTAGATAGAACATAAAATAAAATGTAGAAGACAAGCCAAGACAAGAGGACACCAGATTTGGTGAATGCTAGGGAAACACCCCAAGATGGGGAAAACCCTTTGATCAATTCTTCTTATTATTATATCAAATGTTCTGCAGAGAGAGAAAGAGTACAAAAAGTCAAAGTTGACTTGCCAACTCAAAGCCAAAACAACCCTATCAAATCTGCAGTCAACTGCAATCAAATTCGGCCCTAACCAAAAATTCAAAGATGGTCAACGCAATAGTAAAACTAGAACGGTCATACCCAATCAATCTCGGCCTGCACAGATGATCAAAATCAGCCCAAAACAGTCTCAAAGTCAGCAGTCAAAATTGGTCAAATTCAACCCTGAAATCTGCGGCCAACCTATAATTATCTCTGTGGTCAAAGTACTCAGATCACCTCGATTTCTATGCCAAACTGTACAACCTTCCGAAAAAAGAAAATTCCCACAAAAAAAGCAGTCAAAGGATGAGTCAAAGTGTTTGGTCAACGCTGGTCAAACCCTGCAACAGCTCTGAAATTTCGGCCTTGCAATCTGCCCAAAAAAATTTGTCCTCCTTGCCACACGTGTGAGAGAAAAGATCTGCCCAATAGTTGTACGAGCCAATGAGAGAAGGAGAGAGAAGAAATTGTGAGTGATGCCAAATGAGGTGAGAGGTCAGTCATATTTATACAAGTCATTGAGGGTGAAGTGACACGTCCATTGGGCTTCCTGAGCCTACATGATGATTTGGCCGACCTTGTCAATTTGCATAAATTCAAAAACACATTTCTGCTTGTCCAAATTTGATGATCTTTAGGTCGATTTTGGTCCTCTTGAAGAAAGGTATTTAATGCAATCATCATCTCCATCAAATGAGATGTCTAAAGTGGAATTTGGCCCTAGTTGCCAATTTTAACACTCCTCTCAACTAGGGAGAATTCCACCTGCCAATCCATCCATCATCATCGACCATCATGTCATCCTGTCATCATGAACCATCATTGTATCTCATCTTTTCTCTATTGAACATTGATATAGATAATGAAGAAGAATCGATCGAGAGTGATTCACAAGACCCTACCACTCTCCACTCACAAAAGTCAGCCTGGAGGTAGAACCTCTATCAAACTTGATCCCAGATCAAGTTGTTGAACACCACGCATCCTAGACATAGGGAGTACGGAAGTACACGATGTGTCCATTTGTAGTGATATGGTCCCTATCCACTTTTCCCAACTCATTGGTCAGATGAGAGGTACTTCCCAAGAGTCTCGAACTACATGGGTAGGATGTATGCTAGGGCATCAGCAGGAGAAGGTGAACCACTCACCCTGCTCATATGCCATAGGATAAGGTGAACCACTCATCCTATGCATATGTCAATAGTCGGGGAAGGTGAACCACTCACCCTACACACGTCAACCATCATGGGGTATCACAGGGGAAGGTGAACCACTCACCCTGTACACAACGCACCAATAGGGGAAGGTGAACCACTCACACTATGGTCGCTCATAGCTACAAGTACCCCAAGACCCCAAGAGCTTCCAAAGCTCAATGTCCAACTCAGGCGGCACCACCATGGGAGGATGTCTGCAACCTGTTCATCAGTCCTGATGTGTTGGAGCCTTATTTCTCCCTGTTGTACCATATCCCGAATAAAGTGGTACCTGATATCAATGTGCTTGGAGTGGTCGTGGAACACGAGATTCTATGAAAGGCGAATCCCACTCTGATTGTTACAATAGATCGCGGTGGTAACCAACACGTGCTCAAATAGCTCACTAAAGAGCTTCCTCAACCAAATAGTCTCACAACAGGCCATACTAGTTGCAATGTATTCGGCCTCGGCGATGCTTAAAGCAACCGATTTATGCTTCCTGCTCATCCAACAAATTGAAGTAGACCCCAACGAGAAGCAACATCCAGACGTGCTTTTGTGATCCACCACACTACCATCCCAGTCATCATCAGTTTATCCATGTAGCCTCAAATTCCCAGCAGTGTATCTCAGTCCATAGGTGATTGTGCCACAGAGATATCTCAAGAGATTCTTAGCAGTAATCTAATGTATGTGATGAGGCTCGACCATAAATTGACTCAAAGTATTCACAGCGAAGCATATGTCTGGATGGGAGCTTACTAAGAACATCGGGGACCTCATAAGTTGTCTATATTCAGAAGGGTTTTCCAATTTGGGCCCAACAACACTTCGACATAGCTTCTTGAAGTTTAGTTCTATCGGAGTAGACACAAACTTGCAATCCACCATCCCACATCTCTCGAGCAGCTTCACAATGTATTTTCCTTAAGAAAGGAAAATCTCACCTGGATTTTTCCAGACCACTAGGCCTAGGAAGTAGTGCATCAGACCTAGGTCCTTCATCTCGAACTCAAAAGCCAACTCCCTCTTGCATTGATAAATGAGAGGGTTTGCACCTGTCAGAAAGAGATCATCTACATAAAGGACCAAAATGAGACGCATGCCTTTTTCAACCTTCAAGTACAGGTTAGGATCAGCATCGCTCCTCGTAAATCCCAGCTTCATAAGATCGCTATCAATCCTCTCATACCAAGCCCTAGGGGCTTGTTTCAACCCATAGAGGGCTTTCATTAACCTGCATATGTGTGTCCTTCGATCATGTACTTCGAACCTCAGGGGTTGTTCCAAGTAGACTTCCTCCTTAAGCGAGCTATGCAAGAAAGCAGTCTAAACGTCCATTTGATGTAGGTTCCATCCTTGAGAGGTAGCGAGAGCAATGATAGATCAGATAGCGGTATATCGGGCAACTGGTGCAAAAATCTCGTCATAGTCCACTCCTTTCTTTTGAGAGAAGCCTTGAGCAACGAACCTGCCATTATATTTTTCAGCACTCCCATCAACTCCATGTTTAATTTTGTATAGCCATTTTGAGGTGACTATAGACTTGTCCTTGGGTCTAGGCACCACTTCCTAGACGTCATTCTTCAAGATAGATTCATATTCCTCATTCATTGCATCCTTCTAGACTTGGCGCTTTACAACTTCTTCGAATGTACATGGCTTGGTCTGAACAATAATACTCATAGCAACTAAGTACCCTTGATACATGTTCGACTTCTTATTTTCGCGAAATGTCCCTCTCGGAGCAATGTGTTTTTCAGTGTCTTTGAGGGTATCTTTGAGCCACAAAGGTCTTTTCCTTGAGGTATAGGAATCACTAGGAGGTGGATCAATGAGATCCATCGGGCCTTCAACATCGGGCAAAGGTTCATCTATCGGAGGTTCATCCTGTTTTTCCGCGGCATCATCATTGACCTTCCTTGGGATAGGGAGATCTTTGGCTTTCCCAAGGGCAATATCTTCATCGAAGGTGACATCATGGCTTACTTCCACATCTCTTTGACCAGGCACATAGATTCTATATACCTTTGAATTTTCAATGTAGCCCACAAATATACCTTTCTTCCCAGATGCTTCCAACTTGTTTCTTTTCTCTTTAGGCACATGAAAATGCATGGGACAACCAAATATTCTAAAATTAGAAACATCAAGTTTCTTACGAGTGAAAAATTCTTCAGGTGTCTTGAAATCCAATGCTTGATGCAGGCTCCTATTTTGAACATACACGACAATGTTGGCAACTTCTCCCCATAAGAACTTCGGTAAGCTTTGATCATGGGGCATGGCACGAGTGGCTTCCATGATTGTTTGATTTTTCCTTTCAACAACGCCAATTTTCTCAGGAGTGTACAGAACAATTGTCTCCCTCTTAATGCCATCCTCTCTGCAAAAGTCACTGAATTCATTTGATTCATATTCGGTTCCATTGTCGGTCCTCAATATTTTGATTTTCTTCCCTGTTCGATTTTCCACCAATGCTTTGAAAGAATGGAACCATTTGAACAATTCATTCTTCTTCTTTAAGAAATAGATCCATGTTTTGCGTGAGAAGTCATCCACAAAGATTGAATAGTATAAGTATCCTCCCAATGATGTTACGGGAAACTTACCAGATATGTCAGAATGGACCAATTGAAGAATATAAATAGTTTGGCTTTCACTAGCAGGGAATGATCCCCTTGTAAGTTTCTCAGTTGCACAACCCTGACAAACCTCTTCATGATTCATGTTGAATTTGGGCATACCTGAGACCATCTTCCTTACCCAAGGTAAGGATTTGTAATGAACGTGAGCAAATATCTGATGCCATAATTTAGATTGAAGATAAGTATCACAAGTCAAGGTTCCCAAAGCACTTCCTCCAACTTGATGGAGACCATCAACCCTAAATCCAATTGTGGATGCATCTTTAGAGTTTCTTTGCCAAATACGTACATTTCCATCAATGAATGCTACCTTGAAGCCTTTATAAGAAGTAGACACCAAGTTCTTCAAATCAAGCACATAAAACACTTCTTGTAGATGAATGGTTTGACCTTGATTCAAGTGATGAGTGATAGTACCTATCCCTTTCACGGGGTAGGTGGCATTATCTCCAAGTATGATCTCCAAATTAGTCTTCTTTTCAATCAAATTTGAGAGGGCCACTTTTTACCCAGTGAAGTGCCAGAGGCTCCACTATCAATCAACTAATGATCTAAAGTATCCGAAGGAGAGGCAGTAGATAGAGCGGAAATAAGATAAAACACCTTTTATTTTTCTACAACATTGCTTTCCTCATACATGGAATTTCTCATCCTTTTGGGAGGTCGACCATTTCCATATCGAGCAACGGGAGCATTCCTCTTTCCTTTATTGTTGAACCTGTTGTTTCTTTGATTTCCATTTCCTTTGTAATTGTTGTTGTTGTTGTCGACATCCCCTGGAGAATCCTTCTTGTAAGGACCTAAGTTGCACGAAACGGGGAAACGGGTACGCGTTTCCGAAACGAGTACGAGTACGAAACGTGACCCCCCCAAATTTTGGAAACGAGGAAACGCAATATATGCTTTATGATTGCACATATTTCTTAAATGTACTAATATATATATATATAAGAAACATGTGCAATCATAAAGCATACATGATACATTATAATTTATTACATTATGATTAAATTGTCTAATGTCAATGTATAAACTATAAGTCTTTAAATTTACATCACATTTACTCATGAATGATCACGTAATGAAAATAGCAAAATCCAAAATCAGCCACGAGAAATTTCTAATTTCTTGTCTCGTGCTTGATTGGGAGTCTCCTCTTGCATAGTCGAACGGCCTTAGTGCTCTTGATTAAAAACAAGTTCTATACCCTATTACCCGAGGTGCTCTTGATTATTGAGAGTCTCCCCTGCATAGAGGGCTTGGTTCTCTTGATTAAATACAAGTTCCATACCCTAGTACATGACAAAATCCAATGGAAACATTGCAATCTCCCCAATCCTGAAATCCTGAAAAAATGATAAGCCTAATGGATTTTGAGTGAGATATAAAATTCTACTTTCTCCATATGAAATCCAACGAGGGTGAACCCACTCTCAAACATCCCGAGTCACTTCACGGTAATGTTAAAAATTTAAGTAAAAGGATGAAATTGAAAGATAAACAACCCCTTTATCTTTCATTTTCATCCTTTTACTTTAAGAATTTAACATTACCATGAACTGCATATCAACATTAGGGCCATAGGCTTGAACATTAGGCTGCCCTAAAACAAAAAATAAAAACGATTAAAAAAATAATAAAACACACAAAACGAAAAGAAAAGCTAAAACAAAGAAGTTTAAACACCGGAAACGCGCCTGTACGGCCTAGAAACGCGTTTCTGTCCATACTGGGCACGTTTCCCCAATGTGAAACGGCCCAGTACAGACGGAAACATGTTTCCAGGCCATTTGGTACTGTGAAACGCGTTTCCGCTTCGTTTCTGGGCTAAAACGGACCTTTGTGCCACGTTTCCTGCAACATAGGTGAGGACACTCTCTAGCATAGTGGTCGAACCTGTTACAATTGTAGCAACTTCCTTTCCTTCCTTCTTTGAATCGTTGCTTCAACCCTTGACCCTGTCTCCTTGGACCAACATTATTTTTCTTCTTTGCATGACCAGAGAAAGCAGTAGGTTCATTTCCATTCGAGGGCTTGTCTCTCTCCATCATCCTAGTCTCTTCTCGAGTGCATCTAGCCAATAATTCATCGAATTTAGGAATCCTTTCATTGTTGAGAATGGTGGTGTTAAACACGCCCCGTGCTCTTGAAAAACCTCCAAGTGCAATGAGATTGAGCTCCCTATTAGCAATAATTTCTCCAACAGATAGTAAGTCATTCTTGATTTGTGTTATTCTCATAAAGTAGGATTGGATAGACTCCCCTTTATCCATCTTGATGTCCTTCAACTTGTTCTTGAGAAAGAGCATTTGATTTGCATTGTTTACTTTGAACATCCCAACTAGCTTATCATACATCTGTAGAAATATGGCTTTGATACCATGTAGAAAATCTACTAATGGATTTAATCGATCTTGTGATGTACTAAAACAAGATACTGAATCCTTCTACAATATTTGCGGAATACAAAACACGATCGCTCAATCACATGCAAGTAACAGAAAGAAGTAAACCAATTGCACAACACAAGGTGTTCTTGGGGAAAGCAACTGCTCAAAACCTCTCTATCTATATTGTGTATTAACTTTTAAGTCAAGGAATCATGAAACAATACAATGTTTGATCTCTCATGAGATTCTCCAACACTCTACCAACTGTCTCACACTGATCTAGGCAAAATTGGTCTAGTACTTAGCCAATTATCAACCTTCCTTCAGCCTGCCTTGCACAGGAAATTTCTAGGGAATTAGATCCCTATTAAATATGAAAAATAACCTTCCTTGATTGTCCAATGTATCATGGCATCTCAATGACTCTATAATTGCACATCGGCAATTTTCTATAAATACAACTGATAGTTATGTTCCCTTTAACCTCTGTCTCAATTGGGTCTTCCTCAGAATTGACATTCATGCAATTATTTTTAACGAATTATCAGTTAACTAATTGATCACTCATTGTGAATTAAATCCAATTTAATTCATTGGACCTCTCACTAGCCCATCACTCAGTTAGAACTAGTTAAACTAATTTTAACTCATATAATTGAGTTAATTGATTCACCATCACTCAGTTAGAACTAGTTAAACTAATTTTATCTCAATTAATTGAGTTAATTGATTCACCCCTGCACCCCCCTGATGCATCAACTGCAACTAGACCCCCAAAATATTAGAATACCTCTACATGTCTCATCTTAGACCCTCAACTCGAATTTCATGAGCTAACTCAGTCATCTTGACTTAGTTAACTGATACAAGTTGTTATGAGATGAAATTACAATTTATTGTCCAATTTATTTAAGGGAAAAAATAAATTAGACGTCCCACATTCCTCACGAGTGTGCATCAGAATTTCCTCACCAATGTGCATCAGAAATTCCTCACCAATGTGCATCTGAATTTCGTCACCAATGTGGGTGCATTTTTTGTCCTTTCTAGTTGCCAATTTCACTGTTTCTTGTTGCAAATTTCAACAACATCTCCTTAGATGTTCCCAAATTAGAAATATAGGCAACCAATTGCTTTTGAATGGAGTCTATGATAATTCTCTTAGCTTTGACCTCACCTTTCTTACACTTTGTCTTGGTAGCAGTACGTGCATTTGAAGGAGGCTCCACCACTCTTCCCTGAACATAGTCCATGACATCATGCTCTTCCAAAGTCAAGTCCAAAGTCATCTTCCATGTGAAGCAACAAAACTTGTAGCTTGTTGACTTTAATGTAAAAATAAAATGTATTTTGTAAATAATATTTTATTAATATATAAATGTACAAGTGATGAGAACTGTTGCAATGAGGCCCTGCTTATATACCTAGGCAAGTATCCTTTCATGTTCGAGCATATCTTTAGACATGTCTTTTCACTTAACTTGTTGACTACTTTACATCATCATTATTTTGATTATTTAATATTTACATTGTTTATTTTTATTTTATTATATATAATTTATATTTGTAACATTGCCTTCCTCTTTGAGAAGCTTTTTCCTCAAATCTTATTCGCTAATAATTCCTTTCTTCCCCACGTCTTTCCAGTATGTGTAAGTCATCGGTACTATTTTCTTGGAATCAAGGTTTTTCAATTTCTCCTTCAGATTTTTATTTTTTTGAATTAAATAATATGTATATATATATATATATATATATATATATTTTAAATTAATTAAATTAATTTTATCAATTAATTCAATCAACTTATATTAATTATAAATTAATTAAATTAACGTATATTATTATATACTTTAATTATATAACTATATAACTTATATACGGTATGAGTCATGACAGGTCAAGCCGTGACCGGAAGGTCATGTCATTTGACTGTGGCCTGAAAAGGATGACACTATGTTATTCAACCAATGTTGGCCGCTTGAGCAGAATAAAGCGAAGTGCAAGTCTACTGTGACTCCATATTCAACCAAACACAATGTCGGACAGGAACGTTTTGGAAGCAAAATATGTGACATTGAAATCCAATATAGATGAGCTTTAAAATTTCCATCAAACAATTTCTTTCTAATGTCTCATAGCTTAACTGTGACAAGTTCTGATCTCTCTAGAACTCCTTTTAAAACATGACAACCATCACTGTCAACACGTATGATTGCACCAAAGCTCAAATGATCACCAATCATCATCATGTTGATATCGCCTTTTAAGTAAGTTTCATTCTTAAGATTCTTCTGAAAATTGCTAAAGATGCATGGGGGGTCGCTGCAACACTGCCCCAGAATGTCATGGTGTGGTCTTTGCGCAAGGGTTTCATATTTTACAATCAATTCTCCTATTTGATTATGTTCCACTGCAGCAGTTTCCTCTGCAACACTTTCCTCAGTTGTCCTTTCTTGGGAGTGGGTATGCTCTGTGTTACCCATTTCATGGTCCCCTTGCCCCCTCATATTACGCCTCCAAAAAGCCATAAAACCATTCCATTGGTTGAGTGTGCTAGTGTCCAATATACAGTGATCAAATGTAGTCTTTCAAATTTTCTTAGTAGTGATCCTAGGTCAAAATTTTACATTTTCATGTCAGTTTTGAAATAAAATTTTGTTCGATGGATATGTCTAGGTCTTAGAAAGCTACTCCCTCCAGTTTATGCATCGTCATGTCCTCCATTATCATCTAGAGTCTTAGGTCAGTCACCATGCTTTCACCTAGGTCAGTGTCTAGGTGTCTTTCATTTCGCCACCATAAATATCCAAATTATGTCATAAAGGAGGCAAAAAAAGAGACATTTCCATCATACAAGTTATTTTCAAAAGGGAGTTAACATAGCTAGGAAAATAAAGAAAGAAAATTTGTCTTATTTCAAAAGCTTGTTACATTGTCAAAATTTTTAAAAAGGCAAAGTTTTTCTCAAACGATCATGTTTTCACTAAACGACAAAAAAGGATGTTTTATAATGTTATAAAGGGAATAAGTTATTTCTTTCATTCATTTTATCCTCTCTTGATCGATAGAGTTCCTCTCTCACCTTCAGAACACTCTACCATTGACAAAGGTGGAAGAAAACTGGAGAAAAATTGCAAACGAACCCATTCTGATACGCTTCTGGAGGCAGCGCGACGTTTCTGGGAAGCAGCGCAACGTTTCTGGGAGGTAGCGCTATGCTTCTGCCACAACACTACATTTCTGCCAAAAGCACTACGTTTTTGGATTTTAGCCTCCAAGTCATCTTTTCAAGGTTCAAAACAAGTGTGCAAACCTTCTGTGGCCTCCAAAATCAGTAAATGGACACTTCAAATGCCTTTTTCAAGCCAATTCATCACTACACGAGTGATTTCTCTTCTTAGGGTTTTCGCCCCACTACGTTCTAGGGTTTCCCTTTCTTGATTGGTTTTAGCCATTAAAAAACCCTAATCTAATCATCTAAGACCTTCACATACCTTCCACAAACCCCACCCTAACACTCCCTATCACTCATAGTCCCTTTTACCATTGTTTCAACCAAAACCCTAAATTCCCACTACATTTCCACAAGAAAACCAGAAAATCCCTGTGTTTTCACAATGTGGTCCACTTCCCCATCCCTATTTCAAGAAATTGCACTTGTAACCTCAAGCTAACACATCACCCTACCTCCTCAATTTTTGGGGGAATTTTCCTTAGCTTTCTTACACCTCATCACAACCCCTAAACTCACCCTATACCTATCCCCTCTTTTCCCAAATTCACTGTCACTACCCACTCCATCTAAGCTAGGGTTTCATCCTGTTCACAAGCAGTATGGAGGGTGAAAAGAAAGTTCACAAGGGAGGCCACCAGTCCAGTGCAGGTTTGAGCCATCCGCATTGCAAGAACTCAATACCTCCCCTTATGCCAAGAGATGTTTTGAAAACACTGGATGTTTGAGATTTTGTGACAAAATCATGGAGGTCAATTGTCATGCTCAATTGACTAGCCTTTTTGCCACTAACTTCAGTAGAGACAAGGCCATCATAGCAGGCATTGAATCACTCTATCAACAGATGCCATCACTTCAGCAACAAGTATTCCAAATGAAGGAGAAGTATGGTTCAAAGGCATGGGATTGGACCTTGAGAACTACCCAATGTTCCTAAAACCTCATTACAAAGATGAACCTGAACATGTTTTCCCTTTCATGCATTTACTTGATAAGTATGCCCCATTAATGAAACTAATCATGAAATATTTTACATGCAAAGGGAGATTTTCAAGATTGTATCAATACCATATCAAGTTACTCGTGCACTTCACAGCCACAAATCACTCAATTTGTCCAGTTATTTATTCAGGAGTTTGGTCAAAATGGTGGAAAAAGGTACAGAGCAAAGGTAAAAATCATCAACCTAGTCTACTCCACCATGGTTTGGTTAAGTTGGTTGTTTTGCACCAACTCTCAGCAAACAATATGACCTCGGAAGCTTTCATGGAGAAAGTAGCATTTGCTCCTGCTACTAGTCCACCAATTGTTCATAACATAGCATCAAAAAAGACAAAGGAGGTTGGCTCCTCAAGCAGGCCAACAGAGGTTTCAAAAGCGCCTATGGTTGAGATTACTCAAACCTATGAGAAGGGTAAGAGGATGGTTTTCTCTCTGAAGACCATCAAAGGTGTACTTGCACCTAAAACTACACCTGAGCAAAGACTAACAGTAGAGCAAGCACCTAGTCATGATGGTGAGTCACCATTGCAGCAGCATGATGAACAAGCACTCCTAGAGGTTGACATGGTAGAGCATCTGAAGGATAAGTCAGTTGAGGAAATCATAAAGGAGAAATATGAAGAGATAGCAGAGTTGAGGGAGGTTTTCTCAATGGAAAATTCTTAGATCACATTCTTGCAATAAGAGAATCTTCAGTTAGAAGTGAAACTACTCCTCCAAGACAAGCCAAAGGTGCATATTGAGGCAGATAAAGGCAAAGGCAAAGAACTGGTAGATGATGATCACTTGGAGGATGCAGAAGTTGAAACAAAATCAAGGAGACCAAGGACAAGAGGTCTCAAGAGAGCGCTTCAGAGAGAGAGAATCCGCTCCTAAAACAGGTTGGCAAACTTTTGATGAACTAATTCTTGCTGAAATCAATCAAGATAGAGAATATTGGCTTGATGGGGTGAATGGACAAGCTTACCTAAGAGCACCTTTTAGACTGGCTGTTATCAGTACCCCTATGCATTGATATTCCATCTTTGCATCTGCCTTGTCGACTACTTATTTCACTATTTATAATGGGGATTGGTATTTCAAGTTTACATGTCTTGTGGCAGACTTGATATTTTCTATATTTTAGTTTTTCATTTCTATATCTTATACATGGTTGATTTCAGAATATCTGTTCGTCGGTGTTTCATCATCATTAAATCCTTCTTTGCATTCTCTATAAATTGTTAGGTTGTTGTTTATTTGATTAGTCTCTAGATTCTCACTTTGTTCATTCATTGTATATTGTTTTACTTCCTCTTTCATAGATTCTACATCTTCAAGTGTTGTATTTTCAATAACTTCATCCACTTTGACATTAAGGTCAACTTCATCTGGATCCTCAACTTGATTGATATCATTTTCATATTCATCATTATCTATTACATCTTCATTTTCCTTATCGTCAGTCTGATCAAAATATTCTTCTCTTGCTTCACTTTGTTTCATTTCACCATTGTTATCATCTTCTTTATTAGGAATTTCTGCATAACGTTTCTTTAGACATGTTGCAACTACTGCACATGAATTTTTTAATCGCTGAAATACTTCTTGAATTTTACTAAACTGCTCAATGAATTCAGGGCGAAAACTTAACGACATATTGTGCGACGGATAACGTTCAAAGGCTCGCATAGCTCTGATACCACTGAAGCAACAAAACTTGTAGCTTGTTGAATTTAATGTAAAAATACACAAATGTATTTTGTAAATAATATTTTATTAATATATAAATGTACAAGTGATGAGAACTGTTACAATGAGGCCCTGCTTATATTCCTATGCAGGTGTCCTTTCATGACTAGGCATGTCTTTTAGACATGCCTTTTTTACTTAGCTTAATGACTACCTAACATAGTCATTATTTTGATTATTTAATATTTACAATATTTATTTTTATTTTATTTTATATAATTATTTTCATAACACCATGCATGATAGTCAGATTTGTCCTTGAGATTATCCTCAGATTTGAAATAAGACGTAGTAGCCATTGAGGCTAGTCCAATGATATTGTCTAACATAACTCCCTTAGTGATTACTTTTCTCTCTCTTGCTTGGGCTTTGTCTTCACCAGTGCTCCGAACCCATGTTAATTTTAGTTAACAATGGTATACTCTATGCTTAGCAAAATTACTTCAATGTTCCTTTAGCAGCACAATCACAATTTCCAATTTAGTTTTCCAATAGCAATGACATTAACCATAAATCACATTGACCGTAACTATAGACAGAACATAAAATAAAATACAGAAGACAAGACAAGACAAGAGGACACCAGATTTGGTGTATGCCAGGGAAAAACCCCAAGATGGAGAAAACCCTTTGATCAATTCTTCTTATTATTATATCAAATGTTTAGCAGAGAGAGAGTACAAAAAGTCAAAGTTAACTTTCTAAATCAAAGCCAAAAAAAACCCTATCAAATCTGCAATCAATTGCAGTCAAATTCATCCCTAACTAGAAAGTCAAAAATGGTTAATGCGCCAGTAAAACATCCTCAAAGTAGCTCGCTCATACCTAGTCAAACTCGGCAAGAAATGAAGGTCAAAATTAGCCCAAAACAATCCCAAAGTCAGTGGTCAAACTTAGTCAAATTCAGCCCTGAAATCTGCGGTTAACTTGCAATTATCTCTAGGGTCAAAGTGCTCATATTACCTCAATTTATGTGCCAAACTGTATGGCTTGCCAAAAACAAAAATTTCCCACAAAAAACGCAATCAAAGGATGAGTCAACGTTGGTCAAACCCTGCAACAACTCTAAAATTTCAGCCCTGCAATCCGCCAAGAAAAATTCGTCCTCCTTGCCACACGTGTCAGAAAATATCTGCCCAATAGTTGTACAAACCAATGAGAGAAGGAGAGAGAAGAATGTAGGAGTGATGCCAAATGAGGTGAGAGGTCAGTTCAATTTATACAAGTCGTTGAGGGGCAAGTGACACGTCCATTCGGCTTCCTGACCCTACATGATGATGTGGTCAACCTTGTCAATTTTCATAAATTCAAAAAAACATTTCTGTTTGTCCAAATTTGATGATCTTTCGGTCGATTTTGGTCCTCTCGAAAATAGGAATTTAATGCAATCATCGTCTCCATCAAATGAGCTATCTAAAGTGGAATTTGGCACTAGTTGCCAATTTTAACAACAAGAGACACGCCTAAATCTATGATCAAACCATAGTTTTAAAAATCGGCTAGTATGAACCGAAAAAAGATCAAACTGGCCGGTTCATTAGGCAACCGGGTCAAAAAACCCGGTTTAAGGGCCAACTTCTCCAAAAAACCTGTTATGTATATTTTATTAGTTATTAATTAGATTTAGTTATCTTAGGTTATTAATGTGGAAGGGCATGATATCTTAGGTTATTAATGTGGAAGGGCATGCCTCTTCGCCAAGGGACACCTTGAGGCTATATTTAAAGCCTAGGCGATCCCTCATTGTAATCATCTTTCATCTATCATCATTAATAATATATACTTACTCAAGTTGACCAGAGTTTTTACACTCCATTGGTATCAGAGACATCGCTCTTCGGGATCTGTGTGATCACCCAAAAGTAAGGAATTAAAAAATTCCAGATTAAAGATTTTTTATCAGTGCGGGTAGCAGCAATTGTTTAAAAAATTTTACAAATTTTTACAAATACACTGAGCTTCTAGGCAGTGTGAAAAAATACGATCCCAGGTTTCCGTCTTTTTTTTCTTGCCGGACTGCCTTTTTCCTACAGCTATCTTATTTTTTTTATCTTCTGGTCAACGTCCTTTCTGCTACTCTTTTAATCGATCTTCCTTGCTATAACCTCCGACAACCAGCCAACAAGAAAATTACTTTTAAAAAAAAAATCGAGAAACCGTCCCCGCAGTCATTTTTTTTCCTCCGCGTATTCCTTCGATATGCCTTCCACGTTGATTTTTCAAAATACAGACACGTAAACATAAATCGATCCGACGTCTTCGTTCGATAAGGGTATTCGATAAGGGTGCGACGCCAGATCGTTATATTAATAAAATCGATTCGTTATAATTATAGGAAAAAGTGTGTCACGGCATTACAGGAAATCGATTAACTCCAGATTGGCATTGTATTTTAATTCGGAACGGGCACATTTTAAAAAAGATTTTTTTAATTATTTAAAATATATACTATATAGTTAAATTGATAATTATATATATATATATATATATATATATATATATATATATTATAATTATATAATTCATTTATATATATAATTCTCATTTAATAATTATATATATATATATATATAATAATTATATAATTAAATTATTAAAAAAAAGGGAAAAGAGAAACTGGCAGAAAAATATTCCCCACCTCATACGCGTTCGATGTTGTCGTCAATGTCAATGGCTGAATTCCAGAAAAAATTGGTTGATCTCGAGAAACAGATCACTAATAATTCCGAAGAATTCGGAAAAAGATTAGTCGACCTTGAAGGCACAGTTGCAGGGCATTCCAACGACATCAAAAGGGTTCATGATACAACAAATCGAATAGAAAGACAAATGTGGCTAAATCATCACGAGGCCACAGAAAAGCAGAACGAAATCTTCAATAAGCTAAATGATAAGCTAGATAAATTAAGTCAGACACAATCCCCAATATCTCCTAACAAGGAACAAAATCAACAAAACAATTCCGCAAATTCAGGTAACTCAGAAGAGCATCAGGAAAAAACCAATTCCCCACATCATCAAGAAGATAGTAATGCAGACTTTCAAAATAAGCAGCTCTGGAATGCATTCGCTAATCAATATCCCCTTCTTGTTCCACCATTAGCATATCAGCGCAAAGCCAAGATCGACCTACCCAAATTTGATGGTAATGAAAAAAATAGCGTTGCATGGCTTAATAAAGCAGAGGAATATTTTGAGATTTATGACATTACTAGTGATGACGAAAAGATTTAAAAAGCTTCCATGAAAATGGAAGGAGAAGCATATAATTGGTATATGTGGTGGAAAAAAACAACGCTCGCTATCAGTTGGAGGAAATTTAAGGATGCGTTCTTCAAAAGGTTTCAAGGCATAAAAGAAGAAAAGTTTTTTTCAACCTTTATCAAATTACGCCAAAAAGGAGATGTGGATGAGTACACTCGAGAATGGGAGACCTTGGCAACACGAGTACCGGGATTGTCGGAATCTCGTCTAATCCAGTCTTACATCTCAGGACTTAAAATCCACATACAAGAAGAGCTCGAACTACATGAAATTACGTCCGTAGAAGTAGCAAGGCAAAAAGCAAAAGCTGCTGAAAAGAAATTTGAAAGGATATCGAAACCAGAAAAAGTATATTCAAGGCATCGGTTTCCTCAATCTACAAAAGAAGATAACATGAAATATGTTCCACCACGCCTTCGCGAAGGAGACAAATCTAACTTGGAAACACAAAGAATGAGGGAAGGTAAATGCAAACGTTGTGGCGAAAAATGGGACCCTAAGCACAGATGTGCTAATGGGAAAGAAAAAAACCTGTATAACTGTGAAGCAACTAATGATTCTAACAATGATGATTCAAACATAGAAGGGATAGAAGATACCCTAGAATTCTCCCCAGAAGTAGATGATGACAACACTTCGCAAGTGTCATTATCAGCCATGACAGGTATATCACAACCGCAGACACTAAAATTAAGGGGACATATTAAGAAAAACAACGTAATGGTTCTCATAGACACAGGCAGCACGCACAATTTTCTAGATTCAACCATGGCCAAAAGACTCAACCTCTTTACTTTTCCTATGCCGAATATGAAGGTAATGGTCACCGATGGTAAGAAGATTGAACAGGTAGGAAAATGCCATAAAGTCAAATTGCAGATTAAAGACTTTAGTTTAGAATCTCCATTCTATGTCATACCACTCGGAGGAGTAGATGTGGTCTTAGGAATTCAGTGGTTACAAACCTTGGGTACTTATTCAGCCAACCATCAGAAGCAGTTTATAAGCTTTAAGTGGGAAGGGTGGAAGCACAAGTTATTTGGATTCCAAGCTCCAGAAAATCAAATCGTATCATCATCCCAGATGATGAAGATGATCCGCAAAGGAGCGCCAGCCTATATAGTCAAATGTCATCATTTAGAGATGTTATCTACAAAAGTCAACCACGAAGAATCGCAGGAGGTACAAGCACTAGTTCAGAAACATGAAAAGGTATTTCAAGATCTACCAATGAAGATGCCTCCTCATAGGGAAATCGAACATACAATAGAAGTCAAGGCAAGATCAGACCCTGTTAACATCAAGCCTTATCGCTACCCACATCACCATAAAATGGAAATTGAGAAGATAATCCAAGACCTTTTAAAATGTGGGGTCATTTCAAAAAGTAAGAGTCCATATGCTGCCCCAGTTATTTTGGTAAGAAAAAAAGATGGATCGTTTCGGCTATGCATTGACTATAGAGGATTAAATAAGATAACAATTAAAAATAAGTTTCCAATTCCCTTTATCGATGAAATGTTGGATGAACTCCATGGCGCAAAATATTTCTCTAAATTAGATTTAAGGTCAAGTTATTACCAGATCCGTATTAGATTGGAAGATATACCAAAAACTGCATTTCAAACACATGAAGGTCATTATGAATTTAAAGTAATGCCCTTTGGGTTAACAAATGCACCAGCTACGTTCCAAGCCACTATGAACGAGTTATTTCGTCCATATCTTAGGAAATTTGTACTAGTATTTTTTGATGATATTTTGATTTATAGTAAAACCTGGAGGGAGCATTTGCAACACTTGGATAAAGTTCTTACGTTACTAGAAGACCATCAATTCTATGCAAAAAAATCCAAATGCACCTTTGGAAAAGAAGAAGTTGAATATCTGGGACACCTAATATCCCATGAAGGAGTAAAAGTGGATCCTTCTAAGATTAAGGCTATAAGGGAATGGAATAAACCAATGAACATATCCAAGCTCAGAGGATTTTTAGGATTAACGGGATATTATCGAAGATTTATTAAAGATTATGCGCATCGAACTGCACCTCTTACAAATCTTTTAAAGAAAAATTCGTTTCAATGGAATGAAGAAGCAGGGAAATGTTTTGAAGATTTGAAGGAAGTAATGGCTAATGCACCAGTATTGGCAACTCCTGACTTTTCTAAACCGTTTATCATTGAATGTGATGCCTCTGGATTCGGTATTGGTGCAGTGTTAATGCAAGAGGGGCACCCTATTGCTTTTGAAAGAAGAAAACTAAATAAACGTGAGTGTCTCAAGTCCACATACAGTAAGGAAATGCTCGCAATTATGCATGCATTGGCCAAATGGAGACAATATCTGTTAGGAAGTAAATTTTCCATCCGAACCGATCATAACAGAGTTCAGTATCTCCTTCAGCAAAAAACACTCTCTGAAGAACAACAAAAATGGATCGAGAAGATTGCCGCTTTTGACATGGAGATATTACACAAGAAAGGAAAGGACAATGTAGTAGCAGATGCCCTGTCTAGAAAAGATGAGGAAACAACATTACTTGCAGTTTCAATTGTTGTGCTTGAATGGCTTAATGAGATTAGAAGTGAGTACGCCAAAGATCCGGACATGTTGGCTATAATCAACAATCTCCCAGGGAATTCAAAATTTGAATGGAAGAACGATATCTTATGGTACAAAGGGAGAATTTATCTAAATTCCAAATCCAAGTTTATATCAAAAATACTCAAGGAATCACATGATTCCATGTCATCGGGACATGTAGGATATTTCAAAACCTACTACAATGCACGTCAATCATTTTTCTGGAAGGGTATGAGTCACGATATTCAAAAATATGTTGCAGAATGTGACAAGTGTCAAAGAAATAAAACTGAAAACATTATGACACCTGGCTTACTTCATCCCTTAAATATTCCGGCTCAGAAGTGGGAAGAAATATCGATGGATTTTATTGAAGGATTACCTGTATCGGATGGAAAGGATAAGATCTTCATTGTAGTAGATAGACTCACTAAGTATGCTCACTTTATCGCTATTAAAAAAACAGACTCTGCAAAGCAAATTGCAGAGATATTCTGCAAACATATTTATAAACTACACAGCTTTCCGAAAGTTATTGTTAGTGACAGGGATGCCAAATTTAAAGGAAACTTTTGGAAGGAATTGTTCAACCATGTTGGAACCTACCTCAATATGAGCTCAGCTTATCACCCTCAAACAGATGGGCAAACAGAGGTTGTTAATAAATGTTTGGAAGCTTACCTACGGTGTTATGCTACGGAGAAACAAAATAAGTGGGCCCAATGGTTGCATCTTGCCGAATGGTGGTATAATTCTACTTACTATACATCGACAAAAATGACTCCGTTCCAGGCTCTATATGGATATGAGCCTCCGAAGTGGAAAGATTTTGCTTCAATTCAAACTAATTTGCCAGCAGTAAAAAATCAACTAGAAGAACACCAAAAGGTCGTCCAAATTCTAAAAGAAAATTTGAGTGTTGCACAGAATCGTATGAAGCAACAAGCTGACCGTAATCGCACTGAGAGATCATTTGAAGTTGGAGACTGGGTGTTTGTCAAGCTTCAACCATACAAGCAGCTGTCCCTTAAACAAAAAGGAAAAAATAAATTAGCTCCAAAGTTTTATGGTCCGTATCAAATTATTGAAAAGATCAGTCAAGTCGCTTATGGGTTGAGCCTTCCCGATACCAGTCGTGTTCACAATTTTTTCCATGTGTCCTGCTTAAAAAAGGCATTGGGTAACCATCAGTTGCCCCAAACAATACTTCCCATTTTGGATGATGAAGGCAAGCTCGTTCTAGAGCCCGAGGGTATCCTATCTACTCGTGATAAGAAGCTGCGCTCTCGTGTTATTACCGAATATTTAATCAAGTGGAAGGACTTGCCCATTGAAGAAGCATCTTGGGAGTCTGAAGCGTTTCGCCAGCAACACCCATCATTACGTATGCTTTGAGGACAAAGCATCTTAATAGGGGGGCAATGTTATGTATATTTTATTAGTTATTAATTAGATTTAGTTATATTAGGTTATTAATGTGGAAGGGCATGATCAAAGATCATGCCTCTTCGCCAAGGGACACCTTGAGGCTATATTTAAAGCCTAGGCGATCCCTCATTGTAATCATCTTTCATCTATCATCATTAATAATATATACTTACTCAAGTTTACCAGAGTTTTTACACTCCAAAACCACATAAACCAGACTAAACCGGCCGTTTTAGGACGGAACCGACCAGTTTGTGGTCAAATCGTCCAGTTCCGTCCTAAACCGACTGGTTCATTGCCAAGGTCGTGGCGAACCCACACGTCTCTTTGGAAACTTCCTGGGTGTTTTGGAGGGAAAGTAAGGGTTGTTTCCCTCCAAAAACACCCTCTCCAAACCAATAAAAGAAGCTCACCCCCCTCATTTGCCTCGCACATCTCATTTGGAGTTTTTGTGAGTTTGATTGGGAGCTTGAAGAGTGTTGACTTTTTGCTAGAGTAGTGTAGCAACAGAGAGTTTGAGCTAAGTAGTAGCCATAATGCCTCCAAAAGCCAAGGATGTTGCATGGGCTCATAGTGATATGATTGAAGGCAAAATGATCTGCAAATATTGCCAAAAATCTATTGGAGGAGGTATTAAAAGGTTCAAGCAACACTTGGCTGGGATGGGAGGCCATGTAAAGCCATGTGGAGCACCAAATGAAATAATAAGGCATATTAGGGCAGAAAACCTTCAGAAATTTGAGACTCAAGTCACTCAATCAATAGAGAAGTTTTTGACTCAAGCAGTTGCAAAGTTTGGGAGTTGAGACTCAACCAACTAAGTTTGATCATGATGAGAAGTTTCAACTTTTCAAGTGATAATGTTGATCACTAATATCATATATGTAGACTTGTAGTAGGCCAGTGGTCCCATAGTTTGTAGGCTTTGTTTTTTAACCTTAGAGGCCATTTATAGCCTCACTGATTATATATTTTGTTGTTGATATGTAATGCACTTGGTGCCATTTTGATATATTCACCTGTACATGGTATATGTATGAGCAAACTTTGCATATTTTGTGTCTATTGGTTAGGAATCATGGTTTTAAATATTAAAAATAGTTTTTATCATTAAAAATTAATTATTTCATCTGTTTTTTTGAAACCAATTCATTGAGATCTAACTAGTCTCGGTTTGACCAGTTCTGGTTTATTAGGTGGACCGGTTCGGCCACCAATTCCAGTTTTTAAAACTATGGGTCAAACCTAGTCAACCCCTCCAAGTCAAGCCTTCAAATTTGATCTAGAATTTTACTCTGCCAAATCTAACCAAAATTTCGGCCCTCCTGCAACTGCCAATTACCCCATAATTTTGGCCCTTGCAACTGTCTAGAATTCCCCCCCCCCCCCCTGCAACAAAACTATCAAAAAGAACTGTGAACCTAAAGAGATAAAATATATCCACATGCACGAGCTTGAGAGAGAGAGAGAAAGAGAAAATTGATTTTCTTTTTCATCCTCGTCCATCTTGATCTTCGCTAAGATGTCGAGAAAATGTCTTCCCGAGGAAGTGCGAATTGTTGGTTGAAGAATGAGGTTGATCTACCTTTATATAGTGATCTGTTGGGTCAAATGGGTGTGTACATTTCCCAAGGCCGACTTAACTTGGAGACAGGATGACTTGAAAACTTTGGAGCCAAAAATTACAATTTCAAAATTCAAATTTTCTTCTTTTAAAGGTCGCAATGGGACTTTGACTCAAAATAAATTTTCTTTTGACTCCAGCATTTAAATATGTTTTACAATAATCAATATTTTTCCCCAACACCAGTGCGTGACCCCATAGGAGAAATTTTCTCATAGATCTATCTTCAGCTGGCAACCACTGACCCTGACTACCACCAATGTAGTCGATATTGTGTCGGTTGTTCTCCACTCCTTGAGCCAGTCATATGTCCCCTTGCCCATCTGTCGAGATCGTATGTTAGAAGGCGAGCCATCCAATCCTAAAGGTATGTCTTCATTGTGAAATCAGGTGCTTATGCTTGTTTTTCTTGGGCACACTCAGGTATGGATTACTTGGTGACGTGGAAGAAGGAAGGGTTTTGACTACATTCTTGTTCCCACACCTTGAATGGGGGTTAATTCTCAACCCTAGTCCCGTGGGATCTCTCATACTAGCTTTCATCTTTAGGATGGCACTACTTAAGAAACCCCGATTTTGGTAGTGCGGTCTTGTTTTCCCGTTCCACATTTTTCACTCGCCTCCACACATTACATGCCCTATTTCATCATCTTCCCTCTTTGGGTCCACAAGGCTCTAGTACTCCCCCACCCCTTGTCCACATGTCTAGGTCAAGCCTGGAATGATGCCCCAAAGTTTGATGCAACTAAAAAAATAAAATAAAAACATATCATGGCCACATACAAAAGGAAATAATACCACAAAGTGCAAAGATGGTCGGGACAATAAAATTTAGCATGTGGGAAAAAGCCAAACATGAGCTATACCCCATATCATAATGACCATCACCCTGGTTCCTAGGGCCCCTATCAGTGCCCCCGGCATCATTAAGGAACCCACGCATGTCCCAACCTTTGGTGGGCAATGAACTGTCCCACCTTAAGGTGGTGATCACTGCTATATCATACACAACATTCTCTCATCCCCTGGATCCTCGAGTAGTAAAATAAAAAGAAAATGAAGGGTGGAAAAACAAAAGCTCGAGTAACTCATGTACCACAATTGCTCCCTCCTACATTCATACACCCAAATATGTGGACATCCCTCATCATTACAACCCTTGAGCCCATGGCATTTGACCTTGAGAAACTTGTGTCTCTGTTGTCGCTCAAAATGTATAGGCACCGCGACATCGACTCAGTTCAGGCGTTGTCACCTAATACCCAACCTCTCCATTTAATCTTTCTCCCAACAACAGACTATGGGGGGTAGACCCTATGAAAATGGAACGAAGAAGGATAAGTTGGGAACTAACTAGTCCAAAGAGACACAGTTGAGTGGCCAAATACTTGTCTAGATTTAGCAAGATATTAAGGATTCGATCAGATTTATATAATTTGAAAGCAATGCCTAATGGAGTCAATGCTCTTTCTTTACAAATTTTAAGATCAAGTACCGGATGGACAACTATTGCCTTGATGAGTAACTATCCTATATGAAATGCAGTTCTTAAAACTTACGTGAAATGCAGAGATCTTGGTTAATTTTAGTTAAATACCTAATCTAAATATGACCCTTGATCCTTACTATATTGAAACTAAACTTTGTAGTAAGTAGCAAAAAGAATTCAAGGTGAAGCACATGAGGGTGTGATTAACGATCCCTCTCCTTGAAATCTAACATACCCAGTGACTCTGGCATTGCAGAGATTGTGGCTCTGACGACTGCAAGGTCACCATTTTAAGTCCTAGTAAAGATATACTTCTCAAGCAAAGATGAATGGGTGTACTTATCTCTCTATCAACCAAGCTTATGCTTGGAGGTAAGTTATTAATATGCAAGATTAACTTAGAATGCAAATGCAAGGTGAGAATAGAAGATGAAGCGAGATTTGTTAAAGCCTTAAAGTACTTGAGCAAAGATTCAATGGATAATCCCAATCACAAAGATAAATGTTGATCTTGTAAAGTGACGACAAAGTAAAATGACTCAAATGCTCAATTTGCCACCAATCCACAATAGAAATCTCAATCTAAAACATTAATGAAAATTACTTGAAACCCCAAGAAATGTTCAAATAGCCCAAGAGTTCAAAATGCAATTAGAGTAAATTCTTTAGCTCAAAAAGAATCAGATTTAAGCACAATTACCATATCCAATTAAATGGAACAAGAAAACTTTGAGAAAATTAAAAAATTAGATGCCAATAATTCCTTATAGCTATCTTGCTGACTAAATAAGTGAGACAGATGTTCTTTAGGCAATGAGAATGTGTGTGTGTGATCTCAAGAGATACCAAGTATTGAAACTTAAATTCAATGCCAATAAAAACCTTGCTGAAATGAACTAAAAGAATAAAAAATTCAGAAATTTTACTCAGGACAACAGTGAACTTTCTTATGACAGCAGTAAGTTTCAGAAACTAAATTAGTGCCAAATGTGTCCAACAATTTCGAATATACTAGCTTCTCAAATGTACCCAAAGAAATGCAAACCAATGTTATGATTAGACTTTAGGCAATATGTGACAGTCACTGAAAATTATATATATGTATGCTAATTCATACCTATGCAATTTATGTGATTTGCCTTCTCAATATGTCGTTTTAATGTCACTGTTTGAAGTTAAATATCTTGAATAATTTGAGAGTGAAGGAATAAGAGTTTAGAAGCAAAACCTGAGGCCCTAAGCCTTGAAGCAATTTTCCCAAATTCTTTAATGATGAGTAGATATGAAACACCAAGCGTTACCCATATTTTTCTTCAATTTTGTAAAATGTACCAACCCAGAAATTTATCTTTTCTCCCACAGTTTAGATCTGAGGCAAACTGTTAATTTTGGACAAGTAGGTCCAAACTCCATGTTGTGATACTTAGATAAAGATGCCAATATTTTTATTGGATTCCTCTTTCGGAGAGGCGGAAGATCAATCTAAAGATCATCTTGATCCGATGAGCAGAACATTTATTTTGAATTTATTCAAAATGTGTGTAGATCAGCCAGAAATGAAATGTAGGCTTGAAGCCCCAGCAGTTGTGTCACACACTCTCACTGATGGATATAAATAGGTCAACGCTGGAGGTCATTTTCACTCATCCATCACATCACATTCTCTCTCCTCATCTGATTGGTTCGATCACCTATTGGAGTCTATTCTTCTCTCACACGTGGGAAAACACAGTAAGGAGAATTTCTGTTTTCGATCTAGGGTTTTCAGTGCAGAGTTGACCAGCGTTGACTTTGGTCAATGCATGGTCAAACTGACCCAAATATTGGTCAAAATTTCGATTTCTGCAGTCTGCATTTTCTGGCATAGAAATCGAGGTTGGCTGTTGACTTTGACAGGGCTGCATTGACTTTTTCCTGCTGCTGTTTTGCATGACCGTTGACTGTGACAATGTTGACTTCCATTGACTTTTGTTGACTTTGGGTTGACTGATATTGTTGTCCGAGAGACTTGTGTGACACTTCTGGTTGGCTGACCGTATTGAGACTTTGCTAGTTGAAGCATCCTGTTGACCGTTGTAATGCACCATCACACATTTTTGGCTTGTCTTTCGTCGATCTACTGGTATGTTCTATTGGCATTTTACTTTCTTGTTTATGTGATTGTTGGGATATTGGGGATAAAAAGTAAAGTTGCATCATAGAACATCTACAAAAATTTACATGGTATCAGAGCTGAGGTGGAGACAAAGCCCAAGTTTGTAGCAATCACCGAAGAAGAGCATGGGTACCTCAAACTACAATGGCTTTAAAGCTGATGACAAATTGACTGGGAAGGAAGACTTCCATGCCTAGAAGATGACATTGGATCTTATGTTAGAAGACCAAGATGTCATGGACTATGTGCAGGGTAAAATCCAAGAGCCTCCATCCACTGCACCTGTTGCCACAAGTCAAAGTATAAGAAGGGGGAAATAAAAGCAAAGTTGATGATTAGGGACTCAATTCATAAGAGTCTGGTTGCCTACATCTCTGAGCTAGGCACATCCAAGGAAATGTATGATAAGTTGGCCAACATGTTCAAGGCCAACAATGCAAATCAAGTCCTTTTCTTCAAGAACCAACTAAAGAATCTGAAGAAAGGCAGGGATGAATCCATTCAATCATATTTTCTGAAGCTGACCGAAATCAGTAATAATCTTCTGGCTATTGGGGAGACAATAGCTGATCGAGAAATGGTTCTCACTGCACTTGGAGGTCTCTCATCCGAATGGCATGTATTCAATACTACCATTCTCAATAACAATGTGATACCTGATTTTGACGAAGTACTATCAAGATGCGTACAAGAAGAGACAAAGATGAAGGAATATGAAAATGAAGGAAATTTGCCTTCACTGCTGGTGCTAAGAAGAAGAAATTTGGTGGTCCGAGCAACAAAGGAAGAGCAGGGGCCCAAGGGAAGAAAGGTAAATGTTACACATGTCACAAGACCGACCACTATGCTAGAGAATGTCTTTCAAGAAGGATTCTCCTGATGATGATGATGACAACAACGACAACAACCGGAGGAATGGAAATCAAAGTAACAGCAGGTTCAAAGGAAAAAGGAGGGCTCCCTCTGGTGGAAATAGGCAACCTTACAAAAGGTTGAGAAATTCCAGGCATGAGGAATCAAATGTTGTTGATGATAAAAGAAATGAAATCATTCTTGTATCTGCCCTCTCTGCTGCATCTCCACCCGACTCTATGGATGTCTGGTTGATAGATAGTGGTGCCTCAAGGCACATCACTGGGTTCAAGGAAGCACTTTCTGATATGGTTGAGAAGGATGTTAATCTGAAAATTATCCTTGGAGATATTGCCACATATCTCGTGAAAGGGACAGGGACTGTGACCCTCCACTTGTCTCAAGGTCAAGTCCTCCGCTTGCAAGATGTACTATATGTACCTGATTGGAAGAAGAAACTTGTGTCTATTTCGGCCATGGAAGACAAAGGTTTCAATGTGGCATTCATTGATGGGAAGGTGCATATCTGGAAGAAGAGTTTCAAGGAAGCTATCACGATTGGGTTTAGAATTGATACACTCTACCAGGTTGGACGAAGTCCACTCGAAGCGATGACATGTGATACTATCCGACAAACTAAACTATGGCACCAAAGGTTTGGTCACCTTCACTACAAAGCCCTTCCCGAAGCAAGGAAGGTGGTGACGAGGATGCCCGAGTTCACAAATGATCATGAAGGTGTATGTCAGGGCTGTGCCGAAGCAAAGCATACAAGGGGACCTTTCCCCTCAAGTGTCACAAAGACATTTGTTGTCTTGCAACTGATACATTCTGATCTGTCTGGTATGTTGCCCGTGACATCCTTGGGAGGATGTTCTTATTATATGACATTCATAGATGACTTCTCTCACAAAACCTGGATATACTTCTTGGAAAAGAACGATGAGGCTTTCATGTGGTTCCGTAACTTCAAAGCCTTGGTGGAAAATCTAAAAGGGAAGAAGATCAAGATATTGAGGACCGATAATGGCACTGAATATGAGACGAACGAATTCAAGAACTTTTGCAGAGAAGCTGGCATGAAGAGGGAGACCACAATTGTCTATACTCCTGAGCAGAATGGTGTTGCTGAAAGAAAGAATAGGACCAATGTGGAAGTTGCTCGTGTCATCCTATGTGACCAAGGTCTTCCGAAGTTTCTATGAGGATAAGCTGCGAACACTGCTGTGTACATACAAAACCGATGCCCGCATTCTGCTCTGGACTCCAAAACTCCCGAAGAAGTTTTCTCTGGTAAGAAACCTGACGTCTCACATTTTACAGTTTTTAGATGTCCTGTTTATTTTCATGTACCGAAGGAAAAGAGGAGCAAGTTGGATGCGTCTAGGAAGAAAGGAATATTTGTGGACTACAGCAAAACTTCGAAAGCCTATAGAGTATATGTGCCTGGTCAAAGGGAAGTGGAGATATGCCACGATGTTACCTTTGACGAGATGCTTCCCTGAAAAAAGTTATCAATCTTCCGAGATCTGAGGAAGATCATGAAGCAAGACTTGGAAATCAAGAAGAACCAAAGGATGAGACAATGCCCGATGTTGAAGGACCGATGGACCCTATTGATCCACCTCCTTCAATGAGGAAAAGACCATCATGGCTCAGGGACACTCTCGAGGATGCCAAGAATCATATGGCCCCAAGGGGGGCATTACGTGAAAGCAAGAAGCTGAATAGATACCAAGGTTATCTAGGAGCCATGAGTACAATCATACAATCTGAGCCTGGATCTTTTGAAGACATCGTAAATCATCAAGTCTGGAAGGATGCTATGCATGAAGAATATGAGTCCATTATGAAGAATGATGTCTGGGATGTGATTCCAAGACCGGAGGTCAAAGCAGTTGTCACCTCGAAATGGCCCTATAAGATCAAGCATGGATCTGAGGGTAGTGCTGAAAAGTTCAAGGCAAGATTCGTTGCCTCTGGCTTCTCTCAAAAGGAAGGCGTAAACTATGATGAAATATTTGCACCTGTGGCCCGATATACCACCATCCCATCTATCATAGCCCTTGCTACTACGCAAGGATGGAATCTTCATCAGATGGATGTGAACACTGCATTTCTGCATAGTGCGATAAAGGAAGAGGTGTATGTGGAGCAACCTCTAGGGTTCGAAGTCCAGGATCGGGACACCCATGTTTGCAGGTTGAAGAAAGCCCTTTATGGGTTGAAGCAAGCACCCAAAGCTTGGTACAAGAGGATAGATAGCTACCTGATGAAGTTGGGCTTCACTCGTAGTAATGTTGATCCGAACCTTTGCTTCAAGGTTGATAGAAAAGCCTCTCATTCTGGTGTTGTATGTGGACGACCTCTTCCTGACAGGTGTTGACCCTCTCATTCATCAGTGTAACAAGGAGCTTGCTTATGAGTTCGAGATGAAGGACCTAGGACTGATGCATTACTTTCTAGGCTTGGATGTCTTGCAAAGACCTGGCGAGATTTTCCTTTCTCAAGGAAAAAATATTGTGAAGCTTCTGGAAATATTTGGAATGGTGGACTGTAAGTCTATGTCGACACCAATGGAGCTCAACTTTAAGAAGTTGAGTGGCAGCGCTGCTTTGCCCATGCTAGCAAATCCTACTGAGTATCATCAACTCATAGGGACCCTAATGTTCTTAGTGAACACCCATCCGAACGTATGTTTTGCAGTGAACACTTTGAGTCAACATATGGTTGAACCTCATCACATTCACTAGCTTGGTGCCAAGAATCTGTTGAGATATCTTCGAGGCACGATAAACCATGGGCTGAGATACACTGTCGGGAGCGTGACACTCCATGGATATACTAATGCCGATTGGGCTAGCAGTGTCGTGGATCGTAAGAGCACATCAGGATGTTGCTTCACACTTGGATTTGCTTCAATATCATGGATGAGTAGGAAGCAGAATTCAGTGGCTTTGAGCACCGCGGAGGCCGAATACATTGCAACGAGTATGGCCTGTTGTGAAGCAGTTTGGTTGCGAAAGCTCTTCAGTGAGTTGTTCCGGCATGTGCTAGATACCACCGTGATACTCTGTGATAACCAAAGTGGGATTCGGTTGTCCGAGAATTCCATGTTCCACAATCAATCCACGCATATTGATATCAGGTACCACTTTATGTAGGATATGGTACAGCGAGGTGTCGTAAGGCTCGATCATATAGGAACTAATGAGCAGGTTGCGGACATTCTCACAAAGCCCCTGGGGAATGTCAAGTTCCTAACCTTCCGTGAGAATCTTGGAATCGTGGAACAACCCTATGTTGAGGGTCCTGTTGGACGATGAGCTCTGGGAGCTCTAGGGGCTTTGGGGATAGCTTCTCGGAGCTATAAGCTACCACAGGGCTAGGCTTGCCGAACCTTGTTGGTGTGCTTTTGCCCCACCGTTATGATGTTGAGTTGGTTCACCTCTTATGATCTGTGCCCCGTATGCATCCTACCCATTGAGTCCCAGACTCATGGGAAGTACCTCTCATTTGGCCAGTGAGGTGGGAAAAGCTAGAGACCTGTAGCAAAAACTGATGAACGCATCAGAGATTGTCGTAATCTCTATGTCTAGGATGGTACGTGTCCAACCACTTGATCTAGGATCAAGTCTAGTGAGGTTTCGAAACTCCAACTGACTTCGGGTCAGGTAAACCAACTTTGGGTTGGAATGAGACTCTTTTCGTGTCCTATAGAGGTTTCAAACCTCTGGGCTGAATCTGTCAGCCGGGAATGATGTCTTTGTGACTGACCTACTTTTGTTCTGAAATAAAGAAGCCAGCAAAACAAGATACGGCGGGATGACGCACGATATTTGGATGGCACAGGTGGATGGAGTTCTCCCTAGTTGAGAGGGAGTGTTAATTTTGGACAACTAGGTCCAAACTCCATGTTGTGATGCTCAAATGAAGATGCCAATATTTCTATTGGATTCCTCTTTCAGAAAGGTGCAAGATCAATCTAAAGATCATCTTGATCCGATGAGCAGAACATGTATTTTGAATTTATTCAAAATATGTGCAGGTCGACCAGAAATGAAATGTAGGCCTGCAGCCCCAGCCTCACTGATGGATATAAATAGGTCAATGTTGGAGGTCATTTTCACTCATCCAACACATCACATTCTCTCTCCTCATCTGATTGGTTCGATCATCTATTGGAGTCTCTTCTTCTCTCACACGTGGGAAAACGTAGCAAGGAGAATTTATGTTTTTGACCTATGGTTTCCAGCGCAAAGTTGACTAGCGTTGACTTTGGTCAACGCATGGTCAAACTGACACAAAGCTTGGTCAAAATCCCAAATTCTGCAGTCCGCATTTTCTGGCACAGAAATTGAGGTTGACCATTGACTTTGTCCGGGATGCGTTGACTTTTTGCTGCTGATGTTTTGCATTGATCGTTGACTGTGACAGCATTGACTTTCGTTGACTTTGGGGTGACTGATATTGTTGTCCGAGAGGGTTGTGTGACACTTCTGGTTAGCTGACCATATTGACACTTTGTTGGTTGCAGCATCCTGTTGATTGTTGTAACGCACCATCACACATATATTTTTGGCTTGTCTTCTGTCGATCTACTGGTATGTTCTATCAGCATTTTACTTTCTTGTTTATGTGATTGTTGTTTGATATTGGGGATAAAAAGTAAAGTTGCATCAAGCATAGAACATCTACAAAAATTTACACAAACCCTAGTCAAATTTCTGATTTGTATCATAATGGTGGAAAAATGAAAAATTCGTGATAGTATTTAGGGTAGATGTTCCTCTAAAGTTTGAGTTTTCTGAGGCTTAATGTCACAACAATGATAGGAAAAAAATATGGTTGTGTTAAGGCTGGGAAGTGGCAATGAGAGGCTATAAGAGGACTGTGTTTATGGAAGGAGGATGCCACAAGCAGTAGGTAAGGGTTTGCGCAGCCACAAAAAGGAGAGGACAATGCAGGAAGAGAAACATTAAGGAAGGGATAGCTGCGGTAGTTAAGAGGAAGGCTCGGATGAGGGAACATAAGGGAACGAAAGGGAAAACAAGTCGAGGGGAAAGTGATCACGGTGAGGACAAGGAGGAGCCGCGGGGAAGAAGGGAAGAAAAGGAAGTCGCAGGAGGAAGATAGGGAAAGACCTAAGAGGGAGGAGGTAAGGAGCTGAGTTAAGCGAGGGGTACATAGGCCGAGGTGAGGTAAAGGAAATGTGGAGGAGATGGGAGGGGGCCAAGAGGGATTAAGGGAGAAGAGGCTTCTTGCAGGCTATGGCTAGGGCTACCGCAACAAAAAAGAGGCTATAGAGAGCTAAAGGTGAGGATGTTGTGAGGGTTTGAGGGCCGCAACTTGGCCCTAAAAAAAATATTTTTAAACTAAGAAACTTTTGCCCAAAAACTAAATTTCAGTTCCAGATTTGCCTTCAATCGATCACAATAATTTATCACACCCAAGATCTGAATTTTCACTAAATAATCCTTGAATTATTTGGCCCTGCAAACAATATTTGAGACAAAAGTTTGCCCTCCAAGACCTAGATCTGTCTCAAAACTCCAAGTTTTCTTTAAAAAAATTCAAATCTCCACATGCACAAATAAAAGATAAAATTACCCAAGACCTTATATATCTACAAAAATATTAAAAAAGAAACCCCAAACCCAAAGAGTTTAGAAATTTTAAAATTTGTTTCAGATCTATACAATTAAAATACAAATCTACCAGATTTGAGTATGAGTTTAACTTCATTCCCAGATCTGTACATATAAGCTCTTTCTAGCCAGAGCTATCTAATGAGCAGAATTTATAAAAGATAAATAATTATTTTCAAATGAGGTACTAGCCCAGAAAACCCTGCAAGAGGAAATTCATTAGATAAGTCTTGGGATTTAAATAAGGACAGCTCTTCAAATCTTATGCCCTGGGAGTTGGCTGATCCAACTGAGGACTTCCCCAAACACCCAACTTTTCGAATACAATGATTTCTGCACACTTAAAATCAAGCTGTCATATGAATAGAGATGTAAAATAACAATGTAATCTTCAAGAATTAGAGATACCTGCTAATTCATTTAAATTAAAATGCTATTTTAAATCCAATAACCTATGCAAGATACCTGTGCAATAGATTATTCCACGAAGGCTAATAATCAACAACTTATAAAAAATAATATTCAACAGAAAATTAAAAACAATATTACCATAAGATGTAGGAGAGGAACACCACCATCAATGAAAACCCCAAAGCCTTTGCGTTGTTATTTATTCCAGAAAAAAGATTACAAGAGACCTTCTAGAGAAAGTACACGACTCAAAGATCGGATCCTTTGTGTGAAAAATGACCTCTAACTTATAGATAAATTCTCCAAACGGCTAGTTTGCTTGATCCACGTCAAAATAATCTCAACCGTTGATAAAGATTTAAATATCTTTTAATCATCACTGTCGAAATATTTATTTTTTGAGAAATTTTCAAATTTATCTTTTAATTCCTTTTTAATTAACTCAAAATTTGATATCATTTTTTGGGATTTAACTGCGTTAAGTAAGTCACTCATCTATGACCATTTTCACGAGAGGTAGTCGTAACTGACTAATTTCTCATGATTTTGGAATAGTCTACTTAGCACTCATTACATCGGGTGATGCTCACAGGGGTGAAGAAGTGGGATTGAAACTAGTGAAATGAATCACATAGCATCAATCATCACTTTCGGGGCTTCCACCCGGTAACCAGGACTTCCCAGGAGGCCACCCATCCCCAAACTCCTCTAGCTCAAGCGCGCTTAACTGTGGAGTTTTCCCCACAATCAAGCCCATTTAGCTTGCTACCCCATTTATAAAACCTTAGAAAGTATTGTGTCTCATGAACCATTCAAGTAGAGATCCCTTTACTCTTTGTATTTTAAGTATGAGGGGTTTCAGCAGTGCATTATATTTGATATCATTTTGGGGATTTAACTACGTTAAGTAAGTCATTCATCTATTGACCATTTTCATGAGAGGTAGTCGCAACTGACTAATTTCTCATGATTTTTGAATAGTTCACTTAGCACTCATTGCATCGGGTGATGCTCACAAGGGTGAAGAAGTAGGATTGAAACTAGTGAAATGAACACATAGCGTCAATGATCACTTTCGGGGCTTCCACCCGGTAACCAGGACTTCCAGAGAGGTCACCCATCCCAAAACTGTGAAAAATCTTAGATCCAGATTCCTACTGCAACAAATCTGAATTACTTCTTCTATTATGTTTCAAAATTATTCCTTATAGTGAAATATCAAAGTAATTTCTGAAGCAGTCTACACAAATAATGCTGTGGAATAAATCTAAGTGCTGAAACAATATGAACAAAATACAATGAAAAAAATCCACATGTGACAGTTATTTTTGGACTAAGTCCCTGGAAAAACCCAACTTGGCAAAACCGGTGCAGCAGATCTGAGGGTCTGTATTATTAAGTAGCAAAATCTTGAATACAACTAGGGTGCCAACGTCCAGCAAACCCTTAAAAGAAATCTAGACAGCAAATATAATTATGAGATATACCTCACTCTGCAAGTCTTCGGCTGATCTAAAACAGCGTTGGTGATGCCCTCACTGCCTCTGCATGATTGCCTACGCTAGAACTACGTAAGCCTGCTTGGCCAAGCTTGAGGAACTGCGTCACCCCTTTCTGCAACTGATCTAGCCAATCTGAAATTGGATTTTGGCCCTCCTAGCTCAGAAACCCCAGCGTCTAGCTATCTCCGGACTGACTCCAAGAGACACTGTGTTGTTTTTACATGGTTTCCTACAGGGACTGCGTCACCCCTACAGAAAACTGTGTTGTCTCTCTTCTACGTAATTGTTTCCTCTCTCTGAAATGCACTCTTGGTCCTTCTTGGTCCTCCTGACCAGTCTCTGCTTCTGCCCCTCTCTGGATCTGATCACTGAATCACAATCACTTCGCAAACCCTGCCCTAGTGATTTGATTCATGATCAAAAGTTGTGTCTCCACACACAAATTCGAAAATGCTCAATGGTTCAAGTGTCACACTATATTTTCCATAGGCCCCTCACCCTCCTCCTTATATTCTTTTGTTGAACCTTCAACAGCCAAGATTAACACATAATCAAGGGCTAAGATTAACTTGGAGGTGATCCATGACTTTATCTAGAAGATTCACACTTAGTTTAATTAATGCCCTTTAATTAATCAGTTTTCCTAAGCTTAGACTTAGGAAAACATTAAAAAAACGATTACTATTTTAATTAAACAATCTCTAAGTGGAATTTTCCAAAACCATTTCTGGGTTTTATGGAATACATGTGTCCTAGCCTATATACAAAGTTACAAGGCTAGAGCACATCTGATGCTACCATAAATCAACACTCCCTCTTAGAAAAACAACTCAATGTGTTGCTTTGACTTTTGGAACATTTGTTGTCGTGTTGTTGATGCTGCTCACCAACACTGCATAAGAAAATGTTGCAACTGTAATGTTGTTGACTCTGCATGTTGCTGCCAACTGCCACTGTACTACAACTCCCTATGAATTCTGCAACCATGTTGCTGCACTGCGTGAGCACTACTCTACATTGCATTGCACCTCTTGTGCATTGTGCTGTTACTACTCATTTGTTGCTGCTGCTGCTCAACTACTGCTGCTAATACACTGTTGCTTCAGAAAAACCTCCGAAATTGGACAAGTAAATTTGCAACTGAAAAATAATACTGATTGCTGCTAGTTTCTGCACTAGCTCTCTGAAAATACTGCGTTGTTGCTGTTTTGGACTGCGTGAGCACTGCGCTGCACCAGTGTGCACTGCATTGGTGCTGCTCAACTGCTGATGCTACTGCTCCATCTTTGCACTGATCAGGCTCTAGCACTGCTAGCCACCACACTGTCTTCTCATCTTCTGTTGCAACTGTCCATCCTGCTACTGTCTTTAGGTTGTCACAACTCACATGTGATCCAAGAGTTCGGAAATACTCAAGGATCCCGCCTACTTGTAGATTCTGGATCTACAACTCCAAGTCAGCCCACCTTTCTCCTTTCGGAATGTGAGCTAACATAGCAAAATCTTTTTCTGCCTCAATTTTGGCACCTCCTGCTTGTGGATCTTCCTTCTCCTCTTTATCCTTTTTCTTAAGAGGACAATGTGTGCCATAATGCCCCATTTCCACACACCGGAAGCACTTGACCTTGGACAGATCTTTCTTCTTCTGCTTATGTTGCCCCTTTGATGCAAGAGCAGCGTTATCTTCTTCCTCCTTCTTGACCTTGGAACTACTACTGCCATCCTCCAAGTGGATTTTGAGGATATCTCTCGTCAACTCTTCTTGTTGTAAGGCTACCCACATCGCTTCCCATCCAGGAAGTCTTTCTCTGCCCAGTGTACTGGGGAAAAAGACCTGATAGTCCTCTGAAACAGAGTTCAGAGTGAGCCTTACTAGCTCTGAGTCTTTAGGAACAGATCCCACTATTGACAGTTGATCTCGGTTTTCTTGAATACGAGACAAGGAGGAGTCAAAACACTCTCCCTTCTTCATCCTGATATTACGCATCTTCTCTTCAAGATACATCTTTCGATGCTCGGAAGATCCTTGGTATAGCTTTTCCAGTCCTACCCACATCTCTCTAGCCGTGGTCTTTGCTGCTATGTGGGGTACGATATGATCCTTTAATCCATCTAAGATCAGTCGCTTGGTTCTTGCCATATT
The DNA here is from genome assembly GCA_034641835.2 of Pinus albicaulis. Lineage (NCBI taxonomy): Eukaryota > Viridiplantae > Streptophyta > Pinopsida > Pinales > Pinaceae > Pinus > Pinus albicaulis. The sequence goes on along the minus strand of CM076578.1, from coordinate 932,027,158 downwards.
CTTCTTGAATTGTCTCAGGTGTGCTGCATCCAAGGGTTCTGCACATGCACTCTCTATGAGGGCCTTCAAATCATGTTCATCAAGGAGAAACTCTATCCTTGATTTCCAAATAACATAGTTGGAGGCACCCTCCAATCTATCTTGGTCATGCAATCCATTGCTGGCCATCTCCTCAACTTGTCGAAATCTTCCTCTAACCCTCTGCTCAGTTAGACTTACGCATTCCCGGAGGAGTAAGCCACTGCTTCTGCTGCTGCACAGAAAAAAGCCGAGTTTATTTGAGTAATGAAACCCTTTGAGGTCAAGAAATCCCCAACTGTGTTTTTCAGAAATTTTCTAACTCTTATGCACCAGCTCTTACTGTTGTGCAGTAATTGCGTCCTTTAGCTACGTTGATCAGTTGTATTGCCTGTTCTGCAACTGAAAAAGCTTTCCCCTCTATCAACTCTCTTAGAAGAAGCATTTTTTGGGTTGGAATGCCCTCCTAGCCTGGACAACGTAATTTCTAAGAGGGTCTGTTGATACTTACGCAGATCCCAGACTCTTCAACGTTGATCTGCTGGTTCATTTGTGTTTCACCTGCAATTTAGCTTGAATAAGCTCTGATACCATGTGAAAAATCCTAGATCCAGATTCCTACTACAACAAATCTGAATTACTTTTTCTATTATGTTTCATACTTATTCCATTACAATGAAATTTCTGAAGCAGTCTACACAAATAATGTTGCGGAATAAATCTAAGTGCCGAAACAATCTGAACAAAATACAATGAAAAACGTCCACATGTGACAGTTATTTTTGGACTAAGTCCTCGAAAAAACTCAACTTGGGAAAACCGGTGCAGTAGATCTAAGGGTTTGTGTTATTAAGCAGCAAAATATTGAATACAACTAGGGTGCCAACATTCGGCAAACCCTTTAGAGAAATCTAGACAGCAAATATAATTGTGAGATATACATCACTCTGCAAGTCTCTGGCTGATTTAAAACAGCGTTGGTGATGCCCTCACCGCCTTTGCGTGATTGCCTACACTGGAACTGCGTAAGCCTGCGCGGGTAAGCTTGAGGAACTGCGTCACCCCTTTCTGCAATTGATCTAGCCAATCTGAAATTGGATTTTGGCCCTCCTGGCTCAGAAACCCCAGCCTCTAGCTATCTCCGGACTGACTCCAAGAGACACTGCGTTGTTTCTGCATGATTTCCTGCAGGGACTACGTCACCCCTTTAAAAAATTGCGCTGTCTCTCTTTGCGTAAATGTTGCCTCTCTCTGAAATGCACTCCTGGTCCTCTTAACTAGTCTCTACTTCTGCCCCTCTCTGGATCTAATCACTGAATCACAATCACTTAGCAAACCCTGCCCTAGTGATTTGATTATTAATCAAAAGTTGTCTCCTCACACAAATTCGAAAATGCTCAATGGCTCAAGTGTCACACTATATTTTCCATAGGCCCCTCACCCTCCTTATAATATTTTGTTGAACCTTCAACGACCAAGATTAAAACATAATCAAAGCTAAGATTAACTTGGAGGTGATCCATGACTTTATCTAGAAGATTCACACTTAGTTTAATTAATACTCTTTAATTAATCAGTTTTCCTAAGTTTAGACTTAGGAAAACATTAAAAAACGATTAATTATTTTAATTAAATCATCTCTAAGTGGAATTTTCCAAAACCTTTTATGGGTTTAATGGAATACATGTGTCCTAGATTATATACAAAGTTACAAGGCTAGAGCACATCCGATGCTACCATAAATCAACAAAAATTCCTCAGGCTCAAGCGCGCTTACCTATGGAGTTTTCCCCACAATCAAGCCCACTTATCTTGCTACCCCATTTGCAAAACCTTAGCAAGTATTGTGCCTCATGAACCATTCAAGTGGAGATCCCTTTACTCTTTGTATTTTAAGTGTGAGGGGTTTCCGTAGTGCATTATATTTGATATCATTTTTTGGGATTTAACTGCGTTAAGTAAGTCATTCATCTATGAGCATTTTCAGGAGAGGTAGTCGTAACTGATTAATTTCTCATGATTTTTGAATAGTTCATTTAGCACTCATTGCATCGGGTGATGCTCATAAGGGTGAAGAAGTGGGATTCAAACTAGTGAAATGAATCATATAGCGTCAATCCCACTTCTTCACCCCTGTGAGAATCACCCGATGCAATGAGTGCTAAGTGGACTATTCAAAAATCATGAGAAATTAGTCAGTTACGACTACCTCTCATAAAAATGGTCATAGATGAATGACTTACTTAACTCAGTTAAATCCCAAAAAATGATATCAAATATAATGCATTGCAGAAACCCCTCATACTTAAAATAACTCAGAATTAATTATTTTGAGTTAATTTCCTAAAAAATGACTTTGACTTAACCACCAAGGACCAAGGGTCCAAAATTTCTTGAAATTTCTAATATTCCTTTGGTGGAGGACCTCCAAAACTTAATTTCTCTAGGACTCACGAATTTTTTTATTTCAAGAATTTATTTTTCCTAAGACTTAATTTTGACTCTAATTAATTAAATTTCGAGCTTAGGATTTTAATCTATTTTGCCATAAATTTTAATTAATTGACACATGAAGTGTAATGACCTGCATAATATATATATACCAAGACCCAAGGGTCCAAAATTTCTTGAAATTTTCAATATTTCCTTGGTGGAGAACCACCAAATATTAATTTCTCTAAAACCCATGAATTTTTTTATTTGGAGAGTTTGTTTTTCCTAAGACTTAATTTTGACTCTAATTAATTAAATTTCTAGCTTAGGATTTTAATCTATTTTTGCCATAAATTTTAATTAATTGAGACACGAAGTGTAATGACCTGCATAATATATATATATATATATATATATATATATATATATATATATATATTAGGCGAGTCATTGTAACGACCAAACCAAATTTTATTTCACAAATTCCACCAAAGTGATTTAATGAGCAAACCCAAATTTAGTTCCTAAATTCTACATAATTTTCAAGTCACAATTTAAACATAATTTATCAATTATATATATACTTGGCTTCTGAATTTGAAGACGATCCTGACTGATGTAGTCTCAATTTGTTCCTGTTACCAAATCAACCAAAACCTCATTGCCAAGTTGAGCATAACTTCAATACCCAACTCCAAAGTACTTCAAATTAAAGGTACTTTGGCCCCCGTGCCCAAAACTTCAAGAACAATAGAGACTGAAGGAGATTCTATAATAGGGTGTTCACCCTGATCCCACTAGGAGAGGTGGAGGTATTACCACTGTTTATCCTCCAAAACCTAGAGTCATGGGAGGATTGTGCGAATCACACTCACCTAGACATGTGATGATGACTGTCGGATGCCTACTGGGCAATCAGGTCAATATAATTGACGTTGACACCCTTAAGGTTTACGAATGGTTAGAACAATATAACTGACGCCATGGTATATTCCAATAGAGGACAGATAGGATGGGAGCAGAAGAAATTATGAAGGATAGGGTGATTCTAGAATAGCTTGGAAGCCGACTCGGGCAAGGTTTGACTATTAAATTATAAACCAATAAGTGTTCAAAATACAAATTTTGAGGTATCATCACAATTATAAATGAAAATTCAATCACAGAATACAATTCTTACATGATTATACTCAACCCTAAAGCAATTATTGTTATACTATATAAACCCTAACTTCAGAACGAAGTTTTCAGAAGGGGGGATGTATGTAATGACCTACCTAATATATATATATATATATATATATTAAATTTTAATTTATTTATAATTAATTAAAGTAAATAAAAGAATTTAATTAAATATTAAAATAAAGTAATTTATAAAACAATTTAATTCAATTAGAAGCTAAAATTTAATAAAATACTATTAAAATCTAAAATATAATGGATAAACTATTTCAATAATTCATTTAAATCAAATAGAACAGCCTCCATCCAAAAAGCAAAGAAGGGTCGAGAAGGTAGTAGAAGGGTGACAACGAAGAGGAATAGCGAAGCGGTGGAGAAAGAATGCGGTGAGCAAGGAGATTGAGACGGTGGAATTAATCTTATAAGGGGGTGAAGAAGGCCAAAACAGGACAGGATTGGAAAGGATTCAAAAGGACAGTAGGAAATTATGATAGTATCACTGATATAAGGAATTCTGAGCTCAATTGTTCTTGAAGTTTTGGGCATGGGGGCCAAACTACCTCGAATTTGAAGTACATTGGCGCTGGGCACTGAAGTTGTCCTCAACTTTGCAAGGAGGTTTTGGTTGATTTGGTAACGGGAACAAATTGGGACTAAAACAATAGGGATCGACTTCAAATTCGAAAGCCAAGTATGTATGTAATTTATAAATTATGTTTAAATTGTGACTGGAAAATTTTGTAGAAATTAGGAATTCAATTTGGGTTTGCTCATTAAATCATTCTGGTCTAATTTCCAAATTAAAATTTGGTTTGGTCATTACATGAGGGAATTAATAATTTTTTCCAACCCTTTAATATTTTAGCCATGGTGCTAAAATATTATTGACATAAGATAATTACATTTAACTCATGAAGGGGGAACACCCATTCGTTATAGACCCTCAATTTTCTACCCAATTCTATGACTCAAATATGATCTAGTAGGTCGGGTGATTTGTAATAGAATAATTTAGCCAACTAGCTAAAATTATTCCCAAATCACTTTTACAGAAGACTCTATCAGAACACTAGGACTCACCTAAGATCTTGACAACAAAATCCACCTAAGCTTTGGGGTGAGGCTGGAGGGAAAAACTATGCCGATCATTTGTGTTTAGAAACAAAGATGAATCAGTGTGACGAAAAAACTCCTAGGATGAAAATCGTCATCAAAATAATGGGCTTACCTAGGTTGTTACATATATTTATGGTCTTACTAAAATCGTTTACATTATAAACTTGCAAAATGGGTTTACAATTTTGACAAACTAGCGGCTGATGGAAAATCCTGGATGATTTGAACACTGGAACGTGATGAAATCGTTTTTTTCGAAAAAAGGGGTGTACTGCTATAGGGTAATTGACATGGAGTGGTCAACATCCGCCTCGACTTGGGGACACATTGCTTTACCGAAGGAATGTGAGAATCCAAAATCTGCACCCAAGCAACACACAAGTTCACATAAGTAGCGTCCATCCAAATATAATCCAAAAACCATCATATAACATTAAGCACATGAAATAGAATCTCTGTAACCAGTAACAATTATGTAAATATAATCTAAAGACAGAAATGAAATGCTAAAACAACAAGGTATAGGGTTAGAAATACAATACAGAGGATGCCCTATGGCATCAAATGTGTTCACTGAAGTTCTTCTTGAGGATCTGCGTGCTCTTTGGCAGATCCATAGGTTGTTTCTCTGATGTGCCATGTGCAATTCTGAAAATTTTAGGACTCTGACCTATCCCAATCTTGAGTTGATATGGACATCAGATATATCAGGCTTCTTTCTTTTTCTCTTTTGATTCATACTTTTCTTTGTGGTGGATTGTGATGTTGATGATGTAGAACATTTTGCTTGATCTTGAAAATTTTCAGATGAAAAATTTAAAGTATCCAAGATATTCGTGACATGCCTCTCTTCATTTTGCATCTGTTCTGTCAAGGGTGATGGATTAACATTACATGTATTAACTTGATTTCCTTCAGTTTCCCTTTTATCCGAGTCGCCTTCATTTAGCCACTTTTCAATGGAACAAATGATCTCCTCATAATAACATGGAGCTTGCTTCAGCAAAATGGGAGGCTTATGATTTGTTGACGACTCTTTATTATCTAACTTGGGTTGGAACTTCTGTGTATGTGATCTTTCCATTTTGTCCAACTTATTTTGAATAATAGTCATTTGATTTAAATACTTATCCTCTATGGCACGGATTTCCTTCGCATAACTAGATTCTATAGTTTTTATTAATTGTACTTGTTTTTCCTCCATGGCCAACAACCTCTTCTGAAGAGATATTTGACCAATTCCCATGTCCTTTATTATTTATTTGAATAACACTCATTTCTTTCTCATGATTTTCTTCTATGGTGATCAAATGATTCTGCATGGTGGTTTTTTTATTAGATTTTGCATGGTGGTTTTCTGATTAGAATGATTAACTTCCATGTCTTCATTTCCTTGGCATGATCTGCTATTAATTTTGCTTGATTAAGTTCCATGTTCTTGATGAGTTGAGCCTGTTTAACTACATACTCTTAAGTACATGTGCTTGATTCAGTTGCATATCTTTAACCATTTGAGTTAACTCCTTAATGAAATCATTTTCAGCTTCTTTAGTTTCCTTTACTTCAACTTTCGGTTTGACCTTTTCTTTATCTCCATATTTATCTTCAAAGGCTTCAATGATTGATTGTAAAGACTTGAAGTTATTAGCAGGTAAATCTTTTGCAAACCATTCCAGAGCATCCCCGCCTAAGGGGAGAAAAAAGAGCCTCATCTTCACGTCTTGATGGTTAGTAGATAGGTCTGAGTTGCTCACACAAAGGTTAAAATTCCTGAGGTGAGTCTCGGCACTAGGGGCATTGTTACCTTGAAAAAGTGGCAACTCATCGATGGCTTCAATGGCTTCATACGAAGTATCATGCGAAAAAACCATCAATATTAGTGAAATCACAAAGGGTGAATAGGTCAAAAACATCCATGATGTCTTGATTAAAGGGAAAAGGAGGGGCCAAATGGATGTTAGAGAGAGAGATCCTTGCTCAAGAAAATCAAGAGATCCACAAGAAAGCGAGCTTCTAACAGAAATTCTTGTAAGAAATGAAAGAAGTAGAGTTGCCACTTGAACCTAAATCTAGCTCCAAGATCCCAAAGAAAAAAAACAGAAATGTTAGTAATGGAGAAGCAGATGGATATCAGGGAGGGCTTCTTGTCTGAGAAATAATGGATGAATAAGTGGAGTCGCCACCCAAACAGGAAACCAACCAAAATGTCCAGGTGCTAAAAATCAAACAGAGAAGTGAACAAGTTGATAAGAAGATTAGTGAGATATCAAAGCACCAAAAAATGAGGTGCATGAAGGATAAGATGAAAGATGAGGCTTAATGTCACAACAGTGATAGGCAAAAAGGATGGTTGCATTAAGGCTGGGAAGTGGCAGCGAGAGGGTTTAAGAGGACTACGTTTATGGAAGGAGGCTGCCACAAGCAGCAGGTAAGGGTTTTGGCAGCCATGGAAAGGACAGGAGAATGCAAGGAGAGTAGCATTAAGGAAGGGATGGCTACGACAATTAGGAGGAAGGTTTGGATGAGGAAACAAAAGGGAACAGAGGGGAGAAAAGGCTGAGGGGAAAGGGATCACAGTGAGGACAAGGAGGAGTCGTGGACAGGAAGGGAAGAAAAGGAAGCCAGGAGAAGAAGATAGGGAAAGAGCCGAGAGGGAGGAGGTAAGGAGATGAGCTGAGCGGAGGGAGATAAGCCGAGGTGAGGTAAAAGAAAGGCGGAGGAGATGGCAGGGGGGCAAGAGGGATTAAGGGACAGGAGGTTGCCTGGAGGCTATGACCAAGGTTGCCACAGCAAAAAAGAGGTTGTCGAGTGTTGAAGGTGAGGGTGTCATGAGGGTTTGAAGGCCGCTCCTTGGCCCTAAATTTTTTTTTATTTTTAGACTCGGAAACTTCTACCCAAAGACTAAATTTCACTTCTAGATTTGCCTTCAATCGATCACGATAATTTATCACACTCCAGATCTGAATTTTCACTGAATAATCCTTGAATTATTTGGCCCTGCAAGCAATATTTGAGACAAGATCTTGCCCTCCAAGGCCTAGGTCTGTCTCAAAACTCCAAGTTTTCCTTCAAATATTTCAAATCTCCACCTGCACAAATAAAAGATAAAAATACCCAAGACCTTATACATATACAAAAATTTAAAAAATGAAACCCCAAACCCAAAGAGTTTAGAAATTTTAAAATTTGTTTTAGATCTGTACAATTAAAATACAAATCTACCAGATCTGAGTATAAGTCCAACTCCGCTCCCATATATGTAGATATAAGCTCTTCCTAGCCAGATCTATCTAATGAGCACAATTTATAAAATATAAAAATTTATTTTTAAATGAGGTACTAGCCCAGAAAACCCTGCAAGAGGAAATTCATTAGATAAGTCTTGGGATTTAAATCAGGAAGGCTCTTCAGATCTTATGCCCTGGGAGTTGGCTGGTCTAACTAAGGACTTCCCCAAATGCCCAGATTTTCAAAAAGAAATGATTTCTGCACACTTAAGATCAAGTTGTCAGATGAATAGAGATGTAAAATAACAATGTAATCTTCAAGAATTAGAGTTACCTGTGAATTAAATTAAATTAGAATACTATTTTAAATCAACAACATATAAAAAATAATATTCAGCAGAACATTAAAAACAATATTACCATAAGATACAAGAGAGGAACACCACCATCAATCAAAACATTCAAGACTTTGCATTGGTATTATTCTAGAAAACAATTACAAGAGATCTTCAAGAGCAAGTACACGACTCAAAGATTGGATCCTTTGTGTGACAAATGACCTCTAATTTATAGATAAATTTTCCACGTCAAAATAATCTCAACCGTTGATAAAGATTTGATTATATTTTAATCATCACCGTCCAAATATTTATTTTTTGAGGAATTTTCTAATTTCTCTTTTAATTCCTTTTTAATTAACTCAAAATTAATTATTTTGAGTTAATTTCCTCAAAAAATTGACTTTGACTTAACCACCAAGGCCCAAGGGTCCAAAATTTCTTGAAATTTTCAATATTCCCTTGGTGGAGGACCTCCAACAATTAATTTCTCTAGGACCCACGATTTTTTTTATTTCAAGAATTTAATTTTCCTAAGACTTCATTTTGACTCTAATTAATTAAATTTATGGAGTAGGATCTTTGCCAAAAATTTCAATTAGTTGACACATGAGGAGATTAATAAATTTTTCCAACTCTATATTATTTTAATCATGGTGCTAAAATATTATTTACATAAGATAATTACATTTAACCCATGAAGGGAAAACACCCATTCGTTATAGACCCTCAAGTTTCTACCCAATTCTATGACTTAAATATGATCTAATAGATCAAAGGATTTGTAATAAAATAATTTAGCCAACTAGCTAAAAGTATTCCCAAATAACGTTTAAGGAAGACTCTATCAGAACACTAGGACTCACCTAAGATCTTGACGACAAAATCCACCCTAGCTTTAGGGTGAGGCTAGAAGGAAAAACTTTGCCGATCATTTGTGTTTAGAAACACAGAGGAATCAGTGAGACGAAAAACCTCCTAGGATGAAAATTGTCATCAAATAATAGGCTTACGTAGGTTGTTACATATATTTATGGTCTTACTAAAATCTTTACATTATAGACTTGCAGAATGGGTTTACAATCTTGACAAATTGATCACTGATGGTGAATCCTGGATGATCTGAACACTGGAACATGATGAAATCCTTTTTTCGAAAAAAGGGGTGTACTGCTATAGGGTAGCTGACATGGAGTGGTCAACAGTCCCAATCCACCCCATCATTATCCACATGACACCTACCACTTGAAGGATGTACCTTGGACATGTCCTTCCCTTTAGGGGCTAGGAACACCAAATAGGGTTGTTTATTAACCACACCAACCTAGGGAGGTAACACCATTACATCCTTAAAGCCCCAAATTTGGAAGGGAACTATGAAGTCTCATTTGTGCCCCTAACTAATAAGCTTGATTCACTTATATGCACTAATGAATTACTGTGCCTGAGGGTGAGGAGACACATTGGATCTTATATAGGATTGGCAGGTGGTTTCATCATGGGTTGGGCAACTTAACTAGGGCTCAAGCCCACCAGAGGATAATATTGACACTTGTAGGGGAAGCGTTGAGAGCCATGGGTTTCCATCATGTGACAGAGTATTATCTCATGCCATGGGCATCCTCAGCACCTTCAGTAGCTAGGGCATCACTTTTTAGCCCCCTTGAGGGTGAATTTAGAAAAATTTGAATCATCGTTCACTCCATAGCCAAAGGAAGTAGGCACTGGTCCAAGGAAAAAATGGTGGTCATCCTCTTTCCTTCTCTTTTTCTTCTCCAAAAAAATTTCGACCCCCCTCCTAAACGACTATGTTAGGGCTCCTTGCGAATTCCATTAGAGGAATTTTTCAATTCTGTCTGCACAAGAAACTATGTTGGTGTCTCTTCTAGGGGTTCTCGAAGTTTCAAGGAATTCCCATGGTTGGTTTGCGAGAAAATTCCAACCCTCGCTCTGACTTTGCAGAATATATTGCAACAAATGAAGCATTTGCAGAAGCAATGTGGCTTTGGAAGTTGTTTGCAAGGTTGGTCGATTAAGATTTGGAACCGATGGTGATATACTGGGATAATCAAAGTTGTGTGAAGCTTTCAAAGAATCCCATGTTCCATGACTGGTTGAAGCATATCGAGATAAAGTACCACTACATCTGTGACATGGTGCAGAGGAGAGCTATAAGGCTCAAGTACACATGAGGAAGCAAACATGAGAATCCTTTCTATGCACCTCAAAACCTTGAGGTTTCTCTACGTACACCTCTTCCTCAATCTCACCATTGACGAAAGTTGTCTTCACATTCATCTGATGTAACCCAACAAAGCAACAAGAGAGATAATGGATCCAATGGAGGTGCACCTAGAAACTAGATCAAAGGTATCATCATAATCTTCTCCCTCTTTCCGGGAGAACCCTCTAGCCACTAACCACACCTTGTATTTGTCAATATTTACATTTGCAACATGCTTGATCTTATATATCCACTTGGAAGTTGCTACTGACTTCCCATCCGGCCTTGGCAATCTCCCAGACATCATTCTTCATGATAGATTGATATTCTTCATTCATAACCTCTTTACACATTTGCTGGCTAGCTGCTTTTTCATTGGTGGAAGGCTCTACATCAATTAGGTTAGTCATGAGAGCTGCATAGCTAGAAAACGTTTTAGGTTTCTTTATTTCTCTGGATGTGCCATCAGGAGTTGCATGTCCTTCTACTTCTTCCAATGTAGATCTAACCCCTGCTGGTCTTTTTCTAATTTTTGGAACAATAACTGGTTCACGAGGCCCTTCTGGCTTTGTAGAACCTTTTTGTAGAACTTGAATGCTCATCCCCATGCTTTACCTCATCAAAGGACTCCATGGAAACTTCCTTGGACTTCCAATATGCCACTTTCTTATCAAAAGTGACATCCCAGTTGACATCGATCTGTCATTTCTCTCGAATGTAGATAACCCTTTGATGATTCACTCTAACCAACAAATATTCCTTTCTTTATTGAAGGTTCAAGCTTGTTCCTCTTATCCTTAGGAAAATGGATGTAGACAGGAAAACCAAAGATTCTCATATGTCCAGCCTCTAGCTTCCTTCTAGAGAACACTTCTTCAAGAGTCTTATCCTCCAAAATTCGATGACGACTTCTAGTTTGGACATATTCAACTATTATTGATGTTTCTTCCCATAAGAACATGCAAGTCCTGATCATGCATCATAGTCTTGACAGATTCTTCAATGGACTTGTTCTTTCGTTCTGCTACACCATTCTGTTGTGGATTATAGGAGACAATCAACTCCCTCTTAATCCCAACTTTCTTACAAAAAACAAGAAGTTCTTTTGAGGTGTAATCTCCTCCATTGTCAGATCTCAAAATCTTGATCTTCTTTCCTATAAAGTTCTCCACTTCAACTTTGAATTCGTGAAATCTTGTGAAGACTTCATCCTTGGTCTTCTTAAGATAGATCCATGTCTTATGAGAGAAGTCATCAATAAATGTCACATAGTACAATGAACCTCCAAGTGATCTCATAGGCATTGGACCACACACATCAGTGTATCAAATCTAAGACTTCTTTAGATCTATTGTCACTACTTGGAAACGGTTTCTTAATGTTATTTCCAAGTGCACAACCTTCAAAAACACCTTCGTGATTTATCTGTAATTCAAGGACACCTAGAACTATTTGATTAAATTCAGGTAGTGATCTATAATGAAGGTGACCATATCTTCTATGTCATAGCTCTCTTGGATTGATTTCATCATGTACTAGGGTTTGATCTAGTTGACTCATATGCCTATACAATCTTCCTTCACGAATCCCAATATCCTAGCATCATCTATACTAGAGCCCTTGGACCAAAAAAGTATTTTGCCATCCACAAAAGCTACTCTATCTCCTTTATCTTCTAAACATGAAATAGAGACAAGATTATTTTTAAACCTCGAACATATAGAACATTGTTGAGATGTACAATGTTACTAGATTCTAGCTTTATGGATGCTTTTCCAACACCTTTCACTGCATAGTTGTGTTTGTCTCCAAGATCCACCCTTTGGGGCAACCTCTTTTCCATCATGTTAGTGAGATTTCCATGATCTCAGGTCATATGTATTGATGCACTACTATCTATTAGCCACATGTCATCATCATCTACAATAGAACCTATTAGAGAAGAAAAGTAAAATAAGTCTTTGTCACCTTTGGGATTATTTGGGTGTTCATCTTCAACATTAGCTATGGAAGCATGTTGTTATTGTAAAAAATCCTAGATCTGGATTCCTACTGCAACAAATTTGAATTACTTCTTCTATTATGTTACATAATTATTTAATTACTGTGAAATATCAAAGTAATTTCTGAAGCAGTCTACACAAATAATGTTGCGGAGATAGATTTAAGTGCTGAAACAATCTGAACAAAATACAATAAGAAGCATCCACATGTGACATAGTTGTTTTTAGGACAAAGTCTCCGAAAAAATCCAACTTGGGAAAACTGGTGCAGCAAATCTGAGGACTTGTTTTATTAAGCAGCAGAACCTTGAATACAACTAGGGTGCCCACATCCGGCAAACCCTTTAGAGAAATCTAGACAGCAAAAATAACTGTGAGATATACCTCACTCTGCAAGTCTCTGGCTGATCAAAAACAGCGTTAGTGAAGCCCTCACTGCCTCTGCGTGATTGCCTACGCTGGATCTGCGTAAGCCTGCATGGGCAACCTTGAAGAACTGCGTCACCCCTCTCTACAACTGAACTGGGTAATCTGAAGATGGATTTTGGCCCTCCTGGCTCAAAACCCCAGCCTCTAACTTTCTCTGGACTGACTCCAAGAGATATTGCGCTGGTTCTGCATGATCCTTTGCAGGAACTGCATCACCTCTTCAGAAAATTGCATTGTCTCTCTTCTGCGTAAATGTTGTCTCACTCTAAAATGTATCCTTGGTCCAACTGACCAATCTCTACTTTTGCCCCTCTCTGGATCTGATCACTGAATCACAATCACTTAGCAAACCCTGCCCTAGTGATTTGATCCTTGATCAAAAACTGTGTCTTCTCACACAAATTCGAAAAAGATCAATGGCTCAAGTGTCAGAACGTATTTTCCATAGGCCCATCACCCTCCTCCTTATATTCTTCTATTGAAACTTCAACGGCCAAGATTAAATAATAATCAAGGGCTAAGATTAACTTGGAAGAGATTCATGACTTTATCTAGAAGATTCACACTTAGATTAATTAATACCCTTTAATTAATCAGTTTCCCCAAGTTTAGACTTAGAAAAACATTAAAAAGAGATTAATTAATTTAATTAAACAATCTCTAAGTGGAATTTTCCAAAACCATTTCTGGGTTTGATGGAATACATGTGTCCTAGCCTATATACAAAGTTACAAGGCTAGAGCACATCCGATGCTACCATAAATCAACAGTCCCTCTTATCGAGGAAAGTGCTCTAGCAAAACAACTCGATGTGCTGCTCTAACTTCTTGGAACATTTGTTGTTGTGCTGTTGATGTTGCTCATCAACACTGCACAAGAAAATTGTTGCATCTGTACTGCTGCTAACTCTGCATGTTGCTGCCAACTGCCACTATACTACAACTCCCTCTGAATTCTACAACCATGTTGCTGCACTACATGAGCACTACTCTGCACTGCGTTGCCCCTCTGTGCACTACGCTACTACTGCTCATCTGCTACTACTGTTGCTCATCTCTATTGCTGCTGCACTGTTGCTCATTACAACAAAAAAACATCCGAAATTGGACAAGAAAATCTGCAACTGGAAAATAAGACTCACTGCTGCTAGTTTCTGCACTAGCTCTCTGAAAATATTGCATTGATGCTGCTCTGCACTGCATGAGCATTGCACTACACTACGTTGCACCAGTGTGCACTGCACTGCTGTTGCTCAACTGCTAATGTTATTGCTCCCTCTTTGTGTTGATCAGGCTCTAGTACTGCTAACCATTGCACTGTCTTCTCATCTTCCGCTCCAACTGTCCATCCTGCTACTGTATTTAGGTTGTCGTAGCTCACATGTGATCCAAGAGTTCGGAAATACTCAAGGATCCGGCCTTCTTGTAGATTCTGGATCTACAAATCCAAGTCAGCCCACTTCTCTCCTTTCGGAATATGAGCTATCATGGCACAATCTTTTTCTGCCTCAATCTTGGCAGCTCCTGCTTGTGGATCTTCCTTCTCCTCTTTATCCTTTTCCTTAAGAGGACACTGTGTGGCATAATGCCCCATTTCCCCACACCGAAAGCACATGATCTTGGATAGATCTTTCTTCTTCTTCTTTCGTTGCCCTTTTCATGCAAGGGCAGTGTTATCTTCTTCCTCCTTCTTGACCTTTGAACTGCTACTACCATCCTCCAAGTGAATTTTTAGGAGATCTCTCCTCAACTCTTCTTGTTGTAAGGCTGCCCACATTGCTTCCCATCCTGGAAGACTTTCTCTACCCAATATACTTTGGACAAAGACTTGATAATCCTCTAAAACAGAGTTCAGCGTGACCCTTACTAGCTCTGAGTCTCTAGGAGCAGATCCTACTACAGACATTTGATCTCGGTTTTCCTGAATCCGAGACAAGGAGTTAAAACGCTCTCTCTTCTTCATCTTGATATTCCACATCTTCTCTTCAAGGTACATCTTCTGCTGCTCGAAAGATCCTTGGTATAGCTTTTCCAGCCCTACCCACATTTCTCTAGTTGTGGCCTTTGCTGCTATGTGGGGTACGATATGTTCCTTCACTCCATCTAAGATCCATCGTTTGGCTCTTGCCATATTCTTATTGAATTGCCTCAGGTGTGCTGCATCAAGAGGTTTTGCAACTGCGTTGTCTATGAGGGCCTTTATATCATGCTCATCAAGGAGAAATTCTATCCTTGATTTCCAAATAACATAGTTGGAGGCACCCTCCAATCTATCTTGGTCATGTAGTCCATTGCTGGCCATCTCCTCAACTTTGTCGAAGTATTCCTCTAACCCCCTGCTCAGCTAGACTTACGCACTCCTCAAGGAGTAAGTCACTGCTTCTGCTGTTGCACGAGAAAAACTGAGTTTCTTTGAGTAATAAACCCTATGAGGTCAAGAAATCCCCAACTGTGTTTTCAGAATTTTCTGACGCTTATGCACCAGCTCTTACTGTTGTGCAGTAACTGCGTACTTCAGATACGCTAATCTGCTACGCTGCCTCTTCTGCAACTGAAAAAACTTACCCCTCTCTCAACTCTCTCAGAGGGAGCCTTTTCTGCACTAAAATGCCCTCCTGGCCTGGATAGCGTAATTTTCTGGGAGGGTCTACTGCTGATTACGCAGATCCCAGACTCTTCAGTGTTGATCTGTTGGTTCAGTTGTGTTACACCTACACTACAGCTTGAATAAGCTCTGATACCATGTGAAAAATCCTAGATCCGGATTCCTACTGCAACAAATCTGAATTACTTCTTCTATTATGTTACATAATTATTTCATTAATGTGAAATATCAAAGTAATTTTTGAAGCAGTCTACACAAATAATGTCGCGGAGATAGATCTAAGTGCTGAAACAATCTGAACAAAATACAATGCAAAACATCCACATGTGACACAGTGGTTTTTTGGACTAAGTCCCCGGAAAAACCCGACTTGGGAAAATCGGTGCGGCAGATCTAAGGGTTTGTATTATTAAGCAGCAAAATCTTGAATACAACTAGGGTGCCCACATCCGGCAAACCCTTTAGAGAAATCTAAACAGCAAAAATAATTGTGAGATATACCTCACTCTGCAAGTCTCCAGCTGATCAAAAACAGTGTTGGTGAAGCCCTCACTGCCTCTGCGTGATTGCCTACACTGGATCTGCGTAAGCATACGTGGGCAACCTTAAGGAACTGTGTCACCCCTCTCTGCAACTGATCGTGTTGATCTGAAGCTAGATTTTGGCCCTCCTGGCTCGAAACCCCGGCCTCTAGCTTTCTCCGGACTAACTCCAAGAGACACTGCGCTAGTTCTGCGTGATTCTCTGTAGGAACCGCGTCACCTCTTCAGAAAACTGCGTTGTCTCTCTTCTGCGTAAATGTCGTCTCACTCTGAAATGTATTCTTGGTCCAACTGACCAATCTCTGCTTCTGCCCCTCTCTAGATCTGATCACTGAATCACAATCACTTAGCAAACCCTGCCCTAGTGATTTTATCCTTGATCAAAAGTTGTGTCTCCTCACACAAATTCGAAAATGCTCAATGGCTCAAGTCTCACAACGTATTTTCCATAGGCCCCTCACCCTCCTTATATTCTTCTGTTGAGCCTTTAATGGCCAATATTAAATCATAATCAAGGGCTAAGATTAACTTGGAGGTGATCCATGACTTTATCTAGAAGATTCACACTTAGTTTAATTAATACCCTTTAATTAATTAGTTTCCCTAAGTTTAGACTTAGGAAAACATTAAAAAATGATTAATTAATTTAATTAAACCATCTCTAAGTGGAATTTTCCAAAACCATTTCCGGCTTTTGTGGAATACATGTGTCCTAGCCTATATACAAAGTTACAAGGCTAGAGCACATCCGATGCTACCATAAATCCACAGTTTTCCCTTTCTCTTCTTGTTGTAAGTCATTTTAGGACAATCTCTCTTAAAGTGTCCAAAATTTTTATAGCCATAACGTTGAATCTTTGGCATCTCCTTCTTTGACTTCTTGTGTTTAGAGCCAACCTTATTCTTTCCTTTGTTCTTGAAACAAGTTGCAAGTGCTTGAGAAGCTTCTTCCTTCTTATCTCTTGACATAAGCCTATATTAATCTTGAGCACAAGAGGTCCACAGTTGTTAAAAATGACGGAGCTTCCTTCCAGCTACTTGTACCTGCTGCAAATGCATCACATGATCTAGGTAGACCATTGAGTGTTGTAGTCACAAGGTTATTCTCATAAATAGATTTTCCAATTGCTTTAGTTTGATCCTTTCTTTATGAAATCCTTACAAAATATGAAGCTACGGTGTCATCATTCCTCATTGTCACATCACAAAGTTAATTTTTTAGACTCATGGCTTGACCAACATTCTTGATAGTGAATAGATTAGTTAGGGCATTGTACATCTTCTTGAAAGTATCAAGCTTTGCAATGTAGGGAATGAGATGATCCTTGATGGAGTTGTGAAAATTTCCGAATCTAAGTTACAGAAATCCTACTGCAAAAATCTTATTTACATTACCTATTTGTTTTCATTAAATTAACAAGTTATTTTCTGAATACATCAAGAAAATATTAATGTAAATACACTACAGCCTACACAAATAGACAGCTCAATTACTGAAAAATAAATGAGGCATTCAGACGAAGGACACACTTATTTTCGGACAAACGTCCTCAGAAAAACCAATGTGGGAAAACCAGTGCAGCAGATCTCAAGGTTTATATTATTAAGCAACAGTAATCTGAGTACATCTAGGGTGCCATAATCCGGCTCACCCAACAGAGAATATCCTTGGCAGATAGAAAAATTCGTGAGTTTTACCTCACACTACAAAGTCCCGATTAATCCGGATCAGAAACTGGTGAAACCCCAGCTGCCTCTGCGCAATAGATGCGTAGACCTGTGTGGGTCTAGCTGAAGACTATGTCACCCCTTCTCTGCATTGATCTGCCTCTCAGAAAATCGAGTTTTAGCGTTGCCACCGTAGAAACCTTGATCTCCAGCAATTTCTGCACTGTCCCTTGGAGCCATTACACAGCCCCTGCGTGGACCTGTCACCCTCTCTAGGGTCTGCATCACCTCTCCTGGTGGTTGCGCTAATTCATCTGTGTCTATACTGCCTCTACAATGTACTCTTGGTCCTTCGACCACCAACTACTTCTGCCCCTCACTGCTGGGCTGAATCACTCAGATCTAATCTTCGTCCGAGCACTACTCCGTCAAAAGTATTCGATCTCTAGATTCAAACTCTGTGTGTGTTCTCCAACTGGCCCTCAAGCCATCCTTTATACTTTTCCTGTTGGTGAATCAACGACCGTGATCTAATCTCTAATCGATGGCTAAGATAAGAAAAGACTTGATCTTCCTCACTTAGAATATTCTCACCCATATTTAAATTAATTCACATTAATTATTTTAATTCCCTAAGTTTTAACTAAGGCTCCATTAAAAATAATTAATTATTTGAATAACTTAAGCTCCAGGTGGAATTTCTCCAAATGATTTCTGGGTCTTGGAGATCTCGTGTTCTAGCCCCTCCACAAAATTTCGAGCTAGAGCACATCTGATGCTACCCAAAAATCAACACTCCCTCTTAGCAAGGAATGTGCTCTAGCAATACTTCTCACCAGAAGCATCACTCTGATCCACCACATCCGTCCTCTGCGCTGCTGATGCTCGACCTATTGCCCTTCATCCACTGCACTGGTTCTATCTGTAATGTTGCCCATGGCTTTGCCATCGTCACTGCCACATTTGTACTGCAACTCCCTCCCAAAGTGTTGCATCATGCTGCCCATAGCACTACCACTGCTAACTGTTGCATTGCAACTCAGTTGCTGAGAGTTAAGCAACTAAAAACCTCCCAAAACTAACATACTGGTCAATCTGAATACTCCTCGATGTTGGAGCTACCTCTGTTGCTAATCTACGCTGACCCTCTGATGACAGTGCGTTGTTGTTGCTCTACATTGCGTTGTTGCTGCTCTGCATTGCGCTGCACCACTGTGCAATGCGTTGCTACTGTTGCCTCTGCTCTGCGCTGCTTCAGACTTCGGCACTATTGCTCCATCATCCCTGCATCAACTGACACTCGTCATTCTACTACTGTTATTAATGGATTTCGTAGCCGTATGTGATCCAAGAGTTTGGGCACCTCAAGGATTCAACCCCTTTTACTGCAGTTTAAGAACTACAAATCAATGTCGCCCCACCTCTTCTCTCAAGGCACATGAGCACTTACTATCATCATCATCCCCATCATGATCCTTCGCTGCAGCAGCATTCGAGTCAGATTCTTCTTTGCCCTTCTTCTTCAGAGGGCATTATGTGGTGAAATGTCCCAATTCTCGACACCTGATGCATCTGACCTCCAAGAGGTCATTCTTCTTCCTTCTTTGCTACCCATGTTGTCCCTTAGATACGAGAGCCGCATCTTCCTCTTCCTCCTTGATTTTGATACCCGTGTTGCTGCTTCTAGCGTTGGTCAACTTTTTGATCTCTTCCTGTCAAAGAGCTGTCCACATCTCCTCCCAGTTTGAAAGAGCGGTCCTGCCCAAAATACCTTGGGCAAAGGTTTCCCAGCCTTCACTGATTGCATGCAGGGTAGTCCTGACTATAAGTGCATCATTTGGTGTCGCCCCCATGGAAGCTAGCTGATCTCGGATCGCTTGCAATTTGATAAGGAAGGGGTTGATCTCTTCTCCCTTCTGCATCTGAAACAGTCTCAGCTAATTCTCAAGAAATATCTTCTGCTGGACGGAAGATCCCCGATACATAGTGGTCAAGGAACTCTGCAATTCCCTTGTGTCCTTCTCGGCAAAATTTGGGATCACCTTGACTCTGTCCATGATCATGCATTTTGCCTTTGCTTGAGCCTCGTCGTACTTCTTGAGAGGATCAACATCAACAGGAACAACAACTGCATTCAAGACATGATCCTTGATGCGATGTTCATCCAAAACTGACAAGATTCTGGTCTTCCAGATGACAAAGTTGGATGCTCCATCTAACCTGTCCTGATCCCTCAATCCATGTGCGGCCATCTCTGCTCAATAAGAAAATGTCGAACTGGTACTCTTCTCCCTCTTTTGTTGCTGCCCCAGCGAAACTCGAATCTGGGTTTCTATGGCACTAGAAACCCTCTAAGGAAAAAGCTCCCTCTGAAAATCGATTTTCTTTACGAAAATCCTTCTGCCCACTGATGTCGAAACACTCCTCTCTGATCACCCTTTGTTTTTTATCAGCACTGGATCTAGACTTCTTGGAAAGAAGTCTTCTAACGAACTGCTTCCCTCTGCTTTGCCACTACCCCACTAGACATTGTTCTGCACCAACAGAAACAATGCCCCACCGGCAACTCCAGAAGAAAATAGTATTGCTCTTCCAGCCACAACAACCAAATGAATGAGGCTCAAAATCTCTGTGTTGGCTCAGCGAACACTGCACTGCCTCTGCTACAACTACAATGTCACCCTACTTGGCTGATGCAAGTTCTGCGTGAGCTCCTCTGGTGACTGCGCCACCCTTCCTCTGCCTCTTTCTGGTTCAACATTGTCACTCGGGACAACTACTTTCTTGCAACAAATTTTTCTTCGTCTTTTCCCTGATGGCTTCAGATCTACTTGATCTGCAACAACCTCTAATACCATGTGAAAATTTCTGAATCGAAGTTACAGAAATCTGATTTACATTACCTACTAGTTTTCATTAAATTAACAAGTTATTTTATGAATACATAAAGAAAATATTAATATAAATACACTGCAGCCTACACAACTATACAGATCAAGTACTGAAAAATAAATGAGGCATTCAGACAAAGGACACACTTATTTTCGGACAAACATCCTCAGAAAAACCCAATGTGGGAAAACCAGTGCACCGAATCTGAGGGTTTATATTATTAAGCAGCAGTAATCTGAATACATCTAGGGTGCCATAATCTGGCTCACCCAACATAGAATATCCTTGGCAGACAGAAAAATTTGAGTTTTCCCTCACAATGCAAGTCTGGACTGATCCGGATCAAAAACTGGTGAAACCCCAGCTGCCTCTGCGCTGTAGATGCGTATCCCTGCATGGGTCTAGCTGAAGACTGCATCACCCCTTCTCTGTGTTGATCTGCCTCTCAAAAAATCGGGTTTCAGCCCTGCCATCCTAGAAAACCTGATCTCTAGCAATTTCTGGACTGTCCCTTGGAGCCACTACGCAACCCCCGCATGGGCCTTCGTCACCCTCTCTATGGTCTGCGCCATCTCTCTGGTGGTTGTGTTGGTTCCTCCGCGTCTCTGCTGCCTCTTTGTTATGTA
Organism: Pinus albicaulis; assembly: GCA_034641835.2. NCBI lineage: Eukaryota > Viridiplantae > Streptophyta > Pinopsida > Pinales > Pinaceae > Pinus > Pinus albicaulis. The sequence continues at coordinate 932,005,853 of CM076578.1, read as the reverse complement.
CTCTTGGTCCTCCGACCAACAACTGCTTCTGCCCCTCACTGCTACACTGAATCACTCAGATCATATCTTCGTCCGAGCACTGCTCCATTCAAAATAATTCGATCTCTAGATTCAAACTCTCTGTGTGTTCTCCAACTGACCCTCAAGCCTTCTTTTATTCTTTTCCTGTTGATGAATCAATGGCTGTGATCTAATCTCTAATTGAAAACTAAGATTAGAAAAGACTTGATCTTCGTCACTTAGAACATTCTCACCCATATTTAAATTAATTCACTTTAATTATTTTAATTCCCTAAGTTCTAACTTAGGCTCCATTAAAAATAATTAACTATTTGAATAGCTTAAGCTCCAGGTGGAATTCCTCCAAATGATTTCTAGGTCTTGGAGATCTCATGTGCTCTAGCCCCACCACAAAACTTCAGAGCTAGAGCACATCCGATGCTACCCAAAAATCAATAGGAATCCACAATAAGACTTGTGGGAGTAATGTCATCCTCCTTAAACTTCTCCTTTCCTACACTATCTATTGGTTCTACAACTTTCCCTGTCACGATATTCAAAACTTTGATCTTTGCAAGAATAAGATCAATTCTAAGTTTCCAAGCTCTGAAGTTTGAGGCTCCTTCCAAGTTATTCTCAGATTTCATACAGGAAGCCATAGATGAGAATCAACAAGAATGGATTCAACAATAGAATCTCAAAGTAGGGTTACTTCAAAGGTGATCTCAATGTTCCTTTCTTCACCAAAGATCTAATACCATGTTGATTTTCTAAGTGCAATATAGACTAGCACAATATCTCTGACATACTGATAATTACTTTTCATGTTGATCTTCTTTTAAATTATTCCAATAGATCATTCAACAATTATAATTCAAAAATTCAACCATACAAAAACAATAGAGATCACAATGAACAAGAGAAGACAAGATTTACCCTGGAAAAACCAACCAAGGGAAAAAACCCAACAACCTTTTCAATAGAGAAACTCTTATGTTCAACAAGAGACACACCTAGACCTATGGTCAAAGTTGGTCAACCCCTCCAAGTCAAACCTCCCAATCAGATCCAGAATTTCGTTCTATCTGATCTGACCCAAAATTTCGCTCTGCCTAATCTAACCCAGACTTTTAGACCCCTACAACAAAATTGCCCAGAAAAATTGTGAACTAGAAGAGAGACAATCTATCCACACATGCAATCTTGAGAGAGAGAGAGAGAGAGAGAGAACTAATTCATCTTCTTTTTCGTCATACTTGTCCTTCTTGATCTTCGCTGAGATGCCTAGAAAATCTCTTCTTTGTTGAGATTTTGGGGTGTTGGAGTAGCATCGGATGTGTTCTAGCTCCCAAACTTTGTGGAGGGACTAGAGTACAGAAGATCTCCAAGACCCAGAAAGCGTTAGAAGAAATTCCATCAGGTTTAAGAGATATTTAATCAATTAATATTTTTAAGGACCCTAAGTCTAACTTTGGAAAATTAAAAGATTAAAGATAATTAAATTAAACATGTGATGAAAATGACTTAAGTGACGCAGATCAATCAGCTTCTAATCTTAGCCATCGGTTAGGGATTAGATCACAGTTGTTGGTTTTCCAACAAGAAAGATATAAGAGAAGGGCTTGGGGTCAGTTGGAGAACACACACACTAGCAGAGCACTAAAGCTAAGCTGAGATTATAGGGCGTGGTTTGCTAAGAATTTCAGAAGTGTTTCAGCTACAGTGAGGGGATGTATTGGCGAGGTGGATGGTCTAATCTGTAATATTCCCAATTAGCTATAGCTAATTGGAAATATTAATTTTGACCAATTTTGCCTTATTATAGTTGGAGCATGAATAAAGTGAGTGAAATATTAAATAAGTCACTTAGGATAAAGTATTTCCCTAAAGTCCACATCGTATTTGAGGAAGTGGGGCCTAGTGACCAAGTGGACAGTGCAGAGAGAGTAGGACGTAGACCATTTGGGCAGCGTGGGGCCTACCTCAGGCAGTTGAGAGAGGCAGCGTGGGCCAAGGGGCACGTAGGAGATGGTGGGGCCTAGGGTTGAGAGAGGCCCATCGTGATAAAAGGGAGGAGAGTCTCTTCATTTGATCATTCATGTTTATGCATCTTGATCTTGTCATTTCGACTTGGAGCACGCTGGCTGTTTAGCTTGTCTGCAGTATTGTTTAGTACACCGGGTGTCTCCGTTTGGAGATCCCACCCTCAGCCCCAGGAGACTTCGAGTGCTTGCTCAGGTGAGGTATTCTACCATCATTTTTGCAGGAGGATTTGTGGTTGACTTCATTGTGGAGTGGAGCATCTAGGGACTGCGCAGTCTTGAGAGAGAGGACGTAGTTCATCTTGGGAGAGTTTCGGATTGGTGCCATTTTGGAGGATTCGCGCCGGAGGATTGAGCAAGGGGCCAGCCCTTGCCTATTGGAGATATTTGGGAGAGAGGGAGTCCCTATTTTGGAGGTTGTCATTCAACACCAGCGTGGCCCTTGGGAGGATAGCGTAGATCCTGAAGGGAGGCATTTTCGGAGGTCGAGCATTTCAAAAACGCTCTCTGGGCTTTTCTGGGTATTGTGAGTAGAGGCTGATTCCAGAGTATTAGCATTTTCCGAGTAGGGGAGCAGCCCCAAATACTCATTTTGGTTCTAGCAGTTGCAGTAGCACGGTAGTATTTCAACAGTTGGAGTTACAGCAGAGAGCAGCCATTTCCTTTGACATCTTGAGAGTATTCCTACACTTGCCTGGTGCAAGTCGAGGTGCCATCATTCTGATCACCTCTTGTATTTCTTTATATTTCTCAGTATAATAAAATGGCTTAGCCTTCTCTATTTCATGTGTATCTGCTTCATGGCTTGTTTCTAGCACTATATGTCTTGTTGTATGCTTTATATTACTGTCTATTTTCCCTTTGGGATATTACAGTGTTGTCAGAGCACATAGGCTTGGCACAGCCTATGGGGCAAGTTGTCTATGACACTAGGTGAGAAGCCCTACATTTGCTATAGACACAGGAAGTACAGAGATATTGAGCATAGGTTGGAGAATACCTACGGGTACGGGGATCGTATTCCAGTTAGAGACATAAAGGAGGAGGAACCCATGACAGGAGAGAACAAAGATGAGGGGAAGGAACTTGGGGATATGCTCCTCAAGTCAGTACAGGAGCTAACGAGACAGATTGAGGTGATGGGACAGAGATTCACTGTTGCAGAGGCTAGGTAGCATGAAACCCCAAGGGGTTTCCAAATTGGTGAGGGATCAGGCACATCCCACCATTTGCAGGAGCACGATGCCACTCAGCACATGGCATCTCATGCACCCACACGTTCCACTATGCCCACTTTTCTGGCTGCAGACACAGGGGCAGGAGCACAACAGGAGCAGGAAACTGGCCACATGGGTGATTACTTTGCTGAGTACCGGGCATACGGGCAGGAGTTCAGGGATGCCCTCTCATTTCGTGATTTTGTCCAGCTCAAGCGGGACAGCAGACCCCGCGACCATCATAGGGGACACCGACATTATCACGACGGCGACACTCAGCGTACGATGAGCAGGTTCCATTTGCCTATGTTTGATGGTTCATCAAACAGTTCGGCAAAGGCTTGGGTGGAGAAGCTGGACATATACTTCCAGCGTAACCAGATGGCGAAGACCGAAGCCATCAAGGTAGATTCACTACACTTTGAGGGCGAGGCCCATGATTGGTGATTTCATGGATTGACTACACTAGGACACTCAGCAGTGACCACTTATGCTGAGTTCACACAGAGGGTAGTGGAGAGATTCGATTGAAGGGATCCGGAGGAGCATTTCGTTGAGCTGACTAAGCTCAAACAGACAGGGAGCCCAGACACTTACATCTCAGATTTCCTGAGACTCTCGGTGATGGTACCAGATCTATCCGCGGCACGGATGATCTACATGTTCATTGATGGGCTAGCAGCGCCGCTTCGGGGATTGGTCAGGTCCACTAGACCGACCACACTCCATGACATAGTTAGCAGGGCACAGGACTTGCAGGATGCCTTACCTCGGACCAGGATGCCTTACCCCCAGAGACAGGCTTTCCAGCCTAAAGGGAAGGATATGATGATTCTGCCTCCAAAGGGGAATCAGGGTAGAGGACAGCTGGATGATGATGCTAGGAGGGAGTTGAAGAGGAAGAGATTGTGTTTCACCTGTCAGGAGCCATGGGCACCAGGACACAGATGTGCTGCTGGCAAAGCACATTATATCGAGGTCTTCTCTGAGAGCAGTGGGGAAGATGATGAGTATGATGACGTGGGGGTAGGGGGCAGCCATACAACGTAGGAGCATTTGCCACCTCCACCACCAGGAGCAGGAGGTGCAGCCTTTGCACCTACCAGAGGGACCCTTGCAGCATTGCGTGGAGTTCCCAAGTATCTGACGCTGCGCGTCCAAGGTACAATGCGGGGGCAGCGAGTATCAATACTGGTGGACAGTGGGGCAACCCACAACTTCATCAATGCACAGGTGGTAGAGCGGAGAGGCATACAGACAGAGAGCTTCGATGGGTTTTCAGTGTTGCTCCCAAGAGATCAGACTATGCAGTGTGCCAGATATGTTCCAGTGCTGGCAGTGACGATAGGCACTTACACAGTGACTGACCACTTTTTCGTGGTTAACATACTGGATACCAATGTGGTATTAGGAGTACAGTGGCTGATCACTCTAAGGAAGGTCACCACAGATTGGGAGGCCTTGGAGATGGAGTGGGATGACAAGAAGACCGGGAAGCATGAGAAGATACGGGGCATGCACACTTACCCACCTCAGACAGTTTCCGCTCACCGGATGGAGGCGGACTTCCGAAAGGGAGACATAGAGTGGGCAGTAGAGCTATGTGCATCAGAGGCAGAGACTACCGGGCAGACAGTTCATCCAAAGGTACAAACCATCCTTGACAAGTATGCCGCGGTGTTTTGGGAGATACCGACAGGAGAGCCACCGGATCGGGGATTTGAACATAAGATTGAGCTAGAGCAGGGCATACAGGTCGTCATTACCACACCCTATAAGCACCCCAAGGCCTATCGGGACGAGATCGAGCGGGCTATCCACGAGCTATTAGCTCTTGGACACATTCGGCCTAGCACCAATCCTTTCGCTTCTTCGGTAGTGTTGGTGAAGAAGAAGGACGGCACATTGAGGATGTGCATTGATTACAGGGCCCTGAACAAAAATACCATGAAGAACAGGTACCCTATTCCACGGATTGACGAACTGATGGATGAGTTGAGAGGGGCACAGTTCTTCTCAAAGATTGATTTGAGATCCGGGTACCATCAGATTCGCGTGAGGGAACAAGACATTCCCAAGACCGCTTTTAGGTGCCACTATGGCCATTTTGAGTTCTTGGTGATGCCCTTCAGGTTAACCAATGCACCAGCCACCTTCCAGTCATGTATGAACCACATTTTCCGCAGCCACCTGAGGAAGTGTGTGTTGGTCTTCTTTGATGACATATTGATATATAGCAAGACATGGGAGGAGCATCTCTAGCACATAGAGGCAGTGTTGCGTATTTTGGAGGAGCAGCAGTTTTATGCTAAGCTCTCCAAGTGCATGTTTGGGTTGATAGAGATGCTATACTTGGGACACATCATAGGGGTGGACGGAGTGAGGGTCCACGAGGAGAAGATCAGGGCCATCAGGGATTGGCCAGAGCTGAGAAACGTGGCGGAACTTCGGGGGTTTGTAGGTATCTACACCTACTACAGGAAGTTCGTTAAGGGTTTCTCTCAACTTGTTGCACCCCTTACAGATCTAACGAAGAAGGGGGCATTCAGTGGGACAGACACAGCGCAGCGAGCCTTTGACAGGCTCAAGGAGGTGATGAGCAGCTGTCCAGTGCTAGCATTACCAGACTTCATGCAGCCATTCGTTCTAGAGTGTGATGCATCAGGAGAGGATAGGCCAATGCAGGGAGGCCACCCTATAGCTTTTTAGAGCCGGAAGTTCCTACCACATGAGCGGTTGTATGCCATATACGACAAGGAGATGCTGGCCATCATGCATGCATTGGCCAAATTCCAGCAGTACCTGGTAGGTAACAGGTTTAGGGTGAGGACTGACCACAACAGCCTTAGGTTTTTCTTAGAGCAGAAACAGCTACAGGAGAGGCAGCAGAAGTGGGTCAGCAAGATCCAAGCCTACGCCTTTAACATCGAGTATGTCAAAGGGAAGAACAATGTGGTGGCTGATGCACTTTCACGCAGACTAGCCACGTTGTCCCTGATGAGTTTGGACGCAGATTGGAGAGCTCGACTATTGGTGGAGTACTCCAAGGACAGGATTGCTTGTGAGGTTTTAGATGGGCAGGTGACAAATGACAGATATAGGGTGATGGATGAGATCATCTACTACAGGGACAGGATCTTCTTGACTGAGGGCTCTTACCCCAAGAAGAAGATATTGCGGGCTTCTCACGATTCACCATTGTTTGGCCATCAAGGGTTTACCAAAACCTACAGGGCCATCAGAGAGAGGTTCTCATGGAAGGGCCTCAAGGAGGACATACTCCAGCATGTCAGGGAGTGCGAGCTTTGTCAGCGCAACAAGGGGGAGATGAACCATCCGGCAAGTTTGTTGTAGCCTCTTCCCATTCCAGAGAGGAAATGGGAGAGCATCTCGATGGATTTCACCACAGGGTTGCCCATGGTGCAGGGCAAGGACTGTATTTTCGTCGTCATTGATCCACTGACGAAATATGCGCATTTTTTTGCCATATCCGCACATTATACAGCAGCACAGGTGGCAGAGCTATTCTTCAGGGACATCTTCAGGTCACATGGTCTTCCCAAGACCATTGTCAGTGACAGGGATAGCCGCTACATGGGCAGGTTTTGGCAGGAGCTTTTTCGGTTGGTGGGGACAGAGCTGACACTGAGCACTAGCTACCAACCACAGATAGATGGGCAGACAAAGATAGTTAACAAGTGGCTGGAGGGCTACTTGCGTAACTATGTTAGTGAGCAGCAGAGAGCATGGCTGAAGTGGCTGCACCTAGGAGAGTATTGCTACAACAACACACATCACATGACCATCGGTATGTCTCCGTTTTACGCATTATAGGGTTATCATGCTTTATCTTTTGTTGATGTGATGTTTGGTGCCAGCAAGGCTCCGAGAGCCAAGGACTGGATCCAAGAGAGTAAGGACATCCTCCGAGCTCTCAAGGATAACATGGCTACAGTGCAAAACCAGCAGAAGCTGTATGCCGACAGGGGTTGGGTGGAGAGACATTTTGAGGTAGGGGACTTGGTCTACCTACGTTTGCAGCCATACTGACAGTCTACTCTAAAGCAGAAGGGAGCTGAGAAGCTCAAGCCCCGTTTTTATGGGCCTTACAGGGTGATACGCAGAGTTGGGCAGGTTGCTTATGAGTTGGAGCTACCCCAGGGCAGCAAGACTCATAACATCTTTCACGTATCATGCCTGAAGAAGGCACTAGGACAGCAGGTGACAGTGACAGGGGAGCTTCTGCCTACAGATGATGAGGGGCACTTGGTGCTACAGCCAGAGGCCATTATTGATACCCAGGAGAGACAGTTGTGGAGCAGGACAGTCTGGGAATTCTTAGTGAGGTGGAAGAATTTGCCGGATGAGGATGCCACTTGGGAGAGTGAGAGGATCTTGCAGCATCCATCACTACAATTGCTTGAGGTCAAGCAACATTTTTCCGAGGGAGACTGTAATATTCCTAATTAGCTATAGCTAATTGGAAATATTAATTTTGACCAATTTTGCCTTATTATAGTTGGAGCATGAATAAAGTGAGTGAAATATTAAATAACTCACGTAGGATAAAGTATTTCCCTAAAGTCCACATCGTATTTGAGGTAGTGGGGCCTAGTGACCAAGTGGACAGCGCAGGGAGAGGAGGACGTAGACCACGTGGGCAGCGTGGGGCCTACCTCACGCAGTTGAGAGGGGCAGTGTGGGCCAAGGGGCACGTAGGAGATGGTGGGGCCTAGGGTTGAGAGAGGCCCATCATGATAAAAGGGAGAAGAGTCTCTTCATTTGATCATTCATGTTTATGCATCTTGAGCTTGTCATTTCGACTTGGAGCACGCTAGCTGTTTAGCTTGTCTGCAGTATTGTTTAGTACACCGGGTGTCTCCGTGTGGAGATCCCACCCTCAGCCCCAGGAGACTTCGAGTGCTTGCTCAGGTGAGATATTCTACCATCATTTTTACAGGAGGATTTGTGTTGACTTCATTGTGGAGCGAAGCATCTAGGGACTGCGCAGTCTTGAGAGAGAGGACGCAGTTCATCTTGGGAGAGTTTCGGATTGGTGCCATTTTGGAGGATTCGAGCCAGAGGATTGAGCAAGGGGCCAGCCCTTACCTATTGGAGATATTTGGGAGAGAGGGAGTCCCTATTTTGGAGGTTGTCATTCAACACCAGCATGGCCCTTGGGAGGATAGCGTAGATCCTGAAGGGAGGCATTTTCGGAGGTCGAGCATTTCAGAAACGCTCTCTGGGCTTTTCTGGGTATTGTGAGTAGAGGCCGATTCCAGAGTATTAGCATTTTCCGAGTAGGGGAGCAGCCCCAAATACTCATTTTGGTTCCAGCAGTTGCAGCAGCACGGTAGTATTTCAACAGTTGGAGTTACAGCAGAGAGCAGCCATTTCCTTTGACATCCTGAGAGTATTCCTACATTTGCCTGGTGCAAGTCGAGGTGCCATCATTCTGATCACCTCTTGTATTTCTTTATATTTCTCAGTATAATAAAATGGCTTAGCCTTCTCTATTTCATGTGTATCTGCTTCATGGCTTGTTTTTAGCACTATATGTCTTGTTGTATGCTTTATATTACTGTCTATTTTCCCTTCGGGATATTACATAGTCCCAGGCCAAGAGTACAACGAGGGCAAAGAAGGAGCATACCAGGGCAGTGCAGAGGCTCCTAGGCCAAGAGTACAACGAGGGCAAAGAAGGAGCATACCAGGGCAATGCAGAGGCAGCAGCGACGCAGAGCAGCCAAGAGCCCAGCAGCGTCAGCGCAGAGGTAGCAGGAGGCCAGGAGGGCTGATGCATGCCCAGTTAGGGCAGCGCATGGGCAGCGTAACCCCTTCTAGGGTGACGCATGCCCTTCCAAAGCAGCGCAGAGGCTGACACAGGCCAGGAAGGCTGATGCAAAGGGCTTCAAAGCAGCGTTGGGGTTTCCAGGGACGAAAAGGGGCTAAGTTCTATAAATCCCATTTGAGGATGTGAGTCAGTCAAATTTTCTGTCTCCAAGATAGAGGTATTGCTGCCGTTTATATTTCTTTGTCGGGTTAACCAGTTTGGTGCCCAGATTTGTTGTACTTAGAATCTTCATAATAATAAAAACCCTCCAGAAGCTAGCAACGCTGGTTTTCTGGCATTGGGTTTTTCTGGGGACATTTGTCCAGAAAATCCTTGTGTGTCACCTTGTCTATGAGCATGTTATTTAGTACTTGATCTGTATGTGTAGGTTGTTAAATGTATTTACTTCGATGTTAATGCTGAATTTTTCAGATTAATAACTTATGTAAGTAGGAGAATTAAATCAAGATTTAACAATAGGGTTTTTGTTTAGTAAATTCAGAATATCACATGGTATCAATGACAGGTTGCAGTTCAAGCCAGATCTTCAGCAAGACGACTAAAGAAATCTGTGTTACAAAAAGCAACAGCAGTAGCACATAAACCGGAGAGGGCAGCGCAGCAGCAGAAGGACGCAGAGGCAGCAAGAGCCACGTAGGGGTTGACGCAGAGACAGCGCAGAGTCCTCCAAAAGGACGCAGGAGAAGCCCGCGCTGCGTAGTCGCTACGCAGAGGCTGCGTTGAGCCAGTCTGCTCACGCAGAGGCCAGCCAAGGTGACGCAGTCCAGAATTTGATTATTGCGTAGAGTGTCATGAACCAGAAGCTCAGTTGCAGATCTTCAGCAGTTGTTGGTGGGGTGAAGATTATGCTGGCGCAGAATTAAGCCTAAGCTAAGCGGACAAAGAGCGGGAGAAGAACAACTTCTTAGTAGACTTCATTGCCAAAGAAATCTGAAGATCGATCTTAGGGTGATCGAAGAGAGCTGGTTCGTTGTGGTTGGCAGATGTCCAAGGAGGAAATCAATTATCAGAGGGAGTAGACGGTGCCTTTCTCGCCAAGGACCCCAAATCTGAATCTCTAGCAGAGATAGGAGGATGTGTTCTGACAAAGTTATGAAAAGATGGTGCCAAAAGGACTGCATGATCAGAATAGGTTGGCTGGCCTATCCAACTTTGTTATCTGGAAGGCCACAATCCTGGTAGTCCTGGAGGCATATGGCTTGAGGGAGCATGCAGAGAAAGTCTTGGCTACACCGACTGATTCGAAACTCCTGGCAGAACATAATGAAGTAGTGGCACATGCCAAGCGCTTCATCATGGACGGGGGTAAAGATCATTTGGTACCACACATAGCCGAGTAGACAACGGCTCATGAGATGTGGTAAGCTTTAACCACATTGTATCAAGGGAAGTCCGTCCAGAGGAAGATTCTTATGGAGAACCAGCTGAGGTTATTTGTGATGTCCAACGGAGAGGAAATCGATCCTTTCCTATTCAGACTAAAGTCAATTCGGGATCAACTGACTGGCATGGGGGTCAAGGTGGATGATGATGATCTAGTGAAGACTACTCTCAATGCAGTCACAGAGGACTGGATAACATTTGTGCAAAGTCTTTTGGGCAGAGTGGACCTTCCTAACTGGGACAATATGTGGACTATCCTCCGACAAGAGGAGATCCGCCGAATGACCAAGAGGCAGTACAGCATCGGTTCGAGTAAGGTGAGAAAGGAGGAAGAGGAAGATGCAGCCCTGACATCAAAGAAGCAGCAAGAGAAAAAGAAGCGTGATCTGTCAAAGATCAAATGTTTCCAATTTGGCGAACTTGAACACTTCGCCAGCAATTGTCCTCAAAGGAAGAAGGTCGAGGAAGCTTCTAGTTCCAAGGCTATTGTAGCAGACGATCGCTCCGATGATGACGTAGCCATGAGTGCTCATGAACCAGAGAAGTGGGGCGATATTGATCTGTAGAGCAGCTACAGAGTGGTGGCGGGATCCTCAAGTTAACCCTTCTCTTGGATCACATACGAGCTACGAGAGCCTTAATACAATAGCGGGACAAGTGGAGCAGTGGGTTCAGAAGATCAAGAATGGAGTAGAGGCAGAGGTTGACATGCTGAAGAGGGAGCAGTGTAGTGCAAATGCAGTGGTAGCGTAGAGGGCAAGAGCGCAGTGCAAATTCAGCAACAATGTAGAGGGCAAGAGCGCAGAGGAGGTATGCTTACTCAGTGCAAAGCTGCAGCGACACAGTAGCCTCCAGAGGACAGCATAGAGTAGCAGCCTATGGAGCTTCAGTGATGAGATGCAACCCAACTAACTTGTATGTCAAAGATTGAGTGAGGGTCCTTCAATTTCTTACTCTCAGCAACTGAGTTGCAGTGCAGCAATTGGTAGCACGATACAACAATTTGAGAGGGAATTGCAGTACGGATGTAACAGTGACGGTGGCAGAGTCATGGGCAACAGTACAGAGAGCAGCAGCAGCGCAGTGATGTAGGGCAATAGGCCTAGCATCAGCGTAGAGACCAACACTAGAGATCAGGGCAAAACTTCGGGGTGAAGTGTTTTGCTATAGCACTTTCCTCACTAAGAGGGACTGTTGAGATTTTAGGATGTTGGGGTAGCATCAGATGTGCTCTAACTCCCAAACTTTGTGGACGGACTAGAGTACATAAGATATCCAAGACCCAGAAAGTGTTTGAAAATTCCATCAGGTTTAAGAGATATTTAATTAATTAATTTTTTTAATTAAGGACCCTAAGTCTAATCTAGGAAAATTAAAAGATTAAAGTTATTAGAATTAAACATGTGATGAGAATGACTTAAGTGATGCAGATCAAGCAAATTCTAATCTTAGCCGTCGATTAGAGATTAGATCACGGTCGTTGGTTTTCCAACGAGAAAGGTATAAGGGAATGGCTTGGGGTCAGTTCGAGAACACGCACACTAGCAGAGCACTGAAGCTAAGCTGAGATTCTAGGGCATGGTTTGCTAAGAATTTCAGAAGTGTTTCAGTTGCAGTGAGGGGCAGTATTGGCGAGGGGGGTGGTCTAGTCCCAGGACTAGAGTACAACGAGGGCAGAAAAGGAGCATACCAGGGCAGTGCAGAGCAAACAAGAGCCGAACAGGGGCAGCGCAAAGGCAGCAGGAGGCCAGGAGGGTTGACGCAGGCCTAGTTAGGGCAACGCAGGGGCAGCTTAACCCCTTCAAGGGTGACGCAGGCTCTTCCTGAGCAGTGCAGAGGCTGTCGCAGGCCAGGAAGGCTGACGAAGAGGGCTTCAAAGCAGCGTTGGGGTTTCTAGAGGCCGAAAAGGGGCCGAGTTCTATAAATCCCGTTTGAGGGTATGAATTCGTCAGAATTTCTGTCTCTAAGATAGAGGTATTGCTGCCGTTTATATTTCTCTGTTGGGTTAACCAATTTGGTGCCCATATTTGTTGTACTTAGAATCTGCATAATAATAAAAACCCTCCAGAAGCTAGCAGCATCGGTTTTCCTGCATTGGGTTTTTCCGGGGACATTTGTCCATAAAATTCTTATATGTCACTTTGTCTATGAGCATGTTATTCACTACTTGATCTGTATGTGTAGGTTGTTAACTATATTTACTTCGATGTTAATGCCGAATTTTTAAGATTAATAACATATGTAAGTAGGAGAAGTAAATCAAGATTTAACAGTAGGTTTTTTGTTTAGTAAATTCAAAAATTATCGCATTCTTGAGAAAGTGTGAATCGGTGGTTGAAGAATGATGTTGAGTTGCCTTTATATAGTGGTTCGTTGGGTCAAATGGGTGTGTCCTTTGCTTGGGCTGACTTGACATGGAGGGAGGCTGACTTGACAACTTTGGAGCCAAAAAATACAATTTCAAATTCAAACTTTCTTCTTTTAAAAGTCGCAATGGGACTTTGACTCAGAATAAATATTCTTTTGACTCTAGCATTTAAAATATGCTTTACAACAATCAATACAAGTACATCTAGTGGACAAATATACATTATGAAGACTGACCATAGTTACAAATTTACACACGAGGCTTCTCTTCCAAAATTGGGCGTTGGTCACATAATGTTGTTACCTCCCTAAGTAGGACTTGTTAATCGACTATCCTATTAGGTGTTCCTTGTTGAATTTTGCAGCTATGGTTGGTCCTCATAATTAATGTTTTTCAGCCCTTCAATTATATATAAGACATGTTCTTCATGTCGGCTTTAAAAGAGAATTTTGAATTTTTAAATTATGAATTTTTGCCTCCTAAAACATCAACTTGACCCTCCAATAGTTCAAGTCAGCCCAACTTATAGAGGCATCCATTAGGCCTCCTAGAAGAGCATAAATAAAGGCTTCGACCTCCTCCAAGAGAGAAATTAGATTGTCTTCTGTACAAGAGAATTCAAACCATATGAGGCATAGAATAAGACGAGTATGAGGTGTTCACAAATCCTTTAAGGGCATCATTAGGGCAACTTATTCTTGATTTCTCTTACTTGACATTTACTTGTGATATTATGTTTTTATTTTGTTGATTATGTTAGTGTTCTTATCATCAAATAAATGCCAAAAACATGAAGATCACAACCATAAAATGAGCACCAGATGTAGGCACTTAGCAAGGGAAAAACCCCTCTCTAGAGGAAAACCCAAAGAAATTATTTTCTTCTTTAGAATCGGATCAAATGAGACAACTAAGACCCTTTGATGAAGACGAAGGATTTCCTTAATCCACCAAGTCAGCCTCGTTGATCAGTCAAACACTAGCTCATTCCTTCATCAGTCAATACAAATTTGCTCCCCAAAAAACGAGTAACCAAGGTCTTTGCTCTGTCATTCTGAAGCTCATATTGTACCTTCGGCCCTGCAACTGCAAGTCTGCAACTTTTTCATTCCCGCAACATATCAAAATACTCATCCTTTTTACACGTGTGAGCTGGGATATTGTCTCCTATTTCATTGTAGTTTTCCTTTCATTCTAGGGATTTCACACACCTTTTCTTCCATTTGTAACTTCAAGTCAAAACTTCCTTGAATTGCCTCCATACTAGGTTGAATGCTTGGGTATATATACTGGTTCGAAGCTACTTTTGGAGGCCGACATGAACAGTGGGCAGGCCGACTTTGATGGTGGAGGAGAAGATGACCCAATTACCTAAAAATGATTTCATTTCTTTGATAGAAAATGCCCAATAAGGGTTTAGACCATAATGCCAAGGACATAGACTCATGACTCAACCCTAAAGGCCTTCAATGGAGGCTTTGACCTAAAAATAAAATAGTAAAGCATGAAACCCATGCTAATAAATCATTTTTATTTTATAATAAATTAACTTTTTCTTTCTTTTAATAAGTACAAGACCCAAATACAATTATGAAAACTGATACTAGTTACATTTCTCAACACTTCCTCCTAACTAGGGAGGTATTCATAATTTTTCAACCGGTACAAGGTTGACCTCAATTTGAAATGTTCTTAAGAAGAGTAGAATAGCATACAGAATGCTTGTGATACCCTCATTGCCAAGGTATCCTCCCAACAGGGACTAAGGTGTCATCTAGGCATTTTCCACTATAGGTACCATCAGGCTACAACCCTGGTATCCATCCAACAACATACCATCTAGTCCTCCATGCCATGACACCAACCGTTATAGGGATCCAGGTATCAACACTAAACTGGAGCTCCAACTGATACCCTCCCTTTGGGATCAAGACATCAATTGAGATCTCAATACTAACCAGTCCACGATGTCCTTGTTGAGAAATTAAGGGCAGCTAGATTAGGGTGATTTCTCTTTCTTTGATAATTTCTTGTGATATTCTTTTACTTAACTTGATATACTTGTAATTAACTTCTTTCACTTGATTATTATGGTGTTCTTATCATCGAACAACTACCAAACTATGAAGATCAAAAGAACAAGAGGACACAAAATATAGGCTACTAGCAAGGGCCAGAAACCTCTACTCTTGAGAGGAAAACCCACAAGAATTCTTCTCTTCTTATAGAATATTCAAATTACGAATTCCAAGACCTAAGACCCTTGACAAAGACCCCTCCAAGACCAAGTCAGCTTCTCCTTTTGATGAGATTTTTCTTCACAAAGTCAAACTGCTCCACAACAGCTACAACTTCTCCTTCGACCACAATTTCAGACCTGCAATTTTTGGCTATAATTCTAGGCCTTCCAGCAAAAACCCTACCTTGCACATGTGGTAAAATATGGTGAATTATGTCTCTTTCTTCCTTCACTTGGGCAATTGCTTCTTCCTTGGTAATTTGGCTAGCAAGATGGTCCTTTTTACACATGTTTTCGACCTCCCTATACTCCTAGAATTTTTCGGTCTAGCTGCAACAATTGACGCATTAACTCCTTTGCATGAGTGAGAGATTGTAGCCCAAAAACTCAGATTTTCGGTTTCACTTTCATCTCCTTGTTTTTCCTTCTTCACTCCTTTTAGGTCTCTTTTTCTTCCTTGATCGAACTTGATTGATGGCTCTTCAAAAGAGGTCGAGCATCTATATATAGAGGCCTTTTTGGAGGTCGAGTTGCCATTCATGAGGTTGACTTGTCATTTGAGGCCAACTTCTCTTCTTGTTGGCCGATTTGGTCTTGGAGGAGGACATTTGACACTTTTGACTTACATAAATTCCCTTGACATAATACATGATGCCCAATGGGGTCTTTCATATATGACAATGACTTAATTGACATCTTGTCTCTATGAAAAACCCTAAAAGCACTCAATGGGTGCTTGGCTTACAAATAAATTAACTTTGAGCATGAAACCCATGCTACAAAAACAATAATAATATTTTTTCTTTCTTTTTACAATATACAAGAATCAAGAGTACATTTCATATTTATGAAGACAAAACCAAGTTACATACTTCAACACTCCCTCTTAACTAGGGAGGTATTCATAATACATACAAGGTACTTGGACATTATCATACTAATGAATTCTCATACGAAGAGTCGGATTGGTAAGCCATCTCATAAGCTATCTTATCAGTTTATATTAGCACATCTCATCATATCAACCAACATTGTCACATAGCAAGGCCTTGACTAACAAACTCTCTCTCCACAAGATTAGTGCACAATGTTGGGGAGACAAATGATTCATAGAAAACTTCATCATTGTCTCTCAAGGCACATACTCCATCCGGATGTTCACAAGGTATGTCCTTCTAGGACCATTCCCATCTTGGATTTACACATCCTCATGGAATTTCCTCTTCGACTACTCTTACCTATCGGATGCCCTACCTCATCCTCAAAGAGTATCGGAATTCAGATGCTTACCCAATCCTCCATTCTTTCTTCATAAAGAAGACAAGAATGATGTGTGTATCTCTCCCTCTTAACTAGGGAGGATCTACTCATTCCTATAAAAGAAATATACCCAAGTTCCCTCTTAACTAAGGTCTTGCCCAAGCTCCCTCTTAACTAAGGACTTGTTACCAACAACAACTATCTGCTCGTTGGTGGAGATCATGGTACTATCAGCTGCTTGAAGGGCTCCCCATGCTACAAAAACAATAATAATATTTTTTCTTTCTTTTTACAATATACAAGAATCAAGAGTACATTTCATATTTATGAAGACAAAACCAAGTTACATACTTCAACACTCTCTCTTAACTAGGGAGGTATTCATAATACATACAAGGTACTTGGACATTATCATACTAATGAATTCTCATACGAAGAGTCGGATTGGTAAGCCATCTCATAAGCTATCTTATCAGTTTATATAAGCACATCTTATCAACCAACATTGTCACATAGCAAGGCCTTGACTAAAAAACTCTCTCTCCACAAGGTTAGTGCACAATGTTGGGGAGACAAATGATTTATAGAAACCTTCATCATTGTCTCTCAAGGCACATACCCCATCCGGATGTTCACAAGGTATGTCCTTCTAGGACCATTCCCATCTTGGATTTACACATCCTCATGGAATTTCCTCTTCGACTACTCTTACCTATTGGATGCCCTACCTCATCCTCAAAGACTATCAGAATTCAGATGCTTACCCAATCCCCCATTCTTTCTTCATAAAGAAGACAAGAATGATGTGTGTATCTCTCCCTCTTAACTAGGGAGGATCTACTCATTCCTATAAAAGAAATATACCCAAGTTCCCTCTAAACTAGGGTCTTGCCCAAGCTCCCTCTTAACTAAGGACTTGTTACCAACAACAACTATCTGCTCGTTGGTGGAGATCATGGTACTATCAGCTGCTTGAAGGGCTCCTCCTTTCTGCATCATGTCATGGATGAACTTCAAATTCTTTATCATGGAGCCATCTTCTTCACGAACTTCTTCATAGGGCATTGACCATCTTCTCCATCACTTCCTTTCAACGAAACATAGTGATGAACCAATAGTAATGTCATCCTTCTATTCATCGGAAAGTGACCTTCTAGTCCACATTTGGCTATTCTTCATACACCTACCTCTTCCAAGTCATGTTTCTTTCAGGATCTTCCATCCAATCTTATGAGTACTAGTTGTAGGTGACTTCTACAACCCTTTTTCGATAGCCATGTTTCAACCTAACCAAATGCTTTCTTGCAAAAGTAAAAAATGAACATCAAATCAACATTACCTCTTTATGATGGCCCTTCGTCATGACATCTGCTACTTGCAACATCAACATCCTTTCGCAAATTATATGAATCCATCTACAAAACATACACTACCAAGGTTCTCCTTCTCCAACATACATATCAGGCTCTTCATAACTTCTTCATGGAGATGTCATAGCTGATCCTTCTTGTTATAAAAAAGACAATCAAATGCCTCTATAGTGTTTATATACAAATATGTCAAGAAAGACATAGAGACAACCTGCCAACTATTTGATATAACTTGGTTACTTGTTGATTCAAAATAGCATAAGAAAATTACTTAAAAAAAAAAAAATCAAAACAACTGATTAACATTAAAAAGTTAATATAAATTCAATTTATGTTAAAGACTGGAAATAAAATATTTCTAAAAACCAAACCATTCAAAAACAATAGACAGATCGAGAAACAGATTCATATTATTTCATGGTAAAAATATACACAAGCCATAAACATATATAATTATATTAATACTCAAAAATTTTAATTACAAAAACTATATAAAATACTAAATAACTGACAGATCCATAAGAAATGTTATTTTAAAGATAATACTAATTCATAATAGATTTCATTCAATATCAGCGATTATAAATATCTCCTCCATTTGACACCACTGTTTCCGATGGCTTTCATGACATGCATATACAATCCCTGTTTATCTAAAATATGTTTCCGCTGAAAAAACCCCAATACTCAAACTGGGGCAAACATATATATATATATATATATATATATATATATATATATATATATATATATATATATCGTGACAACTTCCACCTGAAATCAATACTCAAAAGAACAACACAACAGGGCAGTCCATTTTTCATTGAAGTACTACAAGGTATACATATACGCACGAGCATTCAGAAGTGATAGACAGAAAGGCAAGTTCTAGATGTTTAGCACAGACAATTTGACGATATCTATGAAGTTCTTCATTTGCTTGGTTTCACTAAGAGAAATCAATTTCTCTAGAATAGATGTGGAGTTGGTAAATGAAAACAGACCAGATCTTCTGCTGGATGGGTGTGAAGAAAAAATATATAGAAATTATATGCATCTTTGCAACTTACCTGCGAAATCCAGAGAAGGAAACTATGGACAGCCATGGAATATGTTGCTTTCTTGAACGTTTATCATATCCAACACCGATCAACGTCCTTCATATCCCTAGAAAGTCCGTTTGAGGTGGTTTCAAACTAAACATCCACAGAAGACTCTGACTCCCTGCTACTAAACTTCTACAAAAATCTTTGACTCTAAGGTGGTTCATAACCTGTGCTCAGGGTCAGTTTAACCCACATGGACTCTTAAAATCGATTGACATGGGGACTTTTCGATGGGGTTGATGTTGTGATGCTTTTTAGATCTTCCAATGGAATTGTTCCAGTATAACACTTCCATCCCTTCACAGATTTCTAAGAAACAGTTTGAACATGATGCTTTTACATTAATTTAAAAATTCAATGTCTGTGATAATTGGATGCATTTTAAAGTCTCAAATAAATGTTTAAGCGGGATGGCTCAACAGTTATCTTACCTATTCAATGGATAGATTATTAGCTTGGATGTAACATTGTAATGTTTTGCAACATGATGATTTGATGTATTTCAAATTTTCAAGAAACTGTTTAAATCTGGTGACTCAACAATTATCATACCAATACAATGGATAGATTATTCGTTTGAATGCTAGACGTTGGTATGTTCTTCAACGTGATGATTTAATATGTTTCAGTTTTTTCAAGAAGCTGCTTAAACTCCAAAAGTTTAAACCAATTCAAGTTTCAGCGGATAGATTATTTGTTTGAATTTGAGTTTCTAATGTTCTTCAACATTTCACTCAACTGCTTGAGCTTTGAACATTACAAAGTTTTCAAAATTTTCATGATCTCTTTGAATCAACGACTCACATCGATCATGTATTTCAAATTTTTTGATTTTTTTTCAAAAAATTTAAATGGCTTAATGAGATGTAAGTTTATGAATAATTTCATGAATCCAAATGAAATTCAATGAATTTTTAATTGTTATATTTTATGTTTGGTTAAAAAATTTAAACAGGTGAATGAGGTGTACGTTTATGAATAATTTTATGAATCCAAGTGAAATTCAATGATGGTTTAATCAGGGTTGCGGGGAAGCGGCTCCCCCCCCCCCCCTCTCGAACCCACTCCCGGAGCGAATGCTTAGAGGGTGATATTAATGACAAAGATCCCTATACAGATCCAAAGGTAATGACAAAGATACCTCTGGATATTAATGCTTAGAGGGCGATATTAATGACAAAGATCCTGATTTTCAAACAATACTAAAAACTTAGACATTTCTCGTGGCAGCAAGAGGCCCAAGCATTAGCTATAGATAATAGATTTACTTGTTTTTTCTAGTTTCTAGTAGTTTTTATGACTGTTGACTCTTTCATATTTATTATGATATTTTTTGTAATACAATGCTTCATGAAAGTTGAAAGTTGTTTCATTTCATTTTATAACATTTCATTTCAAGTTAGATATTCTTTGTCGTAATGGTTACACTTAGCTTACAAGTACAACTTTGGTGATCAATGATGATAAATGTTATATATTGAATTTTGAAAGTTTGAAACTTTAAGATTGATGAATCACGAGACTCAATATGTTGTATGTTACTAACTTGTGGATGTGGTTTATGAAGATTATAACTTCTAGATGATTGATGTTATATGGTTCAATCTATGTTTTTATGGTTTTTTATATCTAATTCATCATTCTACATGTGTTTGTTGACATATATGCATCAAAATATAATAAAATATATATTATATAAAAATTCGCTCCTGAACTGGGGGCTTATGAAAATGTCGCTCTTGCTCCCACTCCCACTCCCGCTCCTCGTTTTCGCTCCTGCTCCCAAGTAACCTTGGGTTTAATCGTTATGTTTGGAAATTTGTAAAAAAATAATATTTTATAATAGGAAATTAATAAGTAATTTATGATTTTGCATACAATTGCTTAAAAATTTAAATTGTCAGTTCTTTCAACCATTTGCACAAATTGAACCACAAAATCAACGTCAAAACTTCGACCCCTAGCGACAGAATTTCGGCCTCTAATGCAGGTCTGAAATTTTCGGCGACTACAACAGTTACTTCCTCCACACGTGTGAGAAAATCTAGGGCTTCCAAGGCTTCCTTTGACATTCACTTGAATTTCTCCTTCTTCTAGGGCTTGAGGATGACCTAATAGGCCTTCCTTCAACCTTCTTTCTGCAATTTCTCCAAGTTCGATCTTGTAGCAACAAAACCCTAGCCTTCTTCCTTCGCACGTGTGAAAAGAGAGAAAAACCCCAAAGACTTGTCCTTCGTCCTTCTTCCTTCTTCGCTAGCATTCTTCTTCTTCTCCTTCGCTTAGATGACGAGAAAATAAATGATGTCTATAGGAGGTCGAGTTCCCTCCTATATATATGCTTCCAAGGAGGACGACATGCCCTAATTGAGGCCGACTTCTTAGTTGTCGGGCCAACTTGGTCTTGGAGGGTATTTTGACACTTTTAAATACAAAAACAATTATATTTACAAGTTACAATGTTCCCGATGGGGTCTTCTTCATACGACAATGACTCTTTTGACTTCTTGACCCTAAGACAAATCCTAGAAGCACTCAATGGGTGCTTCACCACTAAATAAAATTACCTTGAGCATGAAACCCATGCTACAATAATATTTTACAATATACAAGAATCAAAAGTACATTTCATATTTAAGAAGACTGAACCTAGTTAGACATTTCAACACTCTCTCTTAACTAGGGAGGTATTCATAATGGTACATGGACATTCTCAAATTGAAGAGGTCTCATAAGAAGAGTCGGATTGGTAAGCCATCTTTTTCAATCATACCAACCAACATTGTCACTTAGCAAGGCCTTGACTAACAACTCTATCTCTCCATAAGATTAGAGCACAATGCTGGCGAGACTAATGATTGATAGACACCATCATCATTGTCTCTCAAGGCACATACCCCACCCGATTGTTCACAGGGTATGTCCTCTTAGGAAAATTCCTATCTTGGAATAACACATCCTCAAAGAGCATCGGAAGCCAAATTCTTACACAATCCTCAATTCATTCTTCACGAAGTGAAAACAAGAATGATGTGTCTATCTCTCCCTCTCGACTAGGGAGGATATATCAGCCAGTCCATGTTTGTCTCTCAAATACACAATCTTTTTATTAGAAGAGATTTGTCAAGATGTCAGCTACCTTTTCATCAGTGGAGATATATCGTAGTTCAACACTCCATCTTGCACCAACTTCCATATATAGTGATACTCGTTATTTACGTGTTTTGTCTTTCCATGGAACATTGGGTCTTCAGACAACGTTATATAGTTGGTGTTGTTACAATGTATCACTGTAGGGCCCATAGGTCCTTCAAACAAGTCAGACAACATCTTCCTCAACCAGAAAACTCCTCTGCTTACTTTAGAGGCTGCAATGTATTCAGCCTCAGCACTACTAAAAGTAATCGATTCTTGCTTTCTACTTACCCAGGATATCATGGAGGATCCCAAACTAAAACATCCTCCAGTAGTGCTTCTCCAATCCATCTCACTGCCTCCCTAGTCGGAATTTGTATATCCAACCAGGTGGACATCATTCCTCTTATCATACTTCAGGAAATAATGGATTGTTCCTTGCAAATATCTTAGTATATACTTGGCAGATATCCAATGATCATGCTTGGTCTCTACCTGGAACTGACTGAGAACATTCACTGCAAAACAAATGTTTGGTGGAGTATTTACCTAATACATCAGTGAACCAATCAATTTTATATTCCTTGTTGGATCCACAAGGCTTGATTCAGAACTTCTTAGCCTCTTCAAGTTTGTGATCATAGGGGTTGTCATAGGTTTGCAATCCATCATGTCAAAGCTTTTCAGCATCTCGATCACATACTTTCCTTGACCTAGATAAATCTCATCAGGTCCTTGCCAAACTTCCAACCCCAAATAATAGTGCATCAGCCCGACATCCTTCATATCGAATTCTACTGCCAGTCGCTTCTTGCACTCTTGAATACGACCTTCTACACCTGTCATGAGAATATCATCCACATATAGAAGAATAATTACAAACTCATCCTTCACAACCTTGATATAGAGATTCATATCAACATATTTTTTCGAGAAGCCCAATCTTTGTAGGTATGCATCCATCCTTGCATACCATGCCCTTGGTGCTTGCTTAAGGCCATAAAGTGCCTTCTTCAACCTGCAAACATAAGTTTCTCTATCTTTTACTTCAAATCCCAAGGGTTATTCTACATAGACTTCTTCATTGATAGTGCCACTCAGGTATGTTGCATTGACATCAATTTGATGGATGTTCCATCCCATTGATGTTGCCAAAGAGACCAACGAACATATAGTTGTATACCTTGTTGTAGGTGCAAATGTCTCTTCATAATCGATGCCTTCCTATTAGGAGAAGGCCCTAGCCACAAATCTTGCCTTACATTTATCAATACTTCCATCTGTTGCATGTTTAATCTTGTAGAGCCACTTGGAAGTTACCACAGATTTATCTTCAGGCCTAGGTACGATCTCCCAAACTCCATTCTTCATTAATGATTGATAGTCTTCATTCATGGCATCTTTCCATGCTTGATGTTTGACAACCTCTTCAAAGGTGGATGGTTTTGCTTCTATTAACTTCGTCATATAGATTGCATACCCTGAATATCTTTTGGGCTTCTTACTTCCATGAATGTGCCTTCAGATGATTCTTGTCCTTCTGCATCTAGAAGAGTAGACTTCGACCAATTAGGTCCCTTTATTCTTTCAGGGATGATCACAAGTTGCATAGGTTCATTGGGACCTTCATCTTCATAATTTGAGTTCTCTTCCTCCCTAGTGCATTCTTCTTCAAATATTGGGAGTTCTTCATCACTAGAGTCAATCAGGGGATCCTTTGATTTCTTGAATGCAATACTTTCCTCAAAGATCACATCTTGGCTTACTTCTATTCGATGTCCTTCCTTTATGTAGATCCTATATACCTTTGAAGTGTTACTATAGCCAACAAATATTCCCTTCATGCTTGTAGGATCCAACTTCTTTCTCTTATCCTTTGGAATGTGAATATAGACAGGACAGCCAAATATTCGGAGATGGTCCACGCTTGGTTTCTTCCTAGTGAATGCTCCTTTAAGAGTCGTGTTGTATAGTGATCTGCGAGGGCTTTAATTTTGAACATATACAACAGTCTTTGTTGCTTCACCCCACAAAAATGTTGGCAACTCTTGATCATGTAACATGGCTCTAACAATTTCCAAAATTGATTGATTCTTTCGTTCAACAACCCCATTTTGTTCAGGATTATATGGGACTATCAACTCCCTCTTAATCCCAACCTCCTTACAAAAAGCTATGATTTCCTTTGATGTGTATTCTCCATTATCGGATCTTAGTATCTTTATCCTTCTTTCTGTAAGGCTCTCTACTTCAGCTTTGAATTCTTGAAATTTGTCGAATACCTCATCCTTGGATCTCAACAAATAGATCCAAGTTTTCCTTGAGTGGTCATCAACGAATGTAACATAATATGATGACCTCCAAGAGACTTTGTAGACATAGGACCATAGACATCAGAATGAATGAGATCCAAGACTTCTTTTGACCTTGAAGCACTGCTTTCAAATGATCTTCTGACATTTTTACCTAATGCACGTCCCTTGCATATTCCTTCATGATCCTCCTTGAGTTCAGGGATGTCATTCACCATTGAATTTAGAGTTCATAAGATTGTGTAGAGAAGGTGACCAAACCTTCTATGCCAAATTTCTCATGGACTTACTTTAATGTGAACCAAAGCTTGGGAGAGAGGAGTCAATAATTTGTAGAGTCTTCCTTCACGAATCCCAATGATCTTTGCATTTTCAGTGCTAGATGTTTTATCCCATACTACAACTTTTCCATCCATAAAAGTGACTCTATCTCCCTTATCTTCTAAACATGAAATATAAAGTAGATTCTTTTGCAAACGTGGAACAAATAGGATGTTGTTGAGATGAATATTTCCTCCATTCTCTAGCTCGAGTGAGGTTGATCTAATTCCTCTTACAAAATAACTCTTCTTGTCAACAAGCTCAATGGAGTAGGAAGATTTTCCTTTTGATGAGGTCTTTAGTTGCTTATGCTCACATGTCATATGTCTTGATGCTCCATTGTCAATTACCCAAATATTCTCATCTTCAAAAGTGCCAATAAGTGTGAAGAATAATCCTTCGTCTTTTGTAGAAGTCTTGGTCATACTATTCTTGATGGATGATAGGAGATTCCATAATGCCTTGATACCTTACTTGAGATGACTTGCTACCTTGGAACACTGCTTCATAGACTTCTTCAAGGATGTAGTGATCTTCATCATACCGTTAGCCAACCTTAGCTCTGATACCATGTTGAGAAATCTATAGGGCTGCAATTAGGATAATTTCTCTTAAACTTGATAACTACTTATGATGTCTTTTTATTTTTTCTTACTTTTTAGTTTCTTCTCATATTATTATGTTATTCTCATCATCAAACAACTACGAAAACAAGATCAATAGTACACAAGAACACGGGATATAGGCTGCAAGCTAGGGCCAAAACCTCTCCACTTGAGAGGAAAACCCACAAATCTCTTCTTTTCATATAGAGTCTTCAAATGACGAATTCCAAGACCTCTAGACCAAGACCAATACCCTTCCAAGACCAAGTCCAACCTTCTTGATGATGTGCTTCCTTTGTCCAAGTCAAACCCAGTCAAATCTCTTCCAGCTACACAAATTTTACCCCCAACAATAGAATTTTAGCCTCTACTGCAGGTCTGAAATTTTCAGCCCCTGCAATAGTTGTTGCCTCCACATGTGTGAGCAAATCTAGGGCTTCCAAAGCTTCCTTTGACATTCGCTTGAATTTCTCCTTCTTCTAGGGCTTGAGGATGACCTAATAGACCTTCCTTCGACCTCCTTTCTGTTGAAATTTGGTTACCGGAGGACAGGTGGTTCCCTAAGGCTTTGATCCTTGGACTAGGGAAAAGTGTCCAAAAGAATTTAATTTTTCTCCTAAAGTGACTTTATAATTTTATAAAGTCAAATCTAATTTTAAAGTGACTTTATGTGATAAAGTTACTAAAGTCTAATTTTAAAGTGACTTTAATAAAGTCAACGTAAAATTAGAAAGGAAAAGTGACTTTGGAAATAAATGACTAAGTGGGTCTTTATTAACGTGGGGTGAATTAAAAAATAGAAAGTGAGATTTAAATGAGCATTTAATCTCAGCCCTTGATCTAAATCTGTTTCAGCCATTGGATTTAGGGATTCCCCAAAAGTCACTTAGGGTTAGGTTAAAGGAGGAAAAGGAGGAAAAGGTCATTCATTTCTTTCATGAGCAGATTGGGAGGAGAGCAAGAGAGCAAGGGAGATTTCTGGGCAGTGAGGAGAAGGAGGCAGCAGCTTGGCACACATTCCAAGGCAATGTTTCAGCAAGTCCGTACAGCAGAGTTAGCACATAGTGAAAGGCAAATTTTGGGCACGGTTTTCTAGAAAATCCATACGGCAGTTTTGGCTCTGTTTCCAAGAAGGTCGTACAGCAAGTTGGCACGAAAATCGAGGAGCAGAGAAGCTAGTTTTGCTGGCACGTTTTTTGAGGGAGGTCATCCAGCAAGTGGTTGTACCCTTGCACAGATTTCGAGGCAGAAATACATATAGCAGCTTTGCTGTTTTTCTGCACGAAAATCGAGAAAAATAGTATAGCAACATTTATGGCAGCTTGCATGCTTTTCTAGACAGTCCGTACAACAGCATTTAAGGCTGCAAATTTGGGCACAAAAATCGAGGAGGCCGTACAGCATTTATTGCTGTTATGTTTTGTTGTTTGCAAGTTTTTCTAGTTGGCTGTGAGGCACGAGTGATGGAAAACGAGATAAGTTGTAAAAGTTTACTTGCTGATTTTTATGAATATTTCTCTCACTATAAAAAGCATTTTCCAGAAATAAGAAGGAGCTTTCAAACTGGTTTCCACCAAGAGTTGTAGGGGGTTTTTCCAGGGTCACCTTGACCAAAAATCACTGTGTTATAACCTAAGTCACCTGATACGGGGATACAGGGATTCGAAGTATCGGATACGGGTACGGTGACCCCGAAACAGGATACTTCTGGGATACGTTACGTTATATATTATTTTATTAAAAATATATATATATTTCAAAATATATATATATATATATTAATATATTAAAAATTAGATATTTTTTGCACAAATTCATACAAAATTCATTGATTCAAACATAGATATTAGATACTCATGAGTCATACATCATCATTGATACTATAATACAAATTACAATGATACAGTGATACACCATACATGATACAATCGTCAAATTTACTCAGAAAGACAAGAT
Organism: Pinus albicaulis; assembly: GCA_034641835.2. Lineage (NCBI taxonomy): Eukaryota > Viridiplantae > Streptophyta > Pinopsida > Pinales > Pinaceae > Pinus > Pinus albicaulis. Next base: position 931,978,688 of record CM076578.1, on the reverse strand, counting down.
TGAAGATAGTAAGATACTGTAGTTTTTTCATTAAGTCATCAGAATCAAAATGTGTTACATAAGAACATTGCCAAATGGATTGGTGCTCTTGATTAAATACGAGTTCCATACCCTAATACATGACAAAATTCGATGGAAACATTGCAATAGCCCAATCCTGAAATCCTGAAAAACTGATAAGTCTGCTGGATTTTGAATGAGATCTAAAATTATACTTTCTCCATATGAAATCCAATGAGGTCGGAACCTGATCTCAAACATCCTGAGTCATTTCATGGTAATGTTAAAAATTTAAGTAAAAGGATGAAAATGAAAATTAAGGAGAATGTCACTTTTACTTTAAGAATTTAACATTACCATGAATCATATATAAATACTAGGGCCATAGGCTTGATGCCCTCTCCTGAAAAATCCTCCTCAATTGGTGAAAAACAATGAGCAAAAGCCCCCCTTTATAATTAAAAAACAACGCTTTTTTGAACCCGCGGGCGTATCTGACGGGGTACGGTCGGTATACGGCGTGTCCCTTTTCGGATACGCCGTATCCCGACCGTACCCTGTATGGATACGCCGTGTCCTTCGAATTGGGGCCGAATCCGATACGTAGAGGTGTCCGACACGGGGATTCGGGGATACGAGGGCATTTTAGGAGTATCCGGTTACTTAGGTTATAACGTGTTGAATGGCTGTTTGTATCTGCTGATTTTTATTTCTGCATTTTCCAACATTCTGTAAATTTTCCAGAATTCGTGTTTTCAGCGAAAAATTATTTTCCTGTTGTTGAATGTAAGGAAATGGGAAAGGGCATTTAACTAAAAGGAGAAATAAGGTGAAATTGAAAATCGGAGTGGGAAAACAAGAAATTTCTACATGGTATCAGAGCTGAGTGCTGAAAGTGCAGTTTGAGACAGCAAGAAGAAAAATACAGTCTGCTGATTTTTCACTCGGAAAATTCCAGCAAGCTGATTTTTCACACAGAATTTTTTATCTTTACTACAGCAGTGCTATTTTTCAGTTTTAAGACAGCAGGATGTCATTGGGACTGAGGGTGGAGGATAGGTTGGATGGGCATACCAATTACATTGTTTGGAAGGAGAGAATGCAGAGTATCTTTGAGGAGGCAGAAGTCTGGGACATCATGGTGCATACCACACAGAACCCTGTTGTTGTGCCTACTGATGCTGTTCAGTTGGCAGCATATAATAGAAAGAACAACAAGGGTAAGAGACTGATTCTAGACGGAATCAAAGACCATTGCATTCCTCATGTGAGAGGAAAGAGAAATGCTCATGAGATGTGGACAGCATTGTCCAATCTCTACCAAAGTACCAATGAGAATCGGAAAATGGTCCTGAAGGAGAAGCTGAAAACCATTAAGATGGGTAAGGCTGATAGTGCAGCTGGATATCTCACTAAGATTACTAATGTGAGAGATGAGTTGGCAGCAGTTGGAGAGGTCATTCCACCCACTGAGTTGGTGCGGATTGCAGTGAATGGCCTCCCCAGTTCATGGATGAACTTTGCTGATGGGGTTTGTGCACGTGAGACCCTTCCCACATGGGAGAGGTTTTGGGATGATTGCATTCAGACAGAGATCAGGAAAGGTCGGCTTGGGGCAGCCAAGCCAGTTGAGCAGGATGAGGATGTAGCACTGTTGGCAGGACGCAAGAAAGGCAAAGGGAAGAAGCAGGCTTCCACAAGCAATGGTGGGGGCAAAGGCAAAGGTAAAGGTAAACAGGGTAACACACAGAAGGACTATTCCAAGGTGAAGTGTTAGAATTGTCAGAAGATGGGACACTATGCAGTTGTGTGTCCGGAGAAGAAGAAGAAGAAGGGGAAGAACCAGAGCATGGCAGCATCAGCAGAGGTTGAGGACTTTGCAAATCGCTTTGATCGGGAGTTTGGGTTCATTGCGTGTGAGTCCTCTAGTGCAGGATCACCTGCCATAGAGGTTCAGAGGGAGCATGCATTTCCCTCGACTAGCGGAGCATCTTCGGGTATCTAGTATGTGGACAGTGGGGCTTCACGTCATATGACAGGAGTCCGTGAGTACTTCTCAGAGCTTTCAGAGAGTGGCACTAATATAGAGGTAGTACTCGGTGATGACAGAGTTGTTAGAGCAGTCGGTGTGGAAACACTGACATTTCATAGGGAACCCAAACCTCCCTTGAAGGTGTCAGATGTTCTTTATGTGCCAGGGATGAGGAAGAACCTCATATCCGTCTCAGCTTTGGAGGACAGAGGATATGAGATACTGTTCAGGGGAGGATAGGTGTTGATATATCCCAGGGGCGCTCCATCTGATTCAGCTAGAGTGATAGGTGTACGCCATGCAAAGGTGTACAAGTTTGCATTTCAGCCCCTTTTGGCATTGAGCAGTAGTACCGACAGCAGAGCTAGCAATTTTGAGCTGTGTGAGATTTGGCACCGCAGGATGGGGCATATGTATCATGGAGCCTTGCGGGAGATCACTACAGGTGTGCCAGATTTCAGCACTGATCACTTTGATTCTTGCAGAGGATGTGCGATGGGCAAGTTTGCCAAATCCCCTTTTTCCAGCAGTGACAGCAGAGCGACTGGGATACTTGATTTGATTCATTCTGATGTGAGCAGTCGAATGTCTCATGTTTCCTTGAGTGGATATGAGTACTATGTTTTATTCATTGATGATCACTCCAGGAGGACCTGGATTTATTTCTTGAAGACCAAGAGTGAGGTCTTCAAGCGGTTTCAGGAGTTTAGAGCTGTTGTGGAGACATAGACAGGTCGGAAGATCAAGTCCCTGAGATCGAACAATGGGGGAGAGTACACCCTTGGAGAGTTTGTTGACTATTGTGTGCAGGCAGGCATTAGGAGGGAGTTCACTGTTCCTTACAACCCCCAGCAGAACGGGGTTGCGAAGAGGAAGAGCAGATCCATCGGAGGGGTTGCCAAAGCCATGTTACATGATCAGGGGTTGCCATTGTTTTTGTGGGCAGAGGCCTACAACACTGTTGTTTATTTGCAGAACAGGTGTCCGCATCGTGCCTTGGGGCATATGACTCCGGAGGAGGCTTTTTCGGGGAAGAAGCCTGATATTGGTCATCTTCGTATCTTTCGGTGTATTACATACTCCTACATACCCAAGGAGAAGAGGACCAAACTAGAGCCCACCGCAGAGAAGGGATCTTTGCGGGCTACAGTGAGACCTCAAAGGCCTTTCGGATTTACATTCCTGCACAGAGGAAAGATGTTGTCAGGCGTAATGTGAAGTTCGAGGAGGGCAGGGCCTTCAGGAGGTCACGAGAGTTAGAGTATCTAGATCAGCCAAACCCTCAGCAGCAGCTGAGTCAGTCGCAGGGATCCAGTGGGCAGGGATCAGGAGGATCCGGAGGTACATCTATGACGATGTTTGGTCCGTCAATGAGCAGTGGCTCGCAGAGTCAAAGGGGTGGTACTTCGGGAAGCATGCAGAGCAATCCACAGAGCAGTTCACTAGGGAGTCCACTGATGGATAGTTCACACAGTACTTCAGCATCTACAGGTTCAGGTGCAGGCAGGAGGACAACAGACAAACAGTCAGGAGTTCAGGCTCCTAATGATGATGAGGAGGAGGAGTTTCATTCTCTAATGGGAGAAGTGTGTTCAGGGAAGAGGAAGCCCAAGTGGCTTCAGGACACCTTGAGAGAGGCCACATCTATTGCTAGGCCTAAGAGGCCGGTTAGAGAGAGCAGACCACCTGAGAGGTTTTGTAGCTATATGGTAATGGCTGCCAACATCCTTGACTCTGAGACTTCTAGCTATGAGGAGGCAACTAGCCAGTAGGTCTGGAGAGAGGCCATGCAAGAGGAGTACTCTTCTATCATGAAGGATGATGTTTGGGAGGTGGTGCCGAGGCCTGAGGGCAAATCCGTGGTTACTTCCAGATGGCTTTACAAGGTAAAGCATGCTGCAGATGGCAGCATTGAGAAATTCAAAGCGAGGTTTGTGGCTAGAGGGTTCTCCCAGGTAGAGGGAGTTGATTATGAGGAGACCTTCGTTCCCGTGGCTCAATATACTTCGGTCCGCTCCATTATATCGATAGCAGCAGAGATGGGATGGAAGATCCACCAGATGGATGTGAAGACCGCATTTCTTAATGGCTTCATACAGGAGGAGGTGTACATTGAGCAGCCACAGGGCTTTGAGATGCATGGGAAGGAGTCCCATGTGTGCAGACTGAAGAAGGCCCTTTATGGCCTGAAGCAAGCTCCCAAAGCTTGGTACTCCAGGATAGATACATACTTGCAGGAGATGGGTTTCACAAAGAGTGAGGCAGATTCGAACCTTTACTATATTGTGATAGGTGAGGAGCCTCTCATTCTGGTGATGTATGTGGATGACTTGGTCATTACTGGTGCAGAGAGACTCATAGAACACTCCAAGAGAGATCTTGCGGCGGAGTTTGAGATGAAGGACATCGGCTTGATGCATTACTTTTTGGGTTTGGAGGTGTGGCAGGAGGAGGGGCATTTCTTCCTGGGGCAGGGGAAGTATATTGTGGACATCCTTGGCAGATTCCACATGGAGGATTGTAAATCCATGTCGACACCGATGATCACCAACTAGAAGAAGCTTCATGCTTCAGATTCCGAGTTGGTGGATCCCACATTGTACAAACAGCTAATTGATTCTTTGATGTATTTGGTCAACACTAGACCAGATATTTGTTTTGCAGTCAACACGATGAGTAAGTTTATGTGTGAGCCTAGGAAGGTTCACTGGGTGGCTGCAAAACACATTTTGCGGTACTTGCAGGGGACAGTGGATTATGGTCTGGACTACAGGCAGGGGGATGGAGTGAGATTGGCAGGTTACACTGATTTTGATTGGGCAGGTTGTGCTTCTGATAGGAAGAGCACTTCAAGGTGTTGTTTTGGGTTGGGTTGGGTTCGGCAGTGGTGTCACGGTTCAGCCGAAAGCAGCAGTCAGTAGCATTGAGTTCAGCGGAAGCAGAGTATATGGCAGCCAGTCTAGCTAGTTGTGAGGCCATTTGGCTTCGCAAGATGTTGTTTGGCTTATTTGGTCAGCCGTTGAGACCTTCAGTGATTTACTGTGATAATCAGAGTTGCATTAAACTCACGGAGAATCCAATATTTCATGACAGGTCAAAGCATATCGGGATCAAATATCATTTCATCAAAGACTATGTTCAGAAAGGAGCTGTGAAGCTTGAGTATATTCCCACTGATGAGCAGGTTGCAGATATTCTTACCAAAGCCTTACCACGGGGCAAGCATGTCTACTTCGGAGACAAGATGGGTGTGGTGAGGAACACCTTCCTCGGTAAGAGGGAGTGTTGAAATTTGGTTACCGGAGGACAGGTGGTTCCCTAAGGCTTTGATCTTTGGCCTAGGGAAAAGTGTCCAAAGAATTTAATTTTTTTCCTAAAGTGACTTTATAATTTTTATAAAGTCAAATCTAATTTAAAAGTGACTTTATGTGATAAAGTTACTAAAGTCTAATTTTAAAGTGACTTTAATAAAGTCAATGTAAAATTAGAAAGGAAAAGTGACTTTGGAAATAAATGACTAAGTGGGTCTTTATTAAAGTGGGGTGAATTAAAAAATAGAAAGTGAGATTTAAATGAGCATTTAATCTCAGCCCTAGATCTAAATTTGTTTTAGCCATTGGATTTAGGGATTCCCCAAAAGTCACTTAGGGTTAGGTTAAAGGAGGAAAAGGAGGAAAAGGTCATTCATTTCTTTCATGAGCAGATTGGGAGGAGACCAAGAGAGCAAGGGAGATTTCTGGGCAGTGAAGAGAAGGAGGCAGCAGCTTGGCACACATTCCAAGGCAGTGTTTCAGCAAGTCTGTACAGCAGAGTTAGCACACAATGAAAGGCAGATTTTGGGCACGATTTTCTAGAAAATCTGTATAGCAGTTTTGGCTCGGTTTCCAAGAAGGTCGTACAACAAGTTGGCACGAAAATCGAGGAGCACAGAAGCTGGTTTTCCTGGCACGTTTTTTGAGGGAGGCCGTCCAGCCAGTGGTTGTACCCTTGCACAGATTTCGAGGCAGAAATCCGTACAGCACCTTTGCTGTTTTTCTGCACGAAAATCGAGAAAAATAGTACAGCAGCATTTATGGCAGCTTGCACGCTTTTCTAGATAGTCCGTACAACAACATTTAAGGCTGCAAATTTGGGCACGAAAATCGACGAGGTCGTACAGCATTTATTGTTGTTCTGTTTTGTTGTTTGCAAGTTTTTCCAGTTGGCTGAGGCACGAAAAACAAGATAAGTTGTAAAAGTTTACTTACTGATTTTTCTGAATATTTCTCTCACTGTAAAAAGCATTTTCCAGAAATAAGAAGGAGCTTTCGAACTGGTTTTCCCCTAGAGTTGTAGGGGGTTTTTCCAGGGTCACCTTGACCAAAAATCACTGTGTTATAATGTGTTGAATGGTTGTTTGTATTTGCTGATTTTTATTTCTGCATTTTCCAGCATTCTGTGAATTTTCCAGAATTTGTGTTTTCAGCGAAAAATTATTTTTCCTGTTGTTGAATGTAAGGAAATGGGAAAGGGCATTTAACTAAAAGGAGAAATAAGGTGAAATTGAAAATTGGGGTGGGAAAACAAGAAATTTCTACACTTTCTGCAGTTTCTCCAAGTTTGATCTTGCAACAACAAAACCCTAGCCTTCTTCCTTTGCACGTGTGAAAAGAAAGAGAGAAATAACCCAAACACTTGTCCTTCGCCCTTCTTCCTTTTTCACTAGCCTTCTTCTTCTCCTTCGCTTAGATGATGAGAGAATGAATGATGTCCATAGTAGGTCGAGTTCCCTCCTATATATAAGCTTCCAAGGAGGACGACATGCCCTAATTGAGGACGACTTTTAGCTGCCAAGTCGACTTGGTCTTGGAGACCATTTTGACACTTTTAAATACAAAAATAATTCTTTTTAAAAGTTACAATTTCCTCGATGGGGTTTTCTTCATATGACAATGACTCTTTTGACTTCTTGACCTCAGGCCAAATCCTAGAAGCCCTCAATGGGAGTTTGAACTCAAAATAAAATGTCCTTGAGCATGCAACCCATGCTACAATAATATTTTACAATATACAAAAATCAAAAGTACATTTCATATTAATGAAGACCGAACCTAGTTACACATATCAACGGCCAGGACTAACGACCATACGTCTAGTGAAGGCCATGGTAGAGAGAATGGAGGATTGGATAAGCATCTGGAATTGATACTCCTTGAGGATAGAGAATCCAAGACAAGATGTTGATCGACACTCTTTGAGGATTGGACAAGTATCGAAGACAAGAGTCGTCGTGGAGGACCGATATTGTTTGAGGATTGGGAATCCAGGATAAGAATAGCCCTAAAAAAACATACTAGTGAACATCCAGATGGGGTATGTACTTTGAAGAGGTAGTGTGGTGTCTCACGTAAAGCCTCCCAACATTATGCTCTAATATAGAGCTTATCAAGTTAAGGCCTTACTATGTTGACAATGTTGGTCATGATGTTGATAATTAAAGACAGCTTATTAATCTGACTCTTCTTATGAGAACTCTTCGGTTTGAGAAAATATTTGTACCGGTTGTACAATTATGAATACCTCCCTAGTTAAGAGAGTGTTGGAAAATGTAACTAATTTTAGTCTTCATAATTGTCATTATGTATCTTATGTTACAAAAAAAAGAAGAAAGAAAAATATTGTTTTCAGCATGGTCTTCATAATTAATACCCTTTAATTATTTAATTTCCCTAAGTTTAGACTTAGGGTCTTCATTAAAACAATCAATTATTTTAATAAGACATGGACCAAGTGGAATTTCCACAAACAGTTTCTGGATTCTTTGGAATACTGATGTCCAAGTCTACTCACAAATTTTGAGACTTAGAACACTTTTCGATGCTACAAAATCAACACTGCAACTGCTAGAAAGCCAAAAACTGCAGGTCTAATACAGGGGGCTGAAACTTGATTTGACCTAGTTTGACAATAGTTGACTTTGAAGACCTTGATATGCTTGAGGAAGAATCTCTTGGAAGATTGACGCATGCAAGAAGGCTAGGGTTTTTGCTGTCTACAAGGGGTCGAAGTTGCAGATCTAAAGTACAGGACCAAATAATGTAATTGAAGTTCTTCAAGAAAGGTTTGACACTCGTTGACCTTAAAGGATTTGACTAGCTTGAGGAAGGATTTCTTGGAGGGATGACTTGGTATTTGGAAGAGGCCTTTACTTTGGTATTTGAGTCTTGGTTTCCTCAATTGAGCTGATTCTATAAGAAGAGAAGAGATTATTTTTGGGTTTTGACTTGGAGGGGCTTTGCCCTGGCTTGGAGCTAACTTCTTGTGTCTATTGTCTTTATGTTTTATGCTTTTGATAATTGTTTGATGAAAAGAATCTAACAAAGAATAAGAAGAATCTAACTAAATATCATAAGAAATTATTAAGGATAAGGAGAAAAGTTTAAATAGTTTCCCTACTACATTTTCCAACACCTCTCAATGAGGGAGAAATCTGCATCACACCAAGCTTGTCTCTAAAGTAGACAAACTTCACTCTGTTAGAGAATCATAAACGCAGAAATATTTTCTTGTTCTTGATTATTTACTTGTGATGTTCCTTAATTCTTATTAGATTCTTATTGTCTTCTTTCTTCTTAGTTCATCAAGCAAATATCAAAGCAATAGCACATAGATCAAGGACACCAGATATAGGCCAACAACTAGGGAAAAACCCCACTCTAGAGGAAAAACCAATCAGTAATTCTTCCTTCAATAGTCTTCCTGAGACTCTAGACCTTGACTCACACTTCCTCCACACCAAGTTATCCTTCCTTTTGATCCTAATTCGACCTGGTAGCAGTAGCAATAGTATGCAACACTTCCTTCAACCTAGAAACTTCAACACTTCTATCGAGACTTCAATCTTGGAGAAAAGACTTCGATCTTGCTTCTAGGAATTCGATTTTGACCCAATACAACTTCTCAAGGCACCATTACCCAGCGAAATCAACTTCGACCTATTCTTCTCTTGGAAGCAGCAACAAAACAATGAGGGCCTTCGATCTTCCAACCTAGAGCACGTGAGAGAGAGAGAGAGAGAGAGACACCAAAATTTTGTTTTTTCTTCACTCCTTTAGCTTGTCCAAACTCACACTCCTTTTGACTTCACACTTTTTCCTATGCAATAGGAGATATCGAATTTCAGTGTGTGAGAGAGTATGCTTCAAATGAGTTTGATCTTCTTGTATATATAGGCTTGTGATGAGCTCGAATTCCTGGGGTTGAGCCCAACTCGATCACATTAAGGCCGACTTGGTGTGGAGGTTCCATAATTCATTTTGGACTCAATATTAAACCTTTTTACATGATTCAAAAGCCCAGGATGGGTCAATTTAAATCTGTAATGACCGTATAAAATCAAAATAAATCCTAGAAGTCCACAATGGGGACTTTGACCTAAAATAATATTACCCAAGCACGAAACCCATGCTTTACTAAGTCATTTAATAATAATATAAAAAAAAATTCTTTATTCGTTTCACAAGTACATTATATTTTAACTCAAGTATAATTTATGAAAACCAAACCTAGTTACAATCTTCAACACACTCTAGGCAGAGGCTTGGTGAGAATGTCCGCAATCTGCTCGTTTGTGGATATGTATTGGAGCTTTACTGCTCCCTTTTCCACCATCTCTCAAATGAAGTGATATTTGATCTCAATGTGCTTTGATCTGTCATGAAATATTGGATTCTCCGAAAGCTTAACATAACTTTGATTATTACAATGTATCAAGGTCGACCCTAGCTCCTGATCTAATAGCCCTACAAGTAGCTTTTGTAGCCACACTACTTCCTAACTTGCGGCATTGGCTACGATTTACTCTGCCTTTGCGATATTGAGTGCGACAAAAGTATGCTTCCTACTAACCCAGGATATCATAGTTGATCCCAAGTTGAAGCAGAACCCTAGGGTGCTCTTTTTGTCCTCTACAGTCCTAGCCCAATCTGAATCAGTATATCCCTGCAACCTCACTTCACCACTTGAGACATATCTCAAAATATATCCAACTATACCACACAGGTAACTCAACACATGCTTCGTTGCAACCCAATGTACATGCCTTAGCTCAACCATATACTGGTTCAAGGTGTTTACCGAAGGCGAATATTTGGTCTGGTATTAACCAAGTACGTCAAGGACCCAATCAACTGCTTGTACATTGTGCGATGCACCAAATTTGAATCTTAAGTGGAATCACTTAGCTTCTTCAGATTTGTCAAAATAGGTGTAGTCATGGACTTGCAATTCATCATGTCGAATCTCCTCAAAATTTGAACAGTGTACTTCCCCTGTTTGAGGACGATCTCATCTAATCTCTACCACACCTCTGTTGAGAAATCAAGGGCGGCGATATTAGGGTGATTTCTATTTACTTGTAATTAGCTTCCTCTTCACTTGATTATTATAGTGTTCTTATCATCACACAACTACCAAACTATGAAGATCAATAGAACAAATGGACACAAGATGTACGTTGCTAGCCAGGGCTAAAACCTCTCTTAGAAAGGAAAACCCACAAAAAATCTTATCTTCTTATAGAATCTTCAAATGACAAATTTCAAGACCTTAGACCCAAGACAGAGACCCCTCCAAGATCAAGTCAATCTTCCTTTCAATGTACTTCAGCTTCAACAAAGTCAACTCTAGTCAAACTTCTCTAAATCCTCAACTTCGACCCCTGCAACAATTTTTAGCTCCCTTCTTCAAACCTACAATTTTCGACCTTCCTGTAGTAGCTGCAACTTCGCACGTGTGGGAGTAATATGGCAAAATATGTCTCTTTCTTCCTTCATTGGACTTGCTCTCTTCTTCTAGGTGATGAGGCTTGCAAACATGATCCTTTTGTCACCAAACTTCGGCCTTTCAAGATGACTCCAATTTTGACTTTGCTGCAATAAATGATTCCCTAGTTCTTCGCACATTTTAGTGAGATGGATAGAGAAAACTTCAGATTTTGGTTCTTCTTGTAGTCTTCTAGTCTTTGTTTTGTTCTTTGCTTTTCTTCCTTGGACCGAACTTTCTTGGATGCACACTAAATGAGGTTAAATGCTATTGTATATATACACTTTTATGAATCTCGAACAACTCTAATGAGGCCGACTTGATCTTGGAGGGGTATCTTGACACATTTGACTCAAAATTAATTCTTTTGAATTGATACAAGATGCCCAATAGGGTCTAATACATATGATAATAACTCTTTTGACTTCTTGACTCTATGACAAACCCTAGAAGCACGCAATGGGTCCTTGACCTAAAAACAAATTGACCTAGAGCATGAAACCCATGCTAATAAAATAATAATAATAAATTTTCTTTCTCTTTTATATCACATACATAAAATCAAGAATACATCAGATATTATGAAGACCGGACCTAGTTACAAATTCCAACAACCTCCAATCCCAATAAATAATGCATCAAGCCAAGATCCTTCATCTCAAACTCTAAGGACATTTTGCACCCGACAATGAACCTCTCTACCCCAGTAAGGAATAGATCATCAACATACAACACCAAGATTAAATGATCACCATCAACAACCATGAAGTAAAGGTCAAGATCTGCATCACCCTTGGTAAAGCCCAAACTCATCGAGTATCCATTTATCATGGAATACCAAGCCTCGGGTGCCTTCTTGAGTCCATACAAACTCTTTTTCAATCTGCAGACATGGGACTCCTTCCCATGTACCTCAAAGCCTTGAGGTTTCTCTATGTACACTTCCTCCTCAATCACACCATTGAGGGACGCAGTCTTTACATCCATCTCATGTAATCTCCAACACATAACATAAGTAAGAGAAACGATAGTCCTTATAGAAGTGTACCTAGCAACTGGAGCAAATATCTCAGAATAGTCCACTCCCTCTTTTTAGGAGAACCCGCTCGCCATGAACCTCACCTTATACTTCTCAATGCCATGCGCTACACGCATGATCTTATCGATCCACTTGGAAGTCACCACTGACTTCCCCTCAGATCTCGACAATATCTCCCATACATCATTCCTCATGATGGATTAATACTCCTCCATCATGGCATCCTTCCAAACTTGCTGGTCTGTTGCCTCCTCATAATTGAAAGGCTCAAAATCAATGATGTGGCTCATCAATGCCATATAGCTAGAGTACCTCTGTGGTCGTCTACTCTCCTTGAAGGTACCACGAGGAGCTGCATGCCCTTCTACATTATGCAAAGTGTCATGAAGCCATGTTGGCCTCTTTCTGGTCACGAAAACATCTCTAAGTAGAAGCACTGGCTCTACTCTAATATTGTCATGTATCAATGCATGGGCTCCAACCCTTAAACCATACAAGAACCTAATCTTCAACAAATGTAACTCTATAACCTCTATCCTCCAAAGCTAAGATAGAGAGCAGGTTCTTCTTCAATCCTGGTGCAGACATAACATCTCTCATGTGTAGAGAATCTCTTGATTCCAGTTGAAAATATGTTGTCCCAACTCCTTTCATTGCATACTTGGTTTTATTTCCAAGTTCCACTTGCAATTCTAAATCCCTCTCTGTAAAATTTGTGAGAGAATCTCAAAAACCAGTCATGTGCCCAGAAGCACCACTATCCACCAACCAAACATCACTGCTATATGTACTAGTGCATGTAAGAGTGGAGATAAAGAAATATTTCTTCGACTTCTTTTGTGGTCGATGCTCATCATCATCATCATCAACATCGACTACTGATGCATGCTGCTTTCCCTTCATTTTCTTCTCATGACATTGGGAGGCATACTGACCAAAATCATGACAATATTCTTCTTCTTTTGACCTGGAATTGGAATTGGTATTCTACCTGTATTTTCCTTTTCAAACTTTCTAAAATTTCTTTTTCCTTTTCCTTTCCTTGCATGAGATACAAGGGCTTGAGTTTCTGCATCCTGATGTTTCTGCAAGTTATTCTAAGACAACAGTCTGGCCTCCTCTTGGACACAATTAGTCAATAGCTTTTCAAACTTGGGCAACTTCTCTCATGAACAAATTCCTTGAAAAAATGGATCCCATGAGGAAGGAAATCATTGAGAGCCACTGTGACAAGCTTTGTATCATCAATGGTATCTCCAATGGCTCTAAGTTCATCTCTCAACTAGGAGACTCTTATAAGATAAGATACGATAGAATCTGATCTAGACATCATGACACTACGAAGTTGATGCCTGAAGGTTAATTTTCTGCTAGTGTTTCTACCCTCGTACAATCCCACCAAAGCATCATATATTTCTTTGGTAGTCTTCAACTCAGCTGTTGATTTTTGTAGCATCGAAAAGTGTTCCAAGTCTCAAAATTTGTGAGAAGGCTTGGACATCAGTATTCCAAAGAACCCAGAAGACGTTTGTGGAAATTCCACTCGGTTCATATTTTATTAAAATAATTAATTATTTTAATGGAATTAATTATTTTAATGGAGACCCTAAGTCTAAACTTAGGGAAATTAAATAATTAATGGGTATTAATAAGACAAAATGTGTATCCTCTAGAGAACGAAGATCAAGTCAAGTTTTAATCTTAGCCATTGATTAGTCTTCTAATCTAGGTCGTTGATTCGTCAATGAGAAGATTATAAAAGAAGGCTTGAGGGTCATTTGGAAAGTAAGTCGGACACACGCTCAGTAACCCGAAGGAGATCGATTTTGAATGAATAGAATTCAATTTCAGAGGGAGAGTTGTAGGGCAGAGTTGCAGAAGTAGAAGAAGAAGAAGAAGAGGGAGTCGACAATGACTGGGAAGGAGGAAAGAGGGATGCAAAGGGCCACAAAAAGAAGCGCAGAGTGACGCAATCCAACGCAGGGACTGCGCGGAGAAGCACGCAGAGTGACAGAGAGGGAGACAGTGGGTCTTCCGGGTGTCAGAAAAATCTTTGGAAGGAACTGGGAAATTTGTCTCAGGTGTTTTCTAAAAGAATCTGCCAGTTTATTCCATGTAAAGAATTCATTACTGAAGAATAATATATAACCTCATCTGCTGCACCGGTTTTCCGACATTGGGTTTTTCTGGGGACAATTGTCCAAAAATAAGTGTGTACATGTGATTGTTTCTTATGCTTATGTTTCTTAGTGTTCCTTTCTCTGCATATGCATTAGCGAATGCTGCAGTAGTATTTATTTCGAAAATTACTAAAATAATTTTGTAAATAACTTATCGAAGTAATAAGAGAAATAAATCTATCACTGCAGAAATATATCTCTGGATTGAAATTTTCACATGGTATCAAAGCGAGAGATGACTAACAAGAGCAGAGAATCGGCAAATGAATGTAAATCTGACATTGTTGCGGAAGCTCAGAAGGGTTCACGCAGTTGTCCAGAGAAGAAGGGAAGCATGGAAGAACATATGGATCCCGATGTTTTTGTTCTGGCATCCAGATTGGAAGAAGAATTTGCTTGTGTGTCAAGCACTACTTCTCCTGAAGTCCGGTACATTGACAGCGGGGCTTCTGCTCATATGACGGGAGTGCGGGAATGTTTCTCAAACTACCAAGAAGAGTAGATGAACTTTAAAATCACAATGGGTAATAAAGCAAAATGTACCCCTACTGGAAGAGGTACCGTAGTATTTCAAACAAAAGCTGGAAAGAAGCTTCGAGCCACTAATATACTGCATGTGTCTGGTTTGGGGATGAACTTACTCTCGGTGTCGCAACTTCAAAAGAAAGGCTATGACATTTACTTCATTGGCAATAGAGTATACGTCAAACACCCAAGTTGGAAGAAAAAAGCACAAATCAGAGTCAGGAGCAATAAACTATATAAGTTACAGCTCAAATTCCCAATGGCATGATAGGCAACACTGATGAGAAGGACTTGAATGAACTATGGCAAAAGAGAATGGGGTATTTGCATCATGGGGTGTTAAGGATTCTCAAGAAAACTGTCACAGGATTTCCAGAACTGAGCACCAAGAAAGACAATGTCTACAGAGGGTGCATAATGGGAAAGTATACCAAGGAAGCGTATCATAGAAGCAGCAATAGGGCTAATAGTGTGTTGGGCTTAATACACTCGGATATCTGCGGACCAATATCAACTAGAGCTCTTAGTGGTGTCGAATATTTCGTCACCTTTATTCATAATCATTCCAGGAAAACCTGGATCTACTTTCTGAAAACCAAGGACGAAGTCTTCAGTCGTTTCAAAAAGTTTAAAGCTCTGGTAGAAAATCTGACAGGAAAGCGAAACAAGGTATTACGATTAGACAGTGGTGGAGAGTACATTAATAAAGAATTCACATGGTTCTGCGCAAGGGAAGGCATCAAAAGAGAGTGGACCACTCCATATAATCTGGAGCATAATGGTGTGGGAGAGAGAAAGAATAGAACTATTGTCGAGGCCACAAGGAAAATGACGTACGATCAATACATGCCCAAATTCTTGTGGGCTAAAGCTTGTAATATAGCTGTCTACGTTCAGAACAAGATTCCTCACAACGCATTGGGTAAGGTGACTCCGGAAAGTGTCTTCATTGGTAGCAAGCCTGAAGTGAGCGACTTTAGGATCTTTGGCAGTGTGGCATACTATCATGTGCCCGAAGAAAAGAGGAAGAAGCTGGATATGACTACGGAAAAAGGATATCTGGTAGGATATAGCGAAAATGCAAAGTCTTACAGCATTTACATTCCAGAGAGCAGGAAAGTTGTAGTGTGAAGGGATGTGAAATTCATGGAGGAAAGGGCCTTCAGGAAATCCTGGGAGATGCCTTCAGCTACGCAGTCTAAGGAGGATCCGTTGATCCAACCACAATGACCTGCGGAGGGTAATACGAGTGCCTCTCCAAGGCATGGGGATCCAAGGGATACTTCTCCCGAGGACTTGCAGGAAGGAAAGCAGGTAGATCCACCCACTACCAGTGATAGAACAACCAGGGAATTACGACAAATTCTAAGGCACGCAGAAGACTAAGTCGGAGCCCCCCTAAATGAGAAGATGTAGTGCAAGCTGCCTGAAAGGTACCAAGCTTTGGTAGCACAGGTTGAGGAACCCTCTAGTTTTCAAGAAGTAGCTCAGAACCAAGTTCCATCATGACGAATGATGTCTGGGAAGTGGTTCCCAAACCTCGGGACAGATCAATTGTAGGTTCAAGGTGGATCTACAAGATCAAATTTGTTGCAGATGGCAGCATCGAGAAATTTAAAGCCAAGTTTGTGGCTAAGTGGTACGCTTAGAAGGAAGGGATAGATTAGGAAGAGACCTTCACCTCAGTAGCCCAATATACTTCCATTAGATCCGTGACATCCCTTGCTGCACAGATGGGATGGGAGATTCACCAGATGGACGTCAAGACTGCGTTCCTGAATGGAGTGATAGAAGAGGAAGTATACTTTGAACAACCAGAGGTCTTCGAGACACATGAGCAGAAGACTCGTGTATGCAAGCTTAAGAAAGCCTTGTATGGTCTAAAGCAAGCCCCTAGAGATTGGTATGGTCGAATTGACAGCTACTTGCAGAACATGGGGTTTGTCAAGAGTGACGCAAATCCCAATCTCTACTATCTAAGGGTAGGGAGTGAGCCTCTGATACTGGTTCTATATGTAGATGATCTATTTCTAAGAGACAGTGTCATCGAGCCTCATCAAGGACTGCAAGGAGAATTTAGCTGCAGAATTCACCATGAAGGATCTAGGGCTGATGCATTATTTTCTGGGGTTGGAAGTTTGGAAGCAAAAGGGGAAGATCTTCCTTGGTCAAGGAAGGTATACTACAGAAATTCTTAAGAGGTTTCAGATGGAGGACTATAGACCCACGACTACTCCAATGATCACTAACTGGAAGAAAATCGACACATCTAAAGATGACGAGGTTATTCCTACCTTGTATAGGTAGCTCATAGGATCTCTGATGTATTTCGTCAACACAAGGCCAAACATCTGTTATGTTGTCAATACCGGCAGTCAGTTCATGGTGGAACCAAGGAGGGCTCATTGGGCAGCAGCCAAACATGTTCTTCGATATCTACAAGGAAGAGTTGAGCTTGGACTGAAATACACCCATGCCAATGACATCAAGTTGAGTGGGTTCACCGACACAGATTTGGTTGGGAATCCAATAGATCGAAAAAGTACCAGTGTGTATTGTTTCAGTATTGGATCAGGAATGACCTCTTGGTGCAGCAGGAAACAGAAATCTGTGGCGTTGAGCTTAACAGAGGTAGAATATATGGCAGTTAGCACGACTTCGTGTGAGGCCATATGGCTTTTGAAACTGCTTGTGAACTTACTCAAGGGAAAGATGGAAGCGACCAACATTCTATGTGATAATCAGAGTTGCATCAAGCTCTTTGAAAATCCTATGTTTCATGATCGGTCGAAGCACATTGACATCAGGTGTCACTTCATCAGAGGCTGTGTCCAACGAGGAGTTGTACAATTGCAGTACACTCCAACAAGAGAACCAGTGGCAGATATCCTCACGAAGACTTTGGGGAAGACAAAGTTTGTCTATTTCAGAGAAAAGATGGGGATGATCAAGAATCCATTTCAGTAGCACGAATGGATAGGATCAGGATTCAGAGGGAGTTGCAGAACATATGAGGCAATGGCAGTGGCAGTGCCATGGGCAGCAATACAGAGGGTAGCAGCGCAGCAGATGAGGGGCAGCACCCAAAGATCAGCAACGCAGAGGATGCTTCAAAGCAGAGCAGCATGCAGCCGGCATATGTTGGAAATACTGAGGGGGGGTGAGTCAATATTTCTTATCAATTAGCACTTTTAAATCTTTTCAAAGCATTAGTTAATCTTCGATTATTATTGATGTTTATCCAGTAACAATAGTAAACAATAGAACACAATAAGCACACGAATTTTAGGTGGAAAAACCCCTTCAGGTCAAAAACCACGGAATGTTTTTCTAATAAATTCTTTAATCTTTAGCCCCAACTGAAATGAAAGGTACAACTTCCTAGAATTCTAAAAAAGCATTATTCTCCATCTCCCACTGGAAGGACGCCCCAACACCTTGGTTTCTTCAGTAGTCAACTGAATGGATGCCCCGACATCCTAGACCAACCTACCACACTGAAGTGTTCACAGGCTCCAACCTATAGGTGACTTCATGCACCAACCTAGCACCTCCCTGCCACCCTATAATGATCAAAAATAAGCCAAGAGTGTGGACTCCCGTACTAGGGGCAATGATCCACGATACAATATGATTCACAATGATTTTCTTGAACTAGACCAATCACCCAATCACACTATGACCTGCAACCCAACCATAATATTATCCAACAATGGCACCTATACCTCCCAACAATGCCTCTCCAACTCTAGGCAGATTGACTCTTTTACAATTTTACAATGATAATTTTTGCAATAATGACTTTTGACGCGACCTGATACTTGACTTGACACTGCTTCTTTGAACACTAGCAGCTGCTAAGGTATTGTTGTGTTTGCTTCAAGTAATGGTACTTTGGCATTGCATTGTCCTTCTAGTATGTGTCTGAGTTGTCCTACTGTGTCCTCCTTCCTGCACATGCATTAATGAACAAGACCCAAACCAATATCCAAACAAAATACTTACACTGTCCTGCAAACCATATGTCAGAGAAATATTCAAAATACAAATGTAAATACGTGCAACATTTATGAACAAAACCCAATCAAACATCAATACAAAATACTTACATTGTCCTGCAAAAACATATGTCAGAGATGATATTCAAATTAAAATTCAAACACTAATCATACATACCTTGTTGTAGCAGACTTACCCTTGACTGTTGATGTGTTGTCCTTACTACAGTGATCCTTGAATGCATATTTTTTCTTACCTTCTAGAAGCTCGATATTGAATCCATTGTATCTATGTAATTTCAGATCTCCAAGATCTGAAATCGGCACCCTGTGGTAGCCCTCTGAGTCCTCTTTCCAATCCCGCAGGTCTGATCAATATTGGATTCTTCAAGAAATAGTTATACCCAATCTCCTACGATGACCTGATTATAGACTGGTTTCGTAGAGCCAACTTGTACGAAGTGCCACGTGTCACTATTTCAACCTTTCGTCATGAAAACGATATCCAACAAACTAAAGTCTGTCCTCTTTCTGTCACTTCTTACGAAATTTGAAGCCAATGCTCAGAGAGAAATTTATGACGATTTTCCCAAGGTCACCTGTTTGACATGAAATTCAGGAGCCTGCAAAAACCCTAACTTCCTCAGATCATATCTCCAAAAATATAACAAACCAATATCTAAAATTCGGTCACGCGCTTCATCAGGATTTCGGCTCAAATGGATTTTTTTTCAACATCTGAACTTCGCTGAAAAAAAGTTATAGCGATAATGTCACGATGACCTATTTAAGTGGCGAAAACCTTGCATCAAGAGGATATGAGGGTTACAATTTATATAAATGCTTAGGTTGAGAGGGTCTTCAACAAGTGAACGTTGGAGGAATTTTAAGAGTTTAAAAAATTATTAAATATTGACTATTCAATGACCACAACCAATGATTAGTGTCATGCCACAACACCATGGGGTTTTAGCCCACTAACTGGGATTACTAACTTCAAACACGAATATCTCTCAAACTGTGAAGAATTACGCGACGTACCGTATATCAACTGAAACATCTCGACAAGTCGAAACCATCCAATATATCCTTGACTCATAATAGAGTAAGTTGTCAAGTCAAAATTCCCATGCAAGATCGAGGTAGCCCCTAGTGCTGCTTGGGTTGACATCAATGACAACCACTAATCAACAATCTCCTCCTTTGGCATTGGTGGCAACACAAGTACTCCACCTGTGATCATGACACCTCTTCCTACATCATTCTCTCCCCCTTTGTCATCAATGGGAAAGGGTAACTCACCCTGACAAACGTCATCCTGCAGACTTGTACACACCTCAAATCCCCTTTTTTTACTTAGTTAGATAAGAGAAAGAGTCTAATGAGAACTTGGGAGAATCCCAAGCTTTAGGCAAAGATACTCAAATGCCTCGCGAGGTAATGGTTTGGTAAAGATGTCAGCAATTTGTTCCTTTATGCTAACATATTCAAGCTTGATATTCTTTTCGGTGAGCTACTCTCTAACGAAATGATATTTGATCGGAATGTGCTTTGTTTTGGAATGCATCACAGGATTCTTGGAGATACTGATGGCACTGGTGTTATCGCAAGAGATGGGAATAGGCTCATCAAACTTGACAGCCAGAGAACTTGAGTACAACAAGTTGTTGTCGCGATATATTCTGCTTCTGCTATGGATAACGAGATTGAAGACTTCTTTTTACTTGACCATGAAACAAGGCAACCACCTAGAGAGAATGTTGCTCCACTGGTACTCTTTGGATCGCCAACACTTCCTGCCCAATCTGCATCTGTATAAGCTTGGATAACTAGATTATTTCCTTTCAGATACCATAAACCATATTTTGTTGTGCCCTTAAGATATCAAAGAATTCTTTTGACGACAATAATATGAGATTCTTTTGGTGCTGCTTGGAATCTTGCTACTTGTCCAACTGCCTGCATTACGTCTGGTTGAGAAGTTGTCGCATATAGAAGACTGCCAATCATAGATCTATACAACCTCTGGTCCACATCCTTTGACGAATCTTCTAAACTTAACTTGCAACCTGTTACCATTGGGGTGAGGACAGGCTTGCAATCTTCCATCTTGAATTTATTGAGCATTTCCTTGATGTACTTGGTTTGATATATAAATATTCCTTTATCCTGCTGAGATATATGAAGCCCTAAAAATTATGTCAGCTCGCCAAGTAGAGACATTTCAAACTCACTTTGCATCTTTGTGGCAAAATTTTTACTTAATCTGTCATCATTGCTTCTAAAAATTATATCGTCCACATATACCTCGATAATTGTTAGGTTATCTTGATCCACTTTCACATAGAGATTGTTGTCGGCGCTTCCTTTCTTAAATCCTTCTTGATTATCTATCCATCAAGACGAGCATACCAAGCTCTAGGAGCTTACTTGAGACCATATAGTGCCTTCTTTAATCTGCAGACATAGTCTTCCTTTTCAGAGAGCAGAAAACCTTCGGGTTGTTCAATGTAAACTTCTTCTTTCAATTCACCATTTAGAAAGGCTGGCTTAACATCCATTTGGTAGACCTTGATTTTTCTCGAGCATGCATAAGCGAGAATATTTCTGATAGCTTCAATTTTGGCAACGAGAGAAAATGTTTCTGCAAAACCAATTCCTTCAACTTGTGCATATTCTTTGCAGACTGGTCTTGCCTTATTCCTGGTAACCTTCCATCCTCATTCAATTTGTTTCTAAAGACCCATTTAGTTCGAATAACGTTTTTATCCTTTGGTCGTGGAACCAAATCCCAAGTGTCGTTCTTCTCAATTTGATCCAGTTCTTCATTCATAGCTGCTACCCAGTGTTCATCTTCACTAGCTTCCTCAAAATTGCTAGGCTCAAAAGTTGCTAAAAAGGCAAGGTGGGCTTGTTGTGATGAACGAAGTTGTCAACTTCTTCTGGTTCCAATTCCTTCATTTATGTTGTCGATGATTTGATTTGACGGATGATTCTTTTGACACCATTATTTTAAAGCTTTTGGATAATTTTCTTGTACATCCTGTTGATCATTTCTTATTTCCTCTTGGTTGATTGTTGTTTCCTTATTTGATTGGTCTTGTTCTGGAGCGTCTTCTTCATCCTTCACAGATTCTCCCTCAGATCCCTCAGATTTTCTTGAAGGGACAATCTGATCGTCATCCTTTGTAGCACAATCTTCATCAAAAGTAACATTTATGCTTTCCACTATTTTTTTTCGCATCAGATTGTAGCATCTATAAGCCTTCCTTTTGCGTGAATAACCAACGAAAATACCTTCATCAACACGGGAATCGAACTTTCCCAATTTTTTATCTTCTGTTTTGATGTAGCATTTGCTTCCAAATATTTTGAAGTATTTAACGTTAGTCGGTCTTCCTTTCCGTAATTCGTATGGAATCATGTTACAATTGTTCCTTAGCAAACCTCTATTTATAATGAATACAACTGTATCGATTGCTTGAACCCAGAATTTATCATCTAATTTTGAGTCATTTAACATTGTTTTGGCCATTTCCTGTACGGTTCTGTTTTTTTTCTTTCAGCAACTCCATTTTGTTGCGGTGTTCTGACTGTTGAGAATTGCCTTTTTATTCCATTTCCATCATGGTACTGTTGAAATACCTTGGAAATGAATTCTCCGCCATTATCTGATCTCAGACATTTGATCTTCAAACCAGTTTCATTTTCGACGAATTCCTTGTAGATTCTAAAACACTCGAATGCCTCAGTCTTTCTCTTTAAGAAGCTAACGATTGTCACTCTGGTGTAATCATCTATCATTAGCATAAAATATAATTCTCCATCTAAACATTTTGTTCTCATAGGACCACATAGATCAGTATGTACCAATTCCAATGGACATGATGCAAAGTGTTCTTTTGTCTTGAATTCAACTTTCGTCTGCTTGCCATGCCGACAAGATTCACATATTGTATTGGGGGGTTTTGAAATTTTAGGCTTTTCTCTCACTGCTTCCTTCTTGCTGATCCTGAACAAATTGTCGAAGTTTATAATATATATGTCCCATTCGTTTGTGCCATAACCAACTTTCGTCTTCTTTCGCCTAAAAGCACCTTTTAGGTGTCTCATCCAAAATATATATGTCATTTGGAGTAGCTTCTTGTAACCACAGTTTTACCGAACTTGCCTTTCATGATTTCACATTTCTTAGAGTTAAATAGCATCATGTGTTCATGATCGCACATTTGTCCATGTTGAATTAGATTGTGGTCTTTACTAATGGTATTTGTCTTTTGCTAATGCATTCTTGCTTCCAAGTGTGATTGTACCTACCCTATGAGCGTTTGAAGTGTAGAAATTTGTTTCCCTTGCCAGGTTTCGGTTTCACCTTATTACTCCAAAATAGTTAAATGCCCTTTCCCACATCCATACATTTAACAAGCTGGAAAATTTAGGCTCAGCAACAGATGTGGCATCTCTCAAGGTGTCCTGAAGCCACTTGGGCTTCCTCTTCCCTGAACACACTTCTCCCGCTGGAGAATAAAACTCCTCCTCCTCAACATCAGGAGCCTGAACTCCTGACTGTCTGTCTGCTGTCCTCCTGCCTGCACCTGAACCTGTAGATGCTGAGGTACCGTGTGAACTGTCCATCAGTGGACTCCCCAGTGAACTGCTCTGTGGACTGCTCTGCATGCTGCCCGTAGCACCACCCCTCTGACTCTGCGAGCCACTGCCCACTGACGGACCTGACATCGTCATAGATGTACCTCCGGATCCTCCTGATCGCTGCCCACTGGATCCCTGTGACTGACTCAACTGCTGCTGAGGGTCTGGCTGATCCAGATACTCTAACTCCCGTGACCTCCTAAAGGCCCTGTCCTCCTCGAACTTCACATCCCGCCTGACAACAACTTTCCTTTGTGCAAGAATGTAAATCCGAAAAGCCTTTGAGGTCTCACTGTAGCCCACAAAGATACCCTTCTCTGCGGTGGGCTCTAGTTTGGTCCTCTTCTCCTTGGGTATGTAGGAGTATGTGATGCACCCAAAGATACGAAGATGACCAATATCAGGCTTCTTCCCAGAAAAAGCCTCCTTCGGAGTCATGTGCTCCAAGGCACGATGCAGACTCCTGTTCTGCAAATAAACAACAGTGTTGCAAGCCTCTGCCCACAAAAACAATGGCAACCCCTGATCATGTAACATGGCTTTGGCAGCCCCTCCGATGGATCTGTTCTTCCTCTCCGCAACCTCGTTCTGCTGGGGGTTGTAAGGAACAGTGAACTCCCTCCTAATGCTTGCCTCCGCACAACAGTCAACAAACTCTCCAAGGGTGTACTCTCCCCCATTGTCCGACCTCAGGGACTTGATCTTCCGACCTGTCTGTGTCTCCACAAGAGCTCTGAACTCTTGAAACCGCTTGAAGACCTCACTCTTGGTCTTCAAGAAATAGATCCAGGTCCTCCTGGAGTGATCATCAATGAATAAGACATAGTACTCATATCCACTCAAGGAAACATGAGACATCCGACCGCTCACATCGGAATGAATCAAATCAAGTATCCCAGTCGCTCTGCTGTCACTGCTGGGAAAAGGGGATTTGGAAAACTTGCCCATCGCACATCCTCTGTAAGTATCAAAGTGATCAGTACTGAAATCTGGCACACCCGTAGTGATCTCCCGCAAAGTCCTCAAGGCTCCATGATACATGTGCCCCATCCTGCGGTGCCAAATCTCACACAACTCAGAACTGCTAGCTCTGCTGTCGGTACTGCTGCTCAATGCCAAAAGGGGCTGGAATGCAAACCTGTACACCTTTGCATGGCGTACACCTATCACTCTAGCTGAATCAGCTGGAGTGCCCCTGGGATACATCAACACTTGTCCTCCCCTGAACAGTACCTCATATCCTCTGTCCTCCAAAGCTGAGACAGATATGAGGTTCTTCCTCATCCCTGGCACATAAAGAACATCTGACACTTTCAAGGGAGGTTTAGACTCCCTCTAAAATGTCAATGTTCCCACACCGACTGCTCTAACAACTCTGTCATCACCGAGTACTACCTCTATATCAGTGCCACTCTCTGAAAGCTCTGAGAAGTACTCACGGACTCCCGTCATGTGACGTGAAGCCCCACTGTCCACATACCAGATACCCGAAGATGCTCCGCTAATCGAGGGAAATGCATGCTCCCTCTGAACCTCTATGGCAGATAATCCCGCACTAGAGGACTCACACGCAGTGAACCCAAACTCCTGGTCAAAACGATCCGCAAAGTCCTCAACCTCTGCTGAAACTGCCATGCTCTGGTTCTTCCCCTTCTTCTTCTTCTTCTCCGGACACACAACTGCATAGTGTCCCATCTTCTGACAATTCCAACACTTCACTTTGGAATAGTCCTTCTGTGTGTTATCCTGTTTACCTTTACCTTTGCCTTTGCCCCCACCATTGCTTGTGGAAGCCTGCTTCTTTCCTTTGCCTTTCTTGCGTCCTGCCAACAGTGCTACATCCTCATCCTGCTCAACTGGCTTGGCTGCCCCAAGCTGACCTTTCCTGATCTCTGTCTGAATGCAATCATCCCAAAACCTCTCCCATGTGGGAAGGGTCTCACATGCACAAACCCCATCAGCAAAGTTCATCCATGAACTGGGGAGGCCATTCACAACAATCCGCACCAACTCAGTGGGTGGAATGGCCTCTCCAATCGCTGCCAACTCATCTCTCACATTAGTAATCTTTGTGAGATATCCAGCTGCACTATCAGTCTTACTCATCTTAATGTTCTTCAGCTTCTCCTTCAGGACCATTTTCTGGTTCTCATTGGTACTCTGGTAGAGGTTGGTCAATGCTGTCCACATCTCATGAGCATTTCTCTTTCCTCTCACATGAGGAATGCAATGGTCTTTGATTCCGTTCTCATCCAAGACTTACTCCTTGTTCTTTTATTATATGTCGCCAATCGAGTAGCACGTAGGCACATTTATGTGGTTATGTGCTAACATGCACCATTATGCCCCGTACTTCCGCTCTCAAAGATACTCTGCATTCTCTCCTTCCAAACATTGTAATTGGTATGCCCATCCAACCTATCCTCCACCTTCAATCCTAATGAAATCCTACTGTCCTAAAACTGAAAAATAGCGCTGCTGTAGTAAAGATAAAAATTCTGTGTGAAAAAATCAGCTTGTTGGAATTTTCTGAGTGAAAAATCAGCACACTGTATTTTTCTCTCACGTCCCAACCGTTTTTCAAAGAGGACGCCAAGCTCTGATACCATGTAGAAATTTCTGTTTTCCCACCCCGGTTTTCAGTTTCACCTTATTACTCCAAAATAGTTAAATGCCCTTTCCCATATCCATATATTTAACAAGTCGGAAAATAAATTTTGCTGAAAACACAAATTTTGGAAAAATTACAGAATGCTGGAAAATGCAGAAATAAATATCAGCACACATAAAACAGTCATTCACACATTTTGACACATATATTTTTGGTCAACATGACCCTGGAAAAACCCCCTACAACTCTTGGGGAAAACCAGTTCGAAAGCTCCTTATTTCTGGAAAATGCTTTTTACATTGAGAGAAATATTCAGCAAAAAAATCAGCAAACGGACTTTACAACTTATCTCGTTTTCCGTGCTTAACCACTGCCTCGGAAAATGTGCAAACAACAAAAAAAGAACAGCAATAAATGCTGTACGTCGTCCTCGATTTTCGTGCCCAAAAATCTGCAATAAATGCAGCTGTACGGCCTCCTCAAAATCTGTGCAAACAACAATAAATGCTGCTGTCCAAAATCTCGATTTTCGTGCCAAAAACACAGCAGAACTTTGCTGTATGGAACAACCCTCTGCTGCCTCGATTTCTGTGCCCAATCTTGTTGTACGGCCTGCTGTACGGCCTCCTTTTCTAGAAAACCGTGCCCAAAAATTCTGCCTTTCATTGTGCTAACTCAGCTGTACGGTCTTGCTGAAATGCTGCCTTGGAAAGTGTGCCAAGCTGCTGCCTCCTTCTCCTCACTGCCCAGAAATCTCCCTTGCTCTCTTGCTCTCCTTCTCTCAATCTTCTCATGAAAGAATGAATGACCTTTTCCTCCTTTTCCTCCTTTAACCTAACCCTAAGTGACTTTTGGGGAATCCCTAAATCCAATGGCTGAAATAGATTGAGATCTAGGGCTGAGATTAAATGCTCACTTAAATCTCACTTTCTATTTTTTAATTCACCCCACTTTAATAAAGACCCACTTAGTCATTTATTTCCAAAGTCACTTTTCCTTTCTAATTTTACATTGACTTTATTAAAGTCACTTTAAAATTAGACTTTAGTAACTTTATCACTTAAAGTCACTTTTAAATTAGATTAGACTTTATAACTTTATAAAGTCACTTTAGTAACTTTATCACTTTTAACTTAACTTTAGTAACTTTATCACTTTGATCTAAAAAAAAACTTTATCACTTAAAGTCACTTTAAAATTAGATTTGACTTTATAAAAGTTATAAAGTCACTTTAGGAGAAAAATTAAATTCTTTTGGACACTTTTCCCTAGGCCAAAGATCAAAGCCTTTGGGAACCACCTGTCCTCCGGTACCAAATTTCAACATGAAGACCCATCATTTCCAAAAGACACTGTTCCATCCTTCTTTTCCTTCAAGGATATGACCGTATTCCAATCTCCAATCATATGAGTTGAGCAACCACTATCAACATACCAAACGTTTCTGTTTCTTTGACCCTTGAGAGCGATTTTCCATATTTGTTCATTCTGATTTTGCAAGAATTCCTTTGAAGAAGTTCCAAGTCTGCAATCTTTAGCCAGGTGTCCAAAATTGTTACATTTGTAACATTTGACATCATCTCTCAAATGAACAAATCTTTTAATATTCTGTTGAGTTCCTGAATATCCATTTCTGAAAGATCTCCCGAAACTGTATTTATTCCAAACATACGTGCGACATTCTTTAGCTCTATGTCCAAACCTTCCACATGAATAACAATGACCATAGAAGATAGGTTGATACCTGGGAGGAAATATTCTTCGAGGAATTGTCTTCCATGGTTCTTCCCGCAAGTCTTGATCTCTTGAGTTGGCTAGGAGGTCTGCCTGCTTGTTATATTTTGCATATCCATCTTCTTTTGCTGTCATAGGACTTTCTTCCTTTTCATATTTTTCTTTGTAACCAAGAGCAGCCTTGTCACTATTTGATCATTGATTGTTGATGATTTCTTCCAATGCCTTGGAGCTGTTGGTGTAGTTTTAAAGAGTTTTTCCATTTTTTACTTGCTTTCATAGAGAAACTATTTCAGCTTCCCATGCTTCTCTTTCCTTGTTGCTTTCCTTTAATTCTTCCATGAGTGATTCTTCAACTCGTTTGTATTCTTCAACATTGACTTTAATATGTAGGACATGTTCCTTTTCTATCTTTAATTTGTCTTCAAGAGTGTTGACATGCTTCTTCTAGACCTTGAGCTCTTTGACAACCCTGATCACTTCGTTTGGAAATTCAACCTCAATCATCTCTTCTTCTTCATCTCCTTCTTCGTCAGATGCTTCTTGCTTATTATGCTTGGCCATAAAAAATACTGTTATGTTGATTTCTTCTTCGTTATCACTGTCTTCATCAGATGAGGAGCTATCTTCTTTGGAGAAGAAACTCTTCTTAAACCATTTCTTCTTGCCTTGATTGTTGAACTTCCTTGGACCTTACTTTCCTTTCGTAACGACATCATTTTTGTGAGGACATTTGACTGCAAAATGCCCAACCTCAACACAATCAAAACATATCAACGGAAGCTGACCTTTGAAATTTCCCGTACCTGCTCTCATTTTTCACGTGAGGTAGGCAAATTCTTTCTATGAAAAGAATTCTTCACCTTCTTCCGTTTCTTCTTCCTTACAACTACAAGTTTTCACTTTCGAAGTATGCTTGTCCTTACTAGTCTTCTTGGATGCAGTGAATGTTGTTTCTAGGTGAGATGTGTCGTCCTCTTCTTCAATCCTCATTTCATATGTCGTAAGCACTCCATGCAATTCATCTTTGCTGAGATTGGTTAGATTCCAACTATATTCCAAGACAGATACCTTTGGGTTGAATCTTGTCTACAAGGTTCTAAGGATCTTTCGGACAAAAATTTTCGTGTCGACAGGTTCTCCCAAACCTTCCAATGCCTTTTTTATTTCATCAACACGTTGTAAGTATGCATCAATATTTTCATCTTCCTTCATTTTGAGTTGCTCAAATTTTGCCCTGGAAATTTGAAGCTCAGCTTCTTTCATGTTTGAGTCACCCTGCATATATATTCTCAAGCTTGCCAGATACTTCTTTAGCAGTTTTGCAACGCAGTACCTTAAGATAGACAGATTCGATAAGCCCACTGATAATGATATCTTTAGCCTTTGCATCATATACCATATTTTTCTTACCTTGTTCATCATGGGTCACTGTAAAGCCTTTTTCAACAATTCCCATACTTTGTATCCTTGTGCCAGCAAATGAACCTGCATTCTTCCACTCCGAAGTACATAGTTATTTCCATTGAACAAAGGAACTCTATTCTCAGTATACTCCATGATCCCCTTCCTGTTGTTAGACTACTATTGAAGGAACCAAGCTCTGATACCAATTGTTGGAAATACTGAGAGGGCGGGGTGAATCAGTGTTAAAATTGGACAACTAGGTCCAAACTCCATCTTGTGATGCTCAGATGAAGACACCAATATTTTTATTGGGTTCCTCTTTCGAAGAGGTGCAAGATCGATCTAAAGATCATCTTGATTCGATGAGCAGAACATTTATTTTGAATTTATTTTTAATACTTTCAAAATATGTGCAGGTCGGCCTTAAGGTTTTACACCCCCAACAAATGTGTCCCACACCTCAATGATTGATATAAATAGATTCAACGTTGGAGGACATTTCACTCATCTCATCCTCACACATCATCTCTCCTCTTCTAATTGGTTCAAGCTCCTTGGAGGCAGTTTCAGTTCACACGTGGGAAAGAAGGACAAAGAGGAAGCTGCTGCAACTAGGGTTTCAACGCAAGTTTGACCAGCGTTGACTTTGGTCAACGCATGGTCCAAAGGAGCTGATTTTTGGTGGAGACTTCGATTTTGGAAGGCCGTACATTTTGGCACAAGAACCGAGGTCAAAGGTTGACCATAGACTATGTTGCGTTGACTTTTACTTGTTGTTGCTATTGTTGTTCCTGTTGTTGTTGTTGTTGTTGTCGTTGCTACTGTTGCTGCTAGTGTTGTTGACGTTGCTACTAGTGTTGCTGCCGTTACTGCTGGTGTTGCTATCGTCACTGCCGTTAGGGCAGCGTTGACTTTTCTAGGGTTGACTTTGAGTTGACTATGTGACTGTTTTGAGGGTTGTTGTGACACATGCTGGGTTGGCTAACCAAGGAGACTTGGTGGTTGAAGCATCCTGTTGACCGCCATAACGCACCACCACATTTTTCTGTTTCTGGTTTGTCTTCTGTAAATCCACTAGTATGTTCTATCAGCATTTTACTTGATTGTTTATGTGATTGTTGTCATGATAAGTAAAGTTGCATCAAGCATAGAACATCTAGATAAATTTACATGGTATCAAAGCTGAGGTGAAGACAAGCCCTATTTGTTGCAATCATCGAAGAAGAAAATGGGTTCCACAAACTATGGCTTCAAGGAGGATGACAAATTGACTGGGAAGGATGACTTCCATGCTTGGAAGATGATATTGGATCTTAAATTGGAAGACCAAGATGTCATGGACTATGTGCAAGGTAAAATCCAAGAACCTCCATCCACTGCTACTGCTGCTGCCAAAACAAAGTACAAGAAGGGGGAGATCAAGCAAAGTTGATGATCAGGGAATCCATTCATAAGAGTTTGGTGGCCTTCATCTCTGAGCTAGGCACATCCAAAGAGATGTATGATAAATTGATCCTCATGTTCAAGGCCAACAATGCAAATCAAGTGCTATTCTTCAAGAATCAATTGAAGAATCTGAAGAAGGGCAGGGATGAGTCTGTCCAGTCATACTTTCAGAAGTTGACCAAGATCAGGAACAATCTGCTGGCTATTGGGGAGACAATAGCTAATCGAGAGATGGTACTCACTGCACTTGGAGGGCTCCCATTCGAATGGCATGTGTTCAACACAATCATTCTCAATAATAATGTCATACCTGACTTTGACGAGGTATTGTCGAGATGCGTTCAAGAAGAGACAAGAATGAAGGAGTATGAAAATGAAGGGAATGCTGCCAACTTTGGTGGTCCAAACAACAAAGGAAGAGCAGAGGCACAAGGAAAGAAGGGCAAGTGTTACACTTGTCATAGGCCAGGTCACTATGCTAGAGAATGCCCTTTCAAGAAGGATTACCCTGGTGATGATGACAACAACAACAACCGGAAGGATGGCAATAAAAGGAACAACAGGTTCCAGGGAAAGAGGAAGGCTCCCTCCGGCGGAAATGATCAACCTTTCAAAAAGTCAAGAAATTCCAGGTATGAGGAATCAAATGTTGTTGATAAAAAGAAATCAATTCATTCTTGTATCTGCCCTCTCTGCTGCATCTCCACCCGACACTATGGATGTCTAGTTGATAGATAGTGGTGCCTCAAGGCACATCACTGGGTTCAAGGAAGCACTCTCTGATATGGTTGAGAAGGATACTAATCTGGAAATTATCCTTGGAGATAATGCCACATATCCCGTGAAAGGGACAGGGACTGTGACCCTCCACTTGTCTCAAGGTCAAGTCCTCCACTTACAGGATGTACTCGATGTACCTAATTTGAAAAAGAACCTCGTGTCTATATCAGCCATGGAAGAAAAAGGTTTCAATGTGGCATTCACTGATGGAAAGGTGCGCATGTGGAAGAAGAGCTTCAAGGAAGCTATCACGTTTGGGTCTAGAATTGATACACTCTACCAGGTTGGAGGAAGTCCACTGGGAGCAATGACATGAGATGTTATTCGACAAACCAATAATGGCACTGAATATGAGTCGAACGAGTTCAAGAACTTTTGCAGAGGAGCTAGCATCAAGAGGGAGACCACAATGTTTATGGGCTACAACGAAACTTCGAAGGCCTATAGATTCTATGTGCCCGGTCAAAGGGAAGTGGACATATGCCACGATGTCACCTTTGATGAAGATGCTTCCCTGAGGAAAGTAGTCAATCTTCTGAGATCTAAGGAAGATCATGAAGCAAGGCTTGGAAATCAAGAGGAACCAAAGGATGAGACGATGCCTGATGTTGAAGGACCGATGGACCCGATTGATCCACCTGCTTCACTGGGAAAG
This sequence comes from Pinus albicaulis, assembly GCA_034641835.2. Lineage (NCBI taxonomy): Eukaryota > Viridiplantae > Streptophyta > Pinopsida > Pinales > Pinaceae > Pinus > Pinus albicaulis. The sequence goes on along the minus strand of CM076578.1, from coordinate 931,946,829 downwards.
AGACCATCATGGCTCAGGGACACTCTCGAGGATGCTAAGGGACATATGGCCCCAAGGGGGACATTCCGTGAAAGCAAGAAGTCGAGTAGATACCAAGGGTATCTAGTAGCCATGAGTACTACTAAACAATCCGAGCCTGGATCTTTTGAGGAAGCCATAAAGCATCAAGTCTGGAAGGATGCTATGCACGAAGAGTATGAGTCCATAATGAAGAATGATTTCTGGGATGTGGTTACAAGGCCGGAGGACAAAGCAGTTGTCACCTCGAAATGGCTCTACAAGATCAAGCATGGATCTGATGAAAGTGCTGAAAAGTTCAAGGCAAGATTTGTTGCCCGTGGCTTCTCTCAAAAAGAAGGCATAGACTATGATGACCTATTTGCACCTGTGACCACCATTCGATCTATCATAGCCCTTGCTGCTACGCAAGGATGGAGTTTTCATTAGATGGATGTAAAGACCGCATTTCTGCATGGTGTGATAAAGGAAGAGGTGTATGTAGAGCAACCGCTGGGGTTCGAAGTCCAGGATCAAGACACCCATGTCTGTAGGTTGAAGAAAGCCCTTTATGGGTTTAAGCAAGCACCCAGAGCTTCGTACGAGAGGATAGATAGCTACCTGATGAAGCTAGGCTTCACTCATAGTAATGTTGATCCAAACCTTTACTTCAAGGTTGATAGAGAGAAGCCTCTCATTCTGGTGCTATATGTGGACGACCTCTTCCTGATAGGTGCTGACCCTCTCATTCATCAGTGCAAGAGGGAGCTCGCTGCTAAGTTTGAGATGAAAGACCTAGGACTAATGCACTACTTCCTAGGCCTGGAGGTCTGGCAGAGACCTGGCGAGATTTTCCTTTCTCAAGGACAATACATTGTGAAGCTTCTGGAAAGATTTAGTATGGTGGACTGTAAGTCCGTGTCGACATCGATGGAGCTCAACATTAAGGAGTTGAGTGGCAGCACTGTTGGGCCTGTATTGGCAAATCCTACTGAGTATCATCAACTCGTAGGGGCCTGATGTTCTTAGTGAACACCCGTCCGGACGTATGTTTTGCAGTGAACACTTTGAGTCAACACATGATTGATCATGACATTCACTAGGTTGGTGCCAACAAGCTCTTCAGATATCTTTGGGGCACGATAGACCATGGGCTGAAATACACTGTCGGGAGCATGACACTCCTTGGATATACTGATGCCGATTGGGCTAGGAGTGTGGTTGATCGCAAGAGCACATCTGGATGCTGCTTCGCACGTAGATCTGCTTTTTGGGCAAGAAACAAAAGTCGGTAGCCTTGAGCATCACTGAGGCCGAATACATTGTAGCATGTATGGCCTGTTGTGAAGTCACTTGGTTGTGAAAGCTCTTCAATGAGTTGTTCGAGCATGTGCTAGATGCCATCGTTATCCTTTGTGATAACCAGAAGGGGATTCGTTTGTCATAGAATCTCGGGTTCCACGATCGATCCAAGCATGTTGATGGTTGGTACCACTTTATCCAAGATATGGTACAGCGAGGCGTCGTAAGGCTCAATCATATAGGAACTGATGAGCAGGTCGTGGATATTCTCACAATGCCCTTGGGGAAGGTCATGTTCCTAACCTTATGTGAGAATCTTGGAATCGTGGAATGACCCTATTCAGAGGGTCCTCTTGGACGATGAGCTCTGGGAGCTCTGGTGGGCTTTGGGGATAGCTTCTCGGAGCTATAAGCAACCACAGGGCTAGGCTTGCCAAACCTTGTTGGTGTGCTTCTGCCCCACCGTTGTGGTGATTGAGTTGGTTCCCCTCTCATTATCTGTACCCCGTATGCATCCTAACCATTTAAGTTCCGGACTCATGGGAAGTACCTCTCATTTGGCCAATGAGATGGGAAAAGCGAAAGAATAGTAACAAAGACTGATGGACACATCAGAGATTGTCGTACTCTCTATCTAGGATGGCACGGTCCAACCACTTGATCTGGGATCAAGTCCTAGTGAGGTTTCGGACCTCCAACTGACTTCGGGTCAGTGAAACTAACTTCGGGTTAGTATATGACTCTCTTGAGTCCTAGTGATGTTTCAGACCTCCAACTGACTTTGGGCCAGTGAAACTAACTTCGGGTTAGTATATGACTCTCTTGAGTCCTAGTGAGGTTTCGGACCTCCTACTGACTTCGGGTCAAATAAACCAACTTCAGGTTGGCATGAGACTCTTTGTGAGTCCTGAATCTATCAGCCAGGAATGATGTCTTTGTGACTGACTCACTTCTGTTCTGAAATAAAGAGGCCAACAAAGCAAGTTACGGCGGGATGACACACGATGTTTGATTGCACAGGTGGCTGGAGTTCTCCCTAGTTGAGAGGGAGTATTAAAATTGGACAACTAGGTCCAAACTCCATGTTGTGATGCTCAGATGAAGACACCAATATTTTTATTGGGTTCCTCTTTCGAAGAGGTGCAAGATCGATCTAAAGATCATCTTGATCCGATGAGCAGAACATTTATTTTGAATTTATTTTTAATACTTTCAAAATATGTGCAGGTCAGCCTTAAGGTTTTACACCCCTAGCAAATGTGTCACACACCTCAGTGATTGATATAAATGGAGTCAACGTTGGAGGACATTTCACTCATTTCATCCTCACACATCATCTCTCCTCTTATAATTGGTTCGAGCTCCTTGGAGGCAGTTTCAGTTCACACGTGGAAAAGAAGGACAAAGAGGAATCTGCTGCAGCTAGGGTTTCCACGCAAGTTTGACCAGCGTTGACTTTGGTCAACGCATGGTCCAAAGGAGCTGATTTTTGGTGGAGACTTCGATTTTGGAAGGCCGTACATTTTGGCAGAAAAACCGAGGTCAAAGGTTGACTGTAGACTGTGTTGCGTTGACTTTTACTTCTTGTTGCTGTTGTTGTTGTCGTTGCTCCTGTTGTTGTTTCCGTTGCTTCTGTTGCTGCTGGTGTTGTTGCCGTTGCTGCTAGTGTTGCTGCGGTTGCTGTTGGTGTTGCTGCCATTGCTGTTGGTGTTGCTGCCGTTGCTACTAGTGTTGCTGCGTTGACTTTTCTGGGGTTGACTTTGAGTTGACCGTGTGACTTTTTTGAGGGTTGTTGTGACACATGCTGGGTTGGCTGACCAAGGAGACTTTGTTGGTTGAAGCATCCTGTTGACCGCCGTAACGCACCACCACATTTTTATGTTTCTGGTTTGTCCTCTGTAGATCCACTAGTATGTTCTATCAGCATTTTACTTGATTGTTTATGTGATTGTTGTAGTGATAATTAAAGTTGCATCAAGCATAGAACATCTACATAAATTTACAATCAGTATTTCTTATCAATTAGCACTTTTAAATCTTTTTAGAGCATTAGTTAATCTTCAATTATTATTGATGTTTATCCAATAACAAAAGTAAACAATAGAACACAATAGGCACACAAATGTTAGGTGGAAAACCCCCTCCGGGTCAAACACCACCGATGCTTTTCTAATAAATTCTTTAATCTTCAGCCCCACCTGAAATTAAAGGTACAACTTCCTAGAATTCTAGAAAAGCATTCTTCTCCAGTTCCCACTATAAGGATGCCCCAACACCTTGGTTTCTTCAGTTTTCAACAGAATGGATGCCCCGACATCATAAGACCGACCTACCACCCCGAAGTGTTCACAGGGTCTAACATGTAGGTGACTTCATGCGCCAACCTAGCACCTCCCTGCCACCCCATAATGATCAGAAATAAGACAAGAGTGTGGACTCTCATACCAGGGCCAATGATCCACGATACAATATGATTCACAATGATTTTCTTGAACTAGACCAATCACCCAATCACACTATGACCTGCAACCCAATCATAACATTATCCGACAACGACACTTATACTTCCCAACAATGCCTCTCCAACTCTAGGCAGATTGACTCTTTTACAATTTTACAATAATGAATCTTTTCCAATACTAACTTTTGACACCACCTGATACTTGACTTGACTCTGCTTCTTTGAACACTAGCCGCTGCTGAGGTATTATTGTGCTTGCTTCAAGTAATGGTACTTTGGCATTGCATTGTCCTTCTAGTATGTGTCTGAGTTGTCCTATTGTGTCCTCCTTCCTGCACATGCATTAATGAACAAGACCCAAACCAATATACAAACAAATACTTACACTGTCCTGCAAACCATATGTCAAAGAAATATTCAAAATTCAAATGTAAATACGTTCAACATTTATGAACAAAACCCAATCAAACATACATACAAAATACTTACACTGTCCTGCAAAAACACATGTCAGAGATGATATTCAAATTAAAATTCAAACACTAATCATACATACCTTGTTGTAGCAGACTTACCCTTGATTGTTAATGTGTTGTCCTTACTGCAGTGATCCTTGAATGCATATTTTTTCTTGCCTTCTAGAAGCTCGATATTGAATCTGTTGTATCTATGTAATTTCGGATCTCCAAGGTCTGAAATTGCACTCTGTGGTAGCCCTCTGACTCCTCTTTCGAACCCCACAGACCTAATCAATATTGGATTCTTCAAGAAATAGCTATGCCCAATCTCCTACGATGACTTGATTATAGACTAGTTTAGTAGAGCGAACTTGTACGAAGTGCCACGTGTAACTGTTTCAACCTTCGGTCTTGAAAATAATATCCAACAAACTACAGTCCTTCCTCTTTCTATCACTTTTTACGAAATTTGAATAAAATGCTCAGAGAGAAGGTTATGACGATTTTCCCAAGGTCACCTGTTTGACATGAAATTCGGGAGCCTGCAAAAACCCTAACTTCCTCAGATCATATCTTCGAAAATATAGCGAACCAATATCTAAAAATTGGTCATGCGCTTCATCAGGATTTCATCTCAAATGGGTTTTTTCAGCATCTGAAGCTTTGCAGAAAAAAAAGTTATAGCGATAATGCCACGATGACCTATTTTAAGTAGCGAAATCCTTGCATCAGGAGGATATGAGGGTCACAATTTATATAAATGCTTAGGTTGAGAGGGTCTTCAACAAGTGAACATTGGAGAAATTTTAGGAGTTTAAAAAGTTATTAATTATTGACTATTCAATGACCACAACCAATGATTAGTGTCATGCCACAACCCCATGAGGTTTTAGCCCACTAACTGGGGTTACTAACTTCAAACATGAATATCTCTCAAACCGTGAAGAATTACGTGGTGTGCCATATATCAATGGAAACATCTCGACAAGTAAAAACCATCCAAAATATCCCTGCCTCGAAATAGAGTAAGTTGTGAAGTCAAAATTCCCATGCAAGATCGGCATAGCCCCTGGTGTTGCTTGGGTTGATATCAATGACAACCACTAATCAACAACATATTGCTAGAACACTTTCCTCGCTAAGAGGGTGCGTTGATTTTTGTAGCATCCGAAAGTGTTCCAAGTCTCAAAATTTGTGAGAAGTCTTGGACATCAGTATTCCAAAGAACTCGGAAACTGTTTGTGGAAATTCCACTTGGTTCGTTTTCTATTAAAATAATTAATTACTTTAATGGAGACCCTAAGTCTAAACTTAGGCAAATTAAATAATTAATGGGTATTAATAAGACAGAGTGTGTATCTTCTAGAGAATGAAGATCAAGTCAAGTTTTAATCGTATCGATTGATTAGTCTTCTAATTTGGGTCGTTGATTCATCAATGAGAAGATTATAAAAGAAGGCTTGAGGGTCTTTTGGAAAGTAAGTCGGGCATACACTCAGTAACCCGAAGGAGATCGATTATGAAGGAAAAGAATTTGATTTTAGAGGAAGAGTTGCAGGGTAGAGTTGCAGAAGTAGAAGAAGAAGAGGGAGTCAACGGTGACTAGGAAGGAGGAGAGAGGGACGCAGAGGGCCACAGAAGGTAGTGCAAAGCTGCAGCGCAGTGTACCCTCGCAGAGCCCACGCAGAGTGACGCAGTCCAATGGAGAGACTATGTAGAGAAGCACGCGGAAAGACTACACAGAGGGAGAGAGTGGGTCTTCCGGGTGTCAGAAAATCTTCGGAAGGAACCGGGGAATTTGTCTCAGGTTTTTTCTAAAAGAATCTACCAGTTTATTCCTTGTAAAGAATTCTTTGCTAAAGAATAATATATAAACCCTCATCTGTTGCACCGGTTATCCCACACTGGGCTTTTCCAAGGACAATTGTCCAAAAATAAGTGTGTACATGTCATTGTTTCGTATGCTTATGTTTCTTACTGTTCCTTTCTCTGTATATACATTAGTGAATGCTACAGTAGTATTTATTTTGAAATTTACTGAAAGAATTATGGAAATAACTTATCGAAGTAATAAGTAGGAAAACTAAATCTATCACTGCATAAATATATTTCTAGATTGAAATTTTCACATCAGCAACATGTCGAATCAAGTGATCATTTATGGAATCTATCAAGATTCTCTTCGCCTTGGCTTCATTCTTCTTTGTTTTTTTCTCAGCTCCCTCTGGCTCTGGAATGACTTCCTTTACATGATCCCGCAGCTCATTTTCTTCCAAGAAAAGGACTATCCTGGTCTTCCAAGGTCTAAAAATGGTGGCACCATCCAACCTATCTTCTACTTTGAGACTTAGCACCATTTTGACAAGAGATCTAAGATCCAATCAAATTGTTGAATATTGTCTCTTAGGATGACTTTAATGGTTGATCTTTCAACAAAGCTTCGATACCATGTCTCTTAGGATGACTTCAATGGTTGATCTTTCAACAAAGCTCTGATACCATGTTGAAATTCTATGACAAGTACAGTAGAATACATTTTTTTTGCTTGATAATTACTTCCTAATGTAGAAAACTTTAGGTCTTTGTAGCCCCTCTGGCTTTATTTGATTTGCACATGAAGTTTAATGCCCACAACCCATTCGAATGTCGCTGATACATAAACATAAATGTGCATTCAAATAAAACACTACTAGCTACCAGCCTACCATTACTCTTTACACACAGTTGATAAAATAAAAATTTAGCAAGCACACACAAATTTTAGACACTTGTTTTTGGTCAATCATAAACCCTAGAAAAACCCGAAAAGGGAAAACCAATTGAATAAGTATTTTATTTGCTTTTAATCTCGGAGAATTTATTACATTAAAACCAGATCAAGGTACTTATCTCTCCCCTTGAATTTCGTGCCATTGACAGACTTTGGCTGCCTAGAAAAATGTGCCACTTCTCAGCACTTCAGATCTAGGTATTCATGCCACTGGTCTGACTGTACAACCCTCGAACTTTGTGCCACAAGATAATTGTTGAATGTTCAACCCTCAAAATTTGTGCCACAAGCTACCACTTTTCTACCTCGAAAAACTCACTGTCAAACCTACTCTTCTTCCTTGATTTGTGTTCTGGAGTCTCTGTCTACCTTGCAATTTACACCCTTAGACCAGAGTATCCTCTAGATTTTTTGGATTGTGTCTCGTTGAAATACAGGCATATCCTTGCCTCGAGTTCTGAGCAGGAAACTTTGTTCTCGGCTTGGAAATCTGCGCTGGAATCGCACTTCCCTTCCAGCCTATAACTCGACATGTTGATGGTCTGAGCCTCCTCGATTTGTGTGCTATGCAATCTCTCATTTCATTCCTTGAGAAAATGCTTGTCTCAGCCTCTTCACTTCTCATTCTCGTCTTCTCCAACTCTAAACTTGAAGAATGAGAGTTCTCCTTTGCCTTTTTCCTCCTTTCTAATCTCATTATGTTGAGAGAACCCTATCTCGAAGATCAAGGGCTGAGATTAGATCTCAACTCTCCTTGATTAAGGGTGGAGATCTAATCTCCCATTGACCCCCTCTCATGTCTCCCCCTTCATTAATGGGCCACCCTAATCACTTTATAACTTGTTTTTGTACCTTGTACTTTTTTCTCATAAAGTAACTTTAATAATTAAAGTACTATGTACTTTTTGTACCTCATTAAGTGATTAAAAGTCACATGAATTTAATAACTCATAAAGTCACCCACTAAAAAGGTACCTCATGTGTTTTCCTAGGACAAAGGCAAAAAGCAATAGATAACACCTCCCAGGTACCTTTTTCAACACCTAATGATTTTGCACATAGTATTTTATGCCACTGTTATCATTGAATAATTATGCTCATAAAATATCAACAACAAATGCAGCAGAAATAGTAAATATCATAGAAAGACAACCATGCACAATAGAGAGAATAATTTTACCCTGAGAAACCCAACCTTGGGAGAAAACCCAACAACTTTTCTTAGGAGAAATTTTTCTTTAGCAAGGTTTACAAATCCGCAATTTGTCTATAAATTTGTGCCAATAATGCATGTCAAATACTAGTTAAACTTGGTCAAACAACAACAAGTCAACGCTAATCAAACTAGTCAAAATGCTCAAAAGTCAATATTGGTCAAACATTCATCCTGTAGTCAACCCTCAGACCCACGGTCAAGTTTGCACATGTGGCCTATGGTCATCCTGAGGTCAAACCCGCACATGCGGTCAGATCTGCAGTCAAACTATGGCTAGTCAACTCGGTCAAAACAATTTGGTGAATTCTGGTCAAAGCTCAATCAAGCAGCAGTCAAACTCGGCCTAGTAAACTCGTCCTTCTTCCTCACACATGTAGTTTTCAAAGAGAGATAAAATGATGATGAATAAAGAGAAAGACTTGATCTTGCTTGGTGGTCAAATGAGACATCACATCAACTTATTTATACATGTCAAGGGGATGTGACAACCCAAGGGACACGTTCCTTCACTAACTGACTGACTTGTCTTCTTTCTGGGCCAACTTCTCTAAATAAAATAAAAAATTGCATAATTCATCTAGGGTTGACTTCAAGACACTTTAGCCATGCAGGAATACCTCCCGATGCTACACAAAAATCAACAAAATGAGCTTGAATGAGGGGAAAATTTTGTTTTATGGGTCGTGGGCTACTTTTCTATAGTACACATGTCGATATTTTGGGACACGGATGAGAGTGTTAAGCACAAGAAAAACACATGGCCTCAACGTGATGTGTTCAACATGAAAAATACGTGAGATGTAGGTCATATGGATGTGTCCAGTTACCTAGCCCCTAATTCTCTTGGAAAATCCATGAGATGTGAAGAAACTACTAACCAAATTTTCATAAAGACACATTACAACAAATGATAGAAGCTTAGGTACCCCAAGGGTACAAAACCACTCAATGATTAAGTACAAGGGTACAATGTCTAGGGCCTTCTGAAAGTCAACAAAGCAATTGTGGACACCATGATCTTGGTTTTCTCGAGATTAATTGTCCAGACTCCACTGCCATAGAACACAAAATTTCCCAAAAGCATCAATCTACCTTTGTAATCCCTTTGGAGTGGATGCCAACAAAACCATGTCATTGACAAATAAGAAAGAGATAAGGATCTGGTGAAGTAGAAAACCATCTCCTCCTTGAGTAAATCCTAAATGAACCATTCTAGCTCATCAATGTAGACCCTAAAGAATATAAGGGATAGGAGACACCCATGTTTGACACCAGTGACACCCGTGGTACTCTTGGAATATCCATGGTATGTATAGAAACTACCAAACAAATTTTCATAGAGATGCACTATAGTAAACAATGGAAGCTTTTGTATCGAAAGGTTACAAAACCACTCAATAAGTGCATGGGTACAATTTCTAAGACCTTTTGAAAGTCAACAAAGTAGTATACTTTCAAGGACCTCTATTTATACTCCACAATGATAGCCTAAAGAGTGAATATGTGATCCATTATTTGGTAGTCTCTCCTAAAATCGACCTTGCCCCTAGTTCTCCACAATGTCTTCTCAAACCAATCAAATAGGGAAAGACCAAGAGTTGTCGGATAAAATTTAGTGAAGGTATGACCAATCATAGTAGCCCTATAATTATTAGGATCCAAAGCATTGCCAAAATTTGAGCTTGGGATAAATAACATATTGGGACCAGGAAGAGGAAAAACTAGAACAAACAACCTCATTAAAAAGGAGATCTAAGGGTTGATGTAGGGGTCCCATCCCATATTTAAGGAATTCAAATTGTTGGTTTGTCAGGTCAATGAATTTACTAGTGTTGAGCTTAAGGATGCCTCTCTAGATAAGGTCAAGTGTGAACAAAGGATAAGATAAGATAATTTTATTAATGTCCGTCAATGACCACAAAAATATATCAATGGAATCAAAAAGTAAAACCAATATGGATACAATGTGCGAGCACTAGCACAAATCCTAGAAAATGCCAAAAATAATACAAATAAAGAAACCTACATAAGTATAACATCAGAACATATGTGTAAAAACATGACAAAGGTACAGTGATACAAAACACTAAGTGAGTTTCTCCAAAACTATAATGGTGGGCAACCCAACTCAAGAACTAGTCAAGAGACAAACTGATTGGACGATAAGGCCTATGATGTCAATGTCTCCTAAGTTTGTTGGTCAAGGGCAATGGGGCAAAACTAGGAACGAACTTGTTGTCAGAGTCTTTTGGAAACACCAGGGAGCCCGATTACACAATCAAGGGGGGTGTGTATGAGCAAGGCATACTCCTAGCATCTGAGGTCGGATGAAAAATTATGAATGGATCATTGGTTGCTCCACTGCATCTGTGGGGTAGTCTGATGGGCAAGAGGTACTCTATACTAGATCCATCTGGAGCTCATCTCTCTAATGCTCTAAGAACTAGCTGCCTGATCTTTGAGCAGATCTCAATAATATTGGGTGGTCTCACAGAGGGGGAGGCTAAGGAGAAACTTAGGGTCTCCCCATCCTGCTCTTTGGTGTGCTTTGGAACTCTTCCTATCGTTGTTGCTCCGATCTGACGGATCAAAAGGAAGTATGAGGTATTGGGCCCAGCCATCCTTGGGCAAGGCATGGCGTGCAAGGGCTAAGGTCTGTGGTAGAAAATCTCCCTAATGAAGAGGGATAAGCATCTCTAGAAGAAAGTAGAGAGGGAGCCTCCCAAGTCCCTATAGGGGCAATTACAACTTCCTCTAATCTCATACTATAGGGGACATCTTCATCTCCAAATCCTAAAGGTGGCACACCTAGAAAATCCTATAAGATCATCCAAAGTTGATGGGAACCAACCCAGAGTTGTCCCATAGGGATCCTAAGCAAGTGCATCCAACATCTGTGCATATAAGGGGGGAGGACAGTGATGCCATCAGTCAGCTCCAAAAAGATGTGGTTGGATGAAATTCTAAAGAGAGGATATATGCGTTCTCCAAAAGTGGGGATTGATCTTGGCCATTTTTTTCTAACGAAGGAAGGTGCACCAAAAGATCTAGGGAGCCATTCTAGGGAGAGATAGAAGCCAAGGGCAACCAATTTAGAAACAACCAACAAATGAAATCCTCGCAAGTCATGCTTGAACACAAGATACATATTCGTGGTTAATCTGGATCATGACTCCCCAATTTCTTCTTTAAGAATTATGCACATTTTTGAACGTCTAGGTTATAAATATTTTCATACTTGATCTGGGCTTTTATTGTTATCAGATCTCTATTATAAATTGTGAATGTTGATTTTCAGTTAATATTTAGAGAAAAAAGAACTGGGGTTAGGATAGTCCATCCCACAAATGACAATTTTTTAGACTCATAGATTCCTAGAAGAGCGTGAAGAAGCCCTCCTAACAATAACTCTCAAAACCCAAGCTATAGGAAACGTGGGTCTAGGGCTCGTTTCTCAAAAAAAACGAAACAGAAACATTGAAACGCGTACCGTACGACCAAGAAACGCATTTTCGGTCGTACTGGTACGTTTCCTATATGGAAAACATTGCCAGTATGGTTGGAAACGCGTTTCCCGGCTGCACGGCCATGTTTCCTTCCCTAAACAACGTTTTAACTTGTTTTTTTTTAATTTTTTCGATTTTTATGCCATCTAATATTATTTTAATTGTTTTGTTTGTCTCTTAGATGCTTCTAGATGGTTTTCTAAACTTATGAAAAGATGATTCGCCTCATCCTCTCATCACACGAATTGAGCAAGTCGTTTCACTTGGAGAAGAGAGATTTTGGCTAGGAGAAATGAGGAAGAGAGTAGTGCTTCAGCTAGGATGTTTTCACCAGTGAGCAAAGGAGATTTCAGCAGCAAGAGAAAGAGATTTCAAAAGAAGATTTTGAGTGCGAAGTTTCCAGCTACGGCATTCTTGGTTTTTGGCTCAGCTACAGCCATATTTCTCTTGTTTTTTTCAGCTACACAAAATTAATTTGGGTAAGAAGGATTCAATTTCTTGGTTTTTTCCCATTGTTTCAACTATTTTTCGAGGGTTTATGCTACCAAAATTATTAAAAACAAATTTAAAAAAAAAAAATTTACATATTTGTTTTTTTAATTTTTTTGCAGCAATGGCTTCCATCCAAGGTTCAAGTGCAAACCCCAAGGCCAACCCAAGGGCTGAATATTATCCTCTTTGGAGGCATGTTGAGAAGCTACAAAGATGTGGAGGTGGTGGCTCATGGGAATGGCGGTGTAATCTTTGCAATAATTCTTACAAGGGTTCTTACCCAAGAGTGAAGGCACATCTTTTGCATGGAGGAGGACAGGAGATTGCAGGTTGCACGAAAACATCAGACCCTATGGCAAGGGGGGAATATTAAAGAGAGCAAGATCAGACTGATGGAATGAAAAGAAAGCATGATGATCTTAGTCCAGCTAAAAATCCAGCAAACATTGAGCCAAGGATTGTAGTTGAAGCAAGGAAGAGGAGAGGCACTCGACAACTAGAACAACCACCATCCAGAGGGGCATCCGGTACAGTTCAAGATAGCAGAATTGCAAAACTGGTGAATGTGCAAGGAAGAGAAGAAGTTGATTCCAGAGTGGCTCGATGCATCTATGCATGTGGTCTCCCATTCTATGTTGTTAGCTCTCCTTACTGGCAAGATATGATAAGGGCAAATAACAAAGCTCCTCAAGGGTATAAGGGGCCCAACTATGAGAAAGTTAGAACTCAGCTTCTAAAAAATGAGAAGGATCTTGTGGAGGATGTGTTATCACCAATTCGTTCTTCTTGGAGTAGCTCTGGGTTACCATAGTCTCAAATGGATGGACATATACAAGGCATATACCATTGATAAATATCATTGCCACTTCACCAAAAGGAGCAATGTCTTTAAAGGCGAAAGACTGCTCGGGAGAGATAAAAGATGCACAATTCATTGTTGATGTTATTATCAAATCTATTGAACAAGTTGGTCCTAACAGGGTGGTGCGAGTTATCACGGATAATGAACCAGTATTAAAAACTGTAGGTTTGATTATTGAGGGGAGGTATGACCACATCTTTTGGACACCCTGCATTGTCCATAATCTAAATCTGATCTTAGAGGAGATCAACAATAAATTTCCATGGATAAAGGAACTCATAGGGGAAGCAAGGGAAATTGTTAAATTCATCACCTACCACCACCTGTCTCGAGCAATATTTTGAGAGTACTCCAAATTGGAGTTGTTAAAAGTTGTTGAGACAAGATATGCCTCAAACTTCATAATGTTGCGCTACCTTGTTGAGGTTAAGCAAGCATTAGTGTTTATGGTGGTGAGTCAGCTTTGAGCTAAGTGGAGACTGGCAGATTCAGAGCGGGGATCTACAGTGCGTAGATTGTGCCTTGATGAGGATTGGTGGAGCAACATAGATTTTCTGCTAATGTTCACAACCCTTGCATTTGAGCTTCTTCTGAATGCTGACACTGACCAACCTTTCTTAGGAGAGGTATATGATGGCATGGATTCCATGGTTGAGAAAACTATGGAAATCATTTCACAAGAGTCTCCTCAGTTTTTGTTTGTAAATGATAATTTTGCTGAATTAATCAAGAAAATCATTGTTGATAGCTGGAACAATTTCAACACTCCATTGAATACTTTAGCACATACCTTGAACCCAAAATTTTATGATGAGGAACTTATTGCTCAAAGCAATGGGAAGAGGAAGGCACCCCATAAGGATAGAGAGGTGGCTAATGGAGTGAAAAAAGCACTAATGAAAATTTTTCTAGCTCATCTACATAGGGAGGTGAAGGAAGAATTTGCCAGTTTCGCTGCAGGAATAGATGATTATTCAGATATATCATCTTTGGAGGAGAGAAGCACCATGAATCCAGTTAGGTGGTGGATTTGTCATGGAGCAAATAATGTACATTTGCAAAACCTTGCCATTCGCCTCCTTTCACAAGTGGCAAGCTCTTCATCAGCAGAAAGGAATTGGAGCACCTATGGTTTTATTCATTTTGTGAAGCACAACAGGTTGGGCTCATAGAAGGTAGAGAATCTTGTTTATGTAAACTCCAACCTTCGCCTTGCATCTCATAGGGGTCCAGAATATGGCAATTGTCCTTCTAAGGAATGGGATGTGGATCCAGAAAATCCTATCTCTCTCTCTCTGCCTTGAATATTGAGGACCAGGATCATAGAAGTGGAATTGGCCAAACATCTTCTTCAGCTACACCATCCGTTGTTGAGCATGCTTCTGCTATTGTATTTGATGAGGATTCTAATAATGAGTATTAGTCTTTTGACTTTATTGTACTTGCAGCCTCATATATATAATAAAGGCTGATTTTGAGATTTTGACTTTGATTTTGAGATTTTGATATATCATTTATGTTTTAAACTTTTATGATTTCACATAACATTTCTTAAATGTCCCAAATTATAATATATATATATATATATATATACATATATATATATACCATGTTTCCCCGTTTCCAAAATTTGGGGAGGTCACGTTTTGTATCGCTTACCATTTCAGAAACTCGCTTCCGTTTCCCCGTTTCATGCAACTTAGCTCAAAACTTATGTATAAGTGAACCCACATACCATTAGACCATTATGATTAGATCTGCAATCCACAAATTTAACAGGGTTGACATGAAAGAAGGTTTGCGATTAAAATATGCGTCTAACAAAATAAATTTCAGATTGAAGCATTTTGGCATGGGTTACTGCACCACTTCAAGTAATGCAATCGAAGTGTAGCGTAGAAAGGTGAGCCACTAAAATATTATCAGACTTAAATTTTTAACCTTTTACCACACTACCCAAGCAAAGCTAATATGCCAGAGTTGATGGAAATATTTAACATGTACAAAAATGTGGAGTGCAAGGAAAAAGATACCAATGATAGAAACTTAAAACAACATTCATTGTCAGAGTAATGTGACACACTTCCTCATCAACCTCTATTTTCGCATTATCTTTGAAGTGTGTGAAGTTTTTCATTTCATTTAGTAACAGAAACCTTGAGATTGTATGCCTTCATGCCTTTTCCAATTCACCTGCTTCCCTCAGTTAGAATTTTTATCTGCTAAACAGCAGTCTCCAATACAAGAGTATACAGTAATTCTAGCACAACATAATTGAATGAATGAAAACTGTGCAGAGGCTAATCACCTTCGAAAGAGTAGTGACCTTGCCAGGAGGAGATGCCCTCGATAAATTTCTGTCATGATTGCAAAACAAGTACCTATAACCAGCCACATGATACATATTTCCACCACCCCACTGCTTAGTTAATTTCTCCTCCAGATTCAATATCTTCAGAGAAGCCTAGCATCAACTTCCAAAAATTTGCTAGGTTAAGATGATTTCATGCATATCAACTGCGGAAGTAACATAATCAGATCTCTAAAGCTTTAGCACACTGCTGAAATTAATTTGTGAGTTACAAATATGTACGTAAACAATCAAGAATTTCAGAAATATTTCATAATGTACATGTTAAACACATAAAACACAACCAAAACCGAGATTTGTTTGTCAGCTGAACTTTGCATTAATACAAACTCCAGTGTAGCATCATTTGCTAGACTAAAAATGCTATGCTATTGAATTGTTCTAAGTTTTGTCCTCGAATCCACATCCACACCTTTCAGTATCCTCTTGAGATCCCTTCCTTCACTAAATCCTTCGAGGGAGACAGATCTATGAGATATGCCTAGAAGATCCTGTTACCTATGTATGAGGGTGAGACCTAGAATGGATCCTCGGACCTCAACTGAAACCTTAAAAGAAACAAAAAATAGAAAAAAATGTCAAAATGGAAAAGAAGATCATAATTTATTCTCAACTTTAAGAAGACACTAAAGGATATGTCTAAAAGATGGTTATTGTGTTCAATCTAGTAACCTACCCATACAGATTATTATTTCATCACTGAAAGGTAAAAATTATCTTAATGCATATACATTTATTATCCCTGTATAAAATTAGTGTTAGGCCATGTTATAAATTTATAAAGTTTTATGCTAGTAAATAAAACACATGTGGGTTGACTAAGTTAATTAAGGATTAAGACATGTCTCATACTTTTGGTAGTTGTGTCGTGCCCGTCATGCCTAATTCTATGTACATAAAGTTACCTTCTAAAATGGAATAATAATTTTACATCGTGCACCCTTTTGCTCAACATGGTGTCATACTAATTAGAAATCCTGACATTGTCACAGAGAATGTACTAGATTGCAGACCAAAGAGACTGAAACCAGTTGGAGATTGAGGACCCTAGAAAAGGATGAAAGTATACAGAGCTATGAGACAGACACCCTGAATTTAAAAAAGGTGATGAAGTTGTACATGAAAGTCAAGTTGAGCGTTAATTAACCTAAAGTTCTTAAGTTTTTCAATAATTTAAATTTCCTGAAGATAGGAAACAAAGATAGAAAAAGTAAAATGTTAAAAAAAATTCAAATGACAAGAAAGCCAATGAATTAGAAAGCATTCTGACCCCTAGCAAATAGCCGTGGAACTAGAAGGCAGAACCTGTCAGCATTGAGACCCCTGTCAGTGTTGGCTATGTGTCTGTCATTGCCGGCTATGGTTTGTAACTTTATTATTGTATGTAGGCATGTTAATTAAATCCTATTTGTTTCCATTATACCACCATGGTAATATAACATATATTAAAATTTCTCAAGTAAAAATTTTATAAATGAAAACAAATCAACTGTATTGGAAGAAAGTTAATCCACAATAGTGGGACAGAACCAAAATGTGAATAAACAAAAGGGGCCTGGGGCAGCAAGACGTTTAGTACATGGAGAGAAGATGCAGGCTGGGGAATGGAAGACTCGGTGTGGCAGAACTGACGTCAACAAACTAGAAGAAAGATTAAACATGAAATATGTTATAAATATAATTATATAAAAATAATTAATATATATATAATAATACTGAATAGTTAATTAAATAGGAATTAGTTAATGAGGAGGTATGTCCCTAAGGACATGACAGTTTGTGAAGGGGTACCTGTCTAGGTATATAATCAGGCCCTCACCCTCATCTGTAATCATCTTACTTGCATTCAAATATTCTTATATACAATTACTTGTCCTACCATGATGTCCTTGTCTTCCAAGTATTCTGAAGATTATTGCAGGTTACAAACTTTGTTCGTTACATTGATATCAAAGATGTCCGATCCTCTGGCTGCTAAACTGCTGCACAGAGCCAGTCTGATCCGGCCTTTGGCCATCAGCCTTGCATCGATTTTGTTGTCGTGAAATTGAAAGTGTTTCACTATAGAAGCTAAGTTACCAAGAATCAGATCCGGATACGGATATGGATCCGGAAACAAATAAGACCTAGACTCTGACCTAAATGAACATGTGGAGAATGACCTCAGACCCTAGATGATAGATGGATGACATGACCTCTGAAATGATGATGACCATGAATGGAGTGAAGGGAGTATCATTTTAGACCTAGACATATTTCAGTGAACAAAATTTTATTTGAAAACTGACTTGAAACATGAAATTTTGACCTATGACTTCTAGGAAAAAAACTTAAAGAGCATGTTTGATCACTGAACATTTTGACACTAACATTGGCTCCAACTAGGGATGGTAGCTCCTTCAGGAGGTGTCAAGAACACTGTAGACCAAGTAGCCTCATCCATTGGGCAATGAAGTCACTACAGCTACAATCCTCAAACTAATTCAAATCAAACTGAAAACTGAGCTGTACATCACCAACTGCAAACTCTACTGGAAACTGACACTGAAAAAGATGCTTAGAATATTGAGCTTATTCATCACACCTTACCTACTCTAACTGATCCATAAATCACTTGATCAAGTGAAGTCGAAACTCCAGTGCAACCATGAAAGCAAATGGCTATCTGATTTCTTGCTCCTTCTACTTTCCTCAAAGGAAAAGTGTTGTGGTAATGACAACCCCAACTGAAAACTGAACCCAATCTTTGCGTTGGCAAAGAAAACAAACTCCATCTTTTCTGATGCTTCCAAAAGACTGCCCAAGGGGTCTTGAAAATCATGAAACATTACCTCTTGTTGATCAGTAAAAATAAGGGAAATGCTTTCACATATAATAGCTGATTTTTCTTCTTCATTTGGTTGATCCCTCTTAAATAGAAATGCAGTAATGTGATCTTCCATATCATCCAGATTAGAGACAAGATTTGTATGTTCTTGCAAATCTTCAATTGAGGTAGCCAAATCAGCGTCAACACAAATATCTACAAGTGGCTTTTCATGTATATCAGAAAGAGAGTTGTTTTGGCTCTGAAAAAATTCTACATCTTGATCCTTTGAAGGTTGCTGAACATGTTCATCAAACTCAAGACAACAAACCTGGTGTACATTGTTTTTGACCTCAACAGACAAATCATGACTCTTTAGAGTTTCTTTACAAGCAAACTTAAAATTTTGATCTGTACATATTTCTTCTTGAATTAAAAACTCAGAAGAGGATAGGGATAAAGAGTAGCTGGACATAACATCTTCATATATATCTTGATCGCTTGAAGATTGGCAAGACTGCTGCAAATTATCATCAACTTCGAAAGATGGAAGATCAATGTAATCCTTTGAAGAATTTTGCTCAAGTTTGTTGTCATCCATAGAATAATCCATGATCTTCTCATGGCGTTGAAAATGGTTTTCATTCAAAGCATCCAAAAGTTCATCATCCATAAACTCTTCATCGCCATAAGCACTTTCTAGCTCTTGAATAAAATTCACAAAGTCATCACAACAATCCTCAATCAAAAGCAAAGAAGGATAGGTTTCTCTATACTTCTCAAAAAAAACTGAGTGAAAATCCTTGAGAGAATAAATACAAGCAAAAGGCAAGCTTTCATACCAAAACTATGTGTTTTCTTCTAATGTGATCATGAACATCTTCATTAAACAATCGTCATGAACATTAATCTTCAGCCTACGCACGTGCATATGAAATCTTATTAAATGAAGTGTAGCATCATCACCTTTTCCATCTCTGAATTTTGGCAAGTATGTTTGCCAATCTACCTGAGGCATAGGATTTGGAATGCCTGGAACATGATCTCGATGCATAGCAGCATACCTAGCATTACTTCTTGCAGTTGACTCCATCTTGAAAACAGTGAAGTCACCAATAGTTCTTGAAGCTACCGGATTTTGACCAGTGGAGTTGCCATGAAAACTCTGAACCTTTGGATTCTTCGCCATGCACAACCTTTCTTGTGCCTAACCACTATTCACCATCAGCAATCAGAGCTAATCTTTGTCGTTCTTTCCCGAGAAAGATTTAACCTTCGCTCCCCAGCAACGGCGCCAAGAATGTTATCACTCTACCCAAACTTTCCAAGGCTAAAAATAGGATTGGAGAAAGGTAAACATAGACCAAACTTTAGGTCAGGTAGCTAGCCCTACCAGGACCGGAGAGGGCTCTCTCGTTGTCACCTTTATAGTCAAAGGAATGACTGAGTATCTAATGATCTTAGGCTAGAATTTGTTTGATGTTTGTTTGATGTTTTGAGTGATCGATAGAAAAGTCGATGAGTAGACTGTGTATAAGGTTTTTAGGTCTAAACTCCAAGGTGGATTTGCAGAGAATATGCGAGGCTAGATAGGTAGTTTGAAAGCATTTTAATAGGTCATTTAGTTTAGGATGAAGTAGAAGAGAGTTTGAATGAACACTGAGGTGAATTCATTCAGTTTAGAAGCAAATAAACATAGCACTGTAAACCTTGTCTAAAACAGAGCCTGCATAAACATGATTTTTGCTCATAAACTTACAAGATAAACATATATGAAGAAGAAGGCATTGTATTAAGCATGAAATGATAAACATACATAAGAAAAACAGATGCTCCAATGCATGCCACAAGTATCTCACCACAATTCCTGCAAATCTATCTCTGATTTCTTTCCAAATTGTTTATTACAAGAGCTCCACTGCAATATGAGACTATCCAACCCAACAAAAGACTAAAGAGAGTCTACTTATAGAAAATATGGACTATGACACCTCATCAGGTCGAAATCCCATCCAAAATGGATCATAAATACACAAGAGGAGTCATTTCCTAGATTCTAGGTAGGTTAAAAATCATTCCCTGAATTTTAGCTATGAACTAGGAGTGTTTGTCCCTTCCATTAATTACATATTCCCTTATGATATAAGGCAAAAACCAACTCAATAACTCTAATGCCAACTCATAGGACAGCAAAACCTCGAATTTGTGACCATTTTTGTGCTTGACAAGTGTCATGAGGAATTCAATGTTGATTTGTGACATTTCTAACAGAAGGGTAACAAAAATTTGCAAAAGCATAACAGAACTTTGGAGGCACTTTTGAGGCACTTTTAGGAGTCCAAATCCATTTCTGAAAGAACGGTCAACTAGCATTGTGTGTCTAGTTTCCTTCACAACTTGAATTTTGCAAAATGACCCATAGGAAGGCCTTCAAAAATTCATTCACCCAAAGTTACTCCAAAAGCGTAACAGAGGCTCCAAAAAGGTGGCAAAAACATGAAAAATGAGTGGTTTTTGAGCTTTTTCTCCAAAATTACAGCTTGTCATGCCATGGGGGTTCCTGATTTGTGATGTACTCATCAAAATACATCCATCCATGTAAATAAATCATCATTTGGGTGCCTCCAAAATAAGAGTAACAAAAGTTCGTTACCCTTCTGCAATGAGGAATTTCCAGAATTTTGCAAAAATCACATAAAATACCAAGATTGATCAAAACTTCTCAAAATTGGTTCTATGGCACCTATGAGAGATGAGCTAAATAGCCAAAGAAGCTTCAGCCAATAAGTCCAAACTATCCTTCTCTTTGAGCTTCATTTGTGCCTCTTTTAGCCTTTTCTTCAATTGTTTAAGCCTTATTTGAGATGGTGTTCGTGGTGTGATATTGGTTTGTCATGTGTCTTTGCAGCTTATTGTACCTCTTAGCCCTCTTCAAGAGCTTCTCCAAATGGTCATTAACTCTTAACAACCAAAGCTCTATGTCTTAGGAGCTAATCTTTGTGTGAAAGGAGGCAAAGGGCAACCAGGGACAGTGGACAAAGAGGACTGAAAGGGTTTCCTGTCAAGGACTACATCAACAAGTCAACCTATTTTGTCTTTTTTTGTGGGAAGTGGAGGACCTAAAGGATAAGACCTCAAGCCCTAGTTGTACATTGTATATTAGCATTGTACACAGTTTGTAAAGGACCATGATCCCTGGTACGAGGGCCCTATGATTATCTTGTTGATGGACTGATAAGAAAAGTTTTGGCCATATATATCTTGTGTACTTTTGTTGATTTCACTATTATTATATTTTGTTGTGCAAAGTTGTTTTTGGTTGAGCACTGCTAGAGTGTTTCTGTCCTAGTCTAGTCATAGACCAAAGATAGGGTGCAAGGAATTTCAACATGGTATCAGAGCTACTTTGAAGGGCAAGTGTTTCAAAGTGTACACAGGGAGCAACTTAAGAGGGAGTCAGTTTACTTGTTGTTGGAGGACAAACAACACATCAAAGATGATTGTTGTCTTGAGGTATGAAAACAGATTGGAAGGGTTGCCCAACTACTGTTCATGGTAGGAAAAGATCAAGCTAGCGTTGTTGGTAAATGAAATATGGAAATTTACTAAAAAGAGTATTGCTAAACCAACATATCTGACTGATTTGGCTATAGACCAAGGGAAGACGAAGGTTTTCGAGACTCATGGCGAGTTGAGTTCGAGAGGGAGTGTGCAGCTTCATACGAAGAATCCGCAACCCAAGAAAAGCGCACCGTCAAAAGGAAGAAAGGAGACTTCCATAACTGACAAGGAGGAACCTTGGAATGGCTTAAAGGCCTATGACGAGAAGAAAAAGCAGGAGGCTTCTAGTGGCAGGGACACATCCAAGAAGAGTGTTGTTCATACTGTAGGTTATGCTTTTGTGATGGATAACGAAACATACAATGATTGCTGGAGAGTAGCCATGAAAGATGATTGTTGGCCGATATAGGAAAATGAGATGCTTCTGAGGAATGGAAGTACCTCCTTTGCTAAGAGGGAGTGTTGAAAATTGGGTAGCTGGGGAGGTACTCCCACAAGTCTTGGGTGCTTGACTTGTGAGGAGAAAACCCACAAAAAGACTTGTTTGGGGGCAAAGTACCCATGTCTAAGGGTTTTGGACCCAAATTTGTGGGCTTAGAACCCAAGTTATTAATTTTATATTCTAATTTGTGTTGAGGAGAATCTTAATGAATCAAGAGGGCTTCTAAGGCACCATATTGGAGAGCTATAAATAAGAGGCCAATGGAAAGGCTAGTCACAAGTTCAAAGGATCTCACTTGTGCAAGAGAAAGCCCTAGAAGGTGAACCACATGTTAGTTTTCTTAAAACTCAGCTATCTAATCTGTGAATTTTTACTAAGCAAAGAGTTGAAAATTGAACTTGAAATTTAACCCACAAATATACTAAATTTACTAACTACCATGCCGTAGAAATAAGGAACAAATGAAGACAAACACGCCATAAAATCATGCACAACAAATTTACCCGAGAAACCCCAACCGGGGAAAACCTGCAAACTTGGTGGCTTCTATTAGGTTCTTTTGGCAAAAATATTGTTCAAAAAATTTTTACATTGAAGGGACAACTTCCCTTGTTTTTGCAAATTCCTCAACAAGTTAATACACCCTCACTCAGCCTCTCAACCCAGTCAAACTGTGCATTGTATGAACTCGTACAGCTTTGTACGACCTGAACATGGCCTCCTCTGCTCACTGAATACGCCTTGATCATAGTTTGTGTTGGCTGGAAAAGATCTGAAACTGTAATAGCCTCTCTTTCTCCTTGTAACTGCGCTAATATGAAGCCCTAGTTCGTTGAAACCCTATCCTGAAGTGTTCTCTTCTTGCTGCCACTCTACCACCAAGTCTCTAGTGCATAATGACCATTTTTTGTCCCTTTTTCCTCTTAGAGGTCAACTTGGGCCCACCACTACCACGAAGGGCCGAGACTAAATCTCCTTGGATGGTTGAGAACGCTCTAATTCTTGACTATAGGAAGATTTAAACTTTCCCAAGTCAAGGAATAATAGAAAAAGTAAATTTGTGCCTTGGTCCGACTTGTGGGTCCCTCTACCAAATTTAGTGCACCATCTAAATTTAGTTGAACCCTTCCTCCACTAACTCCATTTAACACCACAGCCTAGATGGAGATGTTTTTTCTGTTCAAGATGAGTTTTGTTCAAGATGAGTAGGTCGAGTATCCATCCCAAAGAAGAGGTCAAGTATTTTGTTGTCTATCTTCAAGAGAGGCTAAGTTTTATTCATAGTATTCATGAGGTCTGTTTGTGCAGAGGGAAAGTCGCAGCCCTAAAAGAGGGTTGAGGGCCTCAGCAGTTGTGATCAGGTAGACCGAGAAGCATCCCTTGGAGGGTCGAGTGTCTGTTCATATAAAAGGGTGTTGGCCATAGCAAAATAGGGCTGTTTGGTGGTTTTGCTGCAACACTAGAAGAGGATCGCAGTTTGTCTCAGTGACCGCAGGAAAGGGCCACAGTTAAGGCCTTAGAAAGGGGTCCGAAGTTGCAGGAGAAAAGTTCGTAGTGCCTCAGGAAGGGGGCTATAACAAGCTGAATCGTGCAGGCAGCAAGTTGAGGGCAAAAGGAAGGGTTGAGAAGTGAAGTTTGATAGCCAAAGAAGGGGCTAACAACAATGTGATTGATGCTGGTGTAGTACAGTAGGCTAAAGGAGAAGCTTACCTATGAGCAGCAGTTGATGGAGATTAAAAGGAGCTAATCTCTATGTGAAGGGAGGAAAAGGACAGCCAGGGAAATGGACAAAGAGGACTGAAAGGGCTGATTGTCAAGGACTACATCAGCAAGTAAGTCAAGCTATTTTGTCTTTGTATTGTGGGCAGTTGAGGACCTAAAGGATAAGGCCTCAAGCCTTAGGGCCTAGTTGTCTTTTGCATATTAACATTGTACAATTGTTGTAAAGGGCCATATATATCTTGTGTACTTCTGTTGATTTCACTGTTATATTTCGTTGTGCAAAGTTGTTTTTGGTTGGTCACTGCTACTGTGTTTATGTGCTAGTCTAGTCATAGACCAGACGTAGAGTGCAAGGGAATTTCAACATGCCAGATGGTGAGAGGTGTATGACCAACACAAATGGAGTGTAAAAACTCTGGTAAACTTGATAAATATATATTATTAATGATGAAAGATGAGATGATTACAATGAGGGATCGCCTAGGCTTTAAATAGCCTCAAGGTGTCCCTTGTTGAAGAGGCATGATCTTTGATCATGCCCTTTCAGTTAATAAAGCCTAATATAACTATATCTAACTACTAATTAATAAAATATTCATAACATTGCCCCTCTCTTAAGATGCTTTGTCCTCAAAGCATACGTAATGATGGACAATGTTGACGAATGTCTGGTTTTCTCAAGCGATGAGCTCTTGCTTCCCATATTTTAAAAAGATCGTGAAGCATCTTCTCGAGCTCCATCTGTTGGTGATGTGGATATTGAAAAGATCTGATATCGACAAAGTTGGATACTGTCTTGACTTCTATTGGATGTTTGATTTTCCTATCGGAAGGCACTTTTATGGGTAGATCTTGGAATACTTTTTCATGTTTTCCAACTATCCCTTGTTCTTTTGGTGATTTTTTGTGATTCCTTTTTAGATTTAGAGGTAAGTTACCAACAATTATTGTCTGATGTAACTTCTCCTCATCATCAAATGCTTCATTTTTAACAACCATATCTGCTTCGTCACTGAAGGCCTCAACAGCTTCTGTCGTTATATCAGTGACTTCGGATGTGTTTGTCGCTTCACATGTTTCGTTTAAGCCTGGGAATGGAACATTTTGTTGTTTACAAACATCTGTATCTTCATGGTGATGTGGGAAATCAGCTTTTCCCTGATGCTCTTCTGAGTTCCCTGAATCTGTGGCATTGTTTTGTTGAGTTTGTTCCCTGTCAAGAGATATCGGGGATTGTGTCTGACTTAACTTATCTATTTTATCATTTAGCTTATTGCAGAGTTCTGTCATCTTGTTCATTGCTTTGCTAAGCTTTTCTGTGGCCTCCATTTGATCTAGCCATATTTGCCTTTTTATCTGATCAATCGTCATCATTGATAAAGACACACTGATATTTTTCTGCCAGTTTTCTCTTTTTCCCTCTTTTTTTTTTTTTTTGAATTAATTAATTAATTAATATTTAATTAATTAATTAATTAATAATAAATTTTTTTTAAAACTATATAATTATTATATATATATATATAATTTTTAATTAAAAATTATATAATATATATAATTTAATTATATAATTATTATATATATATATATATATAATTTATTAAATGGAATTATATAATAT
Organism: Pinus albicaulis; assembly: GCA_034641835.2. Taxonomy (NCBI): domain Eukaryota; kingdom Viridiplantae; phylum Streptophyta; class Pinopsida; order Pinales; family Pinaceae; genus Pinus; species Pinus albicaulis. Next base: position 931,921,242 of record CM076578.1, on the reverse strand, counting down.
ATAAATAAACTATATAATTACAATATATATATAATTATCAATTAAATTATACGATATATATTTTATATATAATTTTTTAAAAAAATCGTGTTTGTTTTTAAAAAAAGATGTGTTCGTTCACCTGTTGACCCGCTGTTCAAATCGACACAGTTTCGATTTTATTTTTTGACACGACATAAAAACTGGCCGGGTGCTTGTCGGGTGGAGACACGGTGAACACAGTGAGACCGCTGACGGTGAAACCCCTTTGGCAATTGTGCGGCTGACCACTGTGTGAAACCGTCAAACGACTTGAATTTGTTCTGCGGAAGGTGGTATTCAGCGTTGGAGGTCGAACGACAGAATACAACGATTCACAACGAAATGACGCACTGCTTCTTATAATTTTTAACAAATCGATTTTTTATTGATATATCGATTTTCTGTGATTGAATTAGCAATTTTGACAGCAAAATAAGGATCAGCTTCACAAACTCAATACAAACTCGTCCCAGTCATATGAGGAAATGATCTGTTTGCACACAATTCGGTTTGGACCAGAAGAGGGATTTTTTTGTATGATGTATTGGCAAATACAACTGAACCCTTCGAACCTTTCGAGAAAATTTATGCCACCTATACTTTGTTATTCGATCTCCACAATAGCAGTTAATTTGGCCTTCAGTTTTACAAGGAAAAATGATGCTCGGCCTCTCGTTAATTCGTCCCTATAATGGTACTCGATGAGTTGAAACAGCACCGTTTAATGCATGGCACAGCACCGTTCCGTTAACAAATGTGCCGTTCGGTTTAAACTTTAAATGACACACCGTTTCATAATTTTAACCGTCACGATTTGCACGTATGTATAATGTTATGTATATTTTGCTGCCGCTGTATGGCCACGCAGAGAACTGTCCTGGTTTAATAAAACGTGGACAACACCCGCCACCAAAACCACGTAAACCTGTTCACGATTTTTTTTGTTTTTTAAACGTAAGTTTGTTTGTTGGGCGGAGTGTGCAGGAACGGCGGAAGGGTAGGGCCGAAGAAGAAATGGCTGCGGGTAAGGGAACGCTTACTGAGTGTGTAATTCTCAATATATCTGCAGTTACTGTCTCAGTATATACGCACTTCTTGTCTTGGTATATCCGCAACTCCTATCTCAGTATATCCGTATGAGGTATAGTGTTATCTGCCTATCTTCTTTCTCACAAACAATCTGCAAACTGTTTTAAACCTTTTTGGTAATTTCAGAGGAATGGCTATTATTACTGAACCACGGTGTGAGATAGCTGTTAGGGAGCTTAACACGGATCCGAGTTCACAAATTTAATAATTTCTTTTGAACAAATGTTTGTACAAGCAACGATAAGAAAAAAATGTGCAATGTTTAGGTGCAGTTGCCAGATACCTTAATTCTGGTGATCACGATCTAGAAAGACGATAAACTCCGTACCCGATGGGTAAAAACTGCGGTAAGCTTGATAAATATTATTAATGATGAAAGATGAGATGATTACAATGAGGGATCGCCTAGGCTTTAAATAGCCTCAAGGTGTCCCTTGGCGAAGAGGCATGATCTTTGATCATGCCCTTTCAGTTAATAAAACCTAATATAACTATATCTAACTACTAATTAATAAAATATTCATAACAACAAATGGTGAAGGAATATGTCACATCATCATATACTGAGCAATGTAGGGCTATTGGGTGATTGGTTGTCCAAAGTAGGAGAAAAAATTTCTCCTATGGGGTTAACCACTTTTTTGTGGGTAACAGTTACCTTTATGTTGTTAATGGCATTAAGTTTGCTAGTAGTAAGTAATTTTCCCCTATTCTTTCCTTTATTTAACAAAAAAAAAAATCAAAAGCATTAATTGGATAAGTATATTTTCTATCGAACTTAATTAATTTTCCTAGGAACTGGTAGTTAAATTCAACATACCAGAATATTTCATAATGATGATGAACGACAAACAGTTTTCCATTGATCTGAGTTAACATTTTTTGTAAAACATCATCTTTCAGCATTGGGGGAACATTACTTAAAAGTTAATATTAATCCAAAATCTAAAAGTCATCTAAATAAGATCATTTTCCTGGAAATAATATGTTGTTTTTGCCCTTCCAAAGATCCATTCCTCCTCTTACATCAAGCATCAATTTTTTTGGTAACTTGTCAATAAATCAATAATGACTTACTTTGTTTTACTTAAACCTTCACTATCGTGCCTGCAACGATAGAGGTTTCGTTAGTTTCATAACGATTATGGTAATGGAGAGTAGTTGTATCTGTTTCTTTAATAGTATACTCAAAAATTAATATTTCACCTTCATTTAACTCAAGTCATAAAGTTTGAGTATAGTAGCAGAATTTTAATTGCAACTGTGCAGGTATATTCACATAATTTAGTTTCAAAATAATGAAATGAGATTTATGCTTGAGTGACAAAAACAAATCCATCAGATATTGCATATGAAAGAAAAGGTTTTTCTGATAATTGCATGTTCAATCCATATTTATAAAAGCACAGTACTGTAAAAGGTCTTGGGTATGAATAGTTCCATAGACATTCCTTGTTTGTGTCTCTTGGGATACAAAATTTCTCAACAGAATATTTCCCAAGATATCTATTTTGTGACCACAGTTCAATATGTAGCCTATAACCAAACTGAAGCTCTATTAAAGCCTTATTCAATAGGGTCGGAACCCATTTTTCAAGGGTGAGGCTAAAACCTCAATTAATTCCATGTTACTTGCTGAAACTATTGGTGGTCAACTTGGTTCTAGCTTCAGTCAATGGTTGAGGTTAGATATGAAAAAGGATGGAATTGTTTTGTACGATTTTTATATCTTGCATGCACTCAATAGGCTGGAATCTAGCGTTGTTGTCCTAAGCACTAATAGATTTGCTAAAGCACAATTAGAAGTCTTAGTAGCCAGCCACATGCAAGCCCTTGTAGATTTCGACATCCAGTAATGGATACAGCCTTATGCCATACCACCCTTCCTATGGAGCTAACAAGCCCAGTCTGTATATAAACCCTTGAATATAATGTTGCAAACCAATGTTGCAAACATCAGCATCGGAACAAAATTGGCAAGGGTCCGGAAAACCAAAAAATCGTAAAAATCAAGAATATATTGGTAAAAAATGGCAAACATCAGCAAAATTAAGATACACCCAGAATATTGACAAAAATCAGCAAAAATTGGCTAGGCCTAAAAATCGCATTTTCACAAAAAAATTGCGATAAAATCTGGATGTTTGCAACACTGCTCCGAACAGCTTAATCCATTTCTTTAAAATAGGGTAATTGTAAGCTAGCAAAATACTTCATTAACATATTATGATTTTCACAGGCATTTGTTGAATTCTTGACTCAACAAGTCACAGGGTGCAGATTTTTACATATGTTGCGAACAAAGTTCGTATACACAACAGGATTCTCAGAATATCTGGAATATAAAAGTATCCATAGTAGGATAATATATATATATATATATATATATATATATATTTGTTTGATTACAAAATGAGATATGAGATATGAGATATGGTGATGAGCAATGAAGCGAACATCGCAATTAAATTGCAATTTTTTCGGTAAAACGATAAAATTGGTGATTTTTTGAGTGAATTTTTTTATTTTTAAAAAATCGCGGGTCTGTCAAACAATGACCCAATAACTACAAAAATCATTTTTTTTGTCATCTTTGCAGACAGGGCAAGAAAGGGAGCTAAGGAGGAGAGAAGTCATCTACAAGGGCAAGAGAGGAGAAAAGTGAAGGAATTTAGCAACCCAAGCCAACAAAATTCAAATTTGGACCAAGTTTCTTCAGCAAAATATTTTTTCCAGGTATGGGTATCAAATTTGACCTTTTTTTATTGGTTTTTTCTTGTTCTTCCATGGGTCTCTATCACCCATGTATTTTCCATCATTTTTGTTTGCATTTGGTTGTGTTTTTTTTTTTTTTTTTTTGAGTGAAGAGAGTTTATTTTGGTCAAAAATGCAAAAATTTGGTTGTTAAATTTATTTTTTTCATTTCTTCTTGTGCTCCTAGTTTCTTTCCATTATTTTTTCTTGGGTTTGAATGTATATTTTTTCCCATTGTTGTTGCATTGAGTTGAGGGGTTTTTTTTTTGTGAAAAAATCAAAATGTTACATGTAAAATTGTAAAAAAAAATAAAGTAAAATAAACTTGCAATTTTCTTGTGCCCTAGTTCAAACTTCATCTTACAGTAAAACTCAAGAGTTCAACAAATTTACAAACATGCCAAGGAAATTGGACCCTATGTGGGAATTTGGTGAACTTGATCAAGGGTTTGACAGATCAAATTTGACTTGCAAGTTAAGTGGGCACCACATGACAGGGGGGATATATAGATTGAAATACCACCTTGCACAAGTTCTTGAACATGAGGTAGGGCCTTGCACAAATACCAATCCAGAAATAATCCGAAAAGCCCTCAAATCATTGGAAGGAATAGAAACAACTAAACTTAGCAAGACAGCTCTAAGGAGTCAAATAGCAGGGTGTGGAGGTGACCGTGAGAGAGGTATTGGTTCTTCACCATCACCATCACCATCTTCTACACCCAATCTCGTAGCTGCCTCAACATATTTTGTTCCTAGAACCACACCTAGTGTACAACCATCTATCTCCTCAATTATTAAAAAAGAGAGAAGAACGAAGCTGACAAGTCGTTGGGCAAGCTTTTTCTTTGGAGTGATATTCCTTTCAGTGTTTCCAAGAACAATTTCTTTACCAGGCTACAATTGATGCTATCACTGTTGTTGGCCCAAGATACAATGCCCCTTCATATTATGACTATAGAGGGTGCATTCTTCAAAATGAAAATATTGACTGCACCAAGAAATTGGAAGAGTTAAGGGCATCATGAGAAGTCACAGGATACACTGTAATATCAGATGGTTGGACTGATCAAAAGGGTAGAACCCTTATTAACTTATTGGTCAGCTATCCCAAGGAGACAATGTTTAAAAAGTCGGCCGATAAAGTCGGCTAAGTGTCCAAAAGTTGAAAAACTCGATAAAGTCTAGAGTTTTTTGAAAAAGTCGGCAAAACTAAAAAAATACAAAAATATTCATTTTTGGAAAAAAATCCTGATTTTTTCAAAAAAAAAATAAAAAATTATTAAAGAAACTACCTCACTCAAGATTTTTTCGAAAAAGTCGGAAAAAGTCGAGACTTCAAGGATAAAATCGCGAGCAAAAAGTCGGTTGATAAAGTCGGCTCCGGGAAAAATTTGGGATTTTTTCAAAAAGTCGAGACTTTTTGCGGACTTTTTCCACACTGATGCATCTACACATATCAAAGATGCACGATTATTATGTGATTTATTGGATGTGTTCATTTTGGAGGTGGCTCTACAAAATGTTGTCCAAATCATAACGGACAACGCTGCAAATTATGTTGTTACTGGCAAGATGCTTATGGAGAGGCATCCTAGCATATTTTGGACACCTTGTGCTACACACTGCATTGATTTGATGTTTGGAGTAGAAAGGATAAATTCATTTTGTCAAAGATATTGTTGAATCATCAAAGAGCATTACAAAATTTATATATAATCATGCATATGTGCTTCATTTGATGAGAACATTCACCAACAAGAAGAATTTGGTGTGCCCTGCCATTACACGGTTTGCCACCAGTTTCATATCTCTTCAATCCCTCCTGAATTCTATGTGGGATTTGAAGAGAATGTTCCTTTCATAGGAGTGGCGTGCTTTGACATACAGCCGCAAACAAAAGGGAGAGGCCATATGCAAGTTGGTTTCATATCAGGGAAGCTAGACCAGGAAGTGTGCAACATTACTAAACCTTTGGTAAAGGTTCTTAGATTAGTTGATGGAGAGAAGCCCGCAATAGGCTACTTGTATAAGGCCATGGATAGGGCCAAAGAAACCATTCGGAGCTACTATGAAGATAAGGGGGATGAGGGGTTTCAGAAACAATTTCTTGTATGGGAATTGATTGATGAGTAATGGAACAACACACTCCATCGTCCCATTCATGCTACAGGGATCTTCTTGAACCCCAAATTTTCTTACTCATGTGATTTTTTATTTGATGTTGAAGTCATGGATGGTTTTTTCACTTGTGTTCAGAAAATGGTGTCATCTCCATTAGAACGTGGAGATGCCTCCAAAGAAATGGAGATATACAGAATGGCAAGTGGCGCATCGAGCTTTGACATGGTTGTCCAGGATAGGAATACTAAAATGAAAGGTAAGCTTTAGTTTGTTTCAAAATTCATTCTCTTCAAGTTCATAACTGCATACTTTGCTTCAACTTTCAATTTTCAAATTTTTATTATTTTAAAAATTTTCTTATGTTTATAACTTTATAAGTTTATCTTATTTGTTGTAGATACATGGTGGAGGAGCTACGGTGGCAGAATACCAAAACTCCACAGGCTTGCCATTAGAATACTCAGTCAAACATGTAGCTCTTTAGGATGCGAGCACTACTAGATTGTATTTGAAAAAATACACACCAAAAAGCGCAACAGGTTAAAAACTTAAAATATTCCAACTGATCTTTTGAATTCATTAAATAAATTTTTTTATAATTATTGATTTATTATTTATAATATATATTATATAATTTATTAATTTATGACGCTTGTACAACTGACATGGTCTACATCTACTACAATCTTAGATTGTGGGTGAGACAACTTGAGAGGACACATGATATGGAGGCCATCTCTTTAAATGCAATTGACACCACTGCTGCATAGAGGGTTGAGGCTGAGAGGCCTATCATGGAGTCAACCCTTGATTGGATAGAGCAAGAGGTAGTGGAGGAGGAGGAGGAGGTGACACCACCTAACCCTGTCACCGATAGAGGACGTGGTCTACCTCCTTTAGCTCCTGATGCTTCAGGTTCTAGTGCTTCAGGTTCTAAAGCACAACAGAGTCCATTACCATCCTGTCAGCTTCTTCATCTAGAGGGAGAGTTGTTACATTTTTTTGCAAGAGAGGCAGAGGTGTAATATTCCCAAATAGCCCAAGCTAATGGGAATATACAATTTTGTTTTATTTTCCTGTTGCATGAATAAATGTATAAAGGAGGACAATAAAAACTCCTAAGATGGTGAATAAATCAATGCCACATGTGAACAAAGATAAATCTGGGCTATCTTAATAAAACACCCTTATGTGTGAAAGGGATTGAGACATTTGACTAGGTTAACAATGACCAGATCAACAGCGCTGTCTAGAAGGGATGAACCTCATTGATGCACAGCGTAGTCTTAGTTGGAGGTGGCACATGTGAAAGAAGCTAAATCATTGAGATGGTTTAGGGTTTTTCAAGATTTCTATCTTATAAAAGGAAGAGGACGACAACAGGAGAAGGTTGTTGATTGGATTATATTTCTGAATATATTATATGTTTAGACATATATCATTCTCTTAGCTGTTTAGCAGAGAATAGTGTTGTTTACACTGGATGTTCCTGATCGGGAATCCCACCTCTTTCCTTGAGAGGCCTCTTGGAAGAGCCTTGCATATCTTGTCCACTATCAGGCATTTGGCCAAGCTTCATCTTCCAACTACAACGCAGATATTGTTGAGGGTTTGGTTGTACTTGTAAGATGCAGCAAGTGGAAGCTAGATCTACTCAGATCTAGGCCATTCTAGTCCCTCTTTCTAGGGGGGAAGCCTTCTATCCCATTGGCAAGAGTGTATTGGATCATTGGAGCATCAGATCCACATCTTGGCATCAGGCCAAATAGATTTTGAACCCTACAGCGTAGTCTATCTTCTAGATCTGTGTTTTTCTGTAGGTGTTGTTGTAAGGGATTTGGAATAACTTTGGGGGAGAGATATCTAGTGTTGGGAATATGCCCTTCACTGTGGTGATCCATGGATTTCAGATCTAATCCATGTTATATTCAGATCTGATCTGGATACTCCTATATTTACTTTAGAATTTCTAAAGATTTCTGTAGATCTGTAGCTTTAGATCTCAAATCTACTCCCAATGCTTCATGTATTACTGAAAATCCCAAGGGGTATGTAAAGTAAAGACTCTATAGTGCGGGGGTTGCGGGGAAGCTTCACCCCCCCTCGGTCCCGTTTCCGAAACGTGCTCCGTGCGGGAGCATTTTGGAAACGTTCGGAAACGCACTCTAGAAAACGCTTCCTGAGGGGAGCGTTTTTGGGAGCGCGTTTCCGAACCTGTTAAAACGCTCCCTACCTTTTCGAGAGCGTTTCCAGAAGCGCTCAAGGAGCGAACGCTCCCTGAGTGCTTCCGCCGTTTAAAAAACGCTTCGGGAGCGTTTTTTAAACGCCGAAAGCGGTCGGGGAGCGTTCGCTCCCCGGAACAAAAAACGCTTCCTGCCGGGCGGAAATTTTTTTCAATGAAAAATTTTTTTGTTTATAAAGGGGGGGGGGGCAATTTGTTTTTAATGTTTGTTGAGTGAGTGAGAGAGAGCAAGAAGAGCTTGAGGAGAGCACTGGAGAGCTGAGCTGTAGAAGTGACAAGGAAAGAGCAAGGAGCAAGCTGCAAGGCAGCAGGAGGATTGCAAGAAAGAGGTAGGTATTCTAATCTAATTTTGTATTTTCTAGGATGAATTTGTAAGTTGTTTAAAAATGAAAACTTGATTTTTTTCTTGAATGTTGCATTTTATTGTGTTTAAAACTTAAAAATTGAATTGTTTTTTTTCCTATGTTGCACTTCCTATTTCCATTTTGCATTTTTCCATTTGTTTTGAAGGCTAGAAAATTGAAACATCATGGCTATATGGCTACGGATTTTCCTCATGTTGGTTCCTTTCTTTGTAATAATGGTGTTGGAGAGTAGTAGAAGAAAGAGGAAAATCAGAGAAGGGGAGGATGAAGAGGAGGGTTATGGTGGATTTGAAGAAAATCCTGAAGAGGAGGAGGATTATGTTGAGGAGGAAGTGGGGAGTGGAGAACATGAGGACACAGATTCCCACACTAGAAAAGACCAAACTCATACACCTTTGTGGAAATATGTTCAGAAACAGAAAGGATGGAAAGGTGGTGGAACCACTAAATTTATTTTCCCCCATTGTAATAAACAATACCATGGTTCATACACTCGTGCGAAAAGGCACCTTTGTGGGAAAATACCAAGGGATGGAGAAAAAATATAGGAATCAAAATTTGTACTAGCGTGCCAGCAACACGGAGAGAGAAATATAGAAAGGAAGAGGAGGCTGCCCTACAGAGATCTAAAAGATCTAGGGGTTTCATTGATTCTTATTCAGGCCCATCACGTCATGGAAAAACAAGTCCAACTTCCACCCATGCCAGTGGTTACGGAGGCAGTGGCACATCTGGATTAAAGCATAGAACCATATCTGATTTCCTGGATGAAGGGTGTAGGAATGATGTGGATTCAAAATTTTACCAGTTTCTATATGCATGTGGGGTGACATTCAATGTTCTTCACTCACCTTATTGGCATGAAATGGATTCTGCCATTAATGATGCCCCCAAAGGATACAAGAGCCCTGGGTATGACAAGGCCAGGACCGTGGGTATTGATCATGAAAAAGCTAAAATAAACCATTCTTTGGCTAGAATGACAAATTCGTGGAATGAGCATGGGGTGTCCATTATCTCTGATGGATGGACCAATGTAAAAGGAAAGCCATTGATAAGTGTTTTGGTTGTGTCAGTTAGTGGTGCAATCTTCCTGTCAGCATATGATTATTCAGACAAATTCAAAACTGGCATTAACATTGTAGAACCATTACTTGATATAATTGAAAACCATGAGCATACAATGTCCTACGGTCATCACTAATAATGCGCTATTTGTAAGGCGGCAGGGAGCAACTATTGAGGATAAATACCCCCAACATATTTTGGTACGGGTGTTTGGTTCACACAATAGACCTTTTGATGCATGATATCATCAAAAACAAACAACCTCAATTCAAATGGCTTGGTGATTTGTACAAGAGAGGTAAAAAAATGATAAAATTTATTACAAATCATAGCAATACCCATGGGCTTTTCCATACTCACTCCAAATTGGAGTTGTTGAAGATAGCAAAGACTAGATTTGCTAGCTATTACCTCGCCTTCGGGCGCCTTTTGAAGGTAAGAGAGTCATTGACTACAATGGTATCAAGCCCACACTGGTAGGTATTAAAGGGCAGGGCAGTGACAATAGTTGACAAGCAAGGTTTCGAACATGTGGAGGAGACCGCCCTTGACCCTTTGTTTTGGGCACGTGTGAGGGAAATTTGAATTTCACCAAGCCCATTTATCACATGATTCAGTTTGCATATACAGATAAACCAGTGATTGGGGAGGTTTATGAGCAGATGGACAGCATGTTGGGCCAAATAAAAGATATTTTTAAGAATAACAATCCCAACTTGTATGCTATGATTCATGATTGTGTGTGTGCACGATGAAATAAACTCAATGTTCCATTACATGCCTTGGCATACGCCAAAATATTACTCTCCATCTTGGTTGGGCCAACCTGCACCTGGAGGTGGGGTTAGGATGAAACCTCACACAAATCTAGAGATACAAGAGGGGTACATGAAGGCATTAGACAAGTTGGTACCCGACAGGGAGGAGTGTGCTAGATTGCACCTTGAATTAGGCAAATACTTCAGTTTCACTACTAACTATTGTTCTTTCCATGCAATGGAAGACAGAGACAGATTTGATGCTCTCACATGGTGGGAAGCATATGGCGACATGGGACTTTTTCCAAAGTTGGCAAAAAAAATTCTCTCACGGGTTGTGAACACTTCTTCTACAGAGAGGTGTTGGAGCACCTACAGCTTTATACATAATGTGAGAAGAAACAGGCTGAATGAAAACCGAGTTGAATGCTTGGTTTATATGCATTACAACTTGAGGTTGTTGAGCCATTACTATGATCGGGCAAATGAGGATCCATCATACAGAGTCTGGGACAACAACCCAGAGGATGATAATTTGGAGGACGACACGGTACATATGGAAGAATTGGAAGTAGAAATTTTTAGGGATGATGATGAAGCATCAGCAGCACCGCCACACACAGGGCTAGTCCCACCATCTACTGGTAGCAGTGCGGGTGCCAGTGCCAGTGCCAGTTCTTGATATCAAACTATTATTCCTTTGTAGATTCAGCCTCCACCTTCTAGTCATGGTCGTGGTACTCCTGAGAGTACTAGAAGACCACCATTTCCTCGTGGCTCGCACAAATTAGACGTTTATCATGGGCGTGGCAAGGGGCCAACCAGTAGATAAAATAGATTTGTTGTTTACTAGTCTTTTCTATTCGTTGTTGACAGTTGAAACAGGTTAAAACTTGACTCTTTCATATATTTAATGACAATTTAAGTTTGAAGTTTGAATTTGTCGAATAGGCTTTGAAGTTGGCATTTATAGGTTACAAGTCATTGTAGATTATGAATATGATGCTTCATGAAAGTTATATGGTGATCAATGAACCAATGATGATAAATGTTATATAATATCAATGATGATAAATGTTAAATATTGAATTTTGAAATCAATGAATCAATGATGAGAAATGATATATATCAATGATGATAAATGTTATATATTGAAATTTGAAATCAATGAATTAATGACGATAAATGTTATATATCAATGATGATAAATGTATATTGAATTTTGAAACCAATGAATCAATGATGATAAATGTTAGATATTGAAATTTGAAATCAATGATGATAAATGTTATATATCAATGATGATAAATGTTATATATTGAATTTTGAAAGCTTGAAACCTTCAGATTGATGATTCGCGAGACTCAAGAGTCAATATGTTGTATGCTTCCAACTTGTGGGCGTGGTTGATGAAGATTATATCTTCTAGATGATTGATGTTATATGATTCAATCTATGTTTTTATGTTTTTTATGTCTAATTCATCATTCTACATGTTTTTGTTGACATATATGCATCAAAATATAAAAAATATAAATATAAATAAATAAATATATATATATATATATATAAACGCTCCTGGAAATGCTCCAGACCGGAAGCTTCTAAAAATGGCGCTCCCGCTCCCGCTCCGCGTTTTCGCTCCCACTCCCAAGTAACCTTGCTATAGTGTATGGATCTGTCATAGATCTAACTGTTCATGCATTATTTTTCTCTAGATCTAAGTTGTAATCAACAGTTGTTGCAGCCTAATGAAAATAACGTTGTCAAGCCTTTTCCAGTGAATATATGTGATTTCAGCACCTCATTTTTGAGGATTTTCTTCTATAAGTCTTCTATTTTCCACTTGTACATTGTATGGGCCACTTTGTAAATCTGATTTGGTAATGTATAAGTGATTATTGTTAATCCAAGTTGTCATTGATGGCAACAGGTTGAAAGACATTGATGGCAACATGGAAGATATCATTTGAAGTTTCTCCTACATGATGGTGCTATGACCCCAAGATTGATAAGCCAAACAATGGAAAAGACAAATGAAGAAAAATCCAAGCAATGGAGAAGGCATTCTGTCACAAAGAAAAAATTAAGGACAGTCACAAAGAAAAATTGTTTTTATCTCCTTAAAGGCATCCTTCCAAATTGACACCTATGCCATCTCTTAGAGCATATTTTTGTCTTTCCGATGAGCTATTACTTGACCCAAAACTCCATGCCGTTTGGGAGATATGAATTTTTCAAATTAAGGATATATTTATGTTTTTGAGCTGACCTATGCTCAGGGATATAAGTCGGTCTCTAAACAAGGTCATAAGCTATATATATACAATTCGTGCTCATTTATAAAACATAGATTTCAGTGGTCAAGCACAATACTCGGTTATAAAACATTCACCACAGAAACTTAGTTCACAACTCGTGAACTTTCAAACATCAAGAAGGAGCCTATACGAAGCACATTTCTGAGTCTACAGCCACTGATCTGAATGCAAATATAAGCCAGGGATCTGTGAGAGTATACGAGCCTCAGACCTGTGTGTGACTACAACCTCGGACCTCTCTGAATCTGCAGTGGGTCAGCCTTGGTGTGAAGCTCGGATCAGTTACAGTCATCTTGTACCAGCCTCGGACTTGTCTGCAATTACAGTGACTGTAGTGGCTCACAGATTTATGGTTCGGACAAGAACCCAGAACAACCCTATATATCTCGGATTTGTGTCATATTTTTGATATAGAACTCAGATTAAAGCTCAGAGATTCGGATCAGTGTTTGAAAAGATCAACGTTGTAACATCCGTGGAGGAGATGTGATTTAGATCTGTTGTAAGTGCATCCTGGATAATAAAAGAAGTTCGGATTTGTGAGGAACAGTCACCTACTCAGACTGTGTGAAGAAAAACTCGGGTTGAAGGCCTGTGGAAGAATTGTTACAACAGTCAAGCATTTGTAGACAAGGACAGTCACATATAACAGAGGATTCTTGGAAACATTTTATTGGACAGTCAAGAACAACTTTGGATCAAATTAATTGAATAGTGAAGAATCTTGTTGAATACACTTAATTAAGTACATCACACACTTTCTCTCTAAAGATTTCTGAAGGATTGGTGTCCTTGGAGTAGGAGCTCCTAAACACAAGGTTGGTGCCTTGAAAAGATAAGGTCGAAGCCTCATCAAAGTTCAAGTTGGTGCTTAGCAAACAGGTTGGTGCATGTTTCATTAAAAGGGTTGGTGCCCTTCTTTCATCTATTGTATACTATTATTAAAAGGGGATTGAAGTTCTCTTTAATTCTTATTATTATTATTATTATTATTATTATTGTGAAGAATCTAACTAGCAATAATTAACAATTGAAAAGAAACACTGATTCACCCCCCTCTTGATGTTTCCAACAATTGGTATCAGAGCCAACTTCTTCATCATTAGCCTAACAGCTGGAAGAAAGATTCTTAGGCACAATGAAGAACATGGAAGCAACAGGGAAACTCCCTATCTTTGATGGAAAAAAATTTAGTTTTTGGAAAAAGAGGATGTCCTACTATCTAATGTCTCTTGGCCCTGAAGTATGGCACTCTGTTTTGGATGGATACAAAGCTCCAGTCGGTCTTCCAACTGATCCAGATGAAAAAAAAGCCTACATTGCTGATGCCAAAGCCTTAAATTCCATCACTAGTGGAATCACTGATTCCGAATTTACGAAAGTCATGAACTGTGATTCAACCAAAGAAGTATGGGATAAATTGGTTTCGCTATATAATGGGGACTCCAAAGTTAAGAAAGCAAAGCTTCAAACCTATAGAAGACAATTCGAGAGTCTGAAAATGGATGATGAAGAAGATATTGCATCATACTTCCTCAGAGTAGCTGAAGTGGTTAACTCTCTTAAAGGACTAGGGGAAAATATTGAAGAAAGCACCATAGTTCAAAAAATCCAGAGATCACTTCCTGACAGATTCGAATCCAAAGTAAGTTCCATAGAAGAAATGAAGGACCTAGACACTCTCAAGATGGATGAACTTCATGGAATTCTTATTGCCTATGAGATGAGGAAAGGGATCCCAAATTTCAAAGAAGTGGCATTCAAAGCCTCAAAATCTACAAAAGAAGGAAAAGAATGGAATTACGACAGCGATGAATCAGATACTGAAAACGAGTTAGCTCAATTTGTACGAAGATTAAAAAGGGGATCTAAGCTAAAAGGTAAGTACCCTCTTATTTGTTTCAATTGTGGAAGAATAGGTCATTACGCTACAAAATGTCCTCATAAACATGATAGTGATGAAGAAAAGGACTCTAAAAGAATGATGTACAAGAAGAAGAAAGGGTTTAATAAGAAGAACTTCTTCTCTATACAAGATGAGTCTGATGAAGATGAATTCGTAGTCATAAAGAGGAAATCAACTAGAAATGCGCATCAGTACAAAGAAAGCAATGATGAATCAGATGAGGAAAGTAATTATGTTGGAAGCAAAGAAACGCTATTCATGGCATTTACAAATGATGATGACTAAGAAATAGAAGATGAAAGAAACATGGATAGTTTGCTAATGAGTGCCATTGAAGAAAATGAGAATCTACAAAAGAAGATAATTTCTCTCAAAATAGAAAGAGAGGAAGCAAAAAGAAGGAAGACTTCTTGAACATCAAGTTAAAAGAGAAGGATGATATCTGTGAAAAACGTGAAGCTGAAATAGTGTCCCTAAGAAAGGAATTGGAGCAAATCAAAAGGAGTTAGCAAAGCTCTCTAGCTCTTGACAACATTCTTAACACTCAAAGACCTCAACATGACAAGTCTGGAATTGGTTTCAAAGGAGAATCATCAAGTACGAAGAATAATGCCAGAAGTTATGTTGATGTACTCTCTTGCCATCCAAAAGAAGAAAAATCATCTCAGGAAAAAGGTCACATCTCAAAACCAAGATTTGAAAGAGCAACTCCAAGGAAGAATGTTGATTCAAGCTATGGATACTACAACAGGTATCAAACTATTTTTCTTGGGCATTGTTACAATTGTAAAAACTTTGGGCATTAAGCTAAGCATTGCAAGGATCATAAGAATGAAGCACCAAGATTGAATAATCAACCAAACCAACTGCGTGGGCCTAAAGAGCAAGAACAAATCAAAACTTACAATTCCTTTAATCCTTTGGCTAAGTTTGTCCGTCTTGCTCATTATGTGATGATTATGATCATAATGAACAAAATTTCCCTCTCAAAAAGGAAAAAGCTAAAAACGTAATTCTCAAAACTGATAAATGTGGCCTAGCACTATGTGCTCATAGTGAAGAAAATCATTGGTTCGTGGATAGTGGATGCTCGAGACATATGAAAAATGGAAATGTATCCTTTGGAAGTGGATCTGCTAAAATCACTGGAAAAGGGACTGCTACCCTTGTCAATGGACTAGGAAAGGCTCAAAATACCTTGCTAGTAGAAGGGCTCAAACACAATCTCTTAAGTGTCAGCCAGATTTGTGACCAAGGACATAATGTTGTCTTTAGTACAAAAAATTGTGAAATAAGAGACTCGTCCTCAAGAGAGCTTGTGGCAAAAGGAGTAAGAACACCAGATAATGTTTACATTCTCAGTAGAATCCAAGAAGATAAATGTTACTTAAGTCAAACAGATGAAAGTTGGTTATGGCACAAGCGATTGGGGCATACAAGTTTTGACAACCTAGTCAGCATCAGCAAAAATAATGCAGTAAGGGACATTCCAAAAATGTGCAAACCAAATCAAGTTGTATGTGGCCCATGCCAACATGGAAAGCAAACCAGAACTAGCCACAAAACCAAGGAGTTCTCAACATCAAAACCTTTGGAAATCATTCATGCAGATTTGTGTGGGCCAACTAGAACTCCAGCTCTTCAAGGTGAAAGGTACTTTGCTCTATTTTTTAATGACTATACTAGAATGATGTGGATATATTTCATAAAATATAAATCCGAAGAATTTGAGTGTTTTAAGAATCTTAAAGCTCTCATTGAAAATGAAAAAGATTCTAAGATTAAATGTCTTAGAATGGATAGAGGAGGAGAATTCACTTCGAAAGAGTTTGATAAATTCTGCAAAGAACATGGAATCGAAAGAGAACTTTCTACTGCTAGGACACCCCGGCAAAATGGAGTAGTTGAAAGAAGGAACCGAACCATTCAAGAAATGGCTAGAACAATGCTACTGGCAGCTGATTTGCAACCAAAATTCTGGAGAGAAGCAGTTGGCACCGCAGTTTATACCTTAAATCAAACTCAATTGAGACCAAATAATGAAAAGACTCCTTATGAATTATGGAAAGGAAGACCTTCTTCAGTAAAATATTTCAGAATATTTGGAAGCAAATGTTTCATAAAAATAAATGATGACTCACCAAGTAAATTTGATTCTAGAACTGACGAAGGAATATTTCTTGGTTACTCCACTAGAAGGAAAGCTTACAAATGTTACAACAATCGTCTACGAAGAATAGTGGAAAGCATTGATGTGAAGATTGATGAAGGCCTTCCAGAAAAAAAGAATTGATGATCATGAAGTTGAGTCTTTCTTTGAACAAAGTGAAGAAGAAGAACCTGAAAGAGAAGAGGAGAATGAATAATCTCAAAGTGAACCTCAAAATGAATCTTCACAAACTCCCTCCAAGATCAAGTTTGTTCCAAATATCATCCAGAAGAACAAGTCATCAGAAATATAGATGAAGGAATCCAAACTCGAAGAAGAATGATAAGCATCCCAAGAAAAGATGATGTGGCTCTATTATCTTTAATAGAACCTGAATTTTTTTCTCAAGCAAGCAAAGATCCTTATTGGATAAAGGCCATGGAAGAAGAAATGTCTCAAATCGAAAAAAAATTAGACTTGGGAACTAGTACCTCACCCAAAAGATAAAAATATAATTGGTACAAAATGTGTATTCAAAAACAAGATGAATGAAGATGGACAAATCATCAGAAATAAAGCCAGACTTGTCTGCAAAGGATACTCACAAATCGAAGGAATTGACTTCGAAGAAACCTTTGCACCAGTAGCTCGAATGGAAGCCATAAGAATGTTTTTAGCATTTACTTGCTCAAAAGGATTCAAGATTTATCAAATGGATGTAAAATCAGCATTCTTGAATGGAGATCTCAAAGAAGAAGTTTACATGGAGCAACCAGAAGGATTTGATCTTGCTGAAGGAAAAGACTTTGTATGCAAACTAAAAAAGGCCTTGTATGGATTTAAACAAGCCCCCTAGAGCATGGTATGCTAAGTTGGATCACTATCTGCAACAAGAAGGTTTCGAAAAGGGAGTGGCAAGTAGCAATCTCTACATGAAGATGGACAAGGAAAGACTTCTAATCACTCTTGTTTACGTTAATGATCTAATCTTTGCTAGCAATGATGAAGAAATGAGCCATGAATTTGCTCTAAATATGTCCAAAAAATTCGAGATGTCAATGATCATTGAGTTGTCTTACTTCCTTGGGCTACAAATATCTCAAACTTCTGCAGGCATGTTTATATCTTAGACAAAATATGTTAAAGACATGCTTAAAAGATATGGGATGGAAGATTGTGCACCTATGAGCACACCAATGACCATAGATTGTAAATTAAGCAAAGACGATGATACCCCTCAAATAGATGCAACTCTTTACAGGTCAATAATTGGAGCTCTCCTATACTTAACTGCTACAAGACCAGATATTATGCAAGCAGTAGGAATGGTAGCAAGATTTCAGTCAAGTCCTAAACAATCCCATCTAGCAGCTGTGAAAAGAATTCTCAAATATCTGAAAGGAACAACTGATTTCGGTCTTTGGTATCCTAAGAGTTCAACTCTTATTGTGACAGCTTATTCTAATGCTGATTGCGCCGGAAGCGTGGATGATCGTAAAAGCACTAGTGGAAATGCATTCTTTATGGGAGATTGTCTTGTATCTTGGCTCAGCAAAAAGCAATCATCTATATCCCTTTCTACAGTTGAAGTCGAATATATAGTTGTTGCTAATTGTTGTACACAAATTCTATGGATGAAGGAAGCCTTGAAGGATGTCAACATAGAAACTAAGCAACCAATTACTATTCTTTGTGACAATACTAGCGCCATCAGTCTTTCAAAGAATCCAGTAATGCACTCAAGAACCAAACATATTCCAATCAAATACCACTTTCTCTGTGAACAAGTTGCTGAAAACAATATCAGGTTGGAATACGTCAATACAAAAGAGAAAATTGTTGATATCTTTACAAAACCCCTTCCACGAGAAGCATTCGAGTATCTTCGCCAAAAGATGGGTGGCATTGCTCTTGCATCACATTAAATCAAGCAGCATGTCAGGGGTATAGTATGTTAGGGGGAGCAGCATGACAGGGGGAGCACTTTGGCACCCCATTGCCATTGATGTCAAAGGGGGAGAGAAGAAAAATATTGCCATACAATGACAAAGGGGGAGATTGTTAATCCAAGTTGTCATTGATGGCAACAGGTTGAAATACATTGATGGCGACATGGAAGATATCATTTGAAGTTTCTCCTACATGATGGTGCTATGATCCCATGATTGATAAGCCAAACAATGGAAAAGACAAATGAAGAAAAAGCCAAGCAATGGAGAAGGCATTCTGTCACAAAGAAAAAATTAAGGACAGTCACAAAGAAAAATTGTTTTTACCTCCTTAAAGGCGTCCTTCCAAATTGACACCTATGCCATCTCTTAGAGCATATTTTTGTCTTTCCGATGAGCTATTACTTGACCCAAAACTCCATGTTGTTTCGGAGAAATGAATTTTTCAAATTAAGGATATATTTCTGTTTTGAGCCGACCTATGCTCAGGGATATAAGTTGGCCTCTAAACAAGGTTATAAGCTATATATATACAATTCGTACTCGTTTATAAAACACAAATTTCGGTGGTCAAGCACAGTACTCGGTTATAAAACATTCACCACAGAAACTTAGTTCACAACTCGTGAACTTTCAAACATCAAGAAGGAGCCTATACGAAGCATATTTCTGAGTCTACAGTCGTTGATCTGAATGTAAATATAAGCCAAAGATCTGTGAGAGTATACGAGCCTCAGACCTGTGTGTGACTACAGCCTCGAACCTCTCTGAATCTGCAGTGGGTCAGCCTTGGTGTGAAGCTCGGATCAATTACAGTCATCCTGTACCAACCTCGGACTTGTCTGCAATTACAGTGACTGTAGTGGCTCACAAATTTATGGTTCGGACAGGAACCCAGAACAGCCCTATATATCTCGGATTTGTGTCATATTTTTGATATAGAACTCAGATTAAAGCTCAGAGATTCGGATCAGTGTTTGAAAAGCTCAGTGTTGTAACATCCGTGGAGGAGATGTGATTTAGATCTGTTGTAAGTGCATCTTGGATAATAAAAGAAGTTCGGATTTTCGAGGAACAGTCACCTACTCGGACTATGTGAAGAAAAACTCGGGTTGAAAAAGTCCTGTGGAATAATTGTTACAACAGTCAAGCATTTGTAGACAAGGACAGTCACATATAACAGAGGATTCTTGGAAACATTTTATTGGACAGTCAAGAACAACTTTGGATCAAATTAATTAAATAGTGAAGAATCTTGTTGAATACACTTAAGTACATCACACACTCTCTCTAAAGATTTCTGAAGGATTGGTGTCCTTGGAGTAGGAGCTCCTAAACACAAGGTTGGTGCCTTGAGAAGATAGGGTTGAAGCCCTAGAGGTCGGAGCCTCATCGAAGTCCAAGTTGGTGCTTGGCAAACAGGTTGGTGCCTGTTTCATTAAAAGGGTTGGTGCCCTTCTCTCATCTATTGTATACTAATATTAAAAGGGGATTGAAGTTCTCTTTAATTCTTAATATCATATATATATATATATATATATATATATATATAATTGTGAAGAATCTAACTGGCAATAACTAACAATTGAAAAGAAATACCGATTCACCCCCCTCTCAGTATTTCCAACAATTTTTGAGCCTCCATATTGGCCTCCTACTTTTATTTGGCTGAACTGCGTTATTTCTTAGCAGTATTGTTTAGTATTGTTGCTTGTCCCCATTTTGGAATATTACAGTGGTATCAGGGCAATTATCTTGGCACAGCCTGTGCTTTGTTTTCTTAAGAAGCCAATATGTTTTCAGAATAAGATGAGCCTCTTACTAACAGAGAGAAGAGGTATCTAAAAAGGAGACAGAAGAAATTTGATTACACAAATGATGATAAAGACAAGGGTAAAGCCCCTGAATCTAGAAGTGATGAAGATGGGAAGGAGTTTGCAAAAACCCTTCTGAAAGCCATGCAAGATCTTGCTAGAGAGATCAAAGAGATGAGATTGGATAGAATCAAGGAATCTCCTAAGAGAGTTCATCTTGGAGAAAGCTCTGGCATGTCTCATCACTGGAATGATCAACCAGTGAACCAGCCACAAGTTCCACAACGCTCTTCCATGCCTACTTTTTTGGTTGTGGAAAATGAAGGGCCTCAAGAGCAAGCATCCCTTGAAGACTATTTTGAAGAATACGAGTCTCAGAATCAGAGATTCAAGGATCACTCGAGTTTTCAAGAGTTTTTTCACCTCAAGGATAAAAGAAGACCAAGGCATCAACATAGAGATGGTGGATTCACTCAGAATCATGATCGACATCACTCTATGGGCAGATTCTTTTTACCCAAGTTTGATGGGTCATCCACTTGTTCTGCCAAAGCATGGGTAGAAAAACTGGACATCTACTTTCAGTTGAACAAGGTCCCAGAGATGGAAGCTATCAAGATTGCAGCGCTGCACTTTGAAGGTGAAGCACACAACTGGTGGTTCCATGGCTTGTCTACATTGGGCCATGCCAATGTGACTGCTTATTCTGAGTTCACTACAAGGCTGTTGGAAAGGTTTGACAGAAAATATCCAGAGGCACCTTTCATGAGCCTTGCAAAGTTGAAGCAATCAGGTAATTCAGAGTCTTATATTTCTGAATTTTTGAGATTATCTGTTATGGTTCCTGATTTGTCTGCAGCAAGAAGGGTGTACATGTTCATCGATGGTCTAGATGAACCTCTTCATGGGTTGGTAAAGTCTACCAAGCGCACTACCTTGCATGATGCCATTGAGAGGGCTAGAGACCTTCAAGATGCCTTGCCAAAAGCAAAGGCAAACTTACAGCACAAGCCCTCTTTTCCTTCTAAAGGAAAGGAAGAGAAAGCTGCTCCTTCCAAGGAGAGCTCATACAAGAAGCCTCTTGATGATGAAATCTGGAGAGATCTAAGGAGAAAGAAGCTATGCTTCACTTGCCAAGAGCCATGGGTACCTAGACATAGATGTGCTACTGGTAAAGCACATTACATAGAGGTCTTCTCAGATCTTGAAGAAGATGAAGATGATGAACCGAGAAAGGGTCATAGTGCTAACAATGTTGAAGGAGATCCAACACCATTAGGAGATGGAAATGGAGCATTTGCTCCTATTGGAGGAACTCTTGCATCTTTGAGAGGAGTACCTAAGTACTTGACCTTAAGAGTTCAAGGTTCAATCATGAATCAGAGGGTTTCTGTATTGATTGACAGTGGGGCTACCCACAACTTCATTGATGCTCATCTTGTTCAGAGGAGGGCAATACCCACTGATACTTTTGAGGGATTCTCTGTTTTGGCCCCAAGAGATAGAACAATGCAATGCATGCATTATGTTCCATCACTTTCAGTCACCATGGGATCCTACACCTTGGTGGATCACTTCTTTGTAGTTGACATACCAAACACCAATGTCATCTTGGTTGTTCAATGGTTGATTACATTGGGGAAAGTCACCACTGATTGGGAGGCTTTGCAAATGGAATGGGTGGACAAGAAAAGTGGTGAACCTCAAATGATCAAAGGCATGCATACTTACCCCTCACATAACACTTCCACACAGAAAACAGAGATGGATTTGCGCAGTGGAAGCAAGGACCTCACAGTCCCATCTATTATGTTCATGAGATTTCTACATGGGACACTTTTATCTAGTGGCAAACCACCTGGGAGGCCACCTGATTCAAATTTTGTGGGGAAGACCTCACAACTTGCTGCTCCAAACTTAGATCCAAGAGGGATTGGAGCACTTGAAGACAAAGCTACAGCGCTGGGAGACTTGGGTCAGCTCAAGAAGGAGGGAAATCTTTCTCCCTTATCATCATCACCCACTCTCAATTCTGGATTTGCGTTGTGGGAGGAGAAGAATGGAAGGAACAGCCTTCCAACACACACCTTTGGCATAGGAGATGTCAAGGAGGAGATCAGCAACATGACAGAAATTTCTGTTGATGCATCATCAACGCTATCATTGTTGAGCAATGTAGATCTGTATTGGAAATCCCAACTGCTAGTGGATTATTCTAAAGATCTTCACACTTGTATGATACTTGATGACCAACTGCATGAAGAGGGCTACTTAGTCCAAGAAGGGGTCATCTATCATCATGATAGGATCTTCTTGTCTAGAGCTTCTAAGCTCAAGCAGAAGTTACTACAAAGAGCATACAAAGAGTTCTGTTTCAGCCATATGTACTCCATGGAGATCTACAACATCATCATGAGAAGCTTTGATTGGGAAGGCTTGAAAGAAGAACTACATCAGCATTTTGAACTATGTGGAGTTGGGGCAGCCATATGACTCTATGCAAGAGTTTTTTGATCCATCTCTTCCTTCTTTTGAAAGAGGAGAAAGAGCCATGCACAACTCCATGTGTATGAGAGACATTGTTGGTGAAGAATCTGATCATGTAAAGCAAGTTTCATTTTCTGATTTACATATTTTTTCACCATGTTTATGCAGGCCATGACTCCAAGGAGGAGTAATGTATCATGTAAATTTCATGGCAAACATTGGGCCACTAAAATTTCTGAATTTGGCCACTCCCTTGATGTGCAAAGGGAGATTTTCTTTAATGATGGGTGCTTCCCAAAGGCACCAAACATATCTCACACTTTCAGCCATGGTGAGAGGACATGTGCAGCAAGTAAGTGGTGGGGAAACCACTTACCATACCTTGATCTGATGCAGGCAGGAGATGCACTGCGCTGGTATCATATGTGGAACTATGACCCACCTCCTCATGCTCAAATTTCTGTTTGTATATATGTAGTTTTGCTTCCATACCTTGATGATATAGTTGTACTTCTTATGGGTATGTATGGAGGGAGGATGGGAAGCTTGTATGTACCACATGGGATGGAGACTCTCCATGTACCTTATGATACATGTTTCAGGGAGAGTATTGGTTCAGCCATGTTTGTTTCATTTGAATTCTTGACTCCTTGTGGGATGGACTATGCACATCTCATAATGAATTTGGAGGAACAATTCATGGAGAGTTGGATTGGTGAGCACTTAGAAAACTCAACTCATGATGGTGTCACCAATGGAGGAGGAGAAGTCTTGCAGCACTCACCTTATCAGTTGCTTGAGGACAAGCAACATTTTGGAGGGGAGGACTGTAATATTCCCAATTAGCCCAAGCTAATGGGAATATACAATTTTGTTTCATTTTCCTGTTGCACAAATAAATGTATAAAGGAGGACAATAAGAACTCCTATGACAGTGAATAAATCAATGCCACATGTTGACAAAGATAAATCTGGGCTATCTTAATAAAACACCCTTATGTGTGAAAGGGATTGAAACATTTGACTGGGTCAACCATGACCAGATCAACAACGCTGTCTAGAAGGGATGAACCTCATTGATGCACAGCGCAGTCTTAGTTGGAGGTGGTACATGTGAAAGAAGCTAAATCATTGAGATGGTTAAGGGTTTTGCAAGATTTCTATCTTATAAAAGGAAGAGGAGGACAACAGGAGAAGGTTGTTGATTGGATTATATTTCTGAATATATTGTCTGTTTAGACATATATCATTCTCTTGGCTGTTTAGCAGAGAATAGTGTTGTTTAGCACTGGGTGTTCCTGATCGGGAATCCAACCTCTTTCCTTGAGAGGCCTCTTGGAAGAGTCTTGCATATCTTGCCCATTATCAGGCATTTGGCCAAGCTTCATCTTCCAACTACAACGCAAATCTTGTTGAGGGTTTGGTTGTCCTCGTAAGCTGCAGCAAATGGACGCTATATCTACTCATATCTAGGCCATTCTAGTGCCTCTTTTCAGTGGGAAAGCCTTCTATCCCATTGGCAAGAGTGTACTGGATCATTGGAGCTTCAGATCCACATCTTGGCATTAGGCCAAACTGATCTGAAACGCTACAGCGCAGTCTATCTTCCAGATCTACGTTTTTTTGTAGGTGTTGTTGTAAGGGCTTTTGGCATAACTTAGAGGAGAGATCTCTAATGTTGGGAATCTGCCCTTCACTGTGGTGATCCATGGATTTCAGATCTAATCCATGTTATATTCAGATCTGATCTAGATTCTCCTGTATTTACTGTAGAATTTCTGAAGATTTCTGTAGATCTGCAGGTTTAGATCTCAGATCTACTCCCTATGCTTCATGTATTGCTGAAAACCCCAAGGGGTATGTAAAGTAGAGACTCTATAGTGTATGGATCTATCATACATCTGACTGTTCATGCATTATTTTGCTCTAGATCTATGTTGTAATCAACAGTTGTTGCAGCCTAATGAAAATAACGTTGTCAAGCCTTTTGCAGTGAATATATGTGATTGCAGCACCTCATTTTTTAGGATTTTCTTCTATAAGTCTTCTATTTTCGTCTTGTACATTGTATGAGCCACTTTGTAAATCTGATTTGCTGATGTATAAGTGATTATTGAGCCACCATATTGGCCTCCTGCTTTTATTTGGCTGAATTGTGTTATTTCTGAGCAGTATTGTTTAGTATTGCTGCTTGTTCCCATTTTGGGATATTACAAGAGGAAATCAGTAGTATAGGTTATTTGGTGCATTCCTTTGTATATGACATTATGACTCATGATATGAGATACATTATTATATTTTTTGTTGATATTTTGACGCTGAGTTTGGACTCGGGACTTAGTAAGTTAGTATTCTGGACATGATTCATTGTTATGTGTGATGTAGCACTAGACATGATATTACACATCTTATATATTAGTATTTTTTTCGTATTTATGTGTCAATGCATTTATTTTATGTTGTAGATGCTTTAGATATTAAAAAAATTGAAAAAAAATGAATATTTTTGTATGTGCCGATTTTTTCCTGATTTTTACGATTTTTTCCGATTTTTTCCCCTCGTCGATTTATCCCGATCGCGATGTTCACAACATTGGTGATAAGAATGTTACAAAAGAGGACCTACTTATATACCTAGGCAAGTGCCCTTCAATGAATGGTCATGTCGTTAGAGACATACCTCTTCATTAACTAATCTATTATTATCATTATTATTTATTTATTTATATTTACACTATTTTATATAAATTATATTCATAACATTGTCTTTCTCTTCAAAAAGCTTTGTCCTCAAAGCTTATTGTTGACAAGCCATGTCATCAGTTTCTTTGTCTTTTAATCTTTTCGTATTTCTCGAAGTCCTTCGAGTTGTCATCTTTGTTCATACATGATGATAAGATCCTTTGAGTGATAAACAAAATTGTCGCAATGAGAAGGGATCTGACCATCCTAAATCAATCTTCTATGGAATCTTTTGATTATTGGAATCTTGTAATGAATTGTTATCGTTAGACTGGATGGTGTAGACATCAGTATTCTTTGGAACATAAGTCTGTTGTTTTTGTTCTGCATGATACAGATTCGTAGATTGATTGGGATGTATGTTCTTCTGATTTGTATGTAGATAAGGAGTTTGTTTGGTTTGTCTTTCCCTTATCATGTGTGTGGCAATATTCTGATTTACTTCAAGTTCGGATGTCGTTGAGTTGGTTACAAAAATATTCACTTGGAATTTTCATCATCTGAACTGCTACATCTGAGTGTATTTTTTCTTTAATTGGCTTGTCTTCTTCTTGAGTTGAGATATTCACTAGATCGGTGTTTGTTCCTTTCTTTTCAACTTGAATTTATATATTTGAAGATTTCAATGCTTCCCCTTCTTAGTAAAGTGTTGTACCTTGTTTTCCAACGACTTCTTGTCCTTTTTAACCTTCTTAATTTACGTTAGTAATTTTTCACTATGGTCTTTAAGCCGAGAAAATTCTTCATTCTTGTCAACAGTAATTTTGTCAACTTCTCTTTTCATATTTTGTAGTACTTTTCTACCTTCCTGAAAATTTACTTTTGAAATATCTGGTATGTCTTCTGGTGTTACTGAAATTCGCTTCATTGTAACATCCTGTAGTGTTATTTTTCTCTTTTTGTATGAAAATGTAAAAACCTTCTTTTCCGGATTCAGGATGAAGGGCCCTAGAGTTTCCACCCAGGGTGAACCCAAAATAATGCCACTATCATTAAAAAATAAGGTTTTCACAGTCAATTGCGAGATAAAAGTATAATCCCCAATACTTAGTGTAGATTGTTAATATCATATTGTTTCACTTGTTTCAACAAAATCCGTTGCAATTATATTTGATTCAGGAATCACTAATTGATTAGCACATTTAGTACTAACATAATTACTATCTTCAGTAGGACTGATAGAGATTATAATCTCTCTTCCTGCAAGTTATCCTTTGATTTTAAATAGTGCATTAACACATTTACTAAAGGTTTTTTGAAATCTTTCATTACTGGTCTCTATTTTTTCTTTTTCAAGATGAGCTTTAGGGTTTAAAAGTAATCCCATTTTTTTTCCTTTTTTCTTAAAAATGATCTTTAAAACCTTTATAATAATTCGTTTTATAACCCTTCTCTCCTTTAAAAGGAGCCTCGAATACTAATCACTTATATATAAATCAAATCTAATTATGTTTTTTTTAACTTTTTAATTATTTTATTTATTTCACTATATATAGATAAATATAATTATGCTTTTTTTAACTTCTTAATTATTTTATTTATTTCACTATATATATATATATATATATATACCTTTCCTTGGTAATTTTTCTTTTTTGGAACTTTGGTAATTGTTGTTTAATATAATTAATTTGATAATATATAAAACACTTTTTTAACTAAACTTATATTTTCAAAATATAAGTTTTTTTTTTATTATCCAAACTTATGGATTTGGAAAGTCATGACTGATAATATAGAGTTGTGCCCATTTTCTTTCACCTCTTTGCACGAAAATTTTAGGCCAAAATAAAAAAATAAACCATGTGAAGTCGGATAATAGAACGACGAGCAGTGAAATAATGATGATGATTGGCAGTTCAATGGTTGCAGTTATTCGTGTGATTATGGTAGTGTAGATTGGTCTATTCATCAACTGTAATCCTCAAAGGTTTGATCATTCGACGGATGAAAAGCAATGGGTTTGATGGCTACAACAACTGGCAGAAGGTTCAAGTGGGTGATCGGTATCGAGCTGACTCCGCGGCAGCTAAAATTATGGCAGTTTGCTCGTTGGACGGTTGTAGCTGGCGGTGGCAGCAGTGAGTTCAACTGCAGAATATTTTCCTGTTGTGGTTTTTGCAGGGACGACGTGGACTATTGTGGTCGACAGCCACGGTGGACAGCTAGGCCGATTTGCATTAGGTGGCGACTTGTTAAGTTTGGTGACGAGAGCAGTTTTGGAGGTGGCTACAGCCTACGATGGCTTGTTAAGTTTGGTGACGAAAGAAGTTTTGGAGGTGGCTACAACCTACGATGGCTACCGGTTAGGTGAGCGGTGGCGGGGTAAGCAGATGCAGGTGGGAATGTGGATGTCGGTGGAAAACACGGCTCGTTGGATGGCGGCTGCGATCGCAATTATTTTTTTAATAATCCTTTTTTTAATGTAAATTTTTTTCCAACTCCTTTTATTTTATATATATATATATATATATATATATATATATATTCTGCTTTATTTTTTTAATTAAAATTTAGTTTTCCTTTTTTATTTCGGGCTATATCTATAGAGTCCCTTTTTTTCTTTTCTTTCTTTCTTTTTCTTTAATATATATATATATATATGCCTAGCGAAACAGAGACACTCCAAATTTTTTGTAGCGAAACGTTTCAATTGTGACGGCAACAAGGTTGACGAAAGAGTTAATGGCCAAAGGCCGGATCAAGTTGGCTTTGTGCAGCGGTTGAATGGCTAGAGAATCAAACAACTCTGATAGCAATGTTACGAACAAAGTTCGTATATGCAATAGGATTCTGAAAATATCTGGAGTATAAAAGTATCCACAGTAGGATAATATATATATATATATATATATATATATATGTTTGATTACAAAATGAGATATGAGATATGGTGATGAGAATGTTACAAATGAGGGTCTGCTTATATACCTGGGCAAGTGACCTTTCATGAACGGTCATGTCCTTAGAGACATGCTTCTTCATTAACTAATCTATTATTATGATTATTATTTGTTTATTTATATTTATATTATTTTATATAAATTATATCCATAACAACATACTTGATTTCACTAACGTTAATAGAAGGTGGCTTCTAAATCCAATCAATAAGAAAAACAATGGACTTAGAAATAAGTCACCAAGGCGTGATACTTAGCAATAAGAGGATGGCCTTCTAACAATTTAAGCATAAGATTCAACATGTTGTAAGACAGTGTTTACACAACTACTACTCATATTAAAATTCTTAGGCTTCATTCAAAGAAACAAAAGGATAAAGACTCAACAGATGTCATTCCATTTTTAATATAAAAATCACATTAGCGCATACTAATACACAAGAATAACTCAGGAAAACACAGCTCAGTATTTGCGTCCCAGGTTTTAACTATTAGAACATCCATAAAGCAGCATCAAAAAGATTATGTTTGAGAACACATGGAAATATTTAACTAAGTTGAATGTCCAAAAAACATAATCTTTAATCTTCGAAAGATATGTGTGGCCAAAAGCTTACATTTTCTAGGAGTTGCTGCTTTAATACAGAGATCCCATGCACACCATTCACTGATGAGCCTGCGGGAATAAGTAGAATGATTGTCAAATTCTTTTGCTGATATACACACATATGCATGCGTTCCTCTGTTTGTTGTAGCCAGACAGTCGGGCTTACAACACTTCTACCAGCCATCTCTGCCCCCCAAATATCAGTAACAAGGAAGCCATCCTTTTCTTTCCACCATCTATCATGCTGTAGAGGCCTTGGAACATGAAATCTTTGCTCCTGCCTGCCTGGAGAAGTGTCACGGGAGGTAGGATAGACCTCCTCTGACACAGGTGCAATATTACTTAATACAGAACTTACAGGATCTGGAACTGCAACATTTCCCCTTCTTAAATAGGACCGTGAATTAATACTAGAAGAGATGGCATTAGGAGTTAATCGTAACACTGCATATGTGAACAGATTGGTTGTGTCCCCCTAGAAGAAAAGCAGTTTTAGGAATAAGTAAGATTCCATACATACCTATTGAACAGGGTTAGGGTTAATCATAAAAGAAAAAGAACTTGGTTGAGAATCAAGATAATCCATCAAAGTATCCTGAGATGTACTTCAAAAAAAATGTCCTTGGGGTCACAAAGCCTTGTAATCACATGATTTTCAAAACGAGTGAAATTGAATGGAAGTCCATGCAAAAGATAGTTAAAGGCATTAACATACAGGAGGAAGTGTTGTTGAAACCAGTAGATCATGAAATAAGATAAGTGAGTTCTGTACAATGTTTCCTGTCAATGATGATTCCAAAAGCCTGACCAGTGACTGCAAACAAATAGAAAACAATTGTCACAGTTGAGAACATACAATAAAAGACAAGATATCCAAATTACTTCATTCAACATAGCATTATTACTATACTGGCAACAGTAAAATTTCAAGACTTGTACATAAAAAAAACATAATTTCCTCATGTGCCACTCCAATCATGATCCTCTTTGTATATCCATATTGCAAATCCAGACCATTTTCAATAAAAGTAGTTGATGTAAGTTTTACAAGTTTGGCATTCACTTCTCAATACTTGGGAGTACTTGCCAATACTCAAAGGTATAACAAGCATTGACAGTTGATAATTCAATCAATAAGAGTTAGTAGAATAGTGAACCAAGTACTCCTGCTAGGACCATATCTGATATGAGTGCAGTAGGACAGATATGCAGATACCCACACACAAGATTTTGATTTTTCAAAGAGATCTGATCTTCTCATCTGATAATTACTTTTTAATGATTTCTTAATCAAGTTTCTTATGTCATATGTATCATTAAGCAATTATACACATAAAATCTCAACATTAATGCAATATTGACAGTAGGATCATAAAAAGACAGCCAAGCACAAAAGAGACACAAAATTTCACCTGAGAAACCCGACTTCAGGAGAAAACCCAGCAATCTTTTCCAGGAGAAATTCTTCAATTCAACAAAAGGTACAATCTGATTTTCCAATCAAACTAGGTCAAACTGACCACAGAATCCACATAGGTCAAACCTGGTCAAACAGAGAGAAACTCGGCCTTCTTCTTCAGCTAGTCAATTCTGGTCAACCACGCTGAAATTCAGCCTCCTGCAACTGCCTCAGGAATTTGGTCGACTGTGGTCAAACTGATCAGAAACGTGCCCAGAAAATTCGGTCAAACATTCAACTGCTGCAGCCACACGTGTGAAATAAAATGCTGGTCAACGCTGGTCAAATACTTAGACAAATTTGGCTGCAACAGAAAAGTCATTTTCCTCAGGAAACTCAGCCTCTTCTTCAGTCCTTGCACGTGTGAGACAGATAGAATGATTTATGTGAGTGAGTGAATTGGTCTCCAAAAGATGAGGTCGAGTGCCTTTATATAGTCATTGAGGGTGCCCAAATTGGTGTCTTTATGGCTGAGCCAACCTGATATTATGGGGCCGACTTGAGCATTTTGGAGGCAAATTAAATTTAAATTTTAAATTGCTTCCTTTTAATTTCTTTTGAGGGCCAACTTGAGTAGCCGGAAATACCAACCGTAGTTACCCCAAAAATCAACACAAGAAAGACAAATGAACATATGAAAATGAGATTGTTGAACCATACATACCTTGTACACTATTCTATCAGATACATAAAAAAGTGCAAAATTGTTGTTGGAAGAAGATGGTGAAAAGTTAAATGGAGTGTTAGGTGGATGTTTAAGGTAGGATAAGTTGTTGGCGGACCATGAGAAAAAACCTCATCAAAGATAACATCCCTCCATTCAATCACCTCGTTGGTGGAAGGATCATATAAGCTATATGCTTTGGATGTTTCACTGTAAGCCGTTAGAGTGCAGTGGTGACTTGCAGGTTGCAACTTGTTTTGCTTTCCTTGGGAAAATGAGCCTATGCACATGATCCAATAAATTTTGAAATGCAAAACAAGGTTTGTAAACATGCCATTTCTCAAAAGGAGTAATATTATGAACATCTTCTGTAGTCATTTTGTTTGTGATATGAGTTGCATAAGAGACAGCTTCTGCCCAAAATTTAAGCTCCTGTTGTTGAGAATACAACATACAATGAACCATTCCCACAAAACATCTACTGTTCCAATGTGCTACTTCATCTTGTTGAGGAAATCACTTCTGCCAAAACAATGCCACAAGATGTCAGAAATGGATGATATTCATCATTGAAATGTTAATCTCCATAATCAGTCCTGATAGATTTGATCCTGTGATTGCATGATTTACCACCAAGGATTTAAATTCCTGCAATCTCTGAAAGGCTTCACCTTTGGATGGAATAGGATATATATCCAATCAAAGTGGGAGAAACTATCAATGAAGGTGAGGAGATATTTAGCCCCACCAAGTGAAGGAGTGGTCATAGATCCACAAATATCACTATGAACTAACTGAAGAGGATGGGAAACTTCCTCCACTACATCCTTAGGAAAGGACTCATGGGGGTGATCTCCCTGCACACATCCTTCACAGCCCACTGAGTGGTTCAATTTGTGGAAGGTTATTTGTCATTCCTAGACAGCTCATATGATGCAAGGCCCAAAAGTTGAGGATGATAATGACCCAAGCATTCATGTCGTAGTTTGTTGGAGTCGTTGGCATTGGCAACCACCACAGTAAATCCACTTCATTTTGAAGGAGATGAAGATTTCCAAAACTTATAGTATGGTCGGATTCATCACTGGAAGCAACAATTTTAAAACCATCATTCATATCCCTGATAAACCACCAATCTGGCCAAAACTGCATCCTTTTGTTGGTGTGATTGACACAGTAGATAGAAAGAAGTTTGGTCCTATTCCTTGAAAATGAATATCTTCTCCAAACTTGGTGTTACCAATAAGAGCATTGCCACATCAAGAAACTGGTTGGGGTGAATCATCACCGAGAACTTCCTCTACATTTTATTTCTGTTGACAGTTGGAGAGTAAGTGCTGGTGTTTTGTCAAATGCCTTGTAATGTTCCAAATAGGAAAAACAGTGCTAATACAGAAAATCACAAATTCACACCATGGAAATTCAAAACATTGCAGTAAATACTCAGAACAATATGAAACACGGAAGCATCTGAGCCATTTTATTATGAAACGGGCAAGAGTACAAATATATAGAGAAATGCACCTGGGCTTGCCTTTTTGGCAAGCGGAGCAAAGCCCAGATGAAACAACATAATCGAGAAAAACTGCCCAGTGATGCTCTGCACTGTCC
The DNA here is from genome assembly GCA_034641835.2 of Pinus albicaulis. Classification (NCBI taxonomy): domain Eukaryota; kingdom Viridiplantae; phylum Streptophyta; class Pinopsida; order Pinales; family Pinaceae; genus Pinus; species Pinus albicaulis. The sequence goes on along the minus strand of CM076578.1, from coordinate 931,888,209 downwards.
CAGTGAATCTGCACTATCTGCTGCAATGGAATAGCTAGAAACCCCACCTTCGGTACTCAGAAAATTCTCCAAAATTACTCCCGGACTCCTCAAGCCAATCCAAATAAAAGCCAGAAATGGTTTGGCTTGATCATGAGCCTGCAAAAATGACCTCCAACAGGCCCTACACTCCCCAGTAGCTGCTGAAGTACGTTGTCTACAGAATCACCAGCAAAATACTCCACGGCCCTCCAAGAATGCAGCAAAATAACTCCTGCGGCACCTCCCTTATCTCTCCCGGCAAACAATGGCTCAAATGACTGAGGCACTATCCCACATATGTGCCCAACTCTCCTCTTCTGCACTTGCCCAGTGACTGTCATGCTGCTCCTGAAATATGCTATCAATCTCAGCCTCCAAAACTCACCCAATAGCTCAGCAACCTAATGAGCCTTCTCCTCCAAATATTCTCCCAGCAACCAACCCTCTGGAATCAACCAACAATAAACATACAAGAATGTAACTGCATCCTCCGGTAATATAACTGCGTCCTCCAAAAATATGCATTGTTGGGCAACTGAATACAAATGCTGAAGATACACAATGAAGCTCCCTTAGATGATAATGGAAACCAATCTAGGGTGGCACTCGAAGTCCCCCGAAGAATGGGTGAGTTCTCCACTTGGAAAACTCGTGCTAAACAACAAGTGACCCGACTTAGCAGCTCGAGCAACTAAGATAAAAATCGATAATCCAATGATACCAAATGAAGTGAGCTTCCTTCCTTTTATAACCTTCGTTGAGCCTTTATCCTCCATACTTTGTTGCCACTCATGCTTTTCAAACCAGTTATTAAGGGTATGTGTATTTCATGTGTCGGTGGGTCCCCATTCAACACCAACAAAATAACATAACATTAAGTTAATTAACCTCTAACTCCTAAGACTTCTAATGAAATCAAATGGGCCTCGACATCACCAAAATTGGCCCTCAAAACATAAAAATAAATCCCGTGACAAAATAATTTAGGAAAGGACATTACAGTCCTCCCCTCCCAAATGTTGTTTGTCCCCAAGCAACTTCAATGTTGGATGCTCCAATATGTGTTCACCCTCCCAAGTGGCATCCTCATTCGGCAAGCTCTTCCAACGCACCAAATACTCCCTGATTGTCCTGCTCCTAAGCTTCCTCTCTCTAGTCTCCAGAATGGCCTCCAGTTCTAAAACCATATGCCCCTCATCATCGAGCAGATGCAACTCCATAGTTGTCGTAATCTACTTCCCCAACACTCTCTTCAGGCATGAAACATGAAAGATGTTGTGGATTCTACTTCCCTGTGGCTTCCAACTCATAAGCTACCTCTCTGACCCTCTTGGTCACCCTGTAAGGTCTATAAAACCGGGGTTGCAGCTCCTCAGCCCCCTTTTGTTTCAAAGTGGACTGTTGGTATGCCTGCAAGCCTCCTCAAAACGTCTCTCAACCCGCTGCTTGTCAGCATATAACTTTCGCGGATTCTGAGTTGTCAACAAATTATCCTTAAGAACCTTTAGGATATCTTGGCTCTCTCGAATCCAATCTTTGGCCTTTGGGGCATGGCTATCTCCAAAAACAATGTCAACAAAAGACAAAGCATCATATCCATATAAAGCAGCGAAAGGAGTCATATTGATGGACATATGATGTGTAGTGTTGTAGCAATACTCTCCTAAGTACAACCAATGAATCCATGCCTTGTGTTGCCCAGTCACATAGTTCTCTAGATACCCCTCTAGGCACTTGTTCACCCTCTCAGTCTGGCCATATCTCTATGGATGGTAACTAGTGCTCTGGGTGAGCTTTGTGCCCACTAACCTGAAAATCTCCTGCCAGAATCCCCTAGTGAATTTGTTATCTCTATCAATGACTATGGTCTTAGGGAGTCCATGCAGACAGAAAACCTCCCTAAAGAACAACTCTACTACCTAAGAAAATGAGTACTGAGTCGGAATAGCAAAGAAATGTGCATATTTGGTCAATCTGTCGACCACAACATAAATACAATCCTTCCCCTGCACCGCGGGAAGTCCTGTGATAAAATCCATAGAAATGCTCTCTCGTTTTCCCTCATGAATAGGCAGAGGTTGCGATAATCTTGCTAGATGTGTCAACTCTCCCTTATTCCTCCGACAGGCCTCGCATTCCTGTACATATCTCAACACATCTCCCTTGAGGCCCTTCCAGGTGAAGCGCTCCCTCACAGCCATATATGTCTTCCTGAACCCTTGATGCCCAATAGTGGAGAATCATTAGTTGCATGAACGCTCTCTCAACTGCAAGCCTGAAAACAAATATATGTGCCCCTTATAGTAGATAACCTCCGCCATCACCCAATAGCATTCATCTAAATGAATACCCTCTAGGATCTCACATGCTCGACAATCCTTGGAGTACTCCACTAATAATTATGCCTTCCAGCCATGGCTAATGCTCATGAGTGAAATCCCTGCAGATCTCCTAGATAGTGCATCAGCTACCACATTGTGCTTTCCCCGCACGTATTCAATAGCAAAATCATAGGCTTGCACCTTGCTGACCCATCTTTGTTGTCAGTCATTGAGGCCCTGCTACCCCATGAAGTGGCAAAGACTGTTATGATCTGTCTTCACCCTAAATCTATTACCCACCAAGTACTCTCTGAACTTGGCCAATGCATGCATAATGGCAAACATATCCTTGTCGTATATAGAATACGACCTCTCATGTGGTAAGAACTTCTTGTTCTCGAAAGCAATGAGGTGCCCCTCTTGGGACAAGATAGCTCTGATCCCCTCACCCGAAGCATCACACTCCAAGGTGAAAAACTATGTGAAATCTGGAAGTGCAAAAACTGGGCAAATACTCATCACCTCCTTGAGGCAATCCAAAGTTCCCTAACCTCCATCTGTCCATGCAAAAGCCCCCTTCTTGGTCAAATAAGTGAGCGGTGCTACCAACTGTGAGAAGCCCATGACGAACTTCCAAAAATCCCATCAACGCTATCACATCTCTGGGCTCCGACCAATTCTGAATGGCCCTAATTTTCTCCTCATGAACCTTAACCCAAGCTACGACAATTATGTGTCCCAAATACAACATCTTTGTCAGCCCAAATTCACACTTGGACAATTTGGCATAGAACTACTGCTCCTCCACAATATGCAACATTGTCTCTAAGCGCTGCAAGTGCTCCTCCCACGTCCTATTGTAGATCAAGATATCATCAAAGAAAACCAATACAAACCTCCTCAACTGCGCTCTGAACACATGGTTCGTGCATGATTGGAACGTTGGTCAATCCAAAAGGCATGACCAAGAACTCTAAATGCCCATAGTGACACCTGAAGGTTGTCTTTGGGATGTCTTGATCCCTCACCCAGATCTGATGATATCCTGACCGCAAATCTATCTTAGAGACTAACTTGGCCCCTCTAAGCTCATCCATCAACTCATCAATGCACGGTATGGGAAATCGGTTCTTCAATTTCTTCCTGTTGAGCGCCCTATAGTCAATACACATGCACAGAGTCCCGTCCTTCTTCACCAACACAATTGAAGAAGCGAAGGCACTGGAACTCGACCTAATATGGCCCACTCAATCTCATCCTTATAGGCTTTGGGATGCCTATAGGGAGTATTAATGACTACCTGCACACTAGGCTCCATCTTTATGGTATGCTTGAATCCTCTATCTGGTGATCGTCTAAGTGGTATATCTCAAAAAATTCCTACATATCTATCCAACACATCCTATATGTCTGGTGGTGGAGGCTTGGTTTGTCCCCCAGCCTCTGAAACCCTCGCTCCACTGCCCACATTATGTCCCCATGCCTCAAGTCTGCCTCCATCTAGTGAGTTGAAAGTGTCTGTGGGGGATACGAGTGCATACCCCGACGAACTACTAGCTTACCATCCAGTCCAATAAACTCCATCATGAGCTACCTACAATCGGTGGTAACTCTGCCAAGGGAATACAACCATTGGACCGTAATATTCCAAATTAGCAATCAGCTAATTGGAATATTCATTTTGTCAAATTTTGCCTTTTCTAATATTAACAGAAAATAAAGTGGGTAAGGGTGACCCACAAATAAACTTTATGATTAGATCACTTTCCTAAAGTCACTAAGGCAAAAATTAGAGTTGGGGTGGGCCCCATGAGGCCAGCCACACTCAGAACACAGCAACCTAGTGGCAGCACAGTAGAGGCAACAGCGTAGGCAATGCAGTGACAGCGTGGGGGTAGCAGCAGCGCAGTGGCTGCACAGTGATTGGTTGGCAGAGATGGCAGCGCAGTTCAGTGGGGCCCAACGGAACGCTGCGGGCTCAGCTAGGTAAAAGAGGATGAGAGCAACTCATTCCTCATTCATTCATCCACTGATTTTTCTGTCTGATAGACTGAAAGCACGCTTGAGCTGTTTAGTCGAGTCTGCAGTGTTGTTTAGCACAGAGATTTCCGAGCAGAGATCTCAACCTCATCCTCAGGGGACTTCGAGTGCCCGCTCACGAGAAGAGCCACATCCAGTTTTGAGAGGAGACACAGCTACACATTCAGGCATATGCAGTCCCTCCAGGATAGCGCAGAGGCCACGCAGGTAGCAAGGGAGTTATGCAGTTCAGTGAGGAGCAGCACTTGGGAGAAGAGGAGAAAGAGCAGATTGCAGCCGAGAGTTTGTGAGGAGGTTAGACACTTCCTAGCAGAGTTCTTGGGAAGATTTCCAACAACTTCTTCCAGCAGTTCAGCCATAAAACCAAAGTGCCTAGCAGAATAGCATGCCAAGCCCGAAGGGGTGAATTTCCGGGGTCAGGGTTTCTGGAAACCCTTCGCGGGTTTTTCTGAGTTTGTTGAGGAGACTCTAGTGTCTAATTCCCAGAATTTTCTGAGCAGCAGAACAGCCTCAACACGCAGTCCCTCTTCAGCCAGTAGCAACAGTTTCAGCCAGGACTGCGTAGAGGAGGAGCCACACAGAGCAGCTACATAGCAGAGATTTCTGAGCAGGATTGAGGAGTGTTTCAGCCTGTCTTGTGCAGGCTAAGGTGTCATCTTTCTAAGCACCTTCTTGTACCTTTTTCCCATTAGAGATTTAATAAAATGGCTCAGATGTTTGTGGCTGTATCATGGTGTTTTTAGTGGCTATTTTCTCTTTGTTGCAGTTTTAGTCTTTGTATGCTTTATATTATTGTTTGTTCCCAATTTGGGATATTACAGTGGTATCAGAGCTCATAGACTTGACTCAGCCTATGGAGCACGCTGTCTATGACACCAGAGGATAGGCAGAACATCACATACCGAAGGTAGCGGTATAGAAGCAAGGAAAGGGAGCTTCAAATCATGTCAGATCAAGTAGACAGTGTTCCGGAGGAAGAGGACAAGGGAAAAGCACCAATGGCAGAGGAAAGAGAGGATGGAAAGGAGTTTGCTAGCCTCCTTATAAACTGGATGCAGGAGCTCACAAAGAGGATAGAGGAGATAGGGCAGAAGATTGTCGGAGATAACAAGCAGCGGGAAATTCCAAGGGAATTCCAGATCGGAGAGGGATCTGGCGCTTCCCATCACCCACCTAAGCCTAACATTGCACAACAAGTGGTGTCACGCACTCCACCACACTCTACCATGCCCACATTCCTGGCTTCGGGAGCAGGAGCAGGAGGGCCACAAGAGTTGGAGGTGGCTCACTACGAAGAATACTTTGTGGAGTATCAGTCTTATGGGTCGGAATTCAGAGATGCCATGGCTATGTTGGCCTCACTTGGGAGAGTACTGCTACAACATGACATTCCACATGTCGATAGGTATGTCTCCATCCATTTTATGCTTTGTATGGTTATAATGCTTTAACCTTTGTTGATGTGATGTTTGGAGCTAGCAAGGCCCCAGGGCCAAAGACTGGATCCAAGAGAGCCAAGGCATACTTCGGGCTCTCAAAGATAACTTAGCCACAGCCCAAACCCACCAAAAGTTGTACGCAGATACGGGTGGAGAGGCAATTTGAGGTGGATGACTTGGTGTACCTTCGCCTTCAGCCGTACAAGCAGTCCACGCTGAAGCAGAAAGGGGCTGATAAGCTCAAGCCACGCTTCTTTGGACTATATAGGGTGATCAAGCGGGTTGGAGAAGTAGCATATGAGCTGGAGCTGCCATCAGGGAGCTGGATTCACAACATTTTCCATGTCTCATGCCTAAAGAAGGCTTTGGGGCAACAGATGACAGCAACTATGGAGCTACCGCCTACTGATGATGAGGGGCACTTGGTGCTACAGCCGGAGGCCATCTTGGACACTCGAGAGAGGCATTTGAGGAGCAGAGTAGTACAAGAATCTCTGATCAGGTTGAGAAACCTTCCAGATGAGGATGCCACTTGAGAGGGGGAGAAGATCCTGCAGCATCCATCCTTGCAGTTGCTTGAGGACAAGCAACATTTTGGCGGGGTGGACTACAATATTCCCAATTAGCAGTCAGCTAATTGGAATATTAATTTTGTCAAATTTTTCCTTTTCTAATATTAACAGAAAATAAAGTGTGTAAGGGTGACCCACAAATAAACTTTATGATTAGATCACTTTCCTAAAGTCACTAAGGCAAACGTTGGGATGGGGCCCATGGGGCCAGCCACATGCAAAAGACAACAACCTAGTGGCTGCGCAGGAGAGGCAGCAGCGTAGGCAGCGCAATGACAGCGTGGGGGCAGCAGCAGCACAGTGGCTATGCAGTGATTGGTTGGCAGAAGTGTCAGCACAGTCCATTGGGGCCCAAGGGAATGTTGGGGGCTCATCTAGGTAAAAGAGGATGAGAGCAGCTCATTCCTCATTCATTCATCCACTAATTTTTCTATCTGATAGACTGAAAGCACGCTTGAGCTATTTAGCCGAGTTTGTAGTGTTGTTTAGCACAGAGATTTCTGAGCGGAGATCTCAACCTCATCCTCGGGGGACTTCGAGTGCCCGCTCAGGAGAGGAGCCACATCCAATTTTGAGAGAGGAGACAAAGCTACACATTCAGGCATACGCAGTCCCTCCAAGACAGCGCAGAGGCCATGTAGGTAGCAAGGGAGTTACGCAATTCAGTGAGGAGCAATGCTTCGGAGAAGAGGAGAAAGAGCAGATTGCAGCGGGGAGTTTGTGAGGAGGTTAGACACTTCCTAGCAGAGTTCTTGGGCAGATTTCCAGCTGCTTCTTCCAGTAGTTCAGCCAGAAAACCAAAGTGCTCAACAGAATAGTGTGTCAAGCCCAAAGGGATGAATTTCCGAGGTCAAGATTTCTGGAAACCCTTCGCGAGTTTTTCTGGGTTTGTTGAGGAGAGTCCAGTGTCTAATTCCCGGAATTTTCTGAGCAGCAAAAAAGCCTCAACACGCAGTCACTCTTCATCCAGCAGCAGTTTCAGCCAGGACTGCGTAGAGGAGGAGCCACGCAGAGCAGCAGCATAGCAGAGATTTCTGAGCAGGGTTGAGGAGTGTTTTAGCCTGCCTTGTGTAGGCCAAGGTGCCATCTTTCTAAGAACCATCTTGACCCTTTTTCCCATCAGAGATTTAATAAAATGGCTCAGATTTTTGTGGTTGTATCATGGTGTTTTTAATGGCTATTTTCTGTTTGTTGTATTTTTAGTCTTTGTACGCTTTATATTACTGTTTGTTTCCAATTTGGGATATTACATGGACACCCAACACCACATTGGTGTCTGGTACATCCACTACAAAGAAATGATTTGTCATTGTATATTTCCCCATAGCCACTGTCAAAGCGGGAACATATCAGTTGCGCTACATAGTCCTGTCCCCCGGATCTAGTACTGGAAAGCCCTCAAACTCCGCAGTGGTAATGCCTCTCCTCTGGACCAACTGAGCGTCAATAAAATTGTGGGTGGCCCCACTGTCTACCAAGACTGAGATACACTGCCCATGTATTATGCCTCTAATCCAAGTGTTACATGGGGTCTTGGGGACTTCTAGGGGGCGTGAGGGGGGACGTTTCCTCAAATTTAGCGGTCAGGGGGGCGTGAGGGGCCCGAAATTGAAAAAAACTATTTTTTAAATGAAAATAAATTTAAAAAAAATAAATGATTTTGTTTTAGGTTAAAATTTTATTTGTGTTAAAAGTTTGTTTCAATGTTTTAGTTTATGGTTTCGTGTTAAAAGTTGGTGTGCCACTTAGCATGTTTGAGAATCCAAGTGATTCTGATTCAGACGGTGACATGGTTGATCCTGATATATTAGTGCAGCAGCTGGATGCAGAGACTAGTGGGGCATTACCTTAAGCATTTATGCTCATTTATCATTATGATGATATCATTTGATATTCATATGTTATGTTTTATGTCTTATGTTTCAGAAATAACTTATTTTCTTTTAAGTTTTATGTTTGAGACTTGTGTTGTAAATTTCAGTTTAAACTTTATTTTGAATCTTGATATAATATGTCATATGATATCTTAAACTTTATTTTCATTGTACATTGTTAGTAGTTACATTAATGATTATACAGTTACAAACTTACAAACTTACATGTATGATTGTATGATGTATGTTTTAAGTTCTACCTTTAAAATTTGTTTCGGTTATATGATTCATCATTCATCGATTTATAAATTTATCATTTATTATTTATCATTCATGATGTAAGTGTATGATGACTGTATATACATTCCTTGCAAAAATACATTTACATTATAAATATTAAATTTTCAATGATATATCATATATTTTTATATTTTATAATTTTTATGACCCCGACGTCCCCCCATGTTTCCTAAAAATTGGTAGGGAGCTTTTGCATAGGTCGCTCCCGCACTCCCTCGCCCCCACCTCCAGGGGACTTGGTGAAAAATTGCCTGATCCTCATGGTCAGAAATTTGGGTACCTCGCACAAAGATGCAAGGACTCCTCCAGATGGTGTAAAAGATGGTCCTCCTGTTGGAGGTGGTGGTGGTGGAGCTCTCTTTGATGGTTGTGAAAATTCCTACTCCCGGAATCCTATTGCAGAAAATTGATATTACTTCTCCTACTTGATAAATTATACAAGTTATTTATTGTGTTCTATTAATATACTTTAATTATTTTAATTCCCTATGTTTAGACTTAGGCTCCCATTAAAAATAATTAATTAATTTAATAAAACCCCATCCGGGTGGAATTTCCCAAAACGCTTTCTAGGTATTTTGGAATACATGTGTCTAACCCTCCCAGCAAAATTTGAGACTTAGAGCACCTCCGATGCTACCAGAAATCAACAATGGCCCTCATAGTCGCATCCCTCAAACTCCAACTCAAACTCGTCCTCCTGATCATTGTATGAGAAAACCTCGATATAGTGGGCTTTGCCTGTTGTGCACTGATGACCTGCTGCCCACGACTCCCGACATGTAAAAAATAGCTTCCTCCTCTTGAGGTATCTCCTAATCTCATCATCCAACTATCCTCTCTTTGGAGTTGCTCTCTGCATTGGTGCAGGTCTGGTGTCACCCCCTTCTTGAGGGTAGGGAGTGCGTAATGGAAAAGGTGCATGGGTCTTGGGGATGGCCCCCTGCAAATCCCTCGTACAATTAACAGCCTCCAGTAAAGTGGAGGGTCTACGTGACTTCACCAGTCCACGCAATGGCTTTGTCAAACCCTCTACAAAAATGAACACCCTTCGAGCATCCAACAAATCAGGCACCATAACTGAAACTCGCAAGAACTCATAAATATAATGCTCAGCATGTCTTGTCTGCTAGACCTGGGTTAGCTCCCTGAAGTGAGCCTCAAGATCCCCTCGATCAAAACGCTCCACTACACTTCATGTGTAGTCCTCACAGGCAGTCACGTTAACATGCCCCAAAGTAGAAAAGCCATGAAACCACCAATCGTGTGCCTCTTCCTCCAAATGCAAAGTAGCCATTTTAATGGCCTCTGTCTCGGTCATCCTGTTGAGCTGGAAATATGTATCCAGCTTCTCCACCCAAGCACAAGCTGTGCACTTGGCAGTGCCATCATATGTGGGGAAAAACATCCTCCCAATGATATGTTGCAACTCATAGCGTTGTGTGCCTTGGCCTCCATGGCCCCTTCCCCTCTCATTCTGCTTGAGCTAGTAATAATCTATGAAGGGTGGTGCTACTCTGAATTCATCTCCCATGGACTGCCATACTCTGAAATATTCTTCTTCATCAAGCCCCACTTGTTCAACCGGTACTAAAGGTATAAAAGAAGGTAGCGTAGCTCTAGCTGGCCCACTAGAAGATGGTGGTTGCGCAGTAGTTACAGGTTGATCATACTACTGTGAGGCTCCAGAAGTCTCTCCAAAAAGAAAATTTTGTGTGCTTTGATCTCGGTTCTGCATTTTGCTCTCATTAAGCATGTCTTTCTGTCCCTTCTCCAAATCATTTAAGGACTTCAAAATACTATCAAAGACCATATCCTCCTTTCCCTTGGGCTCTCCCATGTCTTCTACTAACACCTCTTTCCCCTGATCCTCGGTGTCTGGAGTAATCTCCAACTTCCTCTCTTTGCTTTAGTACCTTTGCTTTCTGTACGCGATATATTGTATATCTCCTTCTCTAATTAAAAAAAAAAAAAAAGTCTTCCCACGACTGAGCCAAGATCTAAGGTCTAACACCACTATAATGTTCCAAAATAGGAAAAACAGTGCTAATACAGAAAAGCATAAATTTACACCATGGAAATTCAAAACATTGCAGTAAATACTCCAAACAATATGAAACATGAAAGCAGTTGAGCCATTTTATTATGAAATGGGCAAGAGTACAAATATGTAGAGAAATGCACCTAGGCTTGCCTTTTTGGAAAGCGGAGCAAAGCACAGATGAAACAACAAAACCTAGAAAAACTGCCAGTGATGCTTTGTGTTGTCCTAGTGAATCTGCACTAGCTGCTGCAATGGAATAGCTGGAAACCCCACCTCCGGTGCTCAGAAAATTCTCCAAAATTACTCCTAGACTCATCAAGCCAGACCAACCAAAACCCAGAAACGGTTTGGCCTAATCATGACCCTCCATAAATGACCTCCAACAAGACCTACACTCCCAATAGCTGCTAAAGTACATTGTCTATAGAATCACCAGCAAAATACTCCACATCCCTCCAAGAATGCAACAAATAACTCCTTCAGCACTTCCCTTATCTCTACCGGCAAACAATGGCTCAAATGAATGAGGCACTATCCCACATATGTGCTCAGTTCTCCTCCTCTGCATTGGCCCAGTGACTGCCATGCTGCCCCTGAAATACGTTATAAATCTCAGCCTTCAAAACTCGCCCAATAGCTCAGCAAGCTAATGAGACTTCTCCTCCAAATATTCTCCCAGCAACCAACCCTCCGACATCAACCAACAATAGACACACAAGAATGTAACTACGTCCTACAATAACATAACTACGTCCTCCAGAAATACGCACTGCTGGGAAACTGGATACAAATGTTGAAGATACACAATGAAGCTCCTTCGGATGATAATGGAAAATCAATCTAGGGTGGCACTCAAAGTCCCTCGAAAAATGGGTGAGTTCTCCGCTTGGAAAACTCGTGCTAAACAGCAAGTGACCCGGCTAAGTAGCTCGAGCAACTAAGATAAAAATCGATAATCCAATGATACCAAATGAAGTGAGCTTCCTTTTTATAACCTTCGTTGAGCCTTCTTCTCGCCTTTTTCCTCCATGCTTTGTTCCCACTCATGCTTTTCGAACCAGTTATTAAGGGTATGCATATTTCATGTGTGGGGGGGTCCCCATTCATCACCAACAAAATAACATAACATAAAGTTAATTAACCTATAATTCCTAAGACTTCTAATGAAAAATCAAATGGGCCCCGACATCAAGGAAATCTCGTGACAAAATAATTTAGGTAGGAACATACATGCCTAGCGGCTCCAACGTCAGCAACCCATTCTTGTGTATAAGTGGAGGACCAATATGCACTGTAAGGATCAGTTAGGCTTTGCTACCTTTAAGGACTCAGATAACAAACCATGATAGTGGCACTGCCAGGAAAAAAGCAGCAATATTTTCAAACTGAAAAAATAGATAAGGGAGCAAGCCTACTGCCCTAGAAAAAGGCACTCTGCAAAAACACCTTTAGTTGGATGAAAAGACCAAAAGACTGCTTAAGAAGGGACAATGTTGGTGAGAGAAAGGGGGAACAACCTAGAAACCTGCTTTCTTTCCAAAAAAAATGAAAAATCAAATGGGCCCTGACATCAAGGAAATCTCGTGACAAAATAATTTAGGTAGGAACATACATGCCTAGTGGCTCCAATGTCAGCAACCCATTCTTGTGGATAAGTAGAGGACCAATATGCACTGTAAGGATCAGTTAGGCTTTGCTACCTTTAAGGACTCAGATAACAAACCATGATAGTGGCACTGCCAGGAAAAAAGCAGCAATATTTTCAAACTGAAAAAATAGATAAGGGAGCAAGCCTACTGCCCTAGAAAAAGGCACTCTGCAAAAACACCTTTAATTGGATGAAAAGACCAAAAGACTGCTTAAGAAGGGACAATGTTGGTGAGAGAAAGGGGGAACAACCTAGAAACGTGCTTTCTTTCCAAAAAAAATAAAATCCTTGTCTCAGACCTGAAACTGCCCTAAAACAACACTGGAAAGCCTTTTTCGGACCTAAAAAACAATGGATTGAGAAAGAAGAGTCCACACTAGCTCTAAAACCATGTTGAATTAATAATAAGATAGTAGATCTCTAATGATATCTTGAACAAATCGCAATCCAATCATCAAACGAACATATTTATTATAGACCTTGATGTCGATTACAGGGAAGATGTTCAGATATCATATCTTCATCCAAGAACAATCAACCACACAAATAGAGTGATATACATCAACTGTTGAAAATTGCAGCGAGTGAAGGTCTGTTGGCTTGTGCCTTAGCCAGAAAGACCACGAGTTTGTATTTCTCTTAGCATGATGCAAATCATGAGTTAGACTTCAGTTCATGTGTGGTGCTGGAGGATTAGTTACGTGGAGCCTTCTTCAGTTTGAATACAGCATCGAGTCGCAATTATGAGTTAAGTTCAGGATGAGCTGGCACTTTAGTTATTGATTGAAGGAAGGATGAGTTATGACTCCAGGGATGATTGGAAATGTAATATCCCCAAACTGATATTTTCGCTAGATTATGCAGATATTTACTCAACCCCAAATTTCACCGTAAAATCAACATTTTATTAACAGAAGATTGCCATGTAAAATAAAAAACAAGTAGAGCATTGCAATTCATTAACACATTGAACAAGAAAAATCTCAGTTTTTTATTATAATGGATGAACTAGGGTTACATGCATATCTGACCAAAATGGTTGAGATGGAAAGCTAACCTCAAATCTGATCATCTGACTGCACCGACCTCCGAAATGAACTGAAATGGTGCTGCTAAGCTCATCGGTGAATTCAGGATGAATTCACCAAGGGGATTTCAGCGCTTGCCCAATCTCTCTCAATCACCTGAGGGTTTCCATCCTTGGGGCTACCAATGGAGTAGACAATCGGGTTCTCAACCTCACATACAAGAAAAGATACCAAATCCAAGATGTCCCCCAATGACCACCTCCTCTTTTTTCATAGATCTCATGGACCCATCTAGAGCTTTCTATTTTATTATTATTTTAATCATTGAGCACTTTTCCCTCTTCTTTTCCAATTAAAATATTCTTTTTAATGCGGGAAAAGAGTAATTCGGCCACCATGTCTCCTCAAGTCACTGAAAATCATATCCAGCCATCCCATCATGTAAGTATTCTTGTTCTGGTTCCAACAAGCTATTGCACTAAGGTGTTCTATCATGTATCCCTCTCGGAATGCCACCTTGAGCGTAATTTATTGAGTTAAGCCCAAAAATAACTCAGTTTCCCGAAATTTGTCGGAATGCACCAAAACGAAAGGCAAATTGTGCGGATGACTAGAATATACCAAGAAAATGCCACTTGTCGTCATAGAAACTCCTCAAAACTCCTCCATAAATCCCCTGGGCTCGTTGATGACACCAACCTGCACCTGTGACCTGTCTGCCCCCTAACCCTGAGAGTCCATCCTAACCATGTCATAAGGAACACCAGAAAAGGGGATATTACAAAACCTTTGCCCAAGATTGCTTGCCCTCAAGCAAATCTAAATATGTGGACCAGTATGTTGGCCCAATGCAACTGAGACCCAATGCTCGGATCCCATACAAAACATTGGGAGATGCGAAGCCTCTATCAACCCCCCAGGAACGGATCCCTCAATGCCCGGATCCCAGACCAACTTCTGACCGAATATGTCATCAACCAACCAACCTGGATCCCAATGCCAACAAGCATCAAGGCTCCATGGCTCCTGCTGTGCTATAGCTTTGATTGTGTAGGCTGCCCCACCAACTATGTACCAACGCATCCCCTCTCTCCAATCCAACTCCTGACTCAATCTAATGCTAACTCTTCTCTCTTGAAGTCGGGAGGGAATATTGAAGAGTTGTCGACCTGTGTCCCACTGCCAACTGGAAACTGTAGTATTTGTCATGTCTAAGGGTCCCTGCTCCGCTATGCTCCTAACTAATAAGATCGTACCATCAATAGGATACCAACTCATGATCTCCCGCCAATCTATCCTGGAAGACGAATCAAATGCAGTGACACCTCCATATGGAACAACTCTGGTGTGTTGTCGCCAATCCATACTCAACTCATGTTGCTCTGTCCCGTCTGTCAACGAGATCTGCCTAAAGAAGAAGGCCCCTCTCCCTATAATAGGCCAAAGTGGGCAAGATATGTTGCAAGACCCATTGATGTACTCCTGGACAGTGCTGCTCCCTGAAAGTACTGCAGCTTTGCTAACTGCATGTGCATCTACCTGCACCTTATCAGTGGGTTGGCCCAAAGATGGATGCTCCACCATCTCCAACAGCACCTCTCTCTCCTGATCAGGAATGTCATACTCCTGTTGTCTACTAACCTCCCACAAAACTACCCTATCAACCTACAACATCTCCTGAGGATAAGTATCTGCAACTACTATCACCCTGCTAAATGTTCGTACATCTGTCTGCTTTTCATCAATGGCTGACCCCAAGGGTAGCCGCACATCCATCGCAGACTCAATGTGAACCTCCATCTGGCTCTCCCCAAAAGGACTATCATGCATACTGTGCATAACCTCCTCCTCAGTTGATGCATTATCCACCATATGCTGCTACGGTTGAATCATCACAAGTGACTCATCATCCTGAATATATCCCATAGAGTCCCCCGATTGTTCACCATGCACATTGGAATACAATTCTAACCTACTGTCATCAACTCCACATGACTGCTCATCCTCATATGACCCCATGGACTTTTCCAAAGAAGAGTCCTCATCCAGAAATACAGAAGGAATGTCCTTCTGCTCTACCTCTGCCACCTCATCTGCATCTCCCAAGCATGAGTGATCAGGCCCCCAAGGTTCTTTGCAGATGAAGCAAAGTCCCTTCCTCCTCAGCTCATTCTTGTTGCCTGATCCTTCAAACTAGAGCAGGTCCTCCCTCGTCAACTGTCTCCAGAACGACCCAAGGTTCTGCTCAACCATCCTTTCGGCTAACTCATAAGCAGCAGGTGAGACCGACTGCTCTCTCCTCCAAATGCTCAACAATCTAGTCTGGACCTCCCGACAAATGTCATCACGACCTCTTATACATGATGACAGATGGACTGCATGTGTGCTATGACTGTGTCAGAATGATGTTTCCTAATGTTGAAGAAGCATTGGAACATCTGCAAAATCAAGACATCACACTCAAGATCAAACATGATCTCATAAGTCTTGGTCATGGCCATGAACTTTAAAAACCTCAAGCTTCTTCCCAAAGGTAGAGCCTGCACTGTTGTCCAAGTCCTGGAAAGCCTCTACTATCAGTCTGAAAATCCTCTTCATAGCATCACCATTGTAGGGAGCTATGGGTGCGGTCAACCTCATAATGTTACTAAGGCATGATGCAACTGGAAGTCTGAACCCTTCACAAGGTTCTTCCAAAAACTTCATTTGTATAAGAGCAAGCATAGCTGGTTTTAATGCCCACATTAGTTTTCTCCCTTCTAATTGTCTCACTTCAAAAAGGAGTGCATCTAGCTCATCCAATTTGAAAAGGATTCTCCATTCGACCTTCATGTGCTTCAAATTTGTCCCAAGTGCAAATATTTCGTGTCCTATTTCCTGCCCCTACTGCACATTTCTTGGTTGTTCCTTCTAAAGGATGGTGTAGACCCCTTTTGATAGAGGTTTGTTTTTCAGTTTGGGTTTTTGGTCCAAATTGCAGTCCACTAATGTATTGTTGTGTTGATTTAAGAGGTGTTTTAAAAACCCCAATGTTCAGCAGTGTTGTTGCACAGAATGTCTAGGCATCGTGACAACGGCTCAGATCATGGGCTATCACCCTAATCCCCAATCTCTCTATCTAAGTTGTCTCCTTGCAAGCTAAGGGAGGCAGACTCTAACGAAAATGAAGAAGGAATTGGTAGAAAACTAACCAATTCAGGAGACACAATTAGATGACCAAGTACTTGTTAAGATTAACGAGATCATATAGATTCAATTAGACTTTAAGTTTAAAACCAGTGCCTTGTGGAGTCAAAATATCCCGTTATGAAATTAAAGTTGATAAGTGACTGTTGTTATGAAAAATCAATCCACCACGATGATATTCAATAAAACACCCTCACAATTATGCATTAACAATGTTCGATAAAGACATGCAATTTATCATCACTTCAAATATTTCCAAAGTTGACTTAAACAATTAATTACCGATTTCAAGTAATTTAAAATCACAATTAAAGATAGCTCAACAATCATCAACCACAGCTAAGCATTAAACTTCGAAACAATTTAAATTCGAAACAAAAAACATTATCATGAGGGTACCATCGAATTTAAATGCCATACATTTCCAATAGTTCCGAATTAAAATGATGTTCTTAGTAATTCCAATCTAGAAATTAGTTGTTCTCCTATAGTTAGACCGAGGATGTTAAAAAATTTAAATCATGTCCACGATAGGAATTATTCCATAATTTAATATCTTCGCAAAATAGATCAAAATTTCAAATGTCCCAAATTTTTTATTTTCCAAATATTTATACACAAAAAAATTAAAATTTAATTATAGACAAAAGAAAGTTAGGATTAAAAAATTTCAAGTATTTTTTGAATATTCTTTTTTTATTTTTTAAAGTTAATGAAAACCTAAAATTATAAAACTAAAAACAAAAGCTAATGTCATAAGCTAAAAGTAAATAAAAATAAAAATCTAAAACTCTACAAAAAGAAAAGTTTAAAATCTAAAGTATTAAATTTTTATATTTTTATAAATTTTTTATTTTTTTTATTTGAGATTGAAAAAAATAAAAATATAAGTTATTCTGAATAAAAGGACTATTAGAAATGTTAAAAAAAAATTAAAATGAAATGAAAAACTAAAAATGAAATTTTAAAGCTACAGTCAAACCTAAAGATTGAACTTACCTCAACAAATAAAAATCTAAAATCTAAAAAAAAAAAAAATGAAAAGCTAAAGTCTAAGGTTGATTTAAAAATTAGATTTGTGTTAGTGTATGTTATGCTTGTGCAGGTTTTTATGCCGATCGAAGGAGAGCGTGGAGAATACAACGTGAAGAATAGAGGTTGCGGATGACAACGAGGAAGGGCAATCGACGGCGAGGAGAAATGGCAACGGCAGTGTTGGGGAAGTCTGTTGGTCGAGCAGCAAGGAGGATGAAGCGGACAGGAGCATAAGGGCAGAAGGCACACACAGGAAACAAGGGATTTGCGTACAGGAATGCGATGGACAAGGCAGGGAGGATGAGGATGCATACGCAAAGATGAAGGCAGCATGGAGAAACCGGCAGAGGATACATAAGATAAGGATGTCGGCAGCATGAAGAAGATGTCGAGGGAACTACAGCCAGCAATGGCTTAACGCAAGAGAGGAGGTGAGAGCTACGGCAAAGATCTAGGGCAGAAGAAGAGCGGTTGAAAGATCGCAGACTATGGCACTCAACAATGATAAGGGTGCAAACAGCAAAATATTATCTCGGGCAAAACTAGTGCACATAAAATATTGATTTAGATGCACCTGAGATTCACAACTTTGCAGCAAAACTATGCCCAGATTTGTAGGCGGAACTGATGCTGAGGCCAGATCTTACCCTCTAGGGCCTACATCTGGCTCAGATCTGAAAATTTTCTGAGAATCCCCCAATATAACCTGCACAAAACCAGAAACCAGCAAACCCAGAAAACCAGTATATGTACAAAATAAAAACAAACCCCAAAAATTCTGGTGAATTAAAAATAACGATATTTACAAATCTACACTGCTATTTTACAGATTAGAAACCCTCGTGGCCAGAGTTAAAACCGTTCAGCACAATTCAGAAAATAAAAATTTAACAGAGAGACACAAGCCCAATAAAGGACCCTGCAAAAAATGAAATTTAAGATAAGCCCGGGGAATTAGATCCGAAGGGCTCTTCAGATCTTATTTCCTTGGGAATCAACTGGTCCAAACAAGGACTTCCCCAAACGCCCAATTCTAAATCCGGAAGATTTCTGCAAACTTAAAGTTAAACTGTCAGATTAATAGAGAAATAGTGATAAAACATAAAATTTTCAAGAGCTAGAGATAACTATTAACTCGATCCAATTAATATTCTTACCCTAGATCCAGTAACCTAAGCAAGATACCTGTGCAATAGATTACTCTACAAGAGCCATTAATCAACAATCCATTAAAATGATCACCAACAGAATATTAAGAACAAGTTTACCATAAAATGCTGAAGAGGAACACCACCATCAAAATAAAACCCCAAAGTCTTTGTTTCTATTATTCTAGAAAATATTACAGGAGAGCTTCAAGAGCGAGTGCACGATCAAGAGATCGGATGACCGAAAGATTAACAAAGACCTCTAATTTATAAGATAAAATCTCCAATGGATAGCTTGGTTGATCCATGTCAAAGTAATCTCAATCGTCGAAAAGATTTAATCATCTTTTAATCTGGACCGTCGAAATTATAATTTTGAGGAAATTCGAATTTGTCATTTAATTCCATTTTAATTAACTCAAAAAATAATATTTTTGAGTTAATTACCTCAAAATTTTGACTTTGACTAAACCCCCAAGGCCCAAGGGTCCAAAATTTCTTGAAATTCTCAATATTCCCTTGGCCTGAGACCTTTAAAAATTTGTTTTTGAAGGACCCACGAATTTTGCCTTTGAAAAATTTTAACTCACCTAGGACTTAGAATTAATTAAATTTCTGGCTTAGGATATTTTAATTAATTTGGCCAGAAAATTTAATTAACTCACTGAGCGGGGATTTAATTATTTTTCAAACCCTCTTTACATAAGATAAATACATTTAGACACATAAAGGGGGAATACCCATTCGTATAGACCCTCAAACAGTCACCCAATTCTGCGACACAAAACATGATCCAGTAGACCTAGGAATCTGTAACAAAATGATCTAGCCAATTAGCTAGGATCATTCCCAGATTACTTTACAAAAACTCAATAGAAAACACTAGGACTCACTTAGCATCTTGATGACAATCCACTCTAGCTTTGGGGTGAGGCTGGAGGGAAAAACTCTGCCGATCACTTGTGTCGAGAAACACAAATGAATCAGTGAGACAAAAAACCTCCTAGGATAGAGATCATCACCAAAATACTAGGCTTACCCAGGTTGTTACATAAATGTTGGTCTTACTTAGATCATTTACATCATAAACATGCAGAATGGGTTTACATCATTTATAAAACTGCCCACTGATGATGAAATCTGAATGGCGTGAACACGTCGAACATGATGAATCCCATTTGAAAAAATGGGGGTGTACTGCTATGGGATCGTTGATAAAGTGTGCTCAACATAACAGCATATATGGAAAATTGAAATAATGGTACTGGTAACTCAGCTACAATCACTCAACAATAACATGACAATACAAGGTTGTTGCAACGCCTCAACTAACCTTTACAGCAGTATACTCTCTCAAGCAACTATACAAGACATTAATATGGCCATACAACCAACTCACATGTAACAACAACCTCTTTTCAATGCAATTTTGCCTTCACATGTTGACTCAATAATGGTATCAAGACTCATGGCACCTTAGCATACATATATCTTTGTGTACATGTCATAACAGATGTCAGGCCATTCAACAATATGATGAAGGCTTCAACTGGTTTGCTCCACCATATAGACTTCAAGAATCAATACAACTGGGTTCCTAAGATGCCACTGGTATAATGACAATTATAATTCCCAAGATGGATACGTTCTAACAACAACCACCATTTCAATTTGCACAGACAATTGCCTCATTTGAATAATGGCTAATGCCGTGGATCACATATGCAGACATCGAACCAATCAATTTGAGTAGATTCCCCTGAAAAATTCCCTTCCAGAATTTCCTCAAATTTACAATAAATTTATGAGTTTTTGTTATAGTTTTAAATGGTCTTTTGTCAAACAGTTTGAGCACGTACTGTTGTAAGTGCACTTGTAATAATTTTAATTCATATGCACAGTGACTTCTATGCAACAAGAAAAACGCTTTATAACAATCAAGACTGATTTATATTAATTTCCAAAAATTTACTTAACACTGATGCAAATGTGGATTGTGATGAAAAGGACTAAGAGCGGGATTAATAATAGCTCAACATCACAGGAATTGAGTTCTGGAAATATACAGTCTGTGGGTTAATTTGCAACTGAGATTACAAGGGAATAGAGCAGTAGAAGTTGGTTACAGCACTATGAAATGCTTCTGAAATGATGCCCAGCCTTGATATAATGTAGCAAGAAAGAGCCACTACATGGAATCACTGCTAGACGTTGCCCAATGAAGTCACAACATGATGCGCAGACCCAGATAGTCTCATTCAGTCAATCACCAGTTCATTTTTCTCCCCAACTATTGGTCTCTACTAGGTCGTAGTGTGTTCTCCTTCTCAAATCGTCCTCAGCAAATGAAATGTATGCCCTCAGTCTTCCTTAACAAGAATACACAGTCATCGCAGCAAAAGCGTCCTTCAGCAATTGTGAATGTACACGCCCAGCCCAAAAAAAAACGTGAGCAGACTTCTTAAATTGGTGAACTCAGCCTCTACTCAGTCCAAGGAATTCGAACCACAAAACTTGGGCAAGATATCGGTGCCTTGGTCCTTCGAATAGCCCAGAAATTCGTCCACAACTCTGGCTTCTACCTTGGAATTTCGCCTTCTTTTGAACAATAATAATTCTGGCAAAACTATTATGCTTTCAAAATGATTTGCCCTTACAAAATTTGACGTCCACAGCCCTCCAAGGTGACAGCTACGTTGAGTATGATGGCTACACTCAGGAAATCAGTGAACAATGAACAAGGTGGCTTCCGATATCTGACTCGGCATTAAGATTTAATTTTCTTATGGACTCACAAAATGTAAGCGTTGGCCTGTTTTACAACCATAATTCTCGACCCTTGCATTCAACATAATTCAGCTTGGTATAACATTTGCGGCCCCACTCAAAATCTACTTTGGTGTTTTTAAAAGAAACTTTGCCCACTTCTAAATGATTTCATGGCCCACTTAAAATAATACGACCTTCTCAAACATATGGATTAAAAAAAATGTAATTCCTTACCCTCTTATAAAATATAAACATTGAAATAAAATCACACGCTCCTTTCAAATGCCTTGTAGCCCCATTGTAGAGCCCATGTGCCACCACTGTAAAATTTCCCTCACGGCCTTCCAACAAGATTAATACTCACGCCAGCCCTTTTAAAATTTCGACAAATTTTCTCTTGGATTTTCACAAAATGATTGGGCCCTTGAATTTTGATTACTTCCCAAACTTCATTGTTATCTCTTTTTCATAAAATTTTAATTCTTGGCTCCAGTTTTATGAAAGAAATTTATTTTGCAACAAAAACCCGGATCCGGAAATAATCTTCTTTCGGCAACTTTGATATAAACCCTCAGGGTGGCAGGAACACCAACTCTGATACCACTGTAATATCCCCAAACTGATATTTTCGCTAAATTATTTTGATATTTACTCAACCCCAAATTTCACCGTAAAATCAACATTTCATTAACAGAGAATTGCCATGTAATATAAAAAACAAGTAGAGCACTGCAATTCATTAACACATTGAACAGGAAAAATCTCAGCTTTTTATTATAATGGACGAACTGAGGTTACATGCATATCTGACCAAAATAGCTAAGATGGAAAGTTGGCCTCCAATCTAATCTGTTGCACTGCATCAGCCTCCGAACAGAACTAAAATGGCACTGCTAAGCTCACCTATGAATTCAGGATGAATTCACCAAGGGAAGTTGGGCACTTGCCAAATCTCTCTCAATCACCTGAGGGTTTCCAACCTAGGGCTACCAATGGAGTAGAGAACCGGGTTCTCAACCTCACATCCAAGAAAAGATATCAAATCCAAGATGTCCCCCAATGGCCTCCTCCTTTTCTTCTATAGATCTCATGGACCCCTCTAGGGCTTTCTAGTTTATTATTATTTTAATCATGGAGCACTTTTCCCTCTTCTTTTCCAATTAAAATATTCTTTTTAATGCGGGAAAAGAGTAATTTGGCCACCATGTCTCCTCAGGTCACTGAAAATCATGTTCAGCCATTCCATCATGTAAGTATTCTCGTTCTAGTTCCAACGAGCTATTACACTAAGGTGTTCTATCATGCATCCCTCCCGGAATGCCACCTCGAGTGTAATTAATTGGGTTAAGCCCAAAAATAACTCAATTTTTCAAAAGTTGTCGGAATGCACCGGAACGAAAGGAAAATTGTGCAGATGAAGGAATATACCAAGCGAATCCCACTGGTCCTCATAGAAACTCCTCAAAAATCCTCCATAAATCCCCTAGGCCCACTGATGACACCAACCTGCACCTATGACCTGTCTGCCCCCGACCCTGAGAGTCTATCCTAACCATGTCAAAAGGAACACCAGAAAAGGGGATATCACAGGAAAGATAACCAGTTCGACTTTGTTAACTAGTCAATCACAACTCAAGTTCTAAGTTTGTATTTGCCTAATTTAACATGGATCGAATCTATAAAAGAAGGACGAAGGCACAAGAATTGTTCATTGTTGAGTGCACAAGTTTGTGTGAGATCATCTTTGCTTGTGTGTGTGTATCTTGGTGGAGCTAGTGCGCAGTATTGAGGAGGTTTTCTGGTGCTAAAGAATAGGGCAGATTTGCACTAAGAAATAGGAGTCAAATATGCGCTAGGAAATAGGACCGCTATTGCGCTGGGAAATAGGAGGCATAGTGCACTAAGAAATAGGACCAGGATCTGCACAAGGAAGTAGGAGCAGGGGATCAGGTGTTTAAAGGGTGAGTCCAAGCTAGTTCAGCAAGAGAACAAGTGTGTTCTCAATGTGACAGATTTCCATGTAAGAGATTCAATTGCTCAAGCTCTATCAATAAAACACTGCAACAAAGAAGCAGGATTTCCCAGTTGGGATTCCTGAGAAATCAAGTGTATCAATTTGTGTGATTCTGTTTTTATCTCTGTGTGTATATTCTGTTGGTTATCAGTTAAGAAACTTTGTATCTTGGTGAAAGTAAATTTTGTTTCAGTATTGGTTCCCTTGTTTTCAGTTATTCACTTAGTAGTTGCAGAGTTTTATGGAAGTTTAACAACAACTAGACCAATTTTTTTAGAGGTGCCCCTATGCAAAGAATGAATGAATTCCCTTGAATGAGATGAAACAAAATGTTAAGAATATATTTGTACCTATGCACATCCTTTAGGGTTAGGGTGTGATCCCAAGGGGATGACTAGGCTGACCTAGTCAAATACAGAAAGTTTAGTTAAGCACCCATACATAGGCTCCAAAAAGCTATAATCAATACAATGGATCAACATGTATACGCAAGTGAAGAGTAACCACATCATCTCAACACCTAATAGGTGTGTTTTTGTCAGGCCTGGCCACCTAACTTCTCAATATAATAGCCCTACACGGAACTAACCAAAGTTGTTATCAAGAAGAGAAACTCAACCAGCATCCTGTAATCTGTAACTGTGTTTCCTTAGTGACATCTTATCAACTAAATTATTTTGATTTTTCCTCTGTTTCCATTGCTTTTTCTGTACGTATATTGTCTCGCAGTGATATGGCAGGTAGCCCTTTGCACAATCTCTAGTTGATCATTTGACCACATGATATGCTGCTTCTCATTCTTTTTTTATGATTCCAACTATTTTTCTTCTATGATTCCGACTAGTTGTTTTTTTCTCCAGATTTCAATATCTTGTTGTCATTTGTTGAACATTCATAAACTTACTTTATCGTAAAACCCATCCAATACATGCACAAATGTTTCACAGTATCGAGTTGGCAAACACTGTGTATATCAAATTGCAACTGACAACTGACCATGCACCTGAACACTTTTTATTCAAAATATAAATGCAAAAGTATCCATTACTATTTTATGAAACTCATTACAGAGCCCTTAAATCCAAGAAGCATTTAGAAAATGTTTACACATAATTTTATAACTCCCTGAAAACCCAAGAGCATGTCCTTCCATTAAAAACCCAATCCATACATGTCTTACTGTATTTTAAGTTTCAGACAATTTCTGATAACAAATATGCAAAGTAGCATGAAAAAAGAGTCCAGCAAATTAAAGAAAACTATGATAAAATGATGACTGAGGATGATGATTATGTGATGTAACATGATATAATACAAACTTTAATATGTAAGGTTTCAAGTCAAATTCTGTGAACAATAGCAGCAGAGATAAAACAAGCATCCATATATAACACAAATTTAAATAAGATGCTACCGCTAAGCCTGCAATCAATCTTTATCGAAAATATTACCTGAACTTCAAGTGCTGTCTCTCTCTGCATTGAAAGCATCTGAATAGTTCCACGTTCTACGAGAGATTCACGAAAGGATGGCATTTGGAACTTCTTCCCAACTAAAAAATCTATTGCACAAAACATTCGTGTCAATAACTGAAAATATGTCAAGGTTTCGACCTACATAGTTTTCATGTTTCTTAAACTTATGCCAAAGGTAGCACTTGGACATAAGTTCGTAGAAAAATATTGCTCATGCCATCGAATAAAAGATTGAAAAAGGGTATAAATTAAACAGTACATACAGAGCAGAATAAGTAAAATGTATAGATAATAATTTGTCGTTAATATTGACCCTTAACAATTATCTTTATATAACTAGAGGAAATACCTGACAAATAATCAGAAAAAAATGCATGTAAACAGCTCCGTGCAGTTGCCCCATTGGGCTGCTTTTCAAGCAACGCCCTAATGGAACCATAAAACATTGTAAAAAGGAAATGTGCTTCCTTAAGAACAGCCTGCAATGTGTGGTGCCGGCCTATTTCATCAAACTCTTTATTCTTCTCAACCACCTGCCAAAACAACAAGAGGTGTTCAGGTTTTATTTTTCCTGGCACAAGGAAAGTAGAATGTGCAGGTACTCTCAATCATATAACTTTATATTAAACGACAGTTAAGAATCTACCATCCCAACAAAATGTCTGGATTAAACTTTCAAACAGTATGATCAAACAACATTGGCAAGAAAACAATTATGATAAATAAAAAGCACTAATATGCACAGATATATTTGTTACAGCCTCAACATCATTTATTAAATTATTTTGACTACTATAACTAACAAACATGTGGATTAGGCATCATACAAAGATTTGGAGAGCTCTCTCAAGGCTTCCACCTTTGGAGAACTCTCTCAAGGCTCAAGAGATAGAGATGGTTAAGATGAGAGAGCATTCATCCTTGGGACCAGCGATCGATGATGTTCAAGTGGGTACTGTTTGCAGCAGGTTAGTGAACCAGAAGACTTCAGAACATTATGTGCCGAGTCAGCAGTCAGCATATCTAGCATTGACAAACGATTGAAATCCTTAGCAAAGCAGCAGGGAGAGCATATTTTGGGACTTCAGCACAATTCACTTCAGAGGCACGTTGATGGGGCTTACAACATTATTACCCCACTTCTGGGCATTGGACTGAGGGAGGCAGAGTTGCCTGACAGATCGTATGGGATGACCATGCCAGCGAGATAGAGTGACATGAGCCGAGTATGGCACAACATCGGTATGGAGTACTTGTTCCATACATAGGAGTTGTGCATTCAATCCCTCCTTTGGGATTGGATGGCAGGAGATCTTGAGTTGGTACCCAATGGTGTGGGCTACACTTGTGGAGATAGTTGTAGTCTGAGGAATAGCTCAGCAGGAGCCTTCGGGCATCAAGGATGTTGGAAGCACAAGTTGGCATTGGGATCCAGGTGGGGCTCTCCATCATTTACTAGGCACGCAAGATGACTATGGCATTGACAGGGTGATTGACCCGACGACCAAGCACTCACATTCCTTCACACTCCCGTCAGAGTATTGGTCAGTGCTAGTGGCGAGGTGGGTTGACAGAGGAGCATGCCAACTTCAAGAGATGACTTGGCACATCATTCATGTATGGGGCTGTAGGGTGGTTAGCATGCCCTATTAGGAGTTATTCAGATGCGTTAGTATGGCACTTGGAAAGGCATTATATGGAGATGATGCTCTTCCATCTTTGTATTGGGCACAAGAGCAAACGAGGATCGACACAGCAGTGATATCCCATTAGCATGTGAGGAGTTAGGCCGCTCAGGTCTACCGAGACAAATGAGGAGATGTGACTCACATCAGGGTGGGTTCACTAGCGAAGTGATGGATACATTGGCACATGTGGGATACAGGACTATACAAGGTGGTATGAGAGTAAACAGTGGCATCTAGTGCTGCACAGAGATATGTCGCAGAGTTCAATGTTATGCAAAGGAATGCGGGGGTATGTGTCTGTGTGCAGTAGTGTATGATATTGTACAGTGGGTGGTAGACCTTTCTTATAGGACAATGCTTAGACCTCAGACAGTAGTAGGAGGCATCATCAGAGGACGAGATAACAAATTCATCTGCGTGATTTGGCAGGAGCAAGTAGGTCCACACATCAGGGGTTGTGGTAGTGAGATTGTGGAGATGGCGATACAGATAGGATCCAGGTTGATGCATATTGACTCAGTCTTGGACAGTGGCATCTAGTGGTGTCTAGGGATATGCAGTAATGAGCAATGGCATACAGAGGAGCACAAAGGTGTGTGGTGGTGTGCAGTAGTGTACGAAGTTGCACAATGGACTAAGGGAGTGTTGCTAGCAAGGAGATTCCTTAACGAGTATGTCAGGCATACCATTGGGGTGGGCATACCCAAGTTGGAGAGAGGGTTGGTCACAGGGCTGGCCGTGAGCTTACATACAGGTTCTTAGACATACCCATCAGAGCCCATATATTTATCACTCTCCAGCATCACTCACAGACATAGAGGATTTGGATATTATCTCTTGATGCTTTCATCATGAGCAACAAGGCACAGGAGGTACTTCTAAGACAATTAGACGGAGCACAATACATGAGGAGGCAAACTTCCCAGCTCAGGCTTATGGTTGGGGAGAGAGTTGACTGCAAAGATAGCATACGTTATGCCCTTGAATTCACACTTAGTTAGTTCACACTGAGTAGACATCCTGGGAAATTAGGTGAGCAAGAGGTACAGGGGATGAGGCTCAAGGTAGTATCAGGGATCGACAACAAGAGATTGGATAGCAAATCTCACTATGCGGTATGGCAGGCGCAGAACAGTTTAGCATGCACCTGGTTGATTCATGATATATGGCATCTATATATTGATTGCACGCAGGGATCAGAGACAAGGGACGAATGGGTTCCAACAGTTGTTAGAACTATGCCACAACAGATCTAGCTATGGAATCCAGGGATTCAATTGGTTGCTAGATCACTCTATTTCGTGATGAGCATAATCATGGCAAAGAGTGATCTAGTCCACTCTTGGTTCAACAAATGGGAAGTGGCTGAGGCCTTCACCATGTGGTGAGGCAGGTTGCCCCTATTGTTGTTGAGGTCCTGAGGATCGAGACTAACCATGGAGTGGTAGGCTCTAGCATTGTTGAGTTTCCCTTATGGGTTGAGCAAGGCTTCGGTCATTACCGGC
Organism: Pinus albicaulis; assembly: GCA_034641835.2. Lineage (NCBI taxonomy): Eukaryota > Viridiplantae > Streptophyta > Pinopsida > Pinales > Pinaceae > Pinus > Pinus albicaulis. The sequence continues at coordinate 931,860,102 of CM076578.1, read as the reverse complement.
ATAGTGGTCGAGAGTTATAGGAGAGGAGGATCCAGCACGAACATGATGGGCAATTAGTTATGATCAAAGTGGTGCAGCGCCAGCATGGTGGTATCCTTTTGAGTTTAGCATGGGACCCCAACATTACAGGGCTTGGCAGCTTAGCTACCAGTAGGGATGAGTTGGTTGGTACACGGTAAGGTCACTCAAATCTTCCATGGGACCTCATTTCTTAGGTGATCATTTCATTTCTAGGTGACTTGTTGATATTGTGAAGTGCCTCACTAACATGGCTATATGACCAATAGGAGATGGTCGTGATTGACTTGCAGGGACGAGGGATCTATTCTTTGAGACTTGAGTTGTACCTTCAGGAGTTCACATTTAGGACCCCAATATTGTTTGCAATGACAAATTGGGTCGACAGATAGAGAGAGCACTTGTTCAAGCATTGCTTGAGGACAAACAATTTTTGGTGGGGAGGACTATAATGTCCCTAATTTTGTGAGTGCTAAAGTTACTAAGAAGTTTGCCCAAATTTGAAAATATTAATAAATAGAGCGCAAATATTATTTTATTAGAGAAAGGCAACAAATATTATTTTATTGGAAAAGGGATTAGCCCAAATTTGACAATATTAATAAATAGAACGCAAATATTATTTTATTAGAGAAAGGCAACAAATATTATTTTATTGGAAAAGGGAGGCAAATAATATTTTATTAGAAAAGGTGGCAAAAAGTCAATTAGTGGAAAGTGGCCCCCACCAATAAAATAATATTAAAAAGGGGAATCTAGAAGCTTGGAGAGACTCAATGGGAAATTATAAAAGGAGGATGTGCTCATTGCTAATAATTCTATTCTAGCTGATCATTTCTCATTGTCATTGAAGAGAAACTCGAGCGAGTTTCAAATTGAGGGTTTTCAAGCAGACTCTGTCATCCTAATTTCGGTGGATCCTTTGCCACCCTAGCTAGTCTCTTCCAACTTCGGTGGACTCTCATGCCACCCTAGTTGGAAATTTTGCATTATTTAGCTTATATGGTAATCTTTTTGCAAGTTCGGGGTTAATTGATTTCATCCAAGAGGTTAAGGTTCAAATCATTTAGCAATACCAAATAGATAATTTTCCTCAAGTCTACAATGAGCAAATTCAAAGGGTCGAGTTGATTGTTTGCACTCAAATTAGAGGTCGAATTATGGGAGCATCTTCAGTGGTTTTGTCATGACAAGGAGGCTGAATTTCTGATCATGTCATCATAAGTGTTAGAAATCAAGGGGAGCTAGACTAGGGTGAATTCTCATACTTTGATAATTTCTTGTGATGTTCTTTTACTTAACTTGATGTACTTGTAATTAATTTCTTCTTTCACTTGATTATTATTGTGTTCTTATCATTAAACAGCTACCAAACTACGAAGATCAATGAGATAAGAGGACACAAAATGTAGGTTGCTAGCCAGGGCCAAAACCTCTCCTCTTGAGAGGAAAACCCAAAAGAATTCTTCTCTTCTTATAGAATCTTCAAATGATGAATTCCAAGACCTAAGACCCCTGAAGAAGACTCCTCCAAAACCAAGTCAAACCTCTTCTTGATGAACTAGCTTCTCACAAAGTCAACCCAAGTCAAACTTGCTTCACAACAACTACAACTTCTCCTTCGACCAAAATTTCAGACCTACAATTTCTGACTATGATTGTCGGCCTTCCAGCAAAAACCCTATCTCGCACGTGTGGTTGGAATATGGTAGAATAGGTCTCTTTTCTCCTTCACTTAGGGTCTTCTTTTCTCCTTAGTAACTCAGCCTTCAAATTTGTTCCTTATGATCCCAAATCTCGACTTCTTAGGATGACTGCACTCTTCTTCTAGTTGCAACAAAATTTTCCCTAGTTCCTTCGCACGCGTGGGAGATTCAGATCTAAAATAGTCCTTTAACACTCCGCTTTTCCTTCCTTTGTTTCTCCTCTTTCTTGCTAGCTATTAGGCTTCTTCTCTTGGTAATCGAACTTGATTAGATGCTCTTTCAAATGAGGTCAAGGTTCACTTATATATAGGTTTCTTTGAGAAGGTCAAGTAGCCCAAATGAGGTTGACTTGTCTCAGCTAGGCCGACTTGGTCTTGGAGGAGGACTTTTCACTCTTTTTTACTCTAAATAAATTCCTTTTACATGATAGAACATGCCCAATAGGGTCTTTACATATGACAATGACTTCTTTGACTTCTTGACTTCATGACAAATCCCTAGAAGCACACAATGGGTGCTTGACCTATAAATAAAATTACCTAGAACATTAAACCCATGCTACAAAATAATAATAATAAATTGTATATCTCTTTACATAAAATCACAATTACATAAGACATTACGAAGACCGAACCTAGTTACATATTTCACCAATAAGGAGGTCGAATTTCATTTTCTTCTAGTACCAAGTTCAATTCCAAAGATCAATTTGTTCACCAATTTCTCACAAGGACGAGTTCTCCTATCTCATTGAGCCAAGGTCCACTGTGGTTTGTGCCTGAGTTTGGCTAGCTGATACATCGTGTTCATCTGTGCATGGGACCGTGTGCTTCTTGCTTCATTGGTTGAACATTCACGTGGGGCAATAGGGACGCTAAGTTACTGTTATTTGAGGAACGAATCCTCCTCTTGTTGGTTGTGGCAGTTACCACTTCCACCACTCATTCCAGTTTGAGTTCTTTATCATGGATATCAATGATGTGTATGTATTTTTGTCTTGAGTATATTTCAGAGAACGAATTATGTGTACAGAGGTTTATTGTTGGACCATCTCTATTGAAGACCGATTTTCACGGTGCGAATGAAGGATTGAGGACACGGTGATATAGGCACTTGTGTTACTGATATTTAATGGTTGAAGATGTATTATTCATAGGGTTGATATACCATTAATATATTGTTGTAATCGTTCCAGGTTCCTTTATGGCACTCTCACTATGTATTTCTTTATTGTGCCGAGAGGCATTCTACAACCCAGTATGACCCCGATGTGTAAGTATGTCGGAAGCCAAAATAACAAAAACTAAAGAAAATGCTAAAAATAAAATCTCAATAATGTCAGCTTATTTAGAAAACCATATAAATAAACAATTAAAAATTCATTAAAAATAAATTTATCAAAATATGAAGAGGTTAACGAACACTGAAAAAAGATATGGTAAATAAATAAAAATATAAATAAACTAGAGGTATGGTAAATAAAAAAAAGGTATGGTAAAAAAATAAAACCATTTTTTTTATATTTACTCCATAAACCTCTATATTTACAAAACTCAAAAAAGAGGTTTTATTTAGATGAAGCCTATGGGCCTAATACCATGGTACAAATACCATATTTATAAGAGGTATGGTAAATAAATAAATATAAAAGAGGTATAAATAGGTAAGGTAGATAAATAAGAATATATCAAATAGGGTTAGAAATCAACGTCTAATTATATATGAAGTCTATGGCCCAAATACCATGGAATAAATTATTATTAATAACATGCAAAAAAAAAACATTATTGCACCGAGAGGCGCATTCTACAGCCTAGTATGACTCCTGCAAGAAGGTAAGAAGGTCAATAAAATGAATCCAAATGAATACTGGCTTTAAAGAATAACTTACACAACCATATAAATAATGTAAAAATAACAATGAAATATAACTTAAAATATGAAGAGTTTTAAGAACAAATTAAAAAAGAGAGATATGGTAAATAAATAAACCTTTTTTTTCACTATCTTATAAATAAAATAAATATAAATATAATAATAATGTAAATAAAGGCAAACTTTTTTCAACAATCGTGAGGTATGGTAAATAAATAAAATATAAATAACTAGAGGTATATAAATGAAGAAACTTCTTATATATTAACTATAAATTTTTTACATTACAAAAACTCAAAATTTAGGTGAATCCTATAAATAAATTATTATTTATACTGCCAGAGCTAAATACTATGGGCCGTATACTATATTTATAAAAGAGGTATAAAAAGGTAAGGTAAATAAATAAACATATATCAAATAGGAGTAGAAATCAACATCTAATTATATATGAAGGCTATGGACCAAACTAATAATAATAGCATGAAAAAAACATTATTAACTCTAACATTAATACTAATATTAAAATGTTATTAAATCTAATATTCATATTAATATTATTAAATTTAATAACCTTATATTAATGTAATATTAAATTTGTTATAGTATAATATATATATATATATGTGTGTTAACTCTAGATATATATGGGAGGGAAGAACAAAGACATATGATAGAGGTGGAGAAATAGCGGGAGTGAAAAAGGAGAGATGGAGAGATGGAGATAAACTAAAGAAGAGGGGAGAGGAGGAATGAAGAGAGAGAGAAGGAGATAGAGACATAATTATGAAGGTGGGAGAGAGAGAATGAGAGAGGGAGGGAGAAGGAGAGGGGATTGGAGGGTAGAGAGAGAGAGAAAGCGGGGGGGGTAGGGAAGAGTGAGGGAGGTATGAGAGAAAGGGAGAGAGAGGAAGGATGAGAGGAGGAGAGAGGGAAAGGAGAAGAAAGACATAGAGAGTGAGAAGTGGAGAGAGAGGAAGTGACAAGGAGAGATGGAGAGAGAGTATGTATGTTTAAGGGTGAGATAAAAAGACATAGAAAGAGTGACGGAGACAAGGGGGGAGAGAAGGAGAGAGAAGAAGAAAGGGAGGGATATAGTAACATAGTTTGAGAAAGAGATAGAGTGATGGCAAAAGAGAGAGGATTTCAGAGAGAGAGAGAGAGAGGTGATTGAATGGAAAAGAGAGGGAAGGAAACACAAACACACACACACAAAGGGAGGCAGGGGAGAAATGGAGAGAGATGAAGGACGAGGGAGAGGACTTGAGAGAGAGGAAGAGAGTGAGGGGGAAGTGAGAGGATTGTAGGGGAACAAGAGAGAGAGAGAGAGAGAGAGAGAGTGAGTGATGGGGGAAGAGGGAGGGAGGTAGGAGAGAAAGGGAGAGAGAGAAGGAAAAGAGAGGCGTCTTGAGAGAGAGGAGGAGAGAGGGAGAGAAGAAGTAATACATAGAGAGTGACAAGTGGACAGAGAGAGTGAGTGACAAGGGAGATATCGAGAGAGAGTGTGTATGTTTGGGGGTGAGATAAAGAAACAAATAAGGAGAGATGGAGAGAAGGGAGGAGAGCAGGAGAGAGAAAGACATATATTAACAAATTTGGAAGGTGAAGATAGAGAGAGAGAGAGAGGTGGGAGAGAAAGGAATAGAGAAAGTGGAGAGAGGTATGGAAAGAGAGATGGAGATGGAGGGGGAGAGTAAGGGAAGTAGAATAAATACATAGAGAGTGAAAGATAGATAGAGAGGGGAGTGATAAGGAAGATGGATAGAGAGGGATAGAGGATAGCAGGAGGGAAGAGATATAGAAGCAGGGGAGAGGGCGGAAAGGGGAAGAGAGAGAGAGGGAGGGAGAGGAGGGGGTGATAGATAGATAGATTGGAGAAAGAGAATGTATGTTTTGGGGTTGATATAGAGCAATGTGGAAAAAGTTGAAGTCGGGATTAAATCAGCAAGGGTCCAAAAGTTGAAAAACTCGACAAAGTCGGGAGTTTTTTGAAAAAGTCGGCAAAACTAAAAAAGTACAAAAATATTCATATTTTGAAAAAATCCCGACTTTTTGGAAAAAATCCCAATTTTTTGGAAAAAATCCCGATTTTTTCAAAAAAATTTAAAAATTATTAAAAAAATTACCTCACTCACGATTTTTTGGAAAAAGTCGACAAAAAGTCGGGGCTTCGAGGATAAAATCACGACTTTTCGGAGATGAAAAAGTCGGCCGATAAAGTCGGCTCAGGGAAAATTCGGGACTTTTTGCCGACTTTTTCCACACTGATATAGAGAGACAAAGGGAGATAGAGATACGGATGGAAGGTGAAGACAAAGAAGAGAGAGATGGAGATAAGGAGGGAGGGACAAAGAGATTGATAAATATGGAGTGAGAAAGTGTGTGTGTTTGTGGGGGTGAGATAAAGAGACAAAGAAGGAGATACGAAGGAACTTATAGATATATATGGAGGGGGGAGAGAGGGAAGAATATTTATTGCAATAGATGCATTGATTTCAGTGTAGATGGTGATTTATAATCCTATTTGATTGCTTGAACTAGATGCATTGATTTTAGTGTAGATTTTTATTTCTAATGATATTTGATTACTTGCACTAGCTGCATTGATTTCAATGTAGATGATTTCTAATCCTATTTGATTAATTGCACTAAATGCATTGATTTCAATGTAGATGGTGATTTCTAATCTTATTTGATTGCTTCCACTAGATGCATTAATTTCAGTGTAGATGTTGATTTCTAATTATATTTGATTGCTTACACTAGATGCATTGATTTCAATATATATGATTTCTAATCTTATTTGACTGTTTGCACTAAATGCATTGATTTCAGTGTAGATGGTGGTTTATAATCATATTTTATTGCTTGCACTAGATGCATTGATTTTAGTGTATATGTTGGATCCTAATCCTATTTGCTTACTTGCACTAGATGCATTGATTTGAGTGTAGATGGTGATTTCTAATCCTATTTGATTACTTGCATTAGATGCATTGATTTCAGTGTAGATGTTGTTTTCTAATCATATTTTATTTTTTGCACTAGATGCATTGATTTTATTGTATATGTTGATTTCTGATTTGATGTAATTGGATCTATGATGGAACATTAATTTTAAAGTCATTGGATTAATAGTGTGGATTGATTTCAGTGTAAGCACAAAAAATATTGACAATGTAGATTTATTTTTGTGTTGTATTAATTAAACCTAATAATATTGGAGAGCAAGAGAGACAAGTTATGATGTTTATTACAACAACTTGAGCTAAATATTTAAATGGTTTATGATTTCTACTGTATTTTTCATATAATTGATATAAAAAGATGATGAAACTAACAAGGGTGACAATAAGATAAGAGTAGTAGAAGAAAATAGTTTGAGATTGATCATAATGAAGGCTATTTGTAATTTACTACATTTTTATTATTCACATTTGAGATAACTAAGAAAATTTAAAATTAAAATGAATCTATAAATCTCAAACATATTTGGCATATTTAAAATGGTTATATTAAATATTATATGTATTTTGATATTGTTGATAAAATTAATCATATGTTCCTCATATTATCGATAGATTTTCCTTGGCCGCACACGACTGAAACCAGCCTAGATCCATTTTAACTCCGGATCTATCAAGCGCCGAGAGGGATCAAATCTCTCGAGGTGCAAACCTTTCCTCAAGTTTTGCACTCAAAAAAGAGGTTTGCAACTATAGAGATTTGATCCCTCTCGGCGCTTGATAGATCCAGAGATAAGATGGATCATGACTTGGCGCTAAAAAAGAATAGTAGAAGAAAATAGTTTGAATGATAGAAACTGTGAATAATAAGAAAGTAATCAATTACAAATAGTCTTCATTGTGATCGTTTTCAAACTATTTTCTTCTACTATTCTTATTTTATCCCTCTTGGCACTTGATAGCTTGAGTGAAGGCTATATAGCTCCCAACTTGGAAATCGTATTTAATCAAGAGCACCAATCCCTCTATGTCCCTTGATGTTAGTGACATTGGTTGTCAAACTCCTTTATCATGACCCTACTAAAAATATACCCATCATCAAACAAAATCTTGACTTGACATGCTATGTTTTTTCTATCTTATGTTAATGCTTAGAGGGTGATATTAATGACAAGATCCCTATACAGATCCAGAGGTAAAGACAAAGATACCTCTGGATATTAATGCTAGAGGGTGATATTAATGACAAAGATCATGATTTTCCAACAAGACTCAGAAATTAGAAATTTCTAGTGGAAAAAAGAGGCCCAAGCATTAGCAATAAATAATAGATTTACTTGTCTTTTCTAGTTTCTAGTAGTTTTTATAAATGTTGACTCTTTCATATTTATTATGATGTTTTTTGTAAACAATATATGACAATTTAAGTTTGAAGTTTGAAGTTGGCAATTATAACTCATTGGTAATGAATTATGAATATGATGCTTCGTGAAAGTCGAAAGTTGTTTCATTTCATTTCAGTTTATAACATTTCATTTCATGTTAGAATTTTTATATAATTTTGGTGATCAATGATGATAAATGTTATGTATTAAATTTTGAAAGCTTGAAAATTTAAGATTGATAAATCATGAGAATCGATATGTTGTATGTTACTAACTTGAGGACGTGGTTGATGAAGATTATAACTTCTAGATGATTGATGTTATATGGTTCAATTTATGTTTTTATGCTTTTTATATCTAATTCATCATTCTACATGCTTTTGTTGACATGTATGCATCAAAATATATAAAAATAATGAAATTGGGCACAAATTTCGTGGAGAGAAGCTGTTGATTTTTCGACACAAAAACCGAGAAAAATTACCGCAGCAACAACACGGTTATCCATGCAACTTTTGGGCTCGAATTTCGAGGAGGGTTGTTGTACAAATCCGTGCAGCCTGTTCTTGCACACTTCCCAAGGTGGTCGTACAACGTTTATTGTTATCATTAATGCTGTAATATTTTCTGTTTTGGCAAGTTGTTGATTTGGCACAATTTCCGAGGCAGTGCGCAAGCACGGAAATCGAGATAACTCTATAAATTTGGTTGCTTGAATTTTTACTGTGTTTTTTTGTTTCACTGTAAAAGCAATATTCAGAAAATAAAGAGAAGCTTTCGAACTGGTTTCCCCAACAGTTGTAGGGGGTTTTTCCAGGGTCAAGTTGACCAAAAATCAGCGTGTCTATTTTCTGTGTGTGGCTGATTTATTTTTCTGAGTTTTTATTTCTACATTTCAGCGCTGTGAAATTTCCAGAATTTGTGTTTTCAGAAAGTATTTATTTTTTCCAGTTTGTTGAATGTACGGCTATGGGAATGGGCGTTTAATTTATGGGAGAAATAAGGAAAAACTGAAAACCGGGGTTGGGTTGTCAAATTTATACATGGTATCAGAGATATTTTGCTGAAAAGTGCACTTTGGGACAGCAAGAAGAAAAATTACAGCAAGCTGATTTTTCACACAAAAAACAGTACCTTACTACAATAGTGTTATTTTCAGTTTATTAGGACAGCAAGCATGTCTTTGGGCTTGAGTGTGGAGGATAGGTTGGATGGGCATAGTAACTACAGTGTATGGAAAGAGAGAATGCAGAGCATCTTTGAGGAGGCAGAAGTCTGGGATATCATGGTGCATACCGCACATCACCCTGTTAATGTGTCTGCTGACCCTGATCAACTGGCAGACTTTAATAAGAAGAATAACAAGGGTAAGAGAATGATTCTGGATGGAATCAAAGACCATTGCATTCCTCATGTGAGAGGAAAGAGATATGCTCATGAGATGTGGACAACATTGACCAATCTCTACCAGAGTACCAATCAGAACAAGAAAATGGTCCTAAGAGAAAAGCTAAAGACCATTAAGATGGGTAAGACTGATAGTGCAGCTGGATATCTCACAAAGATTACTAGTGTGAGAGATGCATTGGCAGCAGTTGGAGAGGTCATTCCACCCACTGAGATGGTGCGTATTGCAGTGAATGGCCTTCCCAGTTCATGGCTGAAATTTGCTGATGGGGTTTGTGCACGTGAGACCCTTCCTACTTGAGAGAGGTTCTGGGATGATTGCATACAAACAGAAATCAAGAAGAGCCAGCCTAGGGCAGCCAAATCTGTTGAGCAGGATGAGGATGTAGCACTGTTAGCAGGAGGCAAGAAAGCCAAGGGAAAGAAGCAAGCTTCCACAAGCAGTGGTGGGGGCAAAGGCAAAGGTAAAGGAAATCAGGTGAACACGCAGAAGGACTATTCCAAAGTGAAGTGTTGGAATTGTTAGAAGATGGGACACTATGCAATTGTGTGTCCGGAGAAGAAGAAGAAGGGGAAGAACCAGAGCATGGCAGCATCAACAAAGATAGAGGACTTTACGAATAGCTTTGACCGGGAGTTTGGGTTCATTGCTTGTGAGTCCACTAGTGCAAAGATCACCTGCCACAGAGGTTGAGAGGGAGTGTGCATTTCCCTCCACTAGCGGAGCATCTTCAGGTATCTAGTATGTTGACAGTGGGGCTTCACGTCATATGATAAGAGTCCATGAGTACTTCTCAGAGCTTTCAAAGAGTGGCACAGATATAGAGGTAGTACTCGGAGATCACAGCGTTGTTAGAGTAGTCGGTGTGGGGACATTGACATTTGATAGGGAACCCAAACCTCCCTTGAAAGTGTCGGATGTTCTATATGTGCCAAGGATGAGGAAGAACCTCATATCCGTCTCAGCATTGGAGGACAGAGGGTATGAGATATTGTTCAGTAGAGGGCAGGTGTTGATATATCACAGGGGCGCTCCCGTTGAGACAGCTAGAGTGATTGGTCTACGCCATGCAAAGGTGTACAAGTTTTCATTTCAGCCCCTTTTGGCATTGAGCAGTAGTACCAACAGCAGAGCTAGCAGTTCAAAGCTGTGCGAGATTTGGCACCGTAGGATGGGGCACATGTATCATGGAGCCTTTAGGACATTGCGGGAGATCACTACAGGTGTGGCAGATTTCAGTACTGTTCACTTTGATACATGCAAAGGATGTGCTATGGGCAAGTTTGCCAAATCCCCTTTTCCCAGTAGTGATAGCAGATCGACTGGGATACTTGATTTGATTCATTCCAATGTGAGCGATCGGATGTCTCATGTTTCCTTGAGTGGATATGAGTATTATGTTTTATTCATTGATGATCACTCTAGAAGGACCTGGATTTATTTCTTGAAGACCAAGAGTGAGCTCTTCAAGCGGTTTCAGGAGTTCAGAGCTCTTGTGGAGACTCAGACAAGTCAAAAGATCAAGTCCTTGAGGTCGAACAATGGAGGAGAGTACACCCTTGGTGAGTTTGTTGAGTATTGTGCAGAGGCAGGCATTAGGAGGGAGTTCACAGTTCCTTACAACCCCCAGCAGAACGGGGTTGGGCAGAGGAAAAACAGATCCATCGTTGGGCTGCCAAAGCCATGTTACATGATTAGGGGTTACCATTGATTTTGTGGGCATAGGCCTGCAACACTATTGTATATTTGTAGAACAGGGGTCCACATCATGCCTTGGGGCATGTGACTCCAGAGGAGGCTTTTTCTGGGAAAAAGCCTGATATTGGTCACTTATGTATCTTTGGGTGTATTGCATACTCCTACGTACCCAAGGAGAAGAGGACCAAGCAAGAGCCCACCACAGAGAAGGGTATCTTTGTGGGCTACAGTGAGACCTCGAAAGCCTTTCGGATTTATATTCCGGCACAGAGGAGAGTTGTTGTAAGACAAGATGTGAAATTCGAGGAGACAAGGGCTTTTAGGAGGTCATGGGAGTTAGAGTATCTGGATTAGCCAGACCCTTAAGGGAGTTGAGTCAGTCGCAGGGATCCAGTGGGCAGGGATCAGGAGGATCTAGAGGTACATCGATTACGGTGTCAGGTCCATCAGTGAGCAGTTGCTCACAGAGTCAGAGGAGTGGTGCTTCGGGCAACATGCAGAGCAGTCCGCAGAGCAGTTCACTAGGGAGTCCACTGACGGACAGTTCACATGGTACTTCAGCATCTACAGGTTCAGGTTTAGGCAGGAGGACACCAAACAGACAGTCAGGGGTTCAGGCTCCTGATGAGGAGGAGGAGTTTCATTCTCCAGTGGGAGAAGTGTGCTCAGGGAAGAGGAAGCCCAAGTGGCTTCAGGATACCTTGAGAGAGGCCACATCTGTTGTTGGGCCAAAGAGGCCCGTCAGAGAGAGCAAACCACCTGATAGGTTCTGTAGCTATATGGAAATGGTTGCCAACATCATTGACTCTAAGCCTTCTAGCTATGAGGAAGCAACTAGCCAGCAGGTCTGGAGAGAGAGATCATGCAGGAGGAGTATTCTTTTATCATGAAGAATGATGTTTGGGAGATGGTTCCAAGGCCTGAGGGCAAATCCGTGGTTACTTCCAGATGGCTTTACAAGGTAAAGCATGCTGCAGATGGCAGCATTGAGAAATTCAAGGCAAGGTTTGTGGCTAGAGGTTTCTCCCAGGTAGATGGAGTTGATTATGAGGAGACCTTCACTCCCGTGGCTCGATATACTTCGATTCGCTCCATCATATCGATAGCAACAGAGATGGGTTGGAAGATCCACCAGATCGATGTGAAGACCGCATTTCTCAATGGCTTCAAACAGGAGGAGGTGTAAATTGAGCAGCCACAGGGCTTTGAGGTGCATGGGAAGGAGTCCCATGTATGCAAACTGAAGAAGCCCATTTATGGCCTGAAGCAAGCTCCCAGAGCTTGGTACTCCAGGATAGATACATACTTGCAAGAGATGGGTATCACAAAGAGTGATGCAGATCTGAACCTTTACTTTATTGTGATAGGTGTGGAGCCTCTCATTTTGGTGTTGTATGTGGATGACTTGGTCATTACGGGTGCAGAGAGACTCATAGAGAGCTGCAAGAGAGATCTTGCGTCAGAGTTCGAGATGAAGGACATTGACTTGATGCATTACTTTTTGGGTTTGGAGGTGTGGCAGGAGGAGGGGCATTTCTTCCTGTGACAGGGAAAGTATATTGTGGACATCCTTGGCAGATTCCACATGGAGGATTGTAGACCCATGTCGACACTGATGATCACCAACTGGGAGAAGCTTCACGCTTCAAATTCCGAGTTGGTGTATCCCAAATTGTATAGACAGCTGATTGGTTCCTTGATGTATTTGGTCAACACTAGACCAGATATATGTTTTGCAGTCAACACGATGAGCCAGTTCGTGTGTGAACCCAGGAGGTTTCACTAGGTTGCTGCAAAACACATTTTGCGGTACTTGCAGGGGACAATGGAGAATGGTCTGGATTATAGGCAGGGAGATGGAGTGAGATTAGCAGGTTACACTGATTCTGATTGGGCAGGTTGTGCTTCTGATAGGAAGAGCACTTCAGGGTGTTGTTTTGGGTTGGGTTCAGCAGTGATGTCGTGGTTCAGCCGAAAGCAGCAGTCAATAGCATTGAGTTCAGCGGAAGCAAATTACATGGCAGCCAATCTAGCTAGTTGTGAGGCCATATGGCTTCGCAAGATGTTTGGCTTATTTGGTCAGTCGTTGAGACCTTCAGTGATATACTGTGATAATCAGAGTTGCATAACACTCACGGAGAATCCAGTATTTCATGACAGGTCAAAGCATATCGGGATTAAGTATCATTTCATCAGAGACTATGTTCAGAAGGGAGCTGTGAAGCTTGAGTATAGTCCCACTGATGAGCAAGTTGCAGATATTCTTACCAAAGCCTTACCACGGGTCAAGCATGTCTACTTCAGAGACAAGATGGGTGTGGTGAGGAACACCTTCCTTGGTAAGAGGGAGTGTTGAAATTTGGTTACTGGAGGACAGGTGGTTCCCTAAAAGCTTTGATCTTTGGCCTAGGGAAAAGTGTCCAAAAGAATTTAATTTTTCTCCTAATGTAATGTGACTTTATAAAGTTATAAAGTCAAATCTAATTTCAAAGTGACTTTAAGTGATAAAGTTACTAAGCCTAATTTTAAAGTGACTTTAATAAAGTCAATGTGAAATTAGAAAGTGAAAAGTGACTTTGGAAATAAATGACTAAGTGGGTCTTTATTAAAGTGGGGTGAATTAAAAAATAGAAAGTGAGATTTAAATGAACATTTAATCTCAGCCCTAGATCTAAAGCTATATCAGCCATTAGATTTAAGGATTCCCCAAAAGTCACTTAGGGTTAGGTTAAAGGAGGAAAAGGAGGGAAAAGGTCATTCATTCTTTCATGAGCAGATTGAGAGACGAGAAGAGAAAGCTAAGGAGATTTTTCTAAGCAGTGAGAAGAAAGAGGGCAACAGTGAGGAGATTCAGCAAAAGGTACGACAACATTTATTGGCACAAATCCCAAGGCAAAAATTTGTACAGCAAGAGAGAGGCACTGTTTCTAAGAAAGGGAGGCACGAAAATCGAGGAAGAGGGTAGCAACATTAAGCACAAAGTTTGAGGCAAAAATTTGGGCACAAAAATCGAGGAGAAGTGCTGCTGATTTTTCGGCACAAAAATCGAGAAAAAGGACAGCAGCTTCAGCGCTGATTTCAACGCTGTTTTTGGGCACAAATTTCGAGGAAGGCTGCTGTACAAATCCGTACAGTCCGTACAGCACAGTACAGTCTGTTTCGGCACACTTCCCGAGGTGGTTGTACAGCATTTATTATTGTCATTAATGCTGTAATTTTTTTTGTTTTTGCAAGTTGTTGATTTGGCACAATTTCTGAGGCAACGTGCAAGCATGGAAATCGAGATAATTCTGTAAATTTGGTTGCTGGAATTTTTACTGTGTTTTTTTGTTTCACTGTAAAAGCAATATTCATAAAATAAAGAAAAGCTTTCGAACTAGTTTTCCCCAAGAGTTGTAGGGGGTTTTTCCAGGCTCAAGTTGACCAAAAATCAGTGTGTCTATTTTCTGTGTGTGGCTGATTTCTTTTTCTGAGTTTTTATTTCAGCACTGTGAAATTTCCAGAATTTATGTTTTTAGAAAATATTTATTTTTTCTAGCTTGTTGAATGTATGGCTATGGGAATGGGCATTTAACTTTATGGGAGAAATAAGGAGAAACTGAAAACCGGTGTTGGGTTATCAAATTTCTACAATTCTTTTTCATTCTCTAAGGCTTGCATTGCATATTTGAGGCTCATAATTCTGTAGCACGTATTGTTTCTATGAATCGATGGCTCGCATCAATATCTCTGCAACTCACATTGCCTTTGTGTATCGCATTTTAATATTTATCTATGGCTCGGATTTATATTAGTGAATCGTATTGTATTATCTAAGGCTCGCATCTATTTTGTGGCTCGAGTTAAATTATTTGTGGCTCGTGTTTTTCTGTGGCTAGCATTAAACTCTTTGTGGCTTGCTTTTGTTTTTGTGACTCGATTTCTCTAAGGCTCATACCTTATCTCTATATCTCACATTACGAATTTGAGCTCATCTATGATCTATATGACAGTGACTTGGATTCATATGACAATGACTTCGATTTATGTTGACATCGAGACAATGATCTATATGACAGCGATTCAGTGACCTTTTTGGCAATGAGACAGTTATCTTGATATGACAGTGTCCTTGACATAGCAGTGATCTTGATATGACAATGTCCTTGACATAGCAGTGATCTTGATCTTTGATATGACAATAATAATAGTAATCTAGATGACAGTGATAACAATATGTCTACAGTACTCTTGATGGCGGTAATTGCTCTAATGGCAATGTCCGTGTGACTATGTTGTGTGGTAGTAAGGCAAATAACAATGATAGTGAAGTGTTATGCTATTATGATTTTGATGACAGATACATGTGCTACTTGTGACAGTGATATGGAGGCTTGTGTATACTTGTCTGCTATGATTCTGGATTGGCCCAGAAGGCCTAATGTATTGAATGTTACTTATTGCATATTGCATCTCAGTTGAATATTTGATAAATATCTAAGAAAAAGAATTTGGTTGGGTTTTCCCCCTTGTGGGGTTTTTCCCTAGTCTCTGACCTAAATCCTAGTGTCTCTATTGTGCATGCTTTTCTTCTACTGTTCTTTATTGTACCGCTGCCTTGCTGATGTTATTATTCTCTCTACATAATTGCTAATGACGATATGATATTATGGGATGAATATAATGTGAAAATGTTAAAAAAGTTTCAAAATGCAATTATCTACAGCAGATAGCAACCTAGCCCCAAAAATTAACAGGGAGTTATTAATAATTGTAAATTTTAGTAGATGTTCTATGCTTGGAGCAACTTTACTTTTCTCACAGCAATCATACAAATAGTTAAGTAAAATGCAGATAGAACATATAAGTGGATCTTATAGAAGACAAATCAGAAACAGGAAAAAATGTGGTGGTGCGTTACGGGGGTCAACAGGATGCTTCAACCAGCAAAGTCTCCTTGGTCAGCCAACCCAGAATGTGTCACAACAGTCCTCCAATCAGCAAACGAGTCAACCCAAGCCAACTCCAAAAAAGTCAACGTTGTCCAGAAAAAGTCAACGCAAGGCAGCAAGCTAAAAGTCAACGCAACAGCAGATTGGTCAACCCTTTGACCTCAATTTCTGTGCCAAACAGTACGGCCTTCCAAAATCGAACTTCTCACCAAATTTCAGCCCATTCGGACCATGCGTTGACCAAAGTCAACGCTGGTCAAACTTCCAGCAAAACCCTAGCTGCAGCAACTCGTCCTTCAGCTCAGCCATACAGAAATTCATCCTTCTTCTTCACACGTGTGGGCTGGAAATGTCTTCTAAGGAGTTCGTACTACATCAGATGAAAGAAGAAGATGTGTGTTGTGTTGTGATGAAATGCTCTCCAACTTTGCCTGTATTTATATCCATCATTGGGGTGTGTGACACATCTGTTGGGGGTGTGAAACCTTAAGGCCGACCTGCACATATAATTTATTATGAATAATAAATTCAAAATAAATGTTCTCCTCATCGGATTAAGACATATTATATATGGATTTTACACCTCTCCGAAAGAGGATTCCAACAAAAATATTAGCCTCTTAATCTGAGCATCATAACATGGATTTTGGACCTAGTTGTCCAAATTTAACACTCCCTCTCAACTAGGGAGAACTCCATCCATCAGTGCAATCAAACATCATGCGTCATCCCGCCGTAACTTGCTTTGCTGGCCTCTTTATTTCAGAACAGAAGTGGGTCAGTCACAAAGACATCATCCCCCGACTAACATAATCAGTCCAGAGGTTCAAAACCTCTATCAAACTCATGAAGAGTATCCAACCAACCCAAAGTTGGTTCATCTGACCCGAAGTCAGGCAGAGGTCCCAGACCTCACTAAACTTGATCCCAGATCAAGTGGTTGGGCCGTGCCATCCTAGATAGAGAGTACGGCAATCTCTGATGCGTCCATCAGTCTTTGCTAATAGTCTCTAGCTTTTCCCACCTCATTGGCCAAATGAGAGGTACTTCCCATGAACCCTGAACTCAATGGGTAGGATGCATACGGGGCACAGATAAATGAGAGGCGAACCAGCTCAATAATCACAAGGGTGGGGCAGAAGCATTATGAGTGCTTATAGCTCCGAGAAGCTATCCCCAAAGCCCCCCAGAGCTCCCGGAGCTCATCGTCCAACAGGACCCACATCATAGGGTCTTTCCACGACACCAAGACTCTCACGGAAGGTTAGGAACTTGACCTTCCCCAGGGGCTTAGTGAGAATATCCGCGACCTGCTCATCAGTTCCTATATGATCGAGCCTTACGGCGCCTCGCTGTACCATATCCCGGATAAAGTGGTACTTGATATCAATATGCTTGGATCGGTCGTGGAACACAGGATTCTCAGTCATACGAATCCCACTATGATTATCACAGAGTATCACAGTGGTATCTAGCACATGTCCAAACAGCTCACTAAAGAGCTTCCACAACCAAACTGCTTCACAACAGGCCATACTAGCAGCAATGTATTCGGCCTCCGCGGTGCTCAAAGCCACCGCGACTTCTGCTTCCTGCTCATCCATGAGATCGAATCAGAACCAAGAGTGAAGCAACATCCCGATGTGCTCTTACGATCCACCACACTGCCAGCCCAATCGGCATCAGTATATCCACAGAGTGTCACACTCCCGGCAGTGTATCTCGGCCCATGGTTTATCGTGCCCCGAAGATATCTCAGAAGATTCTTGGCACCAACCCAGTGAAAATGATGAGGCTCAACCATCTGTTGACTCAAAGTGTTCACTGCAAAACATATATCTGGTCGGGTGTTCACTAAGAACATCAAAGCTCCTATGAGTTGATGATACTCAGTAGGATTGGCCAAGATAGGCCCAGCAGCGCTGCCACTCAACTTCTTAAAGTTGAGTTCCATCGATGTCGACACGGACTTACAGTCCACCATTCCAAATCTTTCCAGAAGCTTCACAATGTATTTTCCTTGAGAAAGGAAAATCTCTCCAGGTCTCTGCCAGACCTCCAGGCCTAGGAAGTAGTGCATCAGTCCTAGATCCTTCATCTCGAACTCAGCAGCGAGCTCCCTCTTACATTGATGAATGAGAGGGTCAGCACCTGTCAGGAAGAGGTCATCCACATATAGCACTAGAATGAGAGGCTTCCCCTGTACAACCTTGAAGTAAAGGTTCGGATCAGCATTACTTCGAGTGAAGCCCGGCTTCATCAAGTAACTATCCATCCTCTCGTACCAAGCTCTGGGTGCTTGCTTTAACCCATAGAGGGCTTTATTCAACCTGCAGACATGAGTGTCTCGATCCTGAACTTCAAATCCCAGAGGTTGTTCTACGTACACCTCTTCTTTTATTGCACCATGCAGAAAAGCGGTCTTGACATCCATCTGATGAAGACTCCATCCTTGCGTAGCAACAAGGGCTATGATTGATCAAATGGTGGTATATCGTGCCACGGGTGCAAATATGTCATCATAGTCTATTCCTTCCTTTTGAGAGAAGCCACGGGCAACAAATCTTTCCTTGAACTTTTCAGCACTCCCATCAGATCCATGTTTGATCTTGTAGAGCCATTTCGCGGTGACAACTAATTTGTCCTTCGGCCTTAGGACCACATCTCAGACATCATTCTTCATTATGGACTCATATTCTTCGTGCATAGCATCCTTCCAGAATTGATGCTTTACGGCTTCCTCAAAAGATCCAGGTTCAGATTGTACAATAGTACTCATGGCAGCTAGATACCCTTGGTATCTACACGGCTTCTTGCTTTCTCGGAATGTCCCCCTTGGGGCAGCATGACCCTCAGCATCTTCGAGGGTGTCCCTGAGCCATGATGGTCTCTTTCCTAGTGAAGGGGGTGGATCAATAGGGTCCATTGGCCCTTCAATATCAGGCATAGTCTCATCCTGGGGTTCTTCCAGATTTCCAGATCTATCTTCATGATTTTCTTCAGATCTAGGAAGATCTACTACTTTCTTCAGGGAAGCATCTTCGTCAAAAGTGACATCATGGCTTATCTATACTTCCCTTTGACCAGGTACATAGACTCTATATGCCTTAGAAGTCTCACTATAGCCCACAAACATTCCTTTCTTCCCAGTAGCATCCAGCTTACTTCTCTTTTCTTTCGGCACATGAAAATAGACAGGACATCCCAAAATTCTAAAATGTGAGACATCAGGTTTCTTACCAGAGAAAACCTCTTCGGGAGTTTTGGAGTCCAAAGCGGAATGAGGGCATCGGTTTTGAATGTACACGGCAGTATTTGCAGCTTCTCCCCACAGAAACTTTGGTAGACCCTGGTCACATAGCATGGCACGGGCAGCTTCCACAATAGTCCTATTCTTGCGTTCAGCAACACCATTCTGCTCAGGAGTATATGCGGTGGTAGTCTCCCTCTTAATGCCAGCTTCTCTGCAAAAGTCTTTGAACTCATTTGACTCATATTCAGTGCCATTGTCGGTCCTCAAAATCTTGATCTTCTTTCCGGTCATATTTTCCACAAAGGCTTTGAAGGTATGGAACCACATGAAAGCCTCATCCTTCTTCTTCAAGAAATATATCCAGGTTTTGCGAGAGAAGTCATCAGTAAATGTCATGAAGTAAGAACATCCCCCCAGGGATGTCACGGGCAACATACCAGATAGATCAGAATGGACCAGTTGCAATATATCAAATGTCTTTGTGACACTTGAGGGGAAGGTCCCCTTGTATGTTTTCCTTCAGCACAGCCCTTACATACACCTTCATGATTATTTCCAAAGTCAGGCATCCCTGTCACCACCTTCCTTGCTTCGGGAAGGGCCTTGTAATGAAGGTGTCCAAATCTCCGGTGCCATAGTTCAGTTTGTCGAATAGTATCACAAGTCATAGCTCCCAATGGACTCCCTCCAACCTGGTAGAGTGTACCAACTCTAAAACCAATTGAGATAGCTTCATTGAAGCTCTCCTTCCACATGAGCACCTTTCCATCAGAGAAAGTTACATTGAATCCTTTGTCTTCCATGGCAGATACAGACACAAGGTTCTTCTTCAATTTGGGTACATAGAGTACATCTTGTAGACGGAGGACTTGTCCTTGAGACAAGTGGAGGGTCACAGTCCCGGTCCCTTTCACAGGATAAGTGGCATTATCCCCAAGGATAATTTCTAGATTAGTATCCCTTTCAACCATGTCGGAAAGTGCTTCCTTGAATCCGGTGATGTGTCTTGAGGCACCACTATCGATTAGCCAGACATCCATAGTGTCGGGCGGAGATGCAGCTGAGAGAGCAGATACAAGAATATACTCATTTCTTTTATCAACAACATTAGACTCCTCATACCTGGTATTTCTAGACCTTTTAGAAGGTTGATTGTTTCCACCAAAGTGAGCCTTCCTCTTTCCTTTGGATCTATCATTTCTTCGATTCCCATTCCTTTGGTTGTTGTTGTTATCATCACTATCGGGAGAATCCTTCTTGAAGGGGCATTCTCTAGCATAGTGACCAGGCCTATGGCAAGTGAAACACTTGCCCTTCTTTTCTTGAGCCTTCGTTCTTCCTTTGTCCTTAAGACCACCAGAGTTCTTCTTTCGAGAATGAGCACCATAGGCAGCATTTCTGTCATTATCGAATTCCTTCATCCTTGTTTCTTCTTGCATACATCTAGACAGAAGCTCATCAAAGTTGGGAATGGTATTATTGTTGAGAATGGTAGTTGTGAATACTTGCCATTCATATGGGAGTCCTCCAAGTGCGGTGAGAACCATCTCACGATCAGCTATTGTCTCCCCAATAGCTAGCAGATTGTTCCTTGTTTTGGTCAATTTCAGAAAGAAAGTTTGAATAGACTCATCCCGACCCTTCTTCATATTCTTCAACTTGTTCTTGAGGAATAGCACTTGGTTCACATTGTTTACTTTGAACATAAGGATCAATTTGTCATACATCTCCTTGGATGTGCCTAGTTCAGATATATAGGCAACCAGGCTCTTATGTATGGATTCCCTGATCATCGGCTTTGCTTTGATCTCTCCCTTCTTATACTTGTTTCTAACAGCAGCGGTAGCATTGGATGGAGGTTCTTGAATCTTACCCAGCACATGATCCAAGAGATCATGGTCTTCCAATTTGAGATCTAATATCATCTTCCAGGCATGGAAGTCATCCCTTCCAGTCAGCTTGTCATTCTCCTTGAATTCAAGACTTGTGGAACCCATTTCTTTCGGTGGTGATTGCTAAAGATAGAGTTTGTCTTCACCTCAGCTTTGATACCATGTAAATTTTAGTAGATGTTCTATGCTTGGAGCAACTTTACTTTTCTCACAGCAATCATACAAATAGTTAAGTAAAATGCAGATAGAACATATAAGTGGATCTTATAGAAGACAAATCAGAAACAGAAAAATGTGGTGGTGCGTTACGGCGGTCAACAGGATGCTTCAACCAGCAAAGTCTCCTTGGTCAGCCAACCCAGAATGTGTCACAACAGTCCTCCAATCAGCAACCGAGTCAACCCAAGTCAACTCCAAAAAGTCAACGTTGTCCAAAAAAGTCAACGCAGGGCAACAAGCTAAAAGTCAACGCAGCAGCAGTTTGGTCAACCCTTTGACCTCGATTTCTGTGCCAAACAGTACGACCTTCCAAAATCGAACTTCCCAACAAAATTCAGCGCATTCGGACCATGCGTTGACCAAAGTCAACGCTGGTCAAACTTCCAGCAAAACCCTAGCCGCAGCAATTCGTCCTTCAGCTCAGCCGTACAGAAATTCGTCCTTCTTCTTCACACGTGTGGGCTGGAAATGTCCTCCAAGGAGCTCGTACTCAATCAGGTGAGAGAAGAAGATGTGTGTTGTGTTGTGTTGAAATGCTCTCCAACTTTGCCTGTATTTATATCCATCATTGGGGTGTGTGACACATTTGCAGGGGGTGTGAAACCTTAAGGCCGACCTGCACATATAATTTATTATGAATAATAAATTCAAAATAAATGTTCTGGAATAATAAATTCAAAATAAATGTTCTGCTCATCGGATTAAGACATATTATATATGGATTTTACACCTCTCCGAAAGAGGAATCCAACAAAAATATTAGCCTCTTAATCTGAGCATCATAACATGGAGTTTGGACCTAGTTGTCCAAATTTAACAATAATGGATATCAAGATATTCTCAAGTTGACAATTCTTATAAGGAAGGATCATCAAAATTAAGATAAGCATCATCGTCAATATCATCACCAGCATTAACCACATTGCCATAACCCAGTCATTACCACTGACATATGGCACATATGCATCATTTACCACACAAGATCACTCTAGAAAGATATTAGAGCACAATCCTAGCAAGCTACATCCTCTAGGACCATTCTCTCTAATCCAAGTCAAAGTGACATAGGGATCACATCCCTAATTAGGTCACTATACACTGACACAAAGAGAATGACTGTGCTTTGGCAGACCATTTTCCTATATTGGTCAAAGTGACACGGGGACTACAGCTCTAATCAAGTCATTATACAATGACACAAGAACATCACTATCCACGGGACCATTCTTCCTAATTCAAGTCAAAGTGACACAAGGACTACAGCACTAATCAGGTCACTATACAATGGCCCAAGAAGAATGTCAGTCCATCAAACCATTCTTCAACCAAGGTCTATGCATCATTTGCCATACAAGATCACTCTAGAAAGATATTAGAGCACAATCCTAGCAGGCTACATCCTCTAGGACCATTCTCTCTAATCCAAGTCAAACTGACATAGGGATCACATCCCTAATTAGGTCACTATACACTGACACAAAGAGAATCGCTGTGCTTTGGCAGACCATTTTCCTATATTGGTCAAAGTGACACGGGGACTACAGCCCTAATCAAGTCATTATACAATGACACAAGAACATCTCTATCCACAGGACCATTCTTCCTAATTCAAGTCAAAGTGACACAAGAACTACAGCACTAATCAGGTCACTATACAATGGCCCAAGAAGAATGCAGTCCATCGGACCATTCTTCAACCAAGGTCTATGTACTTGACACAGGATAACCTCCCTAATCAAGTCAAAGTACATGACATACGAATAATGTCAGTACATGATGCTATCGAATTTGTCAAACCATTATCCAACCAAGGTCATAATGATACAAGGAGAATATCGGACCATTCTCCAACCAAGGTCATGAAGACAGGGAGAATGTCCATTCATAATGAAGTCTCACCAGCTCTTCCTCTCAATGAGAGAGGCAACCTCCACAAGCCTAAGCTTGTCCGGAAGTACGCAAACTCCCCCTTAGAAAGAGGTTTTGATAGAATATCGGCTATCAACTCATCAGTGGAGATATACTCATACTTCACTGCACCTTTTGTCATCATACAATCCAGCGAGTTATCTCCAAAGCCACATTGTTTCTCAACCTGCGAATCCAACTACAATATACTTTGCCCTTGCTCATTCAAGAAATTATAACCAGGCCCAAACTGAGGCCATAAACTCAAACTGAATCCGGGAATCCTTGCAGCTTCGCAGGGGTCATCATCACAGATGCTCACAGTCCATCACAAGGTTACTTGGGAGTGGGAGCGAAAACAAGGAGCGGGAGCAGGAACGACATTTTCAGAAGCTCTCGGTTCGAGAGCAAATCGAGGAGCGAATTTTAATATAATATATATATTTTTTATATTTTGATGCATATATGTCAACAAAAGCATGTAGAATGATGAATTAGATATTAAAAAGCATAAAAACATAGATTGAACCATATAACATCAATCATCTAGAAGTTGTAATCTTCATCAACCATGTCCACAAGTTAGTAACATACAAGTTTACAACATATTCATAAATCTTAATGCATCAAGCTCTCAAAATTCAATATATATCATTTATCATCATTGATCACCAAAGTTGTACTTGTAAGCTAAGTGTAACCATTACAACAAAAAGTTCTAACATGAAATAAAATGTTATAAAATGAAATGAAATGAAACAACTTTCAACTTTCACGAAACATCATATTCATAATTCATTACCAATGAGTTATAATTGCCAACTTCAAACTTTACAAAAAATATCATAATAAATATGAAAGAGTCAACTGTTATAAAAGCTACTAGAAACAAGAAAAGACAAGTAAATCTATTATCTATAGTTAGTGCTTGGGCCTATTGCTGCCATGAGAAATGTCTAATTTTTTAGTCTTGTTGGAAAATCAGGAACTTTGTCATTAATATCACACTCTAAGCATTAATATCCAGAGGTATCTTTGTCATTACCTCTGGATCTGTATAGGGATCTTTGTCATTAATATTGCCCTCTAAGTATTAGCATAAGATAGAAAAAACATAGCATGCCAAGTCAATATTTTGCTTGAGTGATGGGTACATTTTTAGTAGGGTCATGATAGAGGAGTTCGACAACCAATGTCACTAACATCAAGGTACATAAAGGGATTGGTGATCTTGATTAAATACTAGTTCCATACCCCTAACACATGACAAAACCCAATGGAAACATTACAATCCCCCCAATCCTGAAATCCTGAAAAACTGATAAGTCTGCTAGATTTTGAATGAGATCTAAAATTCTACGTTCTCCATATGAAATCCAATGAGGTCGGAACCACTCTCAAACATCCTGAGTCATTTCATGGTAATGTTAAAAATTTAAGTAAAAGGATGCTCATCCTTTTACTTTAAGAATTTAACATTACCATGAATCACAAATCAATACTAGGGCCATAGGCTTGATCATTAGGCTACCCCACTCCAAAATTACTGTTTCTTTGAAAATAAATTGCATTTGGAATTTTTTTGCAAAAAACAAAAATTGCAAAAAAGGTTGGGGAGCGAAAATTTTGCTCCTGAAAATCGCTCCCCTGCAAGAGCGCGCCCCCAGTTCACTCCTGAAGGGAGCGCGATTCAGAAGCAAGTTCGAGGGGAGGGAGCCGCTCCCCTGCAACCCTGGTCCATCATCCAAGAATCAAAGGTCAAATTTCTCTGAGGTCATAACAAGGCTTTTTGATTTCTCCCTTTAGAGGCAATACTTTCTCCACAATTGTTCCCTCTGACACATGAGCCCTTCAAGGATATTGGAATAAGGATCATTCAGATCCTCAATTGGTGGTTCATTGTCTTTCAATTGATTCAGTGGCAGTTATTGTTGGAGGGAGAGGGCACTGGTTCAGTTTTGGAGGCCGGTGCAGTGCAGTGGATTATATTGGAGGCCAACTTTCCATCTCAATTATTGTGAGTCAGATATGCATGTAACCCCAGTTTTCCATTTATAATAAAAAGTTGAGATTCTTTCTGGTTCAATGTGTCAATGGATTGCAGCAGTGTTATCGGAACCGAACCGGTTCTGAAAAACTGACCGGTCCGACCGGTTTGGAGGCAAAACCGGTCTGAACCGGCCCTCCGAACCAGAAATGACCGGTTTGGTACTGAACCGGCCAGTTCCGTACCAGTCCGGTTTGGACCAGTTCAAAGACCGGTTCCGTACCGGTCCGGTTCAGAGACCGGTTCCACCAGTTCACAAGCCTGGGCACTAAAAAAAAAAAAAAAAAATTTCTTAATTTTTTTTAATTTTTTAAATTTTTTTTTTTTTGAATTATTATTTTTCCTAGTTACTAACACTACCCTAGGCCCCCCCCTAAAGCTACTTAAACACCCCCACCCCCTCTATTTCACTCACACTATTCATTCGAGTCTCTTGCAATTCTTGAGCCGAGTTCGGTGAGGAGAATTCAAAGAGTTTTTTGTAAGGTTGTTCTAAGGGAGATTTTTTGCAGATTTGAAGCATTGATTGGAGTCTTGCAGAGTTGTTGGGTTGGCAGATTTTCGAGATACTTCAAAGATTTTTTTTTTCCCCAAAGATCTTTGGGTTTTCTTCAGTGGTTTTTGCAACTGGTGGAAGATTTTTCTTATTTTGTTGGGGTTGCTACATAGTTGATTTCAAAAGATTTTGGAGCTGATTTTTTCCAAAATTTCAGAGGGTAAATCAAAGGCCATGGGAATCAAGCCATAATCTCATTGTATACTTGGATGCTACTCATTCTTCAGATGAGGATAAGGAGGTCGATCAGGATGATGATTGATGATCATTGATTTGTTGTAGCTGTAGCTTGTAGTATTGTAGGTTGTAGTATAATACTATGATCTATGATGTTATTTTGGACTATAAAGGCCTTTTAGAGCCTGCTTCTTGATGTTTGTAACATTTTAAGTTCAACGATGTTTTGCACTAAGTGCTATTTTGGTTGTACGCACTATTACTTGCTATATAAATGAGAACTTTTGCGTATTTGTGTATAAATGATTTGGATTCATATGGATGGACATGAATATATTTGTTTTTTCTTTAAAATATGAATATTTTATGTGTTCTTGGTAAACCGGTTTTTTTCCGGTTCTGACCAGTTCCTGGTCCACAAGGTTTTCCAATTCGATGACCGGTTTAGTTCCAATAACATTGGATTGCAGTGCTCTATTTGTTTTTTATTTTTACATGGCCATCTTCTGTTAATAAAATGTTGATTTTACGGTGAAATTTTGGATTAAGTTATTTTCTGCAAAAGTGGTCAAAATATCCCGTTTGGGATATTACAGTGGTATAAGAGCCTTGGTCTTGGCTCAGCCTGTGGGGTTTCAGTTTCGAGGATTTTATTACAAATCAATTGCAGAGGAATATCAAGTTATTCTAATTATTTCCAAGTTCATTGCTTGTGAAGCCCAAGTGTATTTTGTTGGAGTCATAGTTTGGATGTGTGGGATGAATTTCATCAGAACCTTCTACAAATTCTCTGTTGCATAAGAGTAAGCAAATTTTATTTTGATTCTACCTATTGGTTAATAATCATTCGACAAATTAACATCTCAGCCTCCGAAAGCAACATGTGAGTTTAATCTCAAGTGGGGCCGCATTCCATGTTCTGTAGCGAATTATTTGTGGGGGTCATAAGCTCATTGAAGGAAGACAGATAATTAGAGTGGGCATAGGCCGCATGTTTCAAAAATTCTCAAGAGCCAAATTATTATTTTAAGAGGGGCCGTAATAGTGTTACATTGATCAACGGTGAAATTTTAGAAGGGACGACTTTAGAATTCAACCAAACCACATTTGTCAAAGTTTTTTTTATTGGTGGGGGTCGAGGCATCATTATATCATTTGAAGGCCACTAAATAGCTTTTTGGGTGGCCAAATTATTAAGAGTGGTGAGGTGATATAGTTTGCAGATGGACATGTCATCAAGAGCCGACTTTTGGGCAAGAGCTATGTATGCGCTGTAAGGTTAAGGCAATGTTTCATTATGCGGGTTTGATTCACGGGTTTTAGGGACGACTGCACAGATTGTAGAGGGTCGATGCTTCTCTCTCTTTCAGAGGACCGAAATATTTCTTGCTTGCAAAGGGACACGTGTAACAAATTTTTGGTATTCCGAATTTACTACAGGCCGTGAGCATCATTTTATATCAAGGCATTACTCACCTGGAGCAGACCGAGTCCCATGTTCATTTCCCAGACGAATTTATTTCACTGCAGAGGGTCGTATCACTACTGCATATGGATGACAGTTGAGTTTAAGGAAATGTATTACTGGGTTAGATACAAGAAAGAAGCAGAGTATTTCTGCGTATAATATCGGTCCACTGACCTCAAATTTCCTGAGCAGCGTGAAGTCAAAAAGCATGGTATTTTGTTGCTATAGAAGACGGAACGTGGAGTAATTCAAGCTTGTTTAGGGAACTGTCTCGTCCTTCAATTCATTCCAGATTACACTTCTTCACTGCAATCTGACTTGTTGGAGTGGATACCAGTTCGATTGGTAGATAATTACTCCAACTTCATCGAAGAGGGAGTCGAATAAAACAGAAAATGGCCGTGTTGCCTCCGTAGCAGGGCTATGTCACTACAGTTCGTTGGGCCACGTTTGATGGAGCGTGGAGCTGGCACTCTATTCATGTGGGACCAGATGGGCAGTCAAGCATAAAGCACGAGTTTAGAGTTTAATAGGTAGTCTGATTGCTCAGTTGTGGGTGTTGAAGCAACTATGGAAGGAGGTCGAGCTTTCAACCTTCAAAGCCTGAAAAATATATTGTTGGATTTCTCATTACAACATCTGGATATTGGAGTCTGCATTTGGATGTTGGTGTCTGCATATTGAGTTTGTTCCAGGTTCTTCTACTCCAACTACTTACTACTATGCCTAATACATGAAATGCCTGATTGGTTTAAGTCCCTTGCTATACAACCTAATGTCAATATCGTATAAATTCTGGGCATGGAATTCGTAGAGTATTTGTAGTGTCAACTTAATATACATAATCAAACTCCAAATTACTGCTGCAGCGTAACCCTCAACACTTATCAGTTTAAATTCCATTAAACTCAGATATGAAGGGAATTTCAGGGGCATTATTGTTGTTATGAAATTTTATGCACATCGAATTGCATGAGCAAGTAAGGGGTTATATACTGTTGATATCCATTTATGTCATATTTTTGAGACCTTAAAAGTCAGGGGTATTGAGGATGGCTTGATGCATTGTGTTGATTCTTTAGTAACCGTTGTAATATGACTGTGAGTTTGTATGCTGCAGAGAACTGAGTGTGGTGTTATTGTTGTCCCTTGAGGACTAGATATGGTTGTAGATGAACTGCTATCATGTGTTAATTGTATGATGTGCAGAATTGTTGTATTAATTCCATAGCCTTGTATATGTTGTTGAATGATGGAGCTTTTAAAACATCTCATGCACCAACACAACAATCCCTCCATGAACTACAATATAGATCAGAAAACAAAATTGGGCAACATACATTTCTTAAAGGAGATCCATGCCATTCTTACCCATGAGCAGCCAAGAGATTTGCAAAATGATCCCAAGATTGGACACCAAATTCTTGCCCTTGGAACATATTTGAAGCACATGAGGGCCACATGGAAAATGCTTTTCAAACTGGATGAGCTAGATGCACTCATTTCTGAAGTAAAACAGTCAAAAGGGAGAAAGCTAATTTGTGCATTAAAACCAGGTATGCTTTCTCTCATACAACCCAAGTTCTTGGAGGAAACTTGTGAAGGGGTTAGACTTCCACTTGCATCTTGTCTCAGCAACATCATGAGACTAACCGCCCCTATAGCTCCTTACCTAAGTTGCAGGAAACGTCCTCCCCACCCTCGTTTCAGGCAAAAAATGAAACGGAAACAGGGAAACCCGTACCATACGGCCGGGAAACGCGTTTCCGACCGTACTGGGACGTTTCCCGTACGGGAAACGTTGCTTGTACGGCCCGGCCAGAAACGCGTTTCCCGGCCGTACAGCCGCGTTTCCTCCCAAAACAGCCTTCTCTTTTCTTTTCTTTTTTGGATTCGTGCAATGTATTATTATTTTATTCGTTTTATTTGTGTCTTGGATGCTTCGCTTCTAATGATCAAGCCTATGGCCCTAGTATTTATATGTGATTCATGGTAATGTTAAATTCTTAAGTAAAAAGATGAAAATGAACCTTACTTAAATTTTTAACATTACCATGAAATGACTCAGGATGTTTGAGAGTGGTTCCGACCTCATTGGATTTCATATGGAGAAAGTAGAATTTTAGATCTCATTCAAAATCTAGTAGACTTATCAGTTTTTCAGGATTTCAGGATTGGGTGATTGCAATGTTTCCATTGGATTTTGTCAAGTATTAGGGTATGAAACTCGTATTTAATCAAAAGCACCAATCCCTCTATGTACCTTCATGTTAGTGACATTGGTTGTCAAACTCCTCTATCATGACCCTACTAAAAATGTACCCATCACTCAAACAAAATCTTGACTTGACATGCTCATAGTCTTTATTGTACTTGCAGCCTCATATATATAATAAACGCTGATTTTGAGATTTTGATATATAATAAAGGTTGGTTTTGGATATTTCGATATTGCTATTTTTATTATGTCCCTGTTATCATTCATGAGTAAATGTCTTGTAACTTGTAATAGTTTATGCTTTGAATTTATCATGTACGTTTTATGATGTCACATAACATTTCTTAAATGTCCTATATTCTAATATAAATTTAAATTATAATATATATATATCGTGTTTCCCCGTTTCCAAAATTTGGGGAGGTCGCGTTTCGTATTGCTTCCCGTTTCGGAAACTTGTTTCCATTTCCCCGTTTCGTGCAACTTAGCTCCTTACAATGATGAAATTATGAGGAGAGTTTTCAGACTGATAATGAAGACCTTTCAGGATTTGGATAACAGTGAGGGCACTACATTTGGGAAGAAACTTGAGATTTTGGGAGGTATGGCCATGTTAAGAACGTATGACATCATGCTTGATTTAGCGTGTGATGACTTGGTTTGTCAAATGTTCCAATGTTTCTTTAACATTAGGAAACATCACCCTGATACAATCAGAACAAACATGTTGTCCATTTTGTCTTCAGTCATGGGAGATCGTGATGCCATTTGCAGGGAGTTGCGGGCTAAATTGTTGGCCATTTGGAGGAGAGAGCATTTCGTCTCACTTGCTGCTTATGAGCTAGCCC
Source organism: Pinus albicaulis (assembly GCA_034641835.2). Taxonomy (NCBI): domain Eukaryota; kingdom Viridiplantae; phylum Streptophyta; class Pinopsida; order Pinales; family Pinaceae; genus Pinus; species Pinus albicaulis. The sequence goes on along the minus strand of CM076578.1, from coordinate 931,829,529 downwards.
AAGGGCTGGTTGAGCAAAACATTGGGCTATTCAGGAGACAGTTGACTAGGGAGGAATTACTCCAGTTCGGTGGATCAAACAGCAAAAATGAGTTGAGGAGGAAGAGATTTTGCTTCATCTGCAAAGAACCTTGGGAGTCGGGTCACTCATGCTTCAGAGATGCAGATGAGGTGGCAGAGGTAGAGCAGGAAGACATTCCTTCTATATGTCAGGATGAGGACTCTTCTTTTGATGGGTTCATGGGGACATATGTGGATGCTTCTGGGGAGCATGAGCAGTCATGGGGAGTTGATGACAGTAGGCCGGATTTGCATTCCAGTGTGTATGGGGAGCAGTCAGTGGACTCTATGGGAGATATTTAGGATGATGAGTCACTTGTGATGATTCAGTCGGAGCAGCATATTGTGGAGCATGAGTCAGCTGAGGAGGAGGATATGCACAGTATGCATGATAGTCCTTTTGGGGAGAGCCAAATGGAGGTTCACATTGCGTCTGTGATGGATGTGCAGCTAACCTTGGGGTCAGCCATTGATGAGGGGCAGACAAGATGTACGGACATCTAGCAGGGTGCCAGTGGTTGCAGATCCTCGGGAGATGTTGGAGGTCGATAGGGTAGTTCTGCGGGAGGCTAGTATACAGCAAGAGTATGACATTCTTGATCAAGAGAGGGAGGAGTTGTTGGAGATGGTGGTGCATGAATCTTTGGGCCGACCCACTGATGAGGTGCAAGTAGAGATGCACATGCAGTTAGCAAAGCTGCAGTACTTTCAAGGAGCAACACTCTCCAGGAGTACATCGATGGGGCTTGCAGCATAACTTGCCCAATTTGGCCTATTATAGAGAGAGGGGCCTTCTTCTTCAGGCAGATCTCATTGATAGACAAGACAGAGCAACATGAGTTGAGTATGGACTGGTGACAACACACCCGACTTGTTTCGTATGCAAGTGTCACTGCATTTGATTCTTCTTCCCGAATATATTGGCGGGAGATCATGAGCTGGTATCTTATGGAGGAAGTATCATTCTTAGTTTGGGCCACATCTCAGCAGGAGCCCTTAGATGGAGTAGCTATTACATGTTTCAGTGGGTCATGGATGGTGGACCAGCAGTTCATCAGTACCCCAGTAGCACTAGCCCAACATCAGCAAAGCAGGATTGACCTCGGCCCAAGCTAGAGGTTGGTTTGGAGGGAGTTGCTGAGTTGGTATTCGCTTCATGCGGCAGTAGCTATAGCCAGAGACAGTGCACAATCTGCACCATGGGACTTGGGCGATGATTGGTCATGGTGGCATTGGGATCCGGGAGGATTGATTGATGATAGGTGCAGTGATAGATCAGTTTGGGATCCCAGCATTGAGGGGTCTGTTCCGGGCAACTTGACACAAGAGCATAGCAGCACCCAGGGGTTTGTATGGGATCCGGGCATTGGGTCTTAGTTGCATCGGGCCCACGGGGTGGCCCATATATTTGGATTGCTTGAGGGCAAGCAATCTTGGGGCGGAAGGTATGTTATATTCCTTTTCTTTGGTGTCACTTATGACAGGGTTAGGATGGACTTCCACAGTTGGGAGCAGACATGTCACAGGTACAGGTTGGTGTTATCAGCAGGCCCAGGGGGTTTTTGGAGGAGTTTTGAGGAATTTCTATGAGGACAGGTGGCATTCACTTGATATATTCCAACATCCGCACAGTTTGCCTTTCGTTCTGGTGCATTATGACAAATTTCCGAAAACTGAGTTATTTTTGGGCTTAACTCAATTAATTACGCTCAAGGTGGCATTTCGGGAGGAATACATGATAGAACACCTTAGTGTAATAGCTCGTTGGAACCAAGACGAGAATACCTACATGATGGGATGGTTGGACATGAGTTTCAATGACCTAAGGAGACATGGTAGCCAATATTTTCTTTCCCGCATTAAAAAGGAATATTTGAATTGGAAAATAAGAGGGAAAAGTGCACCACGATTAAAATAATAATAAAATAGAAGGCTCTAGAGGGGTCCATGAGCAGGGTTGCGGGGAAGCTTCGTACCCCCTTCGCTCCCGCTCCGGAAACTCGCTCCGTGCGGGAGCGTTTCGGAAGCGCTAGGAAACGCGCTTCCGAAAACGCTTCCTGTCGGGAGCGTTTTTCGAGAGCGCGTTTCCGACCTGAAAAAACGCTCCCTGTTTTTTCGGGAGCGTTTCAGGGAGCGTTCGGGAGCGAACGCTCCCGAAACGCTTCCGACGTTAAAAAAACGCTTCGGGAGCGTTTTTTAAACGCGGGAAGCATTCGGGGAGCGTTCGCTCCCGAACGCTCCCCGGCAGGAAAAACGCTCCCCGCCGCGCGGAATTTTTTTTATGAAAAATTTTCGATTTTATAAAAAGGGGGGGGGGGTTTCATTGTCAGTTATTGTTTGTTAGTTGAGAATTGAGATTGAGCGAGAAGGAGAGCCGAGAGCGCAAGGTTTGGTTGACAGCAATCAGGGGAGCAAGGAGCAAAGCTGACAGGAGAGCAAGGAGCAAGGCTGACAGGAGGATTGCAAGAAAGAGGTAGGCCTTCTAATCCAATTTTGTATTTTCTAAGATGAATTTGTAGATTGTTAAATTGTTTGAAAATGAAAACTTGAATTTTGCTTGAATGTTGCATTTTATTGGATTTAAAACTTTTAAAATGAGTTGTTTTTTTCCAATTTGCATTTCCTATTCCCATTTGGCATTTTTCTATTTGTTTTGCAGGCTAGATTCTAGAAACTTGAAACTTGTTTCCATCATGGCTATATGGCTAGGAATTTTCCTCATGTTGGTTCCTTTCTTTGTGATAATGGTGTTGGAGAGTGCTAGAAGAAAAAGGCAAATCAGAGAAGAGGAGGGTTATGGTGGATCTGAAGAAAATCCTGAAGAGGAAGAGGATTATGCTGAGGAGGAAGTGGGGAGTGGAGACCCTGAGAACATAGAATCCCCAACTAAACAAGACCAATATCCTTTGTGGAAATATTTTCAGAAAATGGAAGGAGGGAAAGGTGGTGGAACCACTAAATTTATTTGCCCCCATTGCAATAAACAATACCATGGTTCATACACCCGTCTGAGAAGGCACCTTTGTGGGATCATGCCAGGAGATGGAACTAAAAATTTTGGAATCAAAGTTTGTACTTCTATGGCAGCACCACAGAGAGAGATATATAGGAAGGAAGAGGGGGTTGCCATACAGAGATCATCTAAAAGATCTAAGGGTATCGCTGATTCAGGCCCAACACATTCAACTTCCACCCATGCCAGTGGTTTTGGAAGCAGTGGCACTGGATTAAGGCGTAGAACCATATCCGATTTCCTAGACGAAGGGTGTAGGAATGATGTGGATTCAAAAGTTTACCGGTTTCTATATGCATGTGGAGTGCCATTCAATGTTCTTCGCTCACCTTATTGGCATGAAATGGTTTCTGCCATTAATGATGCCCCCAAAGGATACAAAAGCCCTGGGTATGACAAGGCCAGAACCGTGGGTCTTGATCATGAAAGAGCTAAAATAAATCATTCTTTGGCTAGAATGACGGGTTCGTGGAATGAGCATGGGTTGTCCATTGTCTCTGATGGATGGACCAATGTAAAAGGAAAACCATTGATAAATGTTTTGGCTGTGTCGGTTAGTGGTGCAGTGTTCCTGGCAGCTTATGATTATTCAGATAAATTCAAAACCGGCATTAACATTGCAGAACCATTACTTGATATAATTGAAAAGACTGGGCCATACAATGTGATACGGGTCATCACTGATAATGCTGCTAACTGTAAGGCAGCAGGAGCAATTGTTGAGGATAAATACCCCAACATTTTTTGGTCTGGGTGTTTGGTTCACACAATGAACCTTTTGATGCATGATATCATAAAAAACAAACAACCTCAATTCAAATGGCTTGGTGATTTGTACAAGAGAGGTAAAAAAATGATCAAATTTATTACAAATCATAGCAATACCCATGGGCTTTTCCGTACTCACTCCAAATTGGTGTTGTTGAAAATAGGAAAAACTAGATTTGCTAGCTATTACCTCACCTTCGAGCGCCTTTTGAAGGTAAGAGAGTCATTGGCTGCAATGGTATCAAGCCCACACTGGCAGCTATTAAAGGACAGGGCGGCAACAATAGTTGACAGGCAAAGTTTCGAACATGTGGAGGAGACCGCCCTTGACCCTCAGTTTTGGGCATGTATGAGGGAAATTGTGAGTTTTACCAAGCCCATTTATAACATGATTCGCTTTGCAGATACTGATAAACCAGTGATTGGAGAGGTTTATGAGCAGATGGATAGCATGTTGGGGCAAACAAAAGATATTGTTAAGGATAATGATCCCAACTTGTATGCTATGATTCATGACTGTGTGTGTGCACGGTGGAATAAACTCAATGTTCCACTACATGCTTTGGCATATATCCTTACGCCAAAATATTACTCTCCATCTTGGTTGGGCCAACCTGCACCTAGAGGTGGGGTTAGGGTGAAACCTCACACAGATCCAGAGGTACAAGAAGGGTACATGAAGGCATTAGACAAATTGGTACCTGACAGGGAAGAGTGTGCTAGATTGCGCCTTGAATTAGGCAAATACTTCAGTTGCACTGCTAACTTTGGTTCATTCCATGCAATGGAAGACGGGGACAGATTCGATGCTCTCACATGGTGGGAAGCATATGGCGGCATGGGACTTTTGCCAAAGTTGGCTAAAAAAGTTCTCTCACAAGTTGTGAACACTTCTTCTGCAGAGAGGTGTTGGAGCACCTACAACTTTATACACAATGTGAGAAGAAACAAGCGGAATGAAAACCGAGCTGAAAGCTTGGTTTATGTGCATTATAACTTGAGGTTGCTCGGCCATTACTGTGATCGAGCAAATGAGGATCAATCATACAGAGTCTGGGACAACAACCCAGAAGATGATAATTTGGAGGACGGCACGTTACATCTAGAAGAATTGGAAGCAGAACTTTATAGGGATGATGATGAAGCATCAGCAGCACCGCCACACACAGGGCCAGTCCCACCATCTACTGGTAGCAGTGCGGGTGCCAGTGCCACTCCTCGATATCACACTATTGTTCCTTTGCAGATCCAGCCTCCACCTTCTGGTCGTGGTCATGGTACTCCTAAGAGTACTAGAAGACCAACATTTCCTCGTGGCTCACAGAAATTAGACATTTCTCGTGGGCATGGCAAGGGGCCAGCCAGATAAAATATATTTGTTGTTTACTATTTTCTATTTGTTGTTGACAGTTGAACAGTTGAAACTTGACTTGCTACTGATTTCATATATTTAAATTTTTAATGAAGTTGGCATTTATAAGTTTATTGTTTACAAGTCATTATGAATTATGAATATGATGCTTCATGAAAGTTATATGGTGATCAATGAATCAATGATGATAAATGTTATATATTGAATTTTGAAATCAATGAATCAATGATGATAAATGTTATATATCAATGATGATAAATGTATATTGAATTTTGAAATCAATGAATCAATGATGATAAATGTTATAATATATCTATCAATGATGATAAATGTATATTGAATTTTGAAATCAATGAATCAATGATGATAAATGTTAGATATTGAAATTTGAAATCAATGATGATAAATGATATATATCAATGATGATAAATGTTATATATTGAATTTTGAAAGCTTGAAACCTTCAGATTGATGATTTGCGAGACTCAAGAGTCAATATGTTCTCTGCTTCCAACTCGTGGGTGTGGTTGATGAAGATTATAACTTCTAGATGATTGATGTTATATGATTCAATCTATGTTTTTATGTTTTTTATGTCTAATTCATCATTCTACATGTTTTTATTGACATATATGCATCAAAATATAAAAAATATTAAAAATATTAAAAATATATATATATATATATAAAAACGCTCCCGAAAACGCTCCGGACCCGGAAACTTTTAAAAATGGCGCTCCGCGCTTCGCTCCCGCTCCCGCTTCCAAGTAACCTTGTCCATGAGATCTATAAAAGAAGACGAGGAGGCCATTGAAGAATATCTTGGATTTGATATATTTTCTTGTATGTGAGGTTGGGAACCCAGTTCTCTACTCCATTGGTAGCCCTAGGATGGAAACCCTCGAGTATGTTGTCGAGTGTTGGATGAAAACCCAACTCTCTTTGAGGAGACTTCTTTCAGGAGTTTCACAGAGCTTCAAGGATATTGGAGTGAGGATCATTCAGATCTTCAATTGGTGTTTCACTGTCTTTCAGTTGATTCAGTGGCAATTGTTGTTGGAGGGAGAGTGCAATTGTTCAGTTTTGGAGGCCGGTGCAGTGCAGCAAATTATATTGGAGGCCAACTTTCCATCTCAACTATTGTGGGTCAGATATGCATGTAACCCCAGTATGCCATTTATAATAAAAAGTTGAGATTCCTTCTGGTTCAATGTGTCAATGGATTACAGTGCTCTATTTATTTTTATTTTTACATGGCAATCTTCTGTTAATAAAATGTTGATTTTACAGTGAAATTTTGGGTTAAGTTATTTTCTGCAAAATTGGTTGAATTGTCCTGTTTGGTGTATTACACTCGTAATGTGTAATATCATCAATTTTGGTTTTCCTTATGATGCGGTTAGGGTGGATTTACAAGGTCGGTGTCAACTAGGTCACAAAGGCGAGATTATGTCATCGGTGGGCCCGAAGGGTTTTGGGGGAGTTTTATGGGGTCTGACAGGGTTCGCTTGCTATATTTCATCATCAATGTCAATTTTGCACAATTCATTCTTGGTTACGTTGCATTCTGAGATTCTCGTAAAACAGGGTTATTGTCTAGCATATTTTAATTAAATACGAAGAGACACCTTAGTGTAATAGCTTGTTGGAATCGAGATGAGATGGGATGATGAAAAGTGACTTTCAGTGGTCGGAGAGATCGTAGAGGCAAATTATTCATTTTCCAGGATTAAGGGTGACTTAAATAAAATAAAAAGAATCACTTGAATAAAATAAAAGGGAGGAGCTTCTAAAATGAAAATAAAATAATAAAATAAAAGTGCTTCTAGAAGGTTGGAGAGAGATCCATCAAGTCTTTAAAAGAAGAGAGAGCAAGTCAATGGGGGCATCCTGGATTTGAAATATTTTCTCTTGGGGAGTTTGAGAACTTGGTTTTCAGGTTTAGAGAGCCCTACAACGAAACCCTAAGGTTTCTTGGTGTGTTGGACGAAACTCCAACTCACTGTTGTGGACATTTCAATCAGAAATCTCATAGGACTTCATTGGCATTAGTTGGTGAGTAGCTCTAGAGCAGATATGCGGGTTGGAAGTGGGGATCACCCAGATCTCCAATGTGTGCTTCATTTCCAATGATTTAATAGAAGGTCGGGAGCTCCTCGAGCTGAGGCAAATCTAGCTGATCTAGTGAGGAGAAACTATTATCAACCATTTAGATATCTGTAGGTGTTTTTATCAAGTTTTTAGAGCCATATTTCGCATGTAATATCATGCTACATTTTTTATAATAAGGTTGAGTTTTGTTGCATATTTCTCATGTGTATTTTGGGGTTGTAGCATTTCTAGGTTTATATCTGCAAATTGATTTGTGCTCGTATTTCTCGTATGAAATTGCACCATTTCTTTTTCAAAGAATTTGCAGCAAATTTTGCTGAAGCGATTTCCGAAAAACTTTAATAAAACAAAAAAAGGAATATTACAATGGTATTAGCGCTGGTTTTCCTGCCAACCTGAGGATTTTTATTGCAGACCAATTAAGTGGCCAAGGAGATCGATCTAGGTGGCAAATTCCTAAATCCCATTGAGCATTTTTAGTTGTTGAATTCATTGATTACATGTGCCGAATTTATTGCACCTGCAAAGGTCAAGATCACTGATTTGTAGGGGTCCAGCTCTCTGATTTTGCTAAAGCTGAGTTACATGCATATCTGATCAAAATAGCTCAGATGGAAATTTGGCCTCCCATATAATATGTTGCACTGCAACAGCCTCCAAACTTGACTGAAATGGCATTGCTAATCTCAACTGTGAATTCAGGATGAATTCACCATGGGAATTAGGTACTCGCCCAAACTCTCTCAATCACCCGAGGGTTTCCATCCTGGGGCTACCAATGGAGTAGAGAACCAGATTTTCAACCTCATATACAAGAAAAGATATCAAATCCAAGATATTTTTCCAATGGCCCTTCCTCCTCTTTTTATAGATCTAATGGACTCCTCTATGTGAAAATTTATGAATATCTCAAACAGAAACCCTACTGTTGATTTTCAGATTTACTTCTCCCACTTACATTAAGTTATTAATGTGAAATATTCAGCATTAACATCGAAGTAAATACATCAACAGCCTACACATACAGATCTAAACTGAATACATGCACAATGACAAAGTGACGCACAAGGATTTTCTGGACAATTGTCCCCGGAAAAACCCACTGCGGGAAAACCGGTCTTCTGGCTGTTGGAGGGTTTTATTATTAAGTAGATTCTAAGTACAACAAATTTGAGCACCAACTGATTAACTCGACAGAGAAATAAAACTACAACTATACCTCTGTTCTGGAGACAGAAAAACTTACTGATTCACACCATCAAACAAGATTTACAGAACTCAGCCATTTTCAGTCTGAAGCCCTCTGTGTCAGCTCTGCCAGCCTATGTCAGCCCCTGCGCTTCTCACGAAGGGCCTGTGTCACCCCAGAATGGGTTACGTTGCCCCGGCGCTGCCCTAGTTGGGCCTGCGTCACCCCTGCTAGCCTACTGTTGCCTTTGCACTGCCCTTTCTGGGCCTGCGTAGCCCCTGAAGCCTCTGCATTGCCCTTGTTGGGTTGTGGCTACTTAGCGTAGCTGTTGCGTAGTTGCTGCCCTATCTGTGCTCCTCAGTCTGCTGCTTCTCTGCCTCTTGTTGCACCCTTGGCCTGGGATCAAACCATCCCTCTCGCCAATACTACCCCTCACTGCAGCTGAAACACTTCTGAAATTCTTAGCAAACCACGCCCTAGAATTTCAACTTAGTCTCTCTGCCATTATGTGTGTTCTCCAACTGACCCCAAGCCTTTCCTTTATACTTTTCTCGTTAGGAAACCAACGGTTGTGATCTAATCTCTTATCGACGACTAAGATTAAAAGAAAGCTTGATCCGTGTGACTTAAGTCATTTTCATCTCATGTTTAATTTAATTAACTATAATCTTTTAATTTTCCTAAGTTAGACTTAGGGTCCTTAATTAAAAATATTAATTAATTAAATATCCCTTAAACACGATGGAATTTCTTAAATCGCTTTCTGGGTCTTGGAGATCTCATGTACTCTAGTCCCTCCACAAAGTTTGGGAGCTAGAGCACGTCTGATGCTACCCCAACACTCCAAAATCTCAACACTCCCGCTTAGCGAGGAATGTGCTCTAGCAACAATACTTCACCCCGAAGTTCTGCACTGATCTCTGCGTTGATGCTTGCCTGCTGCCCTTCATTACCGCATTGTTGCTGCTCTCTCGTACTGATGCCCATGACACTGCCACCCCTACCCCCACATCTGTACTGCAGCTCCCTCTCAATCTGTTGCATCGTGCTACCCACTGTTGCACTGCAACTCAGTTGCTGAGAGTAAGCAATTGAGGTCCTCCTGCCCAATCTTTGACAGACAAGTCAGTTGGGTTGCATCTTCATCACTGAAGCTCCATAGGTTGTTGCCCTATCCTGGCATCTGGAGGTTGTTGCACTGTTGCAGCTCTGCACTGCGTAAGCAGACCTTCCCTGCGCTGCCTCTGCGTTGAAGTTCCCTACGCTACTGCTGCGTTGTGCTATCCTCCTGAAGCCTCTGTGTTGCTGCAACTCTGCACTGCATAAACAAGCCTGCTCTGCGCTGCTGAAGTCACATCAGCCCCTCTGCGTTGTTGTTGCTATATCTACACTACATTGCTCCCTCTAAGCATCCAACTATGCCTCTGCTCTATCTGTGATTCTCTGCACCCAATACTCCACTTGCCCCGCTATCGTCTTAAGGCCCCCGTAGCTCATATGTGATCCAAGAGTTGGGCTACTCAAGGATCATGCCTCCACTCTATAGCTGCTCTACAGATCCATGTCGCTCCACTTTCACGGTTCTTAAGCGCACATGGCTACGTCATCTTCAAAGCCATCGTCAACCACAGCAACCTTGGAGCTAGAAGCTTCCTTGTCCTTTTTCTTCTGAGGACAATTGCTAGCGAAATGTCCTAGTTCGCCACACTGGAAACACTTGATATTCGACATATCACGCTTCTTTCTCTGCATCTTCCTCTTCTTCCTTCTTCACTTTACTCGAACCAGTGTTGTATTGTTTCTTCATCATCCGGTGGATTTCCTCTTGTCGAAGGATAGCCCACATGTTGTCCCAATTGGGAAGGTTCTCTCTACCCAAGAGACTTTGTACAAAAGTTTCCCAGTCCTCTGTGACTGCATTGAGAGCAGTCCTCCCCATGACATCGTCATCCACCTTGACTCCCATGCCAGTCAGTTGATCCCGGATCGATTGTAGTCTGGATAGAAAAGGATCGATCTCCTCTCCCTTCGCCATCATGAATAACCTCAGTTGGTTCTCCAAAAGCATCTTCCTCTGGATGGATCTTCCTTCATATAGTGTGGTTAGAGCCACCCACATATCATGAGTCGTTGCCTTCTTGGCTATGTGTGGGACCACATGATCTTTGACCCTGTCCATAATGAAGCGCTTGCCATGTGTCGCAGCTTCTTCATGCTTCTTTAGGAGAAGAGCTTCGGTCGGTGTGGCCAAGACTTTCTCCGCATGCTCCCTCAAGCCGTATGCCTCCATTACTATCAGGATTCTGGCCTTCCAGATTGCAAAGTTGGACAAGTCGTCCAACCTATCCTGATCACGTAGTCCATGAGGTTCCATCTGCTCAGAAAAAATGTGCCTAAGTGAATCCTCCTCTCTATGCTAGAGGCTCGAATCTAGGGTCCTTGGCGAGAAAGGCACCCTCTGCACCCTCTCTTGGAAGTCTGCCAAACAAAACGAATTAGCTCTCTTTGATCCTCTGATCGATCTTCAAACTTCTTTGGTTGGAAATCTTCTAAGAAGTTGTTCTCCTCCCACTCCTCATCATATTAGCTTAAGTTAAATTCAGCACCGACAAAATTTTAACCCCACCAGCAACTGTTGAAGGTCTGCAGCTCAACTTCCGGCACTTTGAATCAGCCATCGGCTTCAGGACTCTGTCACCCTGGCCTCTGCGTGAGCAAACAGTCTCAGTGCAGCTTATGCGTTGCCTCTGCGCAGTAAGCACGTGGGCTTGCGTGAGTTTGCGTCGCCCTGGCCTCTACTTGGATCTACTTCCTTCTGTTGTTGCGTTGCCTTCCCTGGTCCGATTTTCTACTGTTGTTGATGCTTTCTTTGTTTCTTTCTACAACAAGGATTTCTTCAGCCATCCTGCTGGAGATCCAGCTGATCTGCAATCGCTCTGATACCATGTGAAAATTTCTGAATATCTCAAACAGAAACCCTACTGTTAATTTTCAAATTTACTTCTCCTACTTACATTAAGTTACTAATGTGAAATATTCAGCATTAACATTGAAGTAAATACATCAACAGCCTACACATACAGATCTAAACTGAAGACATGCACAATGACAAAGTGACACACAAGGATTTTCTGGACAACTGTCCCCGAAAAAACCCAATGCGGGAAAACCGGTCTTCTGGCTGCTGGAGGGTTTTATTATTAAGCATATTCTAAGTACAACAAATATGGGCACCAACTGGTTAGCTCGACAGAGAAATAAAACTACAGATATAGCTCTGTTCTGGAGACGGGACTGATTCACACCCTCAAACGGGATTTACAGAACTCAACCCCTTTTAGTCTTCAGAAACACCAGCGCTGCTCTAAAGCCCTCTACATCAACTCTGCTAGCCTGCGTCAACCCCTGTGCTACTCATGAAGGGTTTGCGTCACCCCAGACTGGGTTACGCTACCCCTGCATTGCCCTGGTTGGGCCTGCGTCAGCCCTGCTGGCCTCCTACTGCCTCTGTGTTGCCCTTTCTGGGCCTATGTCAACCTTGCGTAGCCCCTAAAGCCTCTGGGCTGCCCCTGCTGGGTTGTGGCTGCTCTGCGTAGTTGCTACCCTCTCTGCATTGATCAGTCTATTGCTTCTCTGCCTCTTGTTGCACCCTTGGCCTGGGATCAAACCATCTCTCTCGCCAATACTACCCCTCGCTGCAGCTGAAACATTTCTAAAATTATTAGCAAACCACACCCGAGAATTTCAACTTAGTCTCAATGCTCTCCCACTGTGTGTGTTCTCCAACTAACCCCAAACCTTTCCCTTATACTTTTCTCGTTGGGAAACCAACGGCCGTGATCTAATCTCTTATCAACGGCTAATATTAGAAGAAAGTTTGATCCATGTGACTTAAGTCATTTTCATCACATGTTTAATTTAATTAACTTTAATCTGTTAATTTTCCTAAGTTAGACTTAGGGTCCTTAATTAATAAGATTAATTAATTAAATATCTCTTAAACAGGATGGAATTTCTTAAATCACTTTTTGGGTCTTGGAGATCTCATGTACTCTAGTCCCTCCGCAAATTTCAGGAGCTAGAGCACATTCGATGCTACCCCAACACTCCAAAATCTCAACACTCTAGAAGCTCTTATTTTATTATTATTTTAATGATTGAGCACATTTCCCTTAATTAAAATATTATTTTTAATGCGGGAAAATGGTCAATTGGCCACCATGTCTCCTCAGGTCACTGAAAATCACTCCTAGCCAATGTTACCAGACTCGGAATCAGAAATAAATCGGCGAGGCAAAAGAGTAAAGAGTTTTAATCGGATCGGGAAAAAATCGGTGAATTCAATAAATAAAAATACACATATATTGAACTAAAAAATATAATTTTTCATTGATATTCAATAAAGGCGTATCCAAACAATACATATTATCAATAGATGTCCAAAATATCATGCCCTCAGTTACAAGTTTTGAGGGAAAGAGTTTTAAGAGGAACTCTATGTTAAGGCACTAACCGTCATTCATTATTATTATACAAGTTATGGTTATGTGAACTGAGTGTGAGGCTACATCATGCTTACTTTATCTTATATTTCTAATTAAAAAAATTCATTTATACATGCATACTGTTTTGTTCATTAAATATATTATAAAACAAGGTTTCTTACTTGAACTGATTTATATTTCTAATAAAAAAAATTCATTTATACATGCCTATTGTTTTGTTCATTAAATATATTATAAAAAGAGGTTTCTTACTTGAACTGATTTAATATTGATTAACTTTTTATCTGAATTACTTATTTCTATCCTCGTGTTATTTGTGGAGTTTGGTTCATAACAACTACTAGGGATGAAAATATTTTTCATGTCAATTTTAATTATTTATATATGTGTAAGTCGAGCTTAAGGACATATTAGCATATTTAATATAGTCTTAACATTGTAGTTCTAATTATTATAACATTTAATTGTGATTATTCAATGATTTTAGCAATGGAACAGGAATCGTCGGCACACAAAAATTTACGGGCAGATTCTATACTATATAGGCATAAATATATATCTATAATACTAATGAGAGGGCCGGCTCACAGAAATTTACGCAGGTTAACAACTTGGCAGTTTGAACTCTAGAGCAAATGTCGGATGGCTCACAGCGATGACGAGCGTTGTTTGGCGACCGGATGACTTCGCTACTCCCACAGTGATGTCGCACTAGTGACTGTTCGAACTTCAAACTTCAGCAAGCGAGAGTGAAAACCTGTTCATCGAGCAAGCAATGTGATGTGGCGGCGAGAGTGAAAACCTGTTCATTCGAGCAAGCAAGACGAAGCGGCAGCGAGAGTGAAAGATTGTTCGGCAAGCAGACGGCGATAGTTAAATAATAAATACAAATCTAAAACCTAAAAATTCCCGATTCACTCGCAAAAATCGCCGTCTAATGCCGCCGATCATAATCGCCGAGCGCAAATCGCGTTTACCATGAGTCAAACTCGGTCAACGGGAGTTTGACTTGTGCAGATTCAAATCTGCTCGTTTAGTCGTCGATCCGAGTTGCACTCGCAAGTAATCGGAATACTCGGCGATTCCTGTTTCATTGCTCCTAGCCATCCCATCCTGTAGATCTTCTCGTTCAGGTTCCAACGAGCTATTACACTAAGGTGTTCTGCCAAGAATTCCTCCCGACATGCCACCCTAGGCGTAATTAATTAAGTTAGGCCCATTAATAACTCAATTTTCTGCAAGTTGTCAGAATGCAACGAAACGAAAGGCAAACTGTGCGAATGGTAGAATATACCAAGCGAATACCATCAGACCTCATAAGAACTCCTCAAAACCCCTCCAAATCCCCCAAGACCCGCCGATGACGCCAACCTGCACTTATGACCTGTCTGCTCCTAACTCTGAAAGCCCATCCTAACCATGTCACAAGGGATATCAAAAAAAGGAATATTACAAAAGCTCCGCCCCAAGATTGCTTGCCCTTAAGCAATCCAAATATGTGGACCAGTCTGTTGGACCAATGCAACTGAGACCCAATGCCCAGATCCCATATAAACTGCTAGGAGATGTGATGCTTATGTATTAATCCACCAAGAATGAATTCCTCAATTCCCAGATCCCAGACCAATCTCTAACTGAATATGTCATCAACAAACCATCCTGGATCCCAATGCCAACAAGCATCAGTGCTCCATGGCTCCTGTTGTGCTATAGCTATGACTGTGAAAGCTACTCCACCAACTGCATACCAACTCATCACCTCTCTCCAATCCAACCCCTAGCTCAATCCAGTGTTAATCCTGCTCTCATGATGTCAGGATGGAATACTGAAGAGCTATCGATCGGTGTCCCACTTCCAACAGGAAACTGTAGTATCTATCATGTCTAAGGGTCCTTGCTCCACTAAGCTCCGAACTAAGAAGGTCATACCATCAATAGGATACCCACTCATGATCTCCCGCCAATCTAATGTATGGACACTTGTGCAAGGAGTATGTCAATATCATTGATTTGTAGGGGTCCAACTCTTTGATTTTTTTAAAGTTGAGTTCAAGAGATATAAACCCATCAAATTTCTAAGTTCGAATTCCTTACATGCAAGGCCCAATCTCAATCTGTTGAAGCAATAGATTTGAAGGGGAGATTTCGACTTGGAGGGTCAGGACTTTGTATATCTTGCAAAGGCCGAATTCAATACAGGAAGACTGAGATCATTGTGACAGAGGCTAAGCGTCATGATCTTGTGTTGGTCGCATACAACATAACCCGATGACATTATCTAGTGACCGAATTCTAGAGAACAAGATTATTGGAGATGTGATTGTTGCTGAGGCAAGTTCATTTTTGGGCCAAATTCATTGTTGAAGGTTGAGCCCCTGGGCGTTCAACGGCCAAACTGCAGGCCAAGAATAGAGGAAGAATCCCTATGCGTTCAAGCCTCGAGGGCAACAGTCAACGATCAAGTCAAGGCTCGAATCACCATTTGCATGTGTGACCAAGCATAAAATGCCAAGCTAGAATCAATGCAGAGTAATATTCCAAACGGGATATTTTGACCAAATTTGCAGAAAATAGCTTAACCCAAAATTTCACAGTAAGATCAACGTTCTATTAACAGAAGATTTCCATGTAGAATAAAAACAAGTAGATCACTACAATCCATTAACACATTGAACAGGAAAATTCTCACCTTTTATTATAATGGACAAACTGGGGTTACATGCATATCTGATCAAAATAGGTGAGATGGAAAGTTAGCCTCCCATATAATATTTTGCACTGCACCGGCCTCAGAATTGAACTGAAATGGCACTGCTAAGTTCACCTGTGAATTCAGGATGAATTCACCAAGGGTTGTTGGGCACTCGCCCAAACTCTCTCAATCACCCAAGGGTTTCCATCCTAGGGCTACCAATGGAGTAGAGAACCAGGTTCTCAACCTCACATACAAGAAAATATATCAAATCCAAGATGTTTTTCCAATGGCCCTTCCTCCTCTTTTTATAGATATGATGGACTCCTCTAGAAGCTCTTATTGTATTATTATTTAATCATTGAGCACAATTCCCTTAATTAAAATATTCTTTTTAGTGCAGGAAAATGGTCAATTGGCCACCATGTCTCCTCAGCTCACTGAAAATCACCCCTAGCCATCCCATCTTATAGATATTTTCATTCAAGTTCCAACGAGCTATTACACTAAGGTGTTCTGCCAAGAATTCCTCTCGACATGCCACCTTAGGCGTAATTAATTGAGTTAGGCCAATTAATAACTCAATTTTTTGAAGGTTGTCGTAATGCAAAGGAACGAAAGGCAAACTGTTGGAATGGTGGAATATACCAAGCAAATACCATCAGACCTCATAAGAACTCCTCAAAACCCCTTCAAAAGCCCCCAAGGCCTACCGATGACACCAACCTGCACTTGTGACCTATCTGCTCCTAACCCTGAAAGCCCATCCTAACCATGTCATAAGGGATATCTATAAAAGGAATATTACAAAACCTCTTCCCCAAGATTGCTTGCCCTCAAGCAATCCAATCCAAATATGTGGACCAATCTGTTGGCCCAATGCAACTAACATCCAATGCTTGAATCCCATACAAACCGCTGGGAGATGTGATGCCTATGTATTAATCCACCAGGAACATATCCCTCAATTCCCAGATCCCAAACCAATCTCTGATTGAATATGTCATCAACAAACCATCCTAGATCCCAATGCCAACAAGCATCAGTGCTCCATGGCTCTTGTTGTGCTATAGCTCTGATAGTGAAATTTGCTCCACCAACTGCGTACCAACTCATCACCTCTCTCCAATCCAACCCCTGGCTCAATCCAATGCTAATCCTACTCTCCTAATGTCAGGATGGAATACTGAAGAGTTGTCGACCAGTGTACCACTGCCAACTAGAAACTGTAGTATCAATCATGTCTAAGGGTCCCTGCTCGTACCATCAATAGGATAACAACTCATGATCTCCCGCCAATCTAATGCACGGACACCTGTGCAAGGAGTATGTCTACTAGGATGGTCCATGCTCATCTCTTGATGCTCTGCCTGATCAACCAACACAATCTATCCAAGGAATCCTGCCACTCTCCCTATAACGGACCCAAGTGGGTAAGTTGTGCTGCAAACCCTGTCTATGTCCCCCTGGAGAGGGTTGTTGCCCGAAAATGTTGCAACTCTGCTAGCCCCCACTACATCTACTTGCACCTCATCAATGGGTAGACCCGAAGATGGATGCACTGTTGTCTCCCTCGTTTGATAGGAAACTCCCTGCTCCTGTCTCCTACTAGCCTGTCATGGAACTGCCCTGTTAGCCTCCAACACTACCAAAGGACAAGTTTCTGCAAATACTGCCACCCTACTAGTTGCCTGTACATATGTATGCTCCTGATCAATGGTTGGCCCCAAGGGTGGTCGCTCATCCTCCTCCATCACGGCCTCAATGTGATCCTTTGACTGGCCCTCCACAAAAGGCTCAACGTGCATACTATGCATATAATCCTCCTAGTCTACCTCTATCATCTCCTCAGTGTCGCTCAAGCATGAGTGATCAGGTCCCCAAGGTTCTTTGCAGATGAAGCAGAGACCCCTCCTCCTCAGCTCATTCTTGTTGCATGATCCGTCAAACCTGAGCAGCTCCTCCCTAGTCAACTGTCTCCTGAACAACCCAATGTTTTGCTCAACCAACCTCCTGGCCAGTTCATAAGCAACAGGTGAAATCAATTGTTCTCTCCTCCAAATGGTCAGCAATCTAGCTTGAAACTCCCTGCAAATGGCATCACGATCTCCAATGACTGAAGACAAAATGGACAGCATGTTTGCTTTGACTGCGTCAGGATGATGTTTCTTAATGCTAAAGAACATTGGAACATCTGATGGACCAAGTCATCACACCCCAAATCAAGCATGATGTCATATGTTCCGACCATGGCCATACCTCCTAAAATCTCAAGTTTCTTCCAAATGTAGGGCCCTTACTGTTATCCAAATCTTGAAAGGTCTCTACTATCAGTCTGAAAACTCTGCTCATAATGTCATCACTGTAAGGGGCTATAGGGGCGGTTAGTCTCATGATGTTACTAAGACAACATGCAACTGGAAGTTCAACCCCCTCACAAGTTTCCTCCAAGAACATGGGTTGTATGAGAGCAAGCATAGCTGGTCTTAGCGCCCAAATGAGTCCCTTCCATTCTGACTGGCTCACTTCGGAAAGGAGTGAATCTAGTTCATCCAGTTTGAAAAGGAATCTCGATGTGGCCCTCATGTGTTTCAAATCTGTTCCAAGATAAAGGATTTTGTGTCCTATTTCTGGTTATTTCTGTAGATCCCTTGATTGTTTCTTTTGAAGAAGGGCATAGACACCTTTCGAGAAAAGCCTACTGTTAGGTTGGGTTTTATGTTGTATATCATTGTCCATTGAAGTACTGCTATGTTCATTTAGGAGGTATTTTAAATACTCCATAGCAATGCAAAGGCTAAAACAATGGGTACAAGACACCCAATCTCCCCACAAACATCAGCAATACACTGCCCAATACAACTAATAATAACAATGTTAGTAGCAATGACCCTCACTGACAATATATTGGTTTAGACTCAGCCATACAAAATATTCAGCAACATATTAAGCTTACTCTCTTTCTGCTCATAAGCATCAAACTATAATGTGGGCAGCAATATAGGCAAACTTACTCTTGTTATGACACTCACATATGGTCTTATCAGTTAATGACACTCTCTCAATACTTAACAACGGATGTTTATCAAAAGTTCACAACCATACAACAGGCTCAATAATCTTTCGCTTGACATACTCAGATGTAAGATAGAAAAAACCATGACCCAATTTTAGCCCTAGATATATCAACCCACAGGGTTCTGGGTTTACAAATTCTGGTTTATTGAGGTGTTTTGAAAAGGCAGAGGGTTAATAATGTACTATAGATTCTCCTTTCTAGTTTTTTATGCAATGTAGCATACCCAGTAAATAACAAGACCCTTTGAAAAACACTTCAACGGAGTTAATTCAGAACTTATACAGCCATTTACTGTGAGTAAATAAACAATAACTCTTCTGAGTTGGGACTGGCACGAAGGATGATATTAAAGCAGTACAAAGAACTTGATAATAGATGGCAGTGAAGCTCCAACTCAGAGTTCTTGTCTCGTAATTCCAGCAAGGGATATGTACTGCTTTGATTTGACAGCGTTGCAGGCGTCTTCCTTAGAACTGATGCAAATGTCCTAATATATCCTTGCCCTTCAGAAAAACTCGTCTAGATGTTGGGATACTCGCGCAGCAATGAGAGGGAATGTTCCTTGATTTCACTATAATTTCTGGTTATTATTGGCAGCCACTGAGGTATACCCAAACACAAGTATCAGTTCACTGATAGCAACGTTCTTCACTTGGTTATGAAATGCAGAACCCAATAAAAAATGAGATTCAGGCCCAGCACATCAATAAGTCCTTTATACAGCAGCAAACCACGTTTAAATTATCTCAGATATGGCATGCCGTCCAGGAATCAGGCTATGTCCAGGTGTGGTCTCATCCTCCTTATTGCATCCTTCGGAAATCAAAGTCATGAACATAGGTGGAAACTCAGCCTCTAAGTTTATTGGCACTAGATCGTCAACAATGGGACTTGTTCACACAGGAAATCTTTGTCATGCCCCTTCCAGCAATAGCTCCATTTCCCACTGCCATTCTGACAAATTCGCTCAGTTATAACTTATAACCAGTGGTCCACTGAATCGAGGCCCACACTATTCGTCAAGGACCTGCTTCTATGTGGAAATAAAATCCCTGCTATTGGTAAATTTCCACTGATAAGGCACAAATGGTTTGGCCCGAGTCGCTGAATTAATTCAACCCTAATGGCTTCGGACAAGGAAATGAAATTCAGCCTCAAGAAGACAGAATCAGCCCTCCGCAAATACACTCGGCCTTGGCGGTCAATCTCCTCCCAAAGAATACAGAGACCAGTGGCAATATGTCGCATCTACCTCTGCTACGCGAGATGACCCAGCGAGTATATTGCCATTGTGGCACGTACTTGGCTTCAACCACGTGCAAATTGTTCAGCTGGATACAGCCGACACATTCCCTTGGGTTGGCGTTACGGCTGGACCTCCACTGGATTGTATTAATGTTATTGGCGCAATTACAATCTTCGGCCTCCCTTCCTTCAGTGTGACTCCACTTGACTCTAGAGAGATCACCTGGTCTCTCTACATATCTTTCTGCCTGGAGAAATTAATATGGGCCCACTTGCATCGAAATATATTTTGGCTTTCCTGGAGCAAATAATACGAACAATACTTGGTTTTTGGGGTTACAGAGCTTGACAGAATTAATCGACTCGGCTTTCACAAAATATTTTGACGGAACTCCCCACCATGCAAATAAAATGCAGCAAGCTTATACTCACAGCCTTCATCAAATTGGGCTTTAGATTTGTCACACAGATATTCTGAAGGCAACATTAGTGCCATCCATTTTGTCGATTACTTAGATCGAAAAGAATTTTTTTTTAATGATGATTTGGCTTCTCCATATATAATCTTCATAGGAAAAGTTCCCCCACAGCTGAGCCAAGATCTGAACTCTGATACCACTGTAATATTCCAGACAGGAAATTTCAACCAAATTTGCAGAAAATAACTAAACCCAAAATTTCACCGTAAAATCAACATTCTATTAACAGAAGATTTCCATGTAAAATAAAAACAAGTAGAGCACTGCAATCCATTAACACGTTGAATAGGAAAATTCTCAGCTTTTATCATAATGGAAAAACTGGGGTTACATGCATATCTAATCAAAATAGCTCAAGATGGAAAGCAGGCCTCCAATATAATCTTTTGCACTGCACCGGCCTCCATACTGAACTGAAATGGCACTGCTAAGCTCACCTGTGAATTCAGGACGAATTCACCAAGGGGAGTTGGTACTCGCCCACACTTACCAATGGAGTAGAGAACTGAGTTCTCAACCTCACAAATAAGAAAAGATATCAAATCCAAGATGTTTTTCCAATGGCCCTTCCTCCTCTTTTTATAGATCTGCTGGACTCCTCTAGAAGCTCTTATTCTATTATTATTTTAATCATTGAGCACATTTCCCTTAATTAAAATATTCTTTTTAATGCTGGAAAATGGTCAATTGGCCACCATGTCTCCTCGGGTCACTGAAAATCACTCCTAGCCATCCCATCCTGTAGATCTTCTCATTCTGGTTCTAACGAGCTATTACACTAAGGTGTTCTGCCAAGAATTCCTCCTAAAATGCCACCTTAGGTGTAATTAATTGAGTTAGGCTCATTAATAACTCAATTTTCTGAAAGTTGTTGGAATGCAACGGAACGAAAGGCAAATTGTGCGAATGGTGGAATATAGCAAGCGAATACCATCAAACCTCATAAGAACTCCTCAAAACCCCTCCAAAAGTCCTCAGGGCCCGCCAATGACGCCAACCTGCACTTGTGACATGTCTGCTCCTAACTCTGAAAGCCCATCCTAACCATGCCATAAGGGATATCAAAAAAATGAAGTATTACATGCAACCACACGCCATTAGACTGAACATGGATGTGCACATTGATGTCATTAAGGCCATGAGCGTGTTGAAGGATTTGGGCATATGTAGTGAAGATCGAGAGAATTGATCTGCTGGAACCATCCACCAAAGAAGTCAGGGAGTACACGCATGCATCAATATGACATGGAAATAGGCCAAGCCTTCATGTAGGGTCATTCCTTCACACATAAGGGATCTGTATCACTACGAAGATTTTACATGCCATCGAACCGATAACTGTCCACTAAGATACAATTTCAAGACCACAAAGCGAGAATCGGGTTACAGGCGATAATTCCAGACACAGTACGTGAGCAGGATGTTGCTATAGTCGTAGAGTACCAGACCTGGGTTATAGTGTTAGAGACAAGCCACAAAGCAATTCCTGAGGAGAAATTTGATGGGCCGAAATGTAATATCCCAAATCGGATAATAACAGTGACACAAAGCAACAATAGACTAGAAACTACAGCAAATAAAATCACACCATTAACACATGAAAATTGGAGCCAAAAATATGATCTGAGCCATTTTATTATGCTTGTGAATGAGTACAATGATGGTGCTGGAAGGAATGCACCTAGGCCTCCTCAAGGCACGCTGAAGACTACGTCAAAACTGTTGGTCGAGTTTCTTCTAGTGCTCGGAAAATTTCTGGACTTGAGCACCGAACTCTACTCAGGAAACCCACAAAAACCCGCGAAGGAATTGTGGAATGGTTGACCCCGAAATTTTGCCCCTGTTGGGCTTGACCCACTGCGCTTTTGCCTAAAGCTACACACCTGAGGAATCAACAACAAAACTCCCCCCAAAAGATGAGCAATAACCTTGTTAGGAAGCACTCAGCCTCCCCACCAAGTCTCAACTGCAACTCCCCCTCTTCTCACCTCCCGGAACAACCTCCCTATTGAACTGCGTCTTCCACTATATCCTCTATGCAGTCCCTGAAGTGAACATGCTCCTCTTGTATCTCTGTTGTGAAATGCTCCTCCAAAATGTTAAGACTCCTCTCCTGAGTGGGCACTCGAAGTCCCCCGAGGCATAGGTTGAGACCTTCGCCTGAAAATCTCATGTGTTAAACAACACTGCAGACTTCGCACCAGGCACAAGCATGCTATGTCAAAATGACAATCAGAAAGATAAGTGAATGAACGAGAAACTATGATGCCCCTACTTCCTTTTGTCAAATGAGCCTCAACGTTCCTCATGGGCCCACCATGGACTCCACTGCCTCTCCTTCAAGATAAACATTTCCCCACATCCCCCTTTTGGGGAAACTCGGGGAGATGCTAGGGGAAACGTTTTCCTAATTAGGGAACAAGTTTCCCCAAAAGGGGTGCTTGTTGGCATCCCCCTTGAACATTGTTTGAAAACAATAATTTATGGGTGGAGAAGCCTAATATTCAATCCTAGGGCCCTAATAATGCTATGTAATTAAGTAAAAGTCACATTCTCCTTTATCTTTCATGTTCATCATTTTATTTAAATTTTTAACACTACCATTAATTGACCCAAGATGTTTGAGAGTAGTTCCGACGTCATTCAATTTCATATGCAGAAAGTAGAACTTAATGGTATAAGAATTCAGGATTAGGGGGATTGCAACATTTCCATTATGGATTATATCATGCATAAGGGTAGGGAATTAGCATTTAATCAAGAGCACCAAGCCCTCTATGTACCTCAATGTTGGTTTTCAGGATTTCAACATTAGGGAGCAATAACCCTGTAAGGAAGCACTCAGCTTCCCCACTAAGTCTCAGTTGCAACTCCCCCTCTTCTCACCTCCCTGAACAACCTCCCTACTGAATTGTGTCTTCCACTGTGCAGTCACTGTGTCCTCTACGCAGTCCCTGAAGGGAACACACTCCTCTTGTATCTCTGCTGTGAAATGCTCTCCAAAATGTTAAGACTCCTCTCCTGAGCGAGCACTCGAAGTCCCGCGAGGCAGAAATTGAGATCTTCGCCTGAAAATCTCATGTGTTAAACAGCACTGCAGACTTGGCACCCGGCACAAGCACGCTATGTCAAAATTACAATCAGAAAGATAAGTGAATGAATGAGAAACTATGATGCCCCTCCTTATTTTTGTCAAATGAGCCTCAACATTCCTCATGGGCCCACCATGGACTGCGCTACCTCTCCTTCGAGATAAAAATTTCCCCACATCCCCTTTTTGGAGAAACTCAGGGAGATACCAAAGGAAACGTTTCCCCAATTTGGGAACAAGTTTCCCCAAAAGGGGTGTGTAATATTCCCAAATGGGAAAAGCAAGAATATAGCACATAAACATGGAAAATAGCAGTGAATACATCAATACACCATTACATGAGACAAATGTACAGTCATCTTATTAAACATATCAGCAAATAATAGGCGCAAGATCTTGAGGATCAAGTCACTCAAGCAATACAAAACAAATATGTCAATACATGAGAAATAGTTGCTATACAAGTGCCATGAGCTAAGACAGCACAGTTTTAGGGCATAACTGCTATAGAAAGATATAACAATATGGATCTACTGTTATATAGCTCAAATAATGCCGGGAGTGAAGATCTAGACTCCCAAACATTTTTCCTAGAGAACCCAGAAAGGGTTTCCGGAAATCCCCAAAACACAAAAATGTCGGAATGCAACCCTAGGGCTGAATTGCAGCTGCAACTGAATAATTGGACGCAGGTGGTTGAAACTGATGTAGAAATGTATAGATCTCCTCCAATAGATCCTTCAAGTGAAAGGCTGATCCCAACACTGAAGATCTCACCCTCCAAATCAAGCACTGAAACCTCCTCCACTGAATATCCATGGAGGCAACAATATGTTGTCTAGAGGCCTTCTTGAGGCATGGAATCTGAAATATATTGGGAATCATCATTCCCATGTGAAGCTCCCATCCCCAAGCTATCATCCACACAAAATGAGTCACCCTCCAAAATGGTAACTCATGAAAAAGTTCCTCCACCTTTGGCTCTTGCAATGTAGGTGGGTTGCATCTCTGAACATGATAGACCAAATGGCCTACCCCACGTTGTCTCTCTCTCCACTTGTGATAAGTGTAGATCTGCTGTAGAATCTGGGCTGCAATAATATTACCCTCAAGAGACAAAAGGACAACTAGATCTGCAAAGACCTCTTCTCTAGTTTCATGAGCCCAAACCATCTCATACCAAGTGAATAGCACATCATTACCATATGGCATCCAAATCAGAAAGATACTAAATGTTATGTGTAATGTTGGATGGTCCCAATGGTTTCTCCAGTGGATACAGCGCAGTTTTGCTAACTGTTGTTTTAGAACATCATGTGGCAAGTTGTCTTCCAAGAATTTGCTAGTTGTGCATGTTTGCTCATCTGCTAAGAAGTAGTAAATGGCATGATATATCAGCTGAGCATAACAAGAATAACGTAACACATGCCCAAAGCCATCCAAGAAAGGGCTTCCTCCATCATTGAGATTAGTTTTAGAAAGACCATGAAGCCAAAATAGAAACTTGCCCTCTTGGGGAGCAATGCACTGTTCATATATGGCAAGAGAATGAAAATGTTTTGTTACATGAACAATAAGTACAAACATACCATTCTTACCATGCATTGTGAGTAGGCTAAAAATGAAGTCCATGGATGAGTCCTCCCATGAGAACCTCCTCATAGTGGTCTGAAAAATGAAGGGATGCATACTCCCTTTGGAACACTCCATCAATAGACACATACTCCCAAGTGACAGTGTTGTTGGCCTGTGTGATAAGGCCCTTGCTACCTCATGACTCCATTCTTTGACATTCCACATGCAAAAGTCATCCACCATGATGCTGCTACATATGAGAGACTCCTTCCTATGGGGAAGTACCTCCTAATCCTCCAAAGCTGAAGAGTAGCCTCTTTGCACCCTGATTGTGCCATTCTCTATTTCTGACATATTCAGCAAAGTATGGGAGAAAATCAACCCATACTCCCAAGAGTAACCAAAGCAACAAAAGCCCTTCTGCTTTCTCACATCTCCATTATATAGACCATGGAGTGAAAACATGATGACTGACATGAAGAATGTCACATCACCCCAATGCAACCAAACTCCTTGCTGCCATATAATGCAAAGGTCATGCCATGTTCCAACCACCAACATACTCTTTGAAATAGCATGTGTCACATGATGACCAAACTCTTTCAAGAGTAGCCAACGCAGCCTTGCCTCCTGCTGCCCTGTGTCATATATCTGCAAGGGGCTAACCAGCCTCTTGCTTATCAACATCACCCATCCAACCAATGGAGAGTGTCTACTATCATGCAAAAAATTGATATTCCTCCAATGGAGAATACCATCCTCCCAAATCAAATCAATATCTCTACACTTCATGGGATGTTGAAGTGCAGCCTCCTGGAGATCTCGATATGAAGACCACTCATCAATGACCATGTGGAAACCATAAGGATCCAAGTGTACTGAAGGCAAAATCTTCTCATTGATTTGTGAAGTGCTCATCAAGTAGGGTCCATCATAATAATGGGAGATAAGATGTCTCTCATCAACCCTCTGCCTATCCTCTGCTATACATGTGGAAAGGTCATTGGAATGCCCCAATAATGGTTGGGGCCCCAACCCATCACTGCTGCTCCATGACAGCATTGTTGATCTCCCTGATGGTGCATCTGTTGTCTCATGCTCATGCTCAATGTATAGTTCTGTATTGGATTATTTAGGACAATACTCATCCTATCCTCCAGAAATTTGAACTCCAACCCCAAGAGTTGTGTGCAGCTCAACAATGACATACTAGGATGACTATATATCTCCTCCTTGAACAAATCAAGGGTCCTCTGTGCAATAATAGTCTGCTGCTCCAAATCAGCAATGTGCTTTGACCCTAGGTCATGTATTTTCCCTGATGGCATGTTCCCACAATCCTCCATATGATGTGTTGAAAGAATAGGAAGTGGAAATATGTGCATAACTTGGTAGAGCTTGGGAACATCTTGTACTGCTACAAGGGTTCCTTCCTCTGGTGTGATGACTTCCCCAACTACTGATGATGATGGCTGCTCCTCTATCGCTACACTAGCGCTGGTATAAGTCTCCTCCTCCTCATGCATCTCCTGAATAATGCATGGGACTCTAAATGTCAAGAGATCAAGACCACTTTGCAAAGGTGCAAGTGTTCTTTCTCCTGATGTAAGTGTTCCTACAGCAAGTGGTGGTGGAAGTTTCTCCTCCTCTGATTTCTTCTTGTGAAACCTCTTAATGAACCTTTGACTAAAACCTGCATATGCAGTCATTTTTGCATGACTCAAATGGCTGAACCACCAAATGTTTGCTTCACCCTCAAGGTGCAGCACTGCAATCTCAACAGCTTCTCTTTCTTCCATTGGATGTAGCATAAATAATGCATCCAACTCCATTCCCCAAGCCCTTGTTGTGCATGTGGATGACCCATCAAATGTAGTCAATAGAAATCTATTGTACTTTCTCCTCATATTATTGCAAGGTCTTCCCTCTTCTTTGAGCTGAATAAACTGTGGAAGAGTTAGATTTTCCTTCAAAGCTCTTGGTTGAGATCTGTATTCTGCAAGATACTCACTTAGAATCTCATGATCTAAGTTTCTTCCATCTCCATGTCTTTCACCCTCCTCTTCAAAGAAAGTAAACATAGTGTATTTCTTTGGACCTCTATGCAATACCGGTTTTCTTTTCTGCTGATAGGAAGTGCATGGACCTTCCTCCTCTTGAAACCCTAATGAGGTCTCATTGTTTCTCTCCATTCTTATTTGCTTGACCTCCTTAGTGAAGTCTCTCTTAGATCTAAAAAGAGATGAGATAAAACTCATTCCTTCCATCGTTTTGATCTCTTTCTCCTTCTTATAGCATATTGGCTGAGATCCACAGGCTGAGCCAAGATTATGCTCTGATTCCACTATAATACTCCCAAATGGGGAAAGCAAGAATATAGCACATAAACATGGAATATAGTAGTGAATACATCAATACACCATCACATGAGACAAATGTACAGCCATCTTATTAAACATATCAGCAAATAATAGGTAAAAGATCTTGAGGATCAAGTCACTCAAGCAATACAAAACAAGCCTCTACTAAGCAAATATGTTAATACATGAGAAATAGCTACTATACAAGTGCCATGAGCTAAGACAGCACAGTTTTAGGGCATAACTACTACAGAAAGATATAACAATATGGATCTGTTGTTATATAGCTCAAATAATGCCAGGAGTGAAGATCTAGACTCCCAAACATTTTTCCTAGACAACCGAGAAAGGGTTTCCAGAAATACCCAAAAAACAAAAACGCTGGAATGCAGCCCTAGCGCTAAATTGCAGCTGCAACTAAATAACTGGATGGAGGTGGCTGAAACTGATGTAGAAATGTATAGATCTCCTCCAATAGATCCTTCAAGTGAAAGGCTAATCCCAACACTGAAGATCTCACCCTCCAAATCAAGCACTGAAACCTCCACTGCAAATGCTCACTAGAATAACGCAGTCAAAGAGGGAATTTGCACTGTAGATGATGGAAACAGTTGGCCTGGTGCCAAGATATGAAATAAAGCTCAAGAACCTTCCTTGTTGATCTTCCAATGGGTAGAATGCTTCTTCCACTGAAAAACTAGCTCAAGAACCTTCCTTGTTGATCTTCCAATGGGTAGAATGCTTCTTCCACTGAAAAACTAGCTCAAAAAGTGGGTTTCTCAACCCTCCACTGCAACACCCTGCAACACAACACAACTCTGAACAGAAATTGCGTTGTAGATGAAGACTGAAGCTTGGCCAGAATGTTAGAATGTGGAAATGCAGTGCAATACTCTTCCTAGAGGCTCCTCAAGGAAAGAGGTGGGATTCCCGCTCGGGAACACCCTGAGCTAAACAGCACAGTAATCTCAGCTAAACAGCTAGAGAGTGCAAGAAGTCATACAAACCAGAAAATCAATAATCAACGACATAACCATCTATGGCTGCCTTGTCCTCCTTATAAACAATGTGAGCCTTCTCACCTTGGGTTCCACTCATTAAATTCACTACTATCATGGAGACTTTCTCCCATTCACACTACGTTGTCTCTCATTGAAGAGCCACTCCCTCCATACCAGCACTGTTGATTTGGTCAAACTTGACCTTGTCCACATGCATTAGCCCCTATTCACACATGAGGGTGTTTTATCCAGCTATTAAGATGATCCATTTTCACATTAAGAGGGCTTTTATTCCTACTAAAGAGAATTATGGGTCTCCCTACCCACTTATTCATCTATCTAAATGACAAAAGCAAAAATTAATATTCCAATTAGCTGCATGCTAATTTAGGAATATTACAGGGTGCTTGTTGGCATTCCCCTTGAACATTGTTTGAAAACAATAATTTATGCGTGGGGAAGCCTAATATTCAATCCTAGGGCCCTACTAATGCTATGTAATTAAGTAAAAGTGGCATTCTCCTTTATCTTTCATGTTCATCATTTAAATTTTTAACATTACCACAAATTGACCCAAGATGTTTGAGAGTGGTTCCGATGTCATTCGATTTCATACGCAGAAAGTAGAACTTAATGGCTTTCAGGAATTCAGGAATAGGGGGATTGCAACATTTCCATTGTGAATTATATCATGTAAAAGGGTAGGGATTAGCATTTAATCAAGAGCACCAAGCCCTCTATGTACCTCATTGTTGGTTTTCAGGATTTCAAGATTAGGGGGATTACAACATTTCAATTGGATTATATCATGTATAAGGGTAAAGAATTAACATTTAATCAAGAGCACCAAACCCTATAGGTACATTGGTGGCATTAATTATTGAACTCCTTTGTCATGACCCTAATAAAATTGTACCTATCATTCAAACAAAATCTCAATTTGACATGTTAAGCGTTTTATATCTTATTTTATTGGTTAGTGGGTGATATGATGATGAGAATCCCAATAAATGCAATGATTTTGATGATATGTAGGTACTATAGAGGCCATCTAGAACCTCTCTGTTGATGTATTTATGGTTCAAATATGGATTGCACTCGGCACTATTTTGGCTATATGCACCCTTGCTATATATATATATATATATATTAGAAACTTTGTGTAATATTCCAAATTCGCAGTTTAGCTAATTGGAATATTAATTTTGATTAATTTTTGCATTTCCTAATGTTGGGCGGAAATAAAGTGGGTAAGGGACCCACAAATAACTTTTGGTCAAAATAAAGCCTTTTCCTAAAGTCACTAAGGGAAAATTGTTCCTCTAGTGGTGGGGTGGAGTTGGCCTTAGGTGGCAGTGTGGAGGGGTCACAAAGTAGGCAGCGTATGAGTGGCTAGAGGAAGGAAGCACGTGGTTGGCTCAAGGAGAGGCAGTGTGGGCCAAGGTGGGGCCCAAGGAATGCATTGAGCCTCAATGGTCAAAAGGAAGAAGGAAGGCCTCATTCCTCATTCATCCAGCTCATTTCTTCTTGTCAATTTGACTAAGCACGCTTGAGTCCGAGAGCCAAGTCTGCAGTTTTGTTTAGCACACGAGATCTTCAAGCAGAGATCTCAACCTCTACCTCTGGGGACTTCAAGTGCCTGCTCAGAAGAGGAGTTCTGCATTTTGTGGGAGAATTATCCATCAGCATCCTCAGAAGATAGTGTAGTCCCTTCAGGACTGCGTATCGGCATAAAGGACTGCGCAGTGCAGTTGGGTGTTGGTGTCGAAAGTGTGGAGAGAAGACGGGTTTCAACAGGAGATTTAGAGGGGAGGCTAGCCACCACCTACTAGGGATTTTTGTAGTATTTCAGAGGCATTTACCAGCAGATTCCTCCAGTGGTTCGAATTCCCCAACAATTCAGTGAGCCAAGCCCAAGGGGGCTAATTTCCGGGGTCGAGCTTTTGTCAAATCCTTCGCGGGTTTTTGTAGGTTTGTTAAGGAGATTCCAGTGTCCAATTCCCGGAACTTTCTAAGCAAGGGAAGCAGCCTAATCAGCAGTCTGAAATCAGCCAACAGCAACATTTCTAGGCTAGGCAACGCAGAGACTGAGCCACGCAGAGGCACTTTCAGCTAGAGTTTTTGCTTGGGTTTGAGTTGTTCTTCAGCCTGCCTAGAGCAGGCCCAAGTGCAAATCTTCCAACACCTTATTTGTACTCTTTCCCAACATATTAATAAAATGGCTCAGCAGTGATTTTGGCTCTAGTTTGTGTGTTTTAATTGTGTAATTTCTGTTGTTGTAGTTTTTAGTCTATTGTGCTTTATATTAATGTTTGCTCCCAATTTGGGATGTTACAATGGTATCAGAGCTCATAGACTTGGCTCAGCCTGTGGAGCACACAATCTATGACACCAGAAGACAGACAAAACGTGACTTACCGGAGGAAGAGACACAGGAGCAGAGAAAGAAGGGCTCAAAATCACTCCAGATCAGGTTGACAGCGTTCCAGAGGTTGTTGATGGGAGGAACAAGGAGTTTGCCCACCTTCTTCTGAAATTTGTACAAGACCTCTCAAAGAGGATTGAGGAGATGGGGCAGAACCTCAGCAATGGCAATAAGGGTTAGGGAATTCAAGGGGAATTCCAGATTGGAGAAGGGTCTAGCACTTCGCAGCACCAGGTAGGCCCTCGCACTACCTTGCCGACCGTACCTTACACTCCACCACGTTCCACCATTCCCACGTTCCTCGCTTCAGGAATAGGAGGACAGCACGAGCCGTAGGAGATTCACTATGGGGAGTTCTTCGTGGAGTACCAATCCTATGAGCCAGAATTTGGAAGGGCCATTACCTTCAATGAGTTTTGCCAGCTGAAGAACAACAACAAACCCAAAGGCCAGGCCAGAGGAGGACAGTACATGCAGGGGAATGATTTGCAGCGTACCGTGGGAAGGCTATTCCTTCCGACATTTGATGGGTCCTCGAAGAGCTAAACTAAAACATGGGTGGAGAAGTTGGACATCTAATTCCAACTCAATCAGATGACAAAGGTCAAGGCCATCAAGGTGGCTACGCTTCACCAGGAGGGAGAAGCCCATGATTGGTGGTTTCATGGGCTGACTACGTTGGGTCATGCAGGGTTGACAGCATATGATGACTTCACAAGGAGAGAGCTAGAGATATTTGACAAGAAGGAACCCAAGGAGCACTTTGGAGAACTGACCAAACTCAAGCAAACAGGGAGCCCGAAGACGTATATTTCTGAGTTCTTGAGGTTGTCAGTGATGGTTCCGGATTTATCAGAACCTAGGAAGACTTTTATGTTCATAGATGGGCTGGCAGAGCCATTGCACAGGTTGGTGAGGTCAACTCGACCCACTACGCTCCAAGACGCAGTTGGGAGGACAAGAGACCTTCAGGATGCATTGTCAAGGGCTAGGGCCCCTATGCTCAACAGACCAGCCTTCCAGCAGAGAGGAAGGGATGTGAGAGCTCCACCCTCGAGAGGGAACCAGGGTCGAGGACCATTAGATGATGACACCAGGAGAGATTTGAGGAGGAAAAAGCTTTGCTTCACATGCCAAGAGCCATGGGCACCAGGTCACAGGTGTGCCGGAGGGAAGGCACACTACATCGAGGTCTTCTCAGACAGCAAGGGAGAAGAGGAGACACTCTTTGAGATGGGAGGTGAAGATAGCGCAACATCACAGGAGGATGGGCCTCCACCTCCACCCCCACCAGAAGCAAGAGGATCAGCGTTTGCACCGACTAGAGGGGTCCCTGCATCGTTGCGTGGGGTACCCAAATATCTGACACTGAGGATCAGGGGGACAATTCAGGGACAATGTGTCTCAGTGCTTGTGGACAATGGAGCCACGCACAACTTCATCGATGCTCAGATGGTGCAGAGAAGGGGCATCCAGATTGAGGGGCTTGACGGATTCTTTGTGCTAGTACCGAGAGTTAGGACCATGCAGTGCATGCGTTATGTTCCAGCCTTGATAGTGACCATGGGGACTTACTCAGTGACGGATCATTTCTTTGTGATCGACATTCCGGACACCAACATAGTGTTGGGGGTCCAATAACTCTTCACCCTTGGTAAACTAACTACAGATTTGCAGAAGTTGGAGATGGAGTTCCTGGATAAGAATGGGAAACTGGTGATGCTTAGGGGTATGCATTCATACCCATCTCAGACAGTCTTTGCGCATAGGATGGAGACATATTTCAGACGGGGAGACATAGAGTGGGCAGTTGAGTTGAGTATTTCAGAGGCAGATGGTACAGCTAGACCTACGCATCCAAATATACAGGCCATCCTCGACCGATACTCCACGGTTTTCGGGGACATTCCACCAGGGCAACCACCTGACCGAGGATTTGAGCACACCATTGAGTTGGAGCCCGGTATTCAGGCCATGATCTCAACTTCGTATAGGCACCCCAAGGCCTATAGGGAAGAGATCGACAGGGCCATACATGAGCTTTTGGCCTTGGGGCACATTCGACCGAGTTTGAGCCCCTTTACTTCATCACTTGCCCTGGTGAAGAAGGAGGAGGTACACTGAGAATGTGTATCGATTACAGAGCCCTGAACAAGAAGACAATGAAGAACCGCTACCCCATTCCGCGGATAGATGAGTTGATGGACGAGTTGAGGGGGGCTAAGTTCTGCTCCAAAATAGATTTGAGATCAGGGTACCACTAGATTCAAGTGAGGGTCAAGGATGTCCCCAAGACGGCGTTTAGGTACCATTATGGACACTTTGAGTTTTTAGTGATGCCCTTCGGGCTAACCAATGCTCCAACCACCTTCAAGTCCTGTATGAACCACGTTTTTCGTGGCCAGCAGCAGAAGTTCGTGCTAATCTTTTTCGATGACATTCTGATATATAATTGAACATGGGAGGAGCATTTGCAACATGTGGAGTCAGTGTTGCGTATTTTCGAGGAGCAGAAGTTCTATGCCAAGCTGTCCAAGCGTGAGTTTGGGTTGACCGAGATGTTATACTTGGGCCACATTATAGGGGAAGATTGTGTGCTGGTGCACGAGGAGAAGATCAGGGCCATTAGAGATTGGCTAGAGCCCAAGAATGTCACCGAGCTGAGGAGATTTGTGGGCATCTGCACTTATTACAGAAATTTTGTGAAGGGCTTCTCTCAGCAAGTTGCGCCCTTCACGGATTTGACCCGCAAGGGAGCATTCACTTGGATCCCCACAGCGTAAGAAGCTTTTGACCGCCTCAAGCAGGTGATGAGTAGTTGCCCAGTGCTTGCACTCCCTTATTTTACCAAAGCCATTTGTCTTGGAGTGCGATGCATCCGGAGTAGGAGTTGGGGCGGTATTGAAGCAGGATGGACACCCCATTGCTTTCGAGAGCCGAAAGCTTTTGCCTCATGAGAGGCATTAACCCATATATGACAAATATATGTTGACCATCATGCATGCACTGGCCAAGTTCAAACAGTATTTGGTGGGGAACCGGTTCAAGGTTAAGATCGATCAAAACAGCGTCTGCTATTTCCTAGAGCAGAAGCAGTTGCAGGAGAGACAACAGAAGTGGGTCAGTAAGATCCAAGCTTAAGACTTTGACATTGAGAACGTCAAAGGGGAGAATAATGTGGTGGTCGATGCCTTGTCTTGGAGGCCAACATCCTTTTCCTTGATGAGTATAGACGCAGATTGTAGGGCGTGATTATTGGTGGAGTATTCGAAGGACCAGTTTTCATGTGAGGTGTTGGATGGGGAGGTGACGGATGACCGATACCGAGTGATGGATGAGGTCATTTATTATCGAGATCGAATCATTTTGACAGACAACTCTTGGTTGCGGGAGAAGATCTTGCATGCTGCACATGACTCCCCATTATCGGTACACCAAGGGTTTACCAAGACCTATAGGACCATCAGAGAGAGGTTCTCCTGGAAGGGCCTCAAGGAGGATGTGCTCCAACATGTCCAGGAGTGCGTGGTCTGCCAGAGGAACAAGCGGAGTTGACCCACCCTGCTGGGTTGTTGCAGCTGCTCCCCATTCTGGAGGGGAAGTGGGAGAGCATATCAATGGACTTCATCACGAGGTTTCCCATGGAGCAGGGCAAGGACTTCATCTTCGTCGTGGTTGACAGGTTGACAAAGTATGCACATTTCTTTGCAATTTCAACTCAGTACAAGCTTCACAGGTGGACGAGTTGTTTTTCAGAGACGTTTTCCAATTGCATTGTCTTCCAAAGACCATAGTCAGTGACTGGGACAGCAGGTCCATGGGAGGATTTTGGCAGGAGCTGTTCTGACTGGTGAGCACAAAGCTCACACCAAGAACAAGCTACCATCCGCAGACCGATGGGCAGATGGAGATAGTGAACAAGTGGCTAGAAGGCTACTTGCGAAACTACGTCACAGGGAAGCAGAAGGCCTGGTTGCGCTAGCTGCACTTAGTGGAGTACTGCTACAACACCACTTTCCATATGTCTATTGGTATGTCCCCTTTCCATGCTTTGTATGGTTATGATGCATTGACATTTGTTAATGCCATGTTTGGGGCAAGTAAGGCCCCCAGGGCCAAAGATTGGATCCAAGAGAGTCAGGACATCCTCAGGGCTCTCAGGACAACTTGAGGACAGCGCAGAACCAGCAGAAGATGTATGCAGACCGGCGTCACGTAAAGAGGCATTTTGAGGTAGGGGACTTGGTGTACCTCTGACTTCAACCATACAGGCAGTCCACACTGAAGCAGAAGGGAGTTGAGAAGCTCAAGCCTCGCTTATATGGGTCGTATAGAGTTGTCCCGCGAGTAGGGGATGTGGCATATGAGCTAGAGTTGCCACAGGGGATCTGGATCCACAACATCTTCCATGTGTCGTGCCTAAAAAAGGCTTTGGGACAACAGGTGACCGCAGCTACTAAGCTCCCTCCTACAGATGATGAGGGGCAATTGGTGCTTCAACCTAAGGCCATCCTAGATACCAAAGAGAGACACTTGAGGAGCAGGGTGATGAAGGAGTATTTGATCAGATGGAGGAACCTCCCGGATGAAGATGCCACGTCGAAAGGGGAACAGATTCTTCAGCATCCATATTTGCAGTTGATTGAGGACAAGCAACATTTTGGCGGGTGGACTATAATATTCCAAATTATTAGTTCAGCTAATTGAAATATTAATTTTGATTAATTTTTTCATTTCCTAATGTTGGGCAAAAATAAAGTGGGTAGGGAACCCAAAAATAACTTTTGGCAAAAATAAAGCATTTTCCTAAAGTCAGTAAGGGAAATTGTGGCTCTAGTGGTGGGGTCGAGTTGGAATTAGGTGGCTGCGTGGAGGGGGCACGAAGTAGGCAACGTGTGAGTGTCTAGAGGAAGGCATCACGAGGTTGGCTCATGGAGAGGTAGCACAGGCCAAGGTGGGGCCCAAGGAATGCGTTGAGCCTCAATGGACAAAAGTAAGAAGGATGGCCTCATTCCTCATTCATTCAACTCATTTCTTCTTGTCAATTTCACTGAGCACGCTTGAGCTAGAGAGCCAAGTCTGCAGTGTTGTTTAGCACATGAGATCTTCAAACGAATATCTCAACCTCTGCCTTGGGGGACATCGAGTGCCCACTTAGGAGAGGAGTTCTGCATTTTGTGGAAGAATTATCCATCAGCATCTTCAGGAGATATAGTATTCCCTTCAAGACTGCGTAGAGGCAGAAAGGACTACGCAGTGCAGTTGTGTGTTGGTGTCGGAAGTGTGGAGAGAAGAGGGGCTTCAGCAAGAGATTTGGAGGGGAGGCTAGCCACCTCCTGCTAGGGAATTTTGTAGTATTCCGAAGGCATTTACTAGCAAATTCCTCTAGTGGTTCGAATTCCCCAGTAATTCACTGAACCAAGCCCAAGGGGGACAATTTTCGAGGTCGAGCTTTCGGCAAAACCTTCGCGGATTTTTGTGGGTTTATTGAGGAGAGTCTGTTGTCCAATTCTTGGAATTTTCTGAGCAAGGGAAGCAACCTAACCAGAAGTCCAAAATCAACCAGCAGCAGCATTTCTGGGCTAGGCAACGTATAGACTGAACCACGTAGAGGCTCTTTTAGTCAGAGTTTTTGTTTGGGTTTGAGTTGTTCTTTAGCCTGCCTGAAGCAGGCCCAGGTGTTCCCAACATGTTAATAAAATTGCTCAGCGGTGATTTTGGCTCCAGTTTGTGTTTTAACAGTGTAATTTATGTTGTTGTAATTTTTAGTCTATTGTGATTTATATTATTGTTTATTCCCGATTTGGGATATTACATTTTGGATATTTGTGTATAATGGTTTGGATTCATATGAATGCATATGAATATTTATGTATTTTTTAGTCAATCAGTTTTTTTATCTAATTTTTTTTTCCAATTCCTAGTTTTGGGGTTGACTGGTTTGAACCCCAGTACGGTTCTAATAACATTGGTTCATTTTTAGTTTTAACTTTGGAGTCTTGACTATAAACACTGATGACCTTAGACCAAGTCTTTGACTTGTCACTTTTTACTATTTTTGAGTTCGAGTAATTTCAATTTTCTATTTTGGTCTTCCAGCTTTAGTATCTCTAATTTTTAATAGTACTAATCAGATTCTAGAATAATGAATGATGAATTTAAATCAATGCATACAATATTTTACTATTTCTATTTCATTTAATCACTTATGATGTATGAATCAATGTACTTCATTAATGTATTTGAATTTGAATCATGTTGATAACACACACACACATTGACGTCCCCGCTGAAATTCCCTAAAATTTGGGGGTGATCCACAAGTCTCCCTTGTGAGTCTCCCCATTCGCTTGTCCCCCCATCCCAGAAACATGGAGGAACATTGTGTTTTTCTTCTTCCTATCCTCCTTCCAGTTCTTCATGTTGAGTTCTAGATGTAGTTTTCAACACTTCTCGTCTCCATGACCATCAATGTTGCAGAGGTTTCAATGGTTTCTGGTGTTGAAAAGTGTAACTAGGTCAGTCTTCATGTTGACTATGTAATTGTGTATTTATGTAAAGAAGAAGACAAAGATAATAAAATATATTTTGTTGTACTTGCTTCATGGGTTTCATAAGCAAGATTTATTATGTAGATAGACTTCTTCTTGATGTCTATTAGGTTTGAGTCTTCTAGGCATACAATATAATTAAGTGTCATATTCATGAAGGATCTAGTCTAGCAATAAATGCTCCAAGACCTTGTGGAAGAAGGGCACCTAACAGCCCTCAAACAACATTGAAGACAAGCTCTTAACAACCCTCAAGACAAGCCCTTATTCAACGCTGGAAAATAATGTATTAAAGTCAACTTACAATCTTTGTTAAAGTCGGCCTAAATGTTTGTTGAAGGGTTGGCCTGAAAGCCAGTCTGGGCACTATATATATATATATATATCATCTGTTCTGCGGCCATTTGGAGGACAGAAAAGTACGGATTCAGCTCTGCAATTTTCACAGAAAGATTGCGGATTTCCTGAGGATAAAATTGCGGATTTCAGAGGATTTGTTCAGGGTGTAAAGTGCGGATATAAAGACGGAATATTTGCAGACTGTTTTGTGACATGAAGTGCAGATTTCAAACAGTGAAAAGTGCAGATTTCAGGTAGTGAAAAGTGCGGATTTCAGAAGTGATGAAGTGTTGATTTCAGCGGTGAACAAGTGTGGATCTTAAAGGTTAAAAGGGTGCGGTTTTCAGAGGTTAGAGAAGTGTGAATTTTCAGTAAGAACAGAAACAAGTACAGGGTTCACATTCTGAAACAGTGGATAAAGTTGATGTGCATGCAAAGGATGAGATCTCGAATGATCTTATAATCAATAAGGAGTATCTCAAGATAAATTAGGAGAACAAGTTCTCTAATGTTGGTGCAGGTCAGTGCACGTTAGTGAAGAAAAGAAAAATCAGCATTGGAGGAAGACTTAGAAGCAGTGTCAAGGTCTTGGAGGCATTCATAGGTCAAGGGTCTGAGTCTTGGTCATGGTACTTGTCATTTGAAGATCTATAAGAAGAATTCTTTGCGGGTTTTCCTCTCCAAGAGGGAGAGGTTTTTCCCTGGCTCTAGGAGCCTAATCTTGTGTCTTGTTTATTTTGATAATTGTCTTGATGAAAGACTAAACAAGATAACGAAGAGAAGACATAAGTAACTCACAAGTAATTATCAAGAAGAGAATTTGTAT
Organism: Pinus albicaulis; assembly: GCA_034641835.2. NCBI lineage: Eukaryota > Viridiplantae > Streptophyta > Pinopsida > Pinales > Pinaceae > Pinus > Pinus albicaulis. Next base: position 931,790,848 of record CM076578.1, on the reverse strand, counting down.
TAAACACCAGCCCTCAAAATTCTCAACATGTTATCAAAGCTAAGGTGCTAATCTCAAGGGTTGCTTGACAAAGGAGACACTCGAGGAAGCGAAGATCAAAGTTTGGGTTGAAAAATCAAATCAGTTTGCAAAGGAAGACTCTCTAGCTACTTCAAGAAAGATCTCCTATCTCATTTAAATGATCACAACTCAATCAAGAAAACAATCTTTGACCATCAAAGATTCACATTCAAAACTTCGTTAGAAGAAGGACCTCAACTTCTGAAGATATCCTTCATCAAGGATTCAAGAACACCCACATTGAAGATTTCTATCTTAGAAGAAACTCTTGACTTCATTTTCAAACATCATCAAGGAAGCTGCAAGCCACTCTATTCAAGTAAGTATCTATGACCTTACTTAAATCTGTCAAGATGACCTATTGTAAAGAAAGCAACAAGCTGGTTGGGTCATTAAACTTTAGCGCATGGAAGAAGAAGACAGATTTGAATCTAATTGAAGACGAAGTTATGGACTACATTAATGGATCGACAATTCAACCATCAAAAGAAGATGCTCCAGCGCATGCCAAATACATGAAGGGAGAAATCCGAGCCTAGATGATTTTCATAGAATCCATCAAGGAGTCACTCATTCCCTGTGTGTCAAAACTAAAGTCTGCTAAAGAAATATATGAGAAACTGGTGGAGCTATTCTCTGTGAGTACTGCAAGAGAAGCAATCTCTTCGAGACAAGAACTATATAAAATGAAATTGTCAAGGGAAGAAGGAATCAGTCATACTTTATGAGGATTTCTGAAATAAGAGATCAACTACAGGAACTGGGAAAAGTAATGTCTGACAGTGAGATGACTATAGTGGCGCTGAATGCTCTGCCAGAGGAATGGGGAAACTTCAATTCAAGTTTATATGGGAAGAAAGAAGCCACTCCATTCCATGATTTATGGTCTCTATGTAAAATAGAGAAAACAAGACTAAAAGCCAAAGCTGATACAGGACCAAGTGAAGGGAATCAAGCCTTTGCAGCCACATATAGGAAGAAAGGAAAATTCATAAAATTTGGTCCTTTGAATAAAAGAAGGAATATGGACAATGTACGATGCTTTGGATGTAATGAACTTGGGCATTATAAAAGAAATTGTCCTAAATCTAACAAGGACAAGAGGAAAAGGGAAGAAGCCCATATCTCAAATGTGAGGAAAGAACCAGATGCAAAGAAATCTAAGCAAGAAGAAGCAAGGGATCTCTACTATGATTGAGATCATCTTCTCCTTTAAGAGATTCTTGTTGGTTGAAAAATAGTACGATAGGTAGCAATGTATATTATAGCATCATGATAAAAGGCATGTTAGGAGCTCTTGGTGAATCAGCTCCGAGAAAACCTCTTTGATAACATTACTAATGGAAAGCAGTCATCAAGATCAAGGGTCATCATGGAAACAGAATTATGGGATATGATGACATATTGATGGAGCAGGCCAAGGGAATGAAACTCTTCATTCTAGAAAAATTGCTACAGGATGACTCAAGGGAAAAAGGTATGACGTATGTATATATTTATATGCTGACACTGGATGCTGTGAAGTCATGTCATATGGTTGCAGGTAATAGACTTCCATATTTAGAAGTATAATATATGAAAAAGGATCTCTCGGTGCACTAACAGATGAAATCAACATAATATGTCCTCATGGCATATGAGGTGGTTATATATGAATGAGAAACTGAAAAATTTTGTAAGTTCCTGGGAATGAAGAATGCGCAGAAAGAAAGAGATCATGAGATGCAACCATGTCAAGAGGTCGTTATCATCCGGAAGACAAGAAGATGTGACTAGATGATCTCCTAGGAGGATATGTAGACTCTGACAAAAGTCTAGTAAATAAGAAGACCCTTGACAAAACATATCATTAGGAGATGTGTCAATCTGAATAGAGGATGTCAACGCCTACAGGAAAATGTCATGGTGAAAGATCATCACTGAGGTAACTTTTGTTTTAAACGCTCATATGTATATGCTTATCTGGATGAATTTGTGCAGGGTTGCTAATCATGAGAAACGATGTATGATCCTTAGAGATGATTTGAAGGAAAGCAGCATGGCACAACGGTGAACCAGATGAGAAAGACTGATGAATCACTTTTTGATAGTGGACATGACTCGTGACTGAAAGTGATGGATGATTTGTGCCCTATGAAGCCAAAAGTTGAAGATTCCTCATTATCAAAATCCATGACATCGAGGAGAGGAATTCTTCATGAGTAGTTGGATTGTTGTTGCAGGACCCTGGTTGATAGGGAGCCTAGTGGTAAGTTTCTTACTTGGAAGAAACTTGAAGTATGTTCTTCCTGTGTTAAGAGGGAGTGACATATGTGATTCTCTAATACATGTGTCATGCACTAGACCAGGACTAACAGCCGTAAGCCTTAGTGAAGGCCATGTGGAGAGAATGGATACTCACAACATTCTGGTCTTCACCTGGAAGACAGAATGGAGTATTGGGTAATCATCTAGCATTCGATACTCTTTGAGAATGAGATAGGGCATTCAAGATAAGAGTAGTCGAGGACCGATATTCTTTGAGGGTTGGCTACCCAAGAGAAGAATAGTCCAAGAAGGTCATACTTTGGGAACACCTGGGTGAAGTATGTACCTTGGAGAGACAATGACTATGGTGTTTATTAGTCATGTGTCTCGCCAACATTGTAGCCCATTGTCTCATTGAGAGATGAGGTTGTTAGTCAAGGCCTTGCACTAGGACAATGTTGGTTGATATGATGCTATACAGATCTGATTACAAATCCGATTCTTTTTATGAGATTTTTTAGTTTGAAAGTGACCATGTACCTGTATGAATACCTCCCTAGTTAAGAGGGAGTGTTGAAAAGTGTAACTAGGTCGGTCTTCATGCTAACTATGTAATTGTGTATTTATGTAAAGAAGAAGACAAAGATAATAAAGTATATTTTGTTGTACTTGCTTCATGGGTTTCATGAACAAGATTTATTATGTAGATAGACTTCTTCTTGATGTCTATTAGATTTGAGTCTTCTAGGCATAAAATATAATTAAGTGTCATATTCATGAAGGATCTCGTCTAGCAATAAATGCTCCAAGACCTTGTGGAAGAAGGGCAACTAACAGCCCTTAAACAACGTTGAAGACAAGCTCTTAACAACCCTCAAGACAGCCCTTATTCAACGCTGGAAAATAATGTATTAAAGTCAACTTACAATCTTTGTTAAAGTCGGCCTAAATGTTTGTTGAAGGGTCGACCTGAAAGCCAATCTGGGCACCTTATATATAACATATGTTCTGCGGCCATTTGGAGGACAAAAAAGTGTGGATTTAGCTCTGCAATTTTCACAGAAGACTTGCGGATTTCCTAAGGATAAAATTGTGGATTTCAAAGGACTTGTTCAGGGTGTAAAGTGCAAATATAAAGACGGAAGATTTGCAGAATGTTTTGTGACATGAAGGGTGCAGATTTCAAACAATGAAAAGTGCAGATTTCAGGCAGTGAAAAGTGCAGTGAAAAGTGTGGATTTCAGAAGTGATGAAGTGTTGATTTCAGAGGTGAACAAGTGTGGATCTTAAAGGTTAGAAGGGTGCAGTTTTCAGAGGTTAGAGAAGTGTGAATTTTCAATAAGAATAGAAACAAGTACAAGGTTCACATTCTGAAGCAGTGGATAAAGTTGATGTGCATGCAAAGGATGAGATCTCGAATGATCTTATAATCAATAAGGAGTATCTCAAGATAAATTTGGAGAACGAGTTCTCTAATGTTGGTGCAGGTCAGTGCACGTTAGTGAAGAAAAGAAAAATCAGCGTTGGAGGAAGACTTAGAAGCAGTGTCAAGGTCTTGGAGGCATTCATAAGTCAAGGGACTGAGTCTTGGTCATGGTACTTGTCATTTGAAGATCTATAAGAAGAATTCTTTGCAGGTTTTCCTCTCCAAGAGGGAGAGGTTTTGCCCTGGCTCTAGGAGCCTAATCTGGTGTCTTGTTTATTTTGATAATTGACTTGATGAAAGACTAAACAAGATAACGTAGAGAAGACCTAAGTAACTCACAAGTAATTATCAAGAAGAGAATTTGTATTATGTAGAAATTTGATAACCCAACTCCGGTTTTCAGCTGCTCCTTATTTCTCCCATAAAGTTAAATGCCCATTCCCATAGCCATACATTCAACAAGCTGGAAAAAATAAATATTTTCTGAAAACACAAATTCTGGAAATTTCACAGTGCTGAAATGCAAAAATAAAAACTCAGAAAAATAAATCAGCCACACACAGAAAATAGACACGCTGATTTTTTGTCAACTTGACCCTGGAAAAACCCTCTACAACTCTTGGGGAAAACCAGTTCGAAAGCTCTTCTTATTTTTAAATATGCTTTTACAGTGAACAATGAAAACACAGAAAAAATTACAGCAAATACAAAACCCACTTATCTCAATTTCCGTGTCAACCTCCAATCTGGAATATCGTGCCAACAGCAAGACAAAAATTTACAGGAAAAATACAGCAATAAATATTGTACTTGCCACCTTGAAAAACGTGCCCAGATTTCTGCCTATACGGTACTATACAGAACTGTACAGACGGTACAGTAGCACCTTTTTCGATTTCTGTGCCCAGAAAATATACCTCAAAAATCGTGCCCTTTGTTGTTGAATCTACTCCTCGAAAACAACGTTGTACTTGCCTTGGAAAACATACTAAACTGTGTTGTACGGATTTTCTACCTTGGTAAACGTGCCAATAAATGCTGATGTACGGAAATGTTGCCTTGGAAAATGTGCCCTCTTGCTGTACGAATTTTCTGTGTAGCTATGTTGCTCTCCCTCCGCTCAGAAATTTCTCTTCAGCTTTCTCTCCTCCTCTCTCAATCTGCTCATGAAAGAATGAATGACCTTTTCCCTCTTCCTCCTTTAACCTAGCTCTAAGTGACTTTTTGTGGAATCCCTAAATCCAATGGCTGAGATAGCTTTAGATCTAGGGCTAAGATTAAATGCTCATTTAAATCTCACTTTCTATTTTTAAATTCACCCCACTTTAATAAAGACCCACTTAGTCATTTATTTCCAAAGTTACTTTTCCCTTTCTAATTTCACATTGACTTTATTAAAGTCACTTTAAAATTAGACTTAGTAACTTTATCACTTAAAGTCACCTTTAAATTAGATTTGACTTTATAACTTTATAAAGTCACTTTAGGAGAAAAATTAAATTATTTTGGACACTTTTCCCTAGGCCAAAGATCAAAGCCTTAGGGAACCACCTGTCCTCCAATAACCAAATTTCAACATATTGAACATCAGCCCTCAAAATTCTCAACAGCTGGCATCTTTGCACTGGTGAATTATGGCTGCTATCTTTTTATCCCTCCCCCTTCCCATTTCTTCTTCCCCTCTTTGGAAGCTTCCTGGTGTTCCTTATGCTATGAACCACTTGACTACACTTTCTTATCGCCTATGTTTTCAATGTATTGTGCCTATACACAAGCCTCATCCATCATTCTATTGTTTCAATAGCATCACTTGCTTCCACAGAAGGCTTTGCAAACCCCCCGATACTTGAGCAGTACGTCTAGGTTCCTGGAATAGATACCTAGCATTATTAACCTCTTGAATTTTGTGGTGTACATCTGCACACTCTGCCCTTGTCTCTACCTAAAGTAATACCACCAGATCCACTAGTCCTCTATATAACCAATAGGGTAGAATTGGGTCTTAGTGAGAGTTTTGAAATCCTTTCACTTAGTTACTAGGGGATCCCCCTCCAACCTCGGGGTTTTTGTATGGATTTCCAACTGGGTCAGGGCATGGCCTCTAGTTTCAAATGATTGAAAGCAATTTTTTGTTTCTCCTCTATGTGGTGGGCATTAAAATAAATCTCTAATTGTTCCAACCAGCAATTTAATTTCAAAGAGTCAATCTCACAATTATATGACTTGATGTCTACCTTCACTTCCATCTTAAACAAGGACTATGAATGGTTCATGCCACTCAAACTTGGCTATTCTTTTTCAGGTTCTTACTGACACCTATGGTTATTCCCAATCACCCAATTTCCTCTTTGATCTGACCTTTGAGTTGGAAACTCCATCTTCTCCAATTTCAAGCTTGTTTCCAAGAGTCGCCATAAAGAGGTCCATATCATGACTGACATCTACAACCTACTCTTCTAGCCTTGTGAATCTCTCCTCTACCGGATCTAAAGGTTTATTAAAAGTAGATTCATTGGCCATGGTTGGGGTTTTATGATCTTGATCTAATCCCCTGCAACTCTGCACAATATACCCATGAAAATCTACCCAGATACCAATATGATTTGTAAACTATCGTGGATATTCCACTAGACAATTCGTCACAACATCTCTAATAAAAATATAATAAAATCCAAAATCTATATTATGAGGGATAATTTTCCTTAGATTTTTTAGAATTATTGAATTATTGTTTTCTACTTATCCATGCAATATACAAAATGTGAAAAATAGGGAGAAAAAAATTTTAAAAATCACTCACAAGCCAAAATAACACTAATATATGACTTCGGAAACCCTTTTGGGATAAAACCCAACCCAAAGGTGAGATTGCTCTGCTCTCCCTTTCTCTGAATGGAAGTGGTGCAAATAGAAAGAAGTGAGACCAGTGGCCAGTGGGTTGCTACTCTAATAGAATCGAACCATATTTCCTCATAGTGGCCCAATTATCACACAACCCGATAGCCAACTAGGAGATAAATTTGACCCATTCAACCCTCAGTATGAGTTACAACTCAACCCTTCTAGAGTATTCTTCATAGTGCCCACGTGGCTAGCCCATTTTCCATGAGTACAGGGGGCTGACATGGCATCCTCTCGAATTATGGTAATCAATCACGATAGGTCAACTTTCGAGAGACATAATTTTTGTGTTCAAACTCTGATTGACATGATTCTTGCACATTGGAAAGGTCTTCGAGTGTAGAATAACACTAGGGGGTGTTGGGCTTTAAGTGGCAAATTTTTACCCCCAAAAAAATGCCATTTAAGGCCTCAAATTGGCCCAATAAAGTTCTTGACCCCAATTCTCCAAACTACATCCTACCACTAAAACTACTCCTCCTACCACTAAAACTACTCCTAGAAGCTGATTTGTTTAATTTTTCCATCCTGAAAGCATCGAAATGGATGACAAATATTATAATGATCAAATCCAAATCATACAAAGTTCTATTTTTCATCTTATAGAAAAATGTGAAGAAAAAATTATGTATATTTAAGATGAAAGTACCTATTGTTTTCATCCAATCTGAACATAGACTTGTCAAATGATTTAGATGTATGATTGTGTTGTCGCACAAAATGTATAGGCACCGCGACAACGACTCAGGTTGGTGGCTGTGACCTAATCCCCAATCTCTTTGTTTAAATTGTCTCCCAACAACAGACTATGGGGGGTAGACCCTGTGTAAATGGAATAAAGAAGGACAAGTTGGGAACCAACTAGTCTGGGAGACACAGTTGAATGGCCAAATACTTGTTTAGATTTAGCAAGATATTAAGGATTCGATTAATTAAAATTTGAAACCAGTGTCTAATGGAGTCAACGCTCTTGTTTTACAAGTTTTAAGGTCAAGTATCAGATAGATAACTGCTGCTTTGATGAGAAACTATCTTATATCATGGTGGCAGCTTCAACTTACCGCCTTCACTCCTTAGAGGAATGTAACAGGCATGTATATGCAGTTCAATTCTTGAATAAAAAATTCTGTGGTTGTGCATTATGTGTTGCTTGAAAGTGTTTTTCTGTACTGAAGATTAGAAATTGCATGCATTCAACATAAAATTCCAGAAAACCTCAAAACAAAACAAAACACCAGTCCCCAGAGAAGAAGGCCAGTCCAGAAACCCAATTTATTCCAGGCCGAGGCAGGCTGAGCTATTACAGATTCTGAACACAAAGATGACAAAAGAGAGGCTCACCAGCAGCCCCTCTTTTGAGGTTTGGTCCAACCAATGCCCTGCCCAATACTAATAGCTAGAAGTTTGGTAACAATAATTGTCTTTTTCATCAGTATCAGCTTCAACTCTCATTCATGAAATACAACATTCTCCTTAAAGGTTATAAAATGTTTTTTGAGAAAAGATGTGAACCCTAAGCAACGATAAAAGCCCTTTTCAGGCTTCTGACTTTAAACAATTGTAAATCCCGTTTTTATCATCTGCCACGGTTCTCCCTATGGAGTTTACTATAACTTCCAAACAAGCATCAAAACAAATACTATAAAACTCTTTTCATCCATGAAACAGTGCTAATATAAAACTCATAAACCTTATCCATAAAAAAAGGGGGCTACTAAAAGAACTACATCAATAATTACAAAATATAAAACTTAGCAATCAATTTCTTATTTCAATTTTTCAATTTTTTGCAGGTTTCAGTTCTTGGCATGCCTTAGATTTATGTTTGATTTAATACAATTAATAAGCACAATGGAAGCACCTATTTAGATTCAGATGATTAACAGCAGTTCTGCACAAACTAGCCATGAAAACTATCAAAATCAGCCTCGATTATTTATGCAAAAATCCTCATGCACTTAAATTAGCCTGATTGGATACAGCCTTTAAATTGAAACACCAGTGAACCTGCATTGTATAACCACAATGACATTGGAATTATAAGATTGGAATTATAAGAAAAATGTTGTGAAAAAAATCTCGCGACAAAAGACTAGCTAGCCCAAAAGTGAGGTGTGTCAAACCTAAAGAACCAAATTTGTGTCTCAAAAACTTCACAAGTCAGTAGATGATGCTTGATTCTGCATTGTAACAGCACCATCACTACCGAAGCAATCAATGTATTGACACAGAGAAGCAGTATGTTCTAAGATTATTAGAATCAAATCATGTACTAACTATAATATATGAATATTATAGCAGTGGACCATCCATTCCGGTATCTGAACTATTTCACTCGAGTCTCGGTGTCATGGTGAAAACTAACTCGGATGAACATTGAATTAATATTTCTCAACAGCCATCAATGGGGTGCATCAACTCTCAATGGATAGATTTCATTAAGTTTGTTATTGCAAAATGTCTCCTAAATTTGGTAATATCCAAAATACAGAGTCAATGGACCATTAGAGACTCTATTCTTGGAAATAAAAAGCAATATAATTTCTATCCACTAATATAAAAGCTTTGGAAGATTAAAAAGAACATTTTCATAAACATGGTATTTCTCAAAAACAGCTCAAAAATGTAAACATGGTATTTCTCAAAAACAGCTCAAAAACTTCAGCAGAACTTTTTTCTCATCAACAAGTGAGCAAATTTGACAAATCTAAATATTTTCAAGGACTCACCATCACCATCCAAATATCCGGTTCTGGCTGATAAAATACATGTGAATGTTTATCTGCTTCAATCACTTCACAAGGAGCCTCTGGGGAGAAGATTCTATATTTAAACCAAGAAAAAATTATCTCCCTATAGAATTCAGCATTTGCCAAAAAGATATAGAAATGAAACACCAACCCCATAAATTCAAGTACCTTTAAATACAGCTTCATACAAATTTTATAGTTTTTTCAATGTCTACTCCAAAACAAAAAATCGATCTTAATTTATTCCAACTTTTAGTGTCTGCTGATTTTTGCTCAATTTTTGTCTACTCCAAGGCCGCTTGGAAGTGGAGGTGGGAGTGGAGAGTGACAATTTTCAGAAGCTTCCAGGTTGTGAGCAATTTTGGGAGCGTTTTTTATATAATATATATTTTTATATATTTTGATGCATTTATGTCAACAAAAGCATGTAGAATGATGAATTAGTTATAAAAAGCATAAAAACATGGATTAAGGCATATAACATCAATCATCTTCATCAACCACAGGTCCACAAGTTACAACATCTAGATTCTCATCAATCTTAAAGTTTCAAAGTTTCAAAATTCAATAGTTAACTTTTGTCATCACTAAAGTTGTACTTATAACCATTACCAAACTATAACAAAGAATATCAAACATGAAATGAAATGTTTCAACTTTCACGAAGCATCAAATTCATAATTCATTACCAATGAGTTATAATTGCCAACTTCAAACTTCAAACTCAAATTGTCATATATTGTTTACAAAAAAACCATAATAAATATGAAAGAGTCAATAGTTATAAAAAGTACTAGAAACTAGAAAAGACAAGTAAATCTACTATCTACTAAAATTTCTTCTTGCCACAAGAAACTTCTAATTTCTTTTCTCGTGGCCTATGAACAATGGGAGTCTCCTCATGCATAGTCGGGCGGCCATGACCAGAACCAGAAGGCACATTACCTCCACGCAATGCTACAAATGGAGGTGGCGGCAAAGTTGGTGCAACTTGAGCACAGCTAATGGATGATGGGGGTAGCATGGTGTTGATGTTGTTGTTGCTTCATCCTCATCGTTCAAAAGTTATGCTTTCAATTTTTCTAAATGTAAGGCTCCATCCTCCAAATTGTCCTCCTCCAAGTTGTTGTCCCAAGTGATATATGCTCTATCAAATCGAGCCCGCTCACAATAATGTGTCAACAACCTTAAGTTGTAGTGTACATAAACCAAGCTTTCTGCCTAGTTTTCACTGAGGTTGTTTCTTTTGACATTGTGGATGAAGCTATATGTGCTCCAAAACCTCTCTGCAGAAGATGCATTAGCCACTTGTGAAAGCACTTTAACTGCCAATTTTTCCAAAAGTCCCCCGGAGCCATACATGTTCCACCATTCAACAGGATTCATTCTATCTCTATCATCAATTGCATGCAAAGAACCAAACACTTCAATTTGATTGAATTATTTGCTTAATTCTCCATGCAATCTAGCACAATTCTCCCTATCAAGGACCAGCTTGTCTAATGCTAGCATATACCCATTTTGTACTTCTAGATTCGTAGGTTTGGCCAACCAAGATACAGATTAGTATTTTGGCATAAGGACATACACTAAGGCATGGAGTGGAACATTAAGATTATCCCACCTTTTGACCACATGCTTGTGAATATGATCATACAAGATGGGATCTTTAAATCGAACAATATCTTTGATTTTCCCTAGCATCCTATCCATCTACTCATACACCTCCCTAATCATCAGCACATATGTATCTATAAAACAAATCATGTAATAAATGGGCTTGGTGAACTGCAAAACATTCTTCCCACTTGCCCAAAACTGACCATCAAGAACGGTGTCCTCCACCTCTTGAAAATCTTCCCTATCAGATGTGGTTGCAACCCCGTCCTTTAATATTTTCCATGATTCACTTGATAACATGCTAGCCAATGCATCTCTTACCTTCAAAAGGCGCATGAAGGTGAGGTGATAGCTAACAAATCTAATCGTTGCAATCTTCAATAGCTCAAACCTTGAGAGACTATGCAAAAGGCCATGGGTATAGCTATGATTGGTAATAAATCTTATCATTTTCTTGCCTTTCTAGTACAATGAACCAATTGATTTGTATTGAGGTTCCATTATCTTAATAATGTCATGTATCAAAAGGTTCATTGTGTGAACCAAACACGTAGACCAAAATATGTTGGGGTATCTATCCTAAATGATTGCACCCGTTACCTTACAATTAGAAGCATTATCAGTAATGAATTGGATGATATAGTATGGCCTATTACTTTCAATTGTTTGAATTAATGGTTCTGCAATGTTGATATTGCTCATCTGACTAGTCATGAGATGAAAGGGAGACTGCACCAACAGCAGATAGACCAAGAACACTTATCAATGGCTTGTCTTTTACATTTGTCCAACCAAGGTTACTTGGAAGCGGGAGCGGGAGCGGGAGCGCGGAGCGGGAGCGCGGAGCGGGAGCGAAGCGCGGAGCGCCATTTTTAAAAGTTTCCGGGTCCGGAGCGTTTTCGGGAGCGTTTTTATATATATATATATTTTTTTTTAATATTTTTAATATTTTTTATATTTTGATGCATATATGTCAACAAAAACATGTAGAATGATGAATTAGACATAAAAAACATAAAAACATAGATTGAATCATATAACATCAATCATCTAGAAGTTATAATCTTCATCAACCACGCCCAAGAGTTGGAAGCAGAGAACATATTGACTCTTGAGTCTCGCAAATCATCAATCTGAAGGTTTCAAGCTTTCAAAATTCAATATATAACATTTATCATCATTTATATATAACATTTATCATCATTGATTTCAAATTTCAATATCTAACATTTATCATCATTGATTCATTGATTTCAAAATTCAATATACATTTATCATCATTGATATATATATTATAACATTTATCATCATTGATATATATATTATAACATTTATCATCATTGATTCATTGATTTCAAAATTCAATATACATTTATCATCATTGATTCATTGATTTCAAAATTCAATATATAACATTTATCATCATTGATATTATATAACATTTATCATCATTGATTCATTGATCACCATATAACTTTCATGAAGCATCATATTCATAATTCATAATTCATAATGACTTGTAAATAGTAAACTTATAAATGCCAACTTCATTAAAAATTTAAATATATGAAATCAGTAGCAAGTCAAGTTTCAACTGTTCAACTGTCAACAACAAATAGAAAATAGTAAACAACAAATATATTTTCTCTGGCTGGCCCCTTGCCACGCCCACGAGAAATGTCTAATTTCTGTGAGCCACGAGGAACTGTTGGTCTTCTAGTACTCTCAGGAGTACCATGACCACGACCAGAAGGTGGAGGCTGGATCTGCAAAGGAACAATAGTGTGATATCGAGGAGTGGCACTAGCACTGGCACCCGCACTGCTACCAGTAGATGGTGGGACTGGCCCTGTGTGTGGCGGTGCCGCTGATGCTTCATCATCATCCCTATAAAGTTCTGCTTCCAATTCTTCTAGATGTAATGTGCCGTCCTCCAAATTATCATCCTCTGGGTTGTTGTCCCAGACTCTGTATGATTGATCCTCATTTGCCCGATCACAGTAATGGCTGAGCAACCTCAAGTTATAATGCACATAAACCAAGCTTTCGGCTCGGTTTTCATTCAACCTGTTTCTTCTCACATTGTGTATAAAGTTGTAGGTGCTCCAACACCTCTCTGCAGAAGAAGTGTTCACAACTTGTGAGAGAACTTTTTTAGCCAACTTTGGCAAAAGTCCCATGCCGCCATATGCTTCCCACCGTGTGAGAGCATCAAATCTGTCCCTGTCTTCCATTGCATGGAAAGAACCAAAGTTAGCAGTGCAACTGAAGTATTTGCCTAATTCAAGGCGCAATCTAGCACACTCTTCCCTGTCAGGTACCAATTTGTCCAATGCCTTCATGTACCTTCTTGTACCTCTGGATCTGTGTGAGGTTTCACCCTAACCCCACCTCCAGGTGCAGGTTGGCCCAACCAAGATGGAGAGTAATATTTTGGCGTAAGGATATATGCCAAAGCATGCAGTGGAACATTGAGTTTATTCCACCGTGCACACACAGAGTCATGAATCATAGCATACAAAATGGGATCATTATCCTTAACAATATCTTTTATTTGCCCCAACATGCTATCCATCTGCTCATAAACCTCTCCAATCACTGGTTTATCGATATCTGCAAAGCGAATCATGTTATAAATGGGCTTGGTAAAACTCACAATTTCCCTCATACGTGCCCAAAACTGAGGGTCAAGGGCGGTCTCCTCCACATGTTCAAAACTTTGCCTGTCAACCACTGTTGCCGCCCTGTCCTTTAATAGCTGCCGGTGTGGGCTTGATACCATTGCAGCCAATGACTCTCTTACCTTCAAAAGGCGCCTGAAGGTGAGGTAATAACTAGCAAATCTAGTTTTTCCTATTTTCAACAACTCCAATTTGGAGTGAGTACGGAAAAGCCCATGGGTATTGCTATGATTTGTAATAAATTTGATCATTTTCTTACCTCTCTTGTACAAATCACCAAGCCAATTGAACTGAGGTTGTTTGTTTTTTATGATATCATGCATCAAAAGGTTCATTGTGTGAACCAAACACCCAGACCAAAAAATGTTGGGGTATTTATCCTCAACAATTGCTCCTGCTGCCTTACAGTTAGCAGCATTATCAGTGATGACCTGTATCACATTGTATGGCCCGGTCTTTTCAATTATATCAAGTAATGGTTCTGCAATGTTAATGCCGGTTTTGAATTTATCTGAATAATCATAAGCTGCCAGGAAGACTGCACCACTAACCGACACAACCAAAACATTTATCAATGGTTTTCCTTTTACATTGGTCCATCCATCAGAGACAATGGACAACCCATGCTCATTCCACGAACCTGTCATTCTAGCCAAAGAATTATTTATTTTAGCTCTTTCATGATCAAGACCCACGGTTCTGGCCTTGTCATACCCAGGGCTTTTGTATCCTTTGGGGGCATCATTAATGGCAGAAACCATTTCATGCCAATAAGGTGAGCGAAGAACATTGAATAGCACCCCACATGCATATAGAAACCGGTAAACTTTTGAATCCACATCATTCCTACACCCTTCGTCTAGGAAATCGGATATGGTTCTACGCCTTAATCCAATGCCACTGCTTCCGAAACCACTGGCATGGGTGGAAGTTGAATGTGTTGGGCCTGAATCAGTGATACCCTTAGATCTTTTAGATGATCTCTGTATGGCAACCCCCTCTTCCTTCCTATATATCTCTCTCTGTGGTGCTGCCATAGAAGTACAAACTTTGATTCCAAAATTTTTAGTTCCATCTCCTGGCATTATCCCACAAAGGTGCCTTCTCAGACGGGTGTATGAACCATGGTATTGTTTATTGCAATGGGAGCAAATAAATTTAGTGGTTCCACCACCTTTCCCTCCTTCTTGTTTTTGAACATATTTCCACAAAGGATATTGGTCTTGTTTAGTTGGGGATTCTAGGTTCTCAGGGTCTCCACTCCCCACTTCCTCCTCAGCATAATCCTCCTCTTCAGGATTTTCTTCAGATCCACCATAACCCTCCTCTTCATCCTCCTCTTCTCTGATTTGTCTCTTTCTTCTAGCACTCTCCAACACCATTATCACAAAGAAAGGAACCAACATGAAGAAAATTCCTAGCCATATAGCCATGATGGAAACAAGTTTCAAGTTTCTAGAATCTAGCCTGCAAAACAAATAGAAAAATGCCAAATGGGAATAGGAAATGCAACAGAGGAAAACAACAACTCATTTTAAAAGTTTTAAATCCAATAAAATGCAACATTCAAGCAAAATTCAAGTTTTCATTTTCAAACCATTTAACAATCTACAAATTCATCTTAGAAAATACAAAATTGGATTAGAAGGCCGACCTCTTTCTTGCAATCCTCCTGTCAGCCTTGCTCCTTGCTCTCCTGTCAGCTTTGCTCCTTGCTCTCCTGATTGCTGTCAACCAAACCTTGCGCTCTCGGCTCTCCTTCTCACTCAATTTCACTTCTCAACTAACAAACAATAACTGAAAATGAAACCCCCCCCCCCTTTTTATATAAAAATCGGAAATTTTTCATAAAAAAATTTCCGCGCGGCGGGGAGCGTTTTTCCTGCCGGGGAGCGTTCGGAAGCGAACGCTCCCGAAACGCTTCCCACGTTTAAAAAACGCTCCCGAAGCGTTTTTTTAACGTCGGAAGCGTTTCGGGAGCGTTCGCTTCCGAACGCTCCCTGAAACGCTCCCGAAAAAGCAGGGAGCGTTTTTTCAGGTCGGAAACGCGCTCCCGAAAAACGCTCCCGACAGGAAGCGTTTTCGGAAGCGCGTTTCCTAGCGTTTCCGAAACGCTCCCGAACGGAGCACGTTTCCGGAGCGGGAGCGAAAGGGGTATGAAGCTTCCCCGCAACCCTGTGTCCAACCATCAGATACAATGGATACTCCATATTCATTCCAAGCATTTGTGAATTTACCCAAAGCATTTTTTATTTTTCTTTTTTCCCGATCAAGTCCCATGATTCTAGATTTGTCATACCCAGGGCTCTTATATCCTTTAGGGGCATCATTGATGGCGGAAACCATTTCATGCCAATAAGGTGAGCGAAGAACTTTGAATAGTATGCCACATGCAAAGAGAAACTGGAAAATTTTTGCAACCACATCATCCCTACAACCTTGATCAAGGATTCTTGATATTGTTCTATGCCTTAAAGGGATGTTTATGCCTATGGCTGCAAATCCACTACCATGGGTGGATGTTGATGGAGTTCTTACTCTATGTGTGCTAGTGGTGTCATGTTCACCCTTTGATCTTTTTTATTGGTATTGTGCTCCCTCCTCTTCCCTTGTATATTTGGCTCTTTGTTGTGTTGGCACATTGCACAGGTTTTGATTCCTATTTGCTTATTTCCATCCCATGGAATTTTCCCACATAGATGTTTTATGGCACGAGTATATGAACTTGTGTAAGTAAATTTGCAATGGGGGCATACAAATTTAGTGGTTCCACTCCCTTTCCCTCCTCCAAGCCTTGTAACATATTTCCACAAGAGTGTTTAGTCTACCCTGGTTTTCTTTCCATCATCTTCACTCCCATTATCCTCCTCCTCCTCTTTCTCTTGGTACTCCTCCTCCACTACCCACTTCAGCATCTTCATTACTTCTTCTTCTATTTCCCAACACCATCATCATAGCCAAAAATTGAACCAACAAGATAAGGCTAACCATATACCCATCATGTTTGTTGAGGCTTGAGATTATTGTCTGCAATAAAATGAGGGAGGAGTGGAAAAGAGTAGGAGAAGAGAAGAAGAAGAACATCTAGATTCTAGATT
Organism: Pinus albicaulis; assembly: GCA_034641835.2. Classification (NCBI taxonomy): domain Eukaryota; kingdom Viridiplantae; phylum Streptophyta; class Pinopsida; order Pinales; family Pinaceae; genus Pinus; species Pinus albicaulis. The sequence goes on along the minus strand of CM076578.1, from coordinate 931,774,065 downwards.
CATTCAACATATAAAAAACACAAATGTTACATAGAAAAAAAAATGGATTAGACCCTACCTCTTTGGCTCTCCAAAGTTGGTGCCAGCCTTCAATCTCCCTCTGAAGCTACCACAATCTCCCTTCAATCTTCCACAAGCAACTCAAACTCAAACCCTCTCAATCTCTCTCTCACACATGAAATGATGTTATGTGGGGGGAGGAGGCCTTTTATTCTTTTTGGCCCCTGCCATTTCCCTCCAAAAAATAATCCCCACTCTCTGGTCGAGAGCAAGCCTCTTGGGCATGAGAGAAACTTTTTTAAGTAGGAGCAATCGCTCCCATATTGCTCCTCGTCATTAAAAATCACTCCTGGACCGATGGGGAGTGACACAGGAGCCATCGCTCCTAGAAAACTAGGGAGCGAAATTTTTTCGCAGAAGCGTGCTCCCTAAGCACTTCCAATCAGAGTGCGCTTCGGGAGGGGGTGCTAGAAGGGGAGGATGGAAGCTCCCCAGTAGCCCTAGTCTACTCTATTAAAAGAATATAGATTTTTTTAATGTTTCTCCCTATTTTTACACTGTCCCAAAAAAATGACTAATGTTGATCTTCTGCCAATAACATTTTTTGCAAAATTGGTTAAGACACATTACATATATAATTTGAAGCATAAACTAGAGGAAAAAGTCCCCAGATAGCCCAGACATGTGAACCCTCGCATGAAAATATAAAGTTTATTTGTTATCCCATCATGATTCAAGAGTGTTCTTTGTATAAGTCAAGGTTTGGTTGCCAAGCAAGGGCGTCTGTATTTTTTTAAATTTGAAGCTTTTTCCCTTTGATAAAATCATGGTAAAAAAAATTGTTTGTTAATAAATAGAACACAACACAACCACCAATATGATGGAAATGGCCTCAAACCATCTTATATCATACTCACACTAAAGTTACAAATACATAGTACAATGGTTGATGCCATGTCATAAAGAGATTTGCTCCAGATCCTAACACTTTGCATGGTGACTAGGCTAGGAAATCTTAACTCACTCACTTAGTCATCATTTGAGTCACTATTATCCTAAAACAAATAATACAGTTAAAGGTGGCAATAAGACTTAATCATCGGTAAGGTAAGTCATAGCTGACATTGTCCCCCTCAATCACAAGTCTATATCTATGTATCAACTAAGCAATAAACACTAATGCAAAAGTTGATATACTAGATCTTTCACAAGCCTCCTATCTGAAATTCAATGAAACATCTGCCTGAAAAAAAAATCAAAATTAGATGTTGAATGCTTCATATGTAATGAACTGGAAAAGCGTTGAAATCTAGAAGTGGACAACTCCCAATGTCTGAACATTTCCTAATTACTGTCTTTTGATGTTTTCCAAGTATTCCAAGTAAGTGAATCACTGAAGTGCTCTCTGAATTTGGTGTTTTGGAATGACCACTAACCAATTGATACCATATATCTGGTGGTTTTGGATGACCACTAATCACTTTGACACGTTTACATGTTGGACAGCATCTCAATGTATCCCAATTGGATAATAAAGAGATAAATGACAGGATCCCATATTCCATGCTAGATATTCCCAAATGCTTATTTGAAGTTCTTGATTCCATTTTGAAACTTCTTTGATTTGACTGTAACTCAATTTTATGATTGAAGTGATGAAATCTTTGCAACGCTCTTGTTGTTATTGTTGTCGCCCATTTGGTGTTTTCCAAGTCCGCCATCTATAAATTGTAATTTGTTTGTTGTCACTAAAAATTTTTAGTCAAACAACGATTTTCAATATTACCTCCTTTGTCAATTGAAAGGAGAGACATCATGGGTTTTCTTGTGGGTTACCCTTAACCAATTCATCATTATGTCAGGTGGTTTTTGGTTGATCACAAACCATTTTCATTGGATATATTGTCTATAAATATCCTCCCTAGTAATCCCATTCATCTCCTACTTATTAGGCAAGAGGTGGCTAGAAGTTGTTGAGAAATCCAAATAGGTGGCAGTTAAATGATTTCTCTTATTATGACATTATCTTGTGATGTTTTCGTTATTATTATGTGTTCTTTCAACTTATTTTTTCTTATCATCAAGACTAATGTCATGCAACAAATAGAAGAGGACACAAAATGCACGCACACTATCAGGCCAAAACCCCACTCTTTCGAGAAAACCCAATCAAAATTCTTCCTTCAATAGATTAAGATGAGACGACCAAGACTCTTACAAACTAGAGACTTCCTCCATCAAGTCATCCTTTTACTGTGTTAACACCGAGACATCATTACCATTAAGATCTCATCACTGTCATGGCACCAAGATCACCAAGACTTCATTATTGTCATGGCACTGAGATATCCTCTATGACACCTATTATCACTCCAATAATTCTCAAGGGTTGTTTATATTTTGGTTTAAAGAATATTAGAGGTAACCACAAACCTATTTTTAAGGCTTAGGATCTAGCCTTCCTAATGCTCAGAGAGGCTCTCTCTATATGATTTATCTTTGTTGATTTTAGTTGACTTTAGGCTAGTTATGTAGGATTACTTGGGGTTTGAGTTTGGATTTGGTTTGGTGGTGGAATCACTAGTTCAGATGGATAGATGTAGGCCTAAATTACCTTGGGGTAATAGAGTCAATGTATCAAGCAGTCATATCAGAATCAAGGTTCTAAAGGAAAGTGTTCACAGGGCAAGATAGTTGAGTTACTTCAGATCCTTAGGCTGATGGTGAAAATGGTTTCAATCGAGATGGGAAAGCAATTAAGGATTCTCAGATCCAGATAATGAGTGAAAAGATAGAGGTCAATCAAAACTAGGGAGCAATTAAGAATTCCATAATCCGGATATCAGTAGAAAATATGTAAATGACATAACAGTTCAACACAGAGTGTTTTTAAACATATTCTGAAATACCATTCCTGTTATACATTTAGATTTAGAAAAACATACAAGTATTGTGAAAACTTCAGATAAAAACAAAGAACATTTGAGAATACTTCACTGAAGTGGCTCAACACATGAATCCTGTAATATGATCTCTTTATTGCTCAATCCAATCTGCTGACTTGAAAATGGTACAAAGAACCCTCAGGTTTCAACTTAATACAACTACAGAAATGTTTAGCAATTCATCCACACTCAATACTTCGATATGTGAAGTATTTATACAAAAACTCTTACAAAATATCCTAAAACAAACTGAGGAATTATTCATGGAAAAATAAATATCTTCATGCAAGAAGATAGAGAGAGCTATCTAACTAATGCAAGTTGTCCCTGCTTTTATTGAATTTCTTGTTGTTGTCTTTGATTTGTTGCCAATTTGTATCTTTGATGTTTTCTCAACGAAGGCTGCAGTTGAGTGTCTTTCATGTTGGCATCTTTATCTTTCAACTCTGCTTTGACTTTAACATTTTGACTTTCACCTGATACTCTTTAAACTTTGATACTCTTTGATTGTTTTGTTTTCACTGTTACTGTTGTTCTGTAATTGTCAAACTGTCTCCTCTATTTTATCTTTGACTGCCTGCTCTGTTTTACTGCATTGACCTTCATAGTAAATCAGTCAATTTCTCCCAATTCTCTGTCTCTGGTAGCTTAATTTTCACCATCCTTTTGAATATTTCATCAGCCTCTGTATACTTTGAAAATGTAGGCTTGTTGATGAACAGGTGTTTTACCTCATACTGTAGGTAAAATAAATTCTCAAAACTTTTGTAAAGTACCTTCCCTGTTGGAATTTCTTGTGAAGAAGGAAGGTTAGCTTGATCCTTGGCCACTTCTCTCATTTTCTTATCATAATCCTCTTGTTTCATCAATTTGTCATGAATAACCAGAGGATTTGGCAGGCCTTTCTGTCTCAGAATGTCAAACTTCATCATAAATCTAGTTATGCCAAGTTCCATGTTTTGGCATTTTTCTTCAAGTTGAATCATTAAATTCCTTTTTGAAATTACCTTTCTGACTTCAAGAATGGTATTTGTCCTATTACTAATTCCAATTTCTTCTAGTTCCTGCTTATCTTGGAATTAAAGAATTTAATGATTTCATTTGCTTCTTCTGGCTTTTTGCCAAGTTCTTCTTTGATTTTTTGGATGGCTTTTCCTGCTGCTTTGATGAGATCTTTTTGTTCATAGATAACTTGGATTGATGGCCAAATATCATTGACAAATTCAATGATATTGGCCCATAGTTGTTGCTTGGCTTGTGCTATTGGTTCTTTCAGTGTTAGATCTTTTTCTAACTTCTTCAATTTCTCTATCAACCTGTTTGCTTTATGTTCTTCATTCTTGTGCATAATCTGAGCAAGCTTCTTTTCATCCTCCAGACTTTTCAGCTGTTCTTTAAGTCTGTTGATTTCATTTGTCTGAATAGACATTTCCTGCATTGCTTTAACTAACTTACTTGCTTCATCAGTTGGTTGTGTTGTTGATGTAGATGACTCTGTTGCTGAAATAGTTGCTGAGGTGACAGGAAGTGTTGTAGCCATTGGCACTGTAAGGGCCAATGATTCTGCTAATGTAGAAGGCACAGCTATTGTGACTACAAGAATAACAGTGACAAGAACTTCTTCTGATCTGGCCTTTTTCTCCTGGACCAACTTGTCCATTTCATTCTCCATTTCTTTTATTTGGGCAGTCAACTGAAGAATGAGATTCATCATCTCATCTTTCTGGTTTGCATCCTGTAATACTTCCTTTGCCTGAGGATGTTCAGTAGGAGGCAATTTTAGTTGCTTCTTTAATGCAGCAATGTCTGCATTCTTCTTTTTTATCGTTTCATCTGCAACTTTGACATTATTGGGATCATATCTTACTTCAATAACCAAATCTTCCAGTGATTTGATTCTATTATCCTTAGCCTGTGAGGATGCCTTTTCTAACTTGAGTTGATTTCGGATGTTTCCAAGAGTGTTTTGTAACTTCTATACACTCATGGCTTTCTTTGTCATAGTTGAATAAAGCATTTCACCAGCTTGTTTGTGAAATTCTATCTGATCTATGGGATGAAGATCTTCTGCTTGAACTTCATATGATGTCTTTTTATAATCAGCTGATGATTTGGGATGTTTGACTTTTGGCTGTAGGAAGGTCATCTGCATCTTTCTAGTCTTATATTCAAACGCAGAAAGTAACCTACTCTGATTACTGGGTGACTGTTTCCAGTACTATGTGCATGTATCAGCCTTTAAGGCCTCATTTTTTATCTTTATTTCTTTGTATTTTTGCATAATATCCATCTCTTTGTCTGTTGGTTTGCTGGATGAGGAGATTTCAATATTGTGTTGCTTCTGAATCATCTGAGTTTTTGATACTGAAGGTTGATGAGTTTCTTCAGAAATTCCATGAGGAGCATTGTCTTTCACCACTACATCTGTGTCAATTACCTCAATTGTTTCTACTTCCTCATTTACAGGATTTAATTTTGGCTTCTTCCTGTACATCAATTTAAATTTGGTTTCTGTGGTAGTCTCTGCAATGTATGATCCTTCTTCTCTGATTCTTTTTGAGTTCCTATCTTCTTGGGCTGGAGTCTGCAAGATTTGACTAGTATCACCTTGCTTCTCTGCCTCTTTAAAAGTGTTCTCCAACCATTCAAACTGATTGGAGTATTTCTCAGTATCTGGCTTGGACTCATGCACATAAGGAGTTAATTTACATTTAACTCTCAATTTGTTTATTACTCCTAGAGGATCATAGTACCACTTAAAACTCTGACTGAATTTAAATTCTTGAAAATATTTTTCTGCCTGTGGACCTGCATCTCTATTGTTGCAAATAAAAGGGCCAACCTGATTTTTTATTTTGAACAGTGTTTTCTTTTTGGCTACCAAGAAATTAATTGCATCAGAATTAAGGATCTGCCTGATATACTCAAGTGCAAATAACCTCATTGGGAGGTATTTGGGCAACTTATATGGAAGAAGATTAGATCCATATACCCTAATCTCAGTATGGTTTTGATACAGGTACCAATCTCCAGTCCTACTGTGCTCTGATAATTGTAGAACCTTCTTAATTTCCTCACTGATTCTTGGTTAATTGTTGTTGTTCAGCATGTTGACCATAGGATGAATGAAAGAATCAATGAATTCTGTATAGGTGGACTGTGTGGAGTCTTTTCTGATTAATGGAGTCCAAAATATAACTGACTGTGGGTTACCTTCAACATCAAGTTTTTGAAGGTTGAGGGCAAATTTCTCAGACTGGAAGTATAAAAACATGTGAAATAGGACTGATGAATACTTGAAAACACCTTCTTCGGGCATTTTAACAAGTTTCTCATGCATAATATCAGCAAGGTACTGGGAAAAATTGAAAATGGTAGCAGGAAGCTGACCAGGTGTGAAAGTAGACAGGAAACCTAGTACTGAAGCATCAACATGCTCATCTGTGAAATAACCAAGAATAAAAGACAGCATGCTAATGATATGTTTGGTTCTCGCAGAAAATATTGCAAATGGGTAAGGAAGATTACAGATGAAGGAATGAATGTCTGAAATATCTGGAAACTCTTGGGAAGTCCAGATTCAGGTATAACTGTGGAAGAGCCTCAATAGACAAAGGGTTTTCATCTGGTCTAGGTTGGATCTGCAGCATTTGGTTAATTGACTCAGTTATGATAGTGAGCAGAATTTATTTTCCAAGGGTTATAATGGCTCTCTGATCAAGGAAATAGCAAGATTGACAAAGTCTGATCACTTCTGGGCACTGGAAAGTCTGTGGGACAACATACTTCGGCAAATTAGACTCCCAAATAAAAACTTCATCAGCTTGGTCAATAGATTTATCATGGCTCCAACAGTGGAGCTCAAGAAGGTTGAATTCAGTGACAGTGTCACTAATTTTAAAATCTGTCTGCCAAGGGGGTATGCTCTACATCTACAACTGGAGATTGCAGGGGATTTACAGTTACAATACCTTTGGAAGCCATTATTTATTAATTTTTATCAATTGATTATTCTTTTGACTTAGAAAAACAAATTTAGGCCTTTAGGAGCACCTCTGAAAGATTAATACAGTCTGCAGAGAGATTTAGGATGAAACAAGGGTTTATCCTCTGGTCTACAATGGTTTAAACTGGTTCAATTGATCAAATTTACTTTTTCTGTTTTCAAAAACAGTCTCAGGCCTTGGAAATTTTGTAAAAAGATGCCTAGGGTCTGCAAAAAAATAATAGGGAGGCAACAGGGGTTTCTTCTTTGGGTCTGCAAAACTTCTAACAGGTTCGATTACTGATTACTTTCTTTAAGCTTTTAGGAACAGGCCTAAGCACTGAGGAATACCTGGAGTAAATGAGGATTTTTTATTTGCAGAAGGGATTCTGAGGTAGCGGAGGTTCTCTGAGGCTTTGCTGGTCTTTATAGAGCTTCAAATCAGATTCTGCACTTGCTGTAGCGATAACTGGGTCGAATTCAGTTGAAGTTTGGCTTAAAACGAGGTCGAATTCAATTGAAGTTTGGCTATTCTTTAGGTTGGCAATGGCTCTGTTTGCGCGAGTTTGTAACAAAAATGGTGAAAAAGGTTGTAAAGGGCGGCTATATGGGTTTTTAACCAACAGTGATTTACATTGAATGCGCGAGGTTAATTCAAATGGGCAGGATGGTTTTTCACAACGAGCAAGAATATAGCCCAATGGTTTTCGCATGGGTGAAAGGTGGTAAGCAGTATAATTTGGAGGGATGCGATGCAATAGAAATTTGCCACGTAGCCAAGAGCGGGGCTCCAAAAACCACGCATTTCGCAAGGTCTCAAGGTAGTTAAAGGTCAGGCTTTCAGGGATGCGAAAAGGATTACTAGCCATTAGATCTGGTCAATCTAGATCTGACGGATGGGCTAATGGGAATAAACTGTCGAGGATTAGATGGGCGTGGGGCCCGATCCTAAGTCAATGCGGGTTATGCGATATAGGCGATATATTGTCGGGGTCTATCATAGGCAGGGAAATTATAAGTGGGCCCAAATATATATCAAAATGTGGGGAATTTAAACTATAAGTTATATAAAAATAATGGGTTGGAAAATGTATATAAGTGAGGAATTAATATAATACAGGTTTAAAAGGTATATAATGAGAATTAATAAATAAAATTAGTTAAATGATTAAAATGAATGAGGGGGGTTACATACACTAAGTTTAACGTAAAAACTGATATCGGGAAGGAATTTCTTCAATGTGGGACCCAACATATCACTTTTTGAAGAAATACTTAGGATAAAGGTATTTTTTGGGTTTTTTAAATGTAAAAGGAAGTTAATAAAAGGATTTTACTTTTCCAAAGGAAAATATGCATTTTAACTTAGCAAAAGGGATTTTTTGTAGGGAAAAAAGAGTGAAGTAAGGGGAAAGAATAAAAATGAAGGGGAAGGGGTACTTTTACAAGGGAAATGATTTTGAAGGGAAATTAGTAAATATGAAATGACCTTTCTGTGCTATACATGCCTTGTAAAAACTGTTTCTGCCTACCCATTAGCTATCCTAACATTTTTTCTTCATTTCTTTGGGTGCATTTGAGCTTGCAGACCCTTATTCATTTTTCTTTTAACAACAAACTATCTAATTCTAACCTTATTACTTCCAAGGGTTCAACTTACACTGTTGAGCTTCTTATTATTCTCTACCTAACTACTGATCTGCCAAGATTAAACAATTTGGCTAGATCTTTATTCTCTATCTATCAACATGAAATTTAAAGCATGAAAGGTCAAGATTAAGCAATTTGACTTTCATGGATTGTGGCATTTTTTGACAAGTGGCACACAATCTTATTTTACAAAGTAAAGTAAAAAGTAGTGGCATTTAAATTTGCATCACTTTCATGATCTATTTTTATCTCTTTTTTGTTTGGAGTTCATTTTTTATATTCTTTTTTATCTTTTTTCTTTCAGTCCTTTGATTTTTCTTATAGGACTTTTACCCTCTTTACATTTTTTATTTTTAATATGGGAAAACAATTTTGCAGAAAGCAAAGTATGTACATATTACAAGGCTAATCAAAGTCAATTCAAAATTATGAATCCTATTATTATAAGACCCTAACAACACTGAGATCTCCTTACTGTTGTTGAAAAGTGTAACTAGGTTTGGTCTTCATAATGACATGTAATTATGTAATGAAGAGACAAAGATAATAAAATGTATTTATTGTAATACTTGCATCATGGGTTTCATGGGCAAGGAGATTTTATTATAGGTCAAAGACTTCTTGATGTCTTTAGGTATTTGTCATCTTGTCAAGATAATTAGAGTCATGAAAATTAAGTGATATTACACTCCGAAAATGTCTAGATGTCTAGAAAGTCCTCCAAGACAAGCATGGTTCTCCTCCTTGATGTCGGCCTCAAAGATGCACTATATATTCATGTCGGCTCAAAAAAATTAGACACATTGGTTCACTTGCAAAGGTCGACTTAATAGCATGGTCGAACCACTATAAATAGGTGTCTAGGCACCTCGCATTACAGCAAAAGAGAGATTCGCATATCTCTGAAATTCTTGGGCTAGATTACAGAAGGTGAGTTCGGACTACAGCATAGATTTCAGTCTACACAACAGAAGACAGTTTCAGATGGATGCAAGGTTGGGTTGGGTACATGAAGGAGATCAAGAATAGGTCTCGGACCTCTCACACTAACATTATATTGGGACAGTGATCTCAGCACAATATCTGTGGATCGATGACTTCACAATGATATAGTGATGTGGCTCGGTGATGCAGTGATGTGACTTAGTGATGTGACTCGGTGATGTGATACTACAGCGTTAGACTTCGGTGCTATTTCTGTCATGTTACACTCTTGGCAACAAGGATGATAGTGACAGTGATGATAGCAATGAAGGTAAAGATTATGCTTCCCATGTGAAATAAGAAGATGGAAAGAAAATAAGACAGTCAAGGGAACCAGTGTCTTGGTCTTGGAAGGGCTAGATAAGTTAAGGGTCACGGTCTTGGTATTCGTCAATTGGAATCTCTATAAGAAGAATTTGATGCGAGTTTTCCTCTCAAAGAGTGAGAGGTTTTGGCCCTGACTTGCAGGCCTAACTATTGTGTCTCTTGTGTATTTGATAATTGACTTGATGAAGATCATAATAATCTAAAGAAGATAATATCTAAGAGAAAGCAACATGAAGTAAATCACAAGTAATTATCAAGAAGGGAAATTTTAATAAAAGCCCTAATTTCTCAACAACTGAAATGGCACCGAGTTATGTGATAGCATCGAGACCCTTATTGTGGAAGCAACATACTCTTGTGGATATGTCGAGATAGAGATGGTACCGAAACTGTGTTATCATTGTGACTGTGATAGCACGACCCTATAGTAGCACCGAAGTCTTTGATTGTAGCACCGAACTGAGATATATGTAATGTGAGTTCATCTTCTGCAATGATATCAAACCTCTCCCTCTGCAATAGCACCGAATACTCTTCCTGAAATAGACCGAACTGTTTATGTGTGTCATCTGAACTTCTATCTGTAATAAGTGTGAGCTATATCTCAAAGATTCTGTGGTTGAGAAATGCGAAGACCTTATCCTCTTATTTATAGTTGTTGTCCACTGAAATGAGTTGACATGTGTGTATGAACCGTTGTGTCTCCATAAGTTTAGGCCGACATAGGGGTAGGTGAAACACTCACCCTATGGTTGCTCGTAGCTCCAAGAAGTACCCCAAGCACCTAAGAGCTCATTGTTCAACTCAAGTGTTCAACACATGCTCAAATAGGTCACTAAAGAGTTTCCTCAACCAAAGGGCCTCACAACAAGCCATACTAGCTGCAATGTATTCGGCCTCGGCGATGCTTAGAGCAACCAATTTTTGCTTCCTTCTCATCCAAGAAATTGAAGCAGACCCCAATGGGAAGCAACATCCAGATGTGCTTTTGCGATCCACCATACTGCCAGCCCAGTCAACATCAATATATCCATGCAACATCAAATTTCCGGCAATGTATCTCAATCCATAGTTGATTGTGCCACAAAGATATCTCAAGAGATTCTTAGTAGCAATCCAATGTATGTGATGAGGCTCGACCATAAATTGACTCAACGTATTCACAGCGAAACATATGTTCCGATAAGAGTTTACCAAGAACATCAGGACCCCCACAAGTTGTCTATATTCAGAAGGGTTTGCCAATTCGGGCCTAGCAACACTTCCCGATAGCTTTTTGAAGTTGAGTTCCATCTAAGTAGACACAGACTTACAATCCACCATCCCACATCTCTCGAACAGTTTCACAATGTATTTTCCTTAAGAAAGTAAAATCTCACCTGGATTTTGCCAAACCTCCAAGCCTAGGAAGTAGTACATCAAACATAGGTACTTCACCTCGAACTCGAAAGCCAACTCACTCTTGCATTGATAAATGAGAGGGTGTACACCTGTCAGAAAGAGATCATCTACATAAAGAACCAAAATGAGAGGCACGTCCTTTTCAACTTTGAAGTATAGGTTAGGATCAGCATCACTACTTGTAAATCACAACTTCATAAGATAGCTATCAAGCCTCTCATACCAAGCCCTAGGGTCTTGCTTCAACCCATAGAGGGCTTTCTTCAACCTGCATACATGTGTCCTTCGATCTTGTACTTCGAACCCCTGATGTTGTTCCAAGTATACTTCCTCCTTAAGTGAGCCATGAAAGAAAGCAACCTTAACTTCCATTTGATGTAGACTCAATCATTGAGTGGCAACGAGAGCAATGATAGATCGGATAGTGGTATATCGAGCAACCAATGCAAATATCTCGTCATAGTCCACTCCTTCCTTTTGAGAGAAGCCTTGAGCATGTTGAAATTTGGTTACCGGAGGACAAGTGGTTCCCTAAGGCTTTGATCTTTGGCCTAGGGAAAAGTATCCAAAAAAATTTAATTTTTCTCCTAAAGTGACTTTATAAAGTTATAAAGTCAAATCTAATTTCAAAGTGACTTAAAGTGATAAAGTTACTAAAGTCTAATTTTAAAGTGACTTTAATAAAGTCAACGTGAAACTAGAAAGTGAAAAGTGAGTTTGGAAATAAATGACTAAGTGGGTCTTTATTAAAGTGGGGTGAATTAAAAAATAGAAAGTGAGATTTAAATGAGCATTTAATCTCAGCCCTAGATCTAAAGCTATCTCAGCCATTGGATTTAGGGATTCCCCAAAAGTCACTTAGGGTTAGGTTAAAAGAGGAAAATGAGGGAAAAGGTCATTCATTCTTTCATGAGCAGATTGAGAGAGGAGAAGAGAAAGCAAAAGATATTTCTGAGCAGTAAGAGGAAGCGAACAACAGCAAAGAGATTCAGCAAATCCGTAAGGCAAAGACAAAGCACACTTTTCAAGGCAACAGGGCACAAAAATCGAGGAGAGAAGAATAGCATTTATTGCTGCTATATTGGCACAATTCCCAAGGAGGTCGTATAGCAATTTGAGGGACTATTTTTATAATTTCCGTACAGCAGAAAATCAACACAGAAATCGAGGTCGTACAACAAGTTCAAGGCAACTGTATAGCACAAAAATCGAGGCAGCCGTACAGCAGTTCCATATAGCACTATTTTCGAGGAGGTTGTACAGCATGTTTTTCAATGTTGTCCGTACAGCATTTAATGCTGCACATTTTTTTGTAATTTTTGTTTTGTGTGGGCACAAAAATCGAGGTGGAGTTTTGCACAGTTTTCGAGATAAGTACATTTAAGAGGTTGCTGTAATTTTTTACTGTGTATTTCTGTCTCACTGTAGAAGATATTTATCATGAATAAAAGAGAGCTTTCAAACTGGTTTTCCCCAAGAGTTGTAGGAGGTTTTTCCAGGGTCAAGTTGACCAAAAATCAGCGTGTCAAAATTCTGTGTGGCTGATTTATTTTCTTGAGTTTTAATTTCTGCATTTCAACACTGTGAAATTTCCAGAATTTGTGTTTTCAGAAAATATTTATTTTTCCCAGTTTGTTGAATGTATGGCTATGGGAATGGGCATTTAAATTTATGGGAAAAATAAGGAGAAACTGAAAACCGAGGTTGGGTTATCAAATTTCTACATGGTATCGGAGCTATTTTGCTGAAAAGTGCAGTTTGGAACAGCAAGAAGAAAAATTACAGCGAGCTGATTTTTCACACAAAAAACAATACCTTTACTACAGCAGTGTTATTTTCAGCTTATTAGGACAGCAAGCATGTCTTTGGGCTTGAGGGGGGAGGATAGGTTGGATGGGCATAATAACTACAGTGTTTGGAAGGAGAGAATGCAGAGCATCTTTGAGGAGGCAGAAGTCTGGGATATCACGGTGCATACCGCACAGAACCCTGTTAATGTGCCTACTGATGCTGTTTAGTTGGCAGCATTCAATAAGAAGAATAACAAGGGTAAGAGACTGATTCTGGATGGAATCAAAGACCATTGCATTCTTCATGTGAGAGGAAAGAGATATGCTCATGAGATATGGATAGCATTGACCAATCTCTACCTGAGTACCAATGAGAACAGGAAAATGGTCCTAATGAAGAAGTTGACGACCATTAAGATGGGCAAGACTTATAGTGCAGTTGGATATCTCACAAAGATTACTAATGTAAGAGATGCATTGGCAGAAGTTGGACAGGTCATTCCACCCACTGAGTTCGTGCAGATAGCAGTGAATGGCCTTCCCAGTTCATGGCTGAACTTTGCTGATGGGGTTTGTTCACGTGAAACCCTTCCCACTTGGGAGAGGTTCTGAGATGATTGCATACAGACAGAAATCAGAAAAAGCCAGCTTGGCAGGATGAGGATATAGCACTGTTAGCAGGAGGCAAGAAAGGCAAGGGAAAGAAGCAAGCTTCCACAAGTGTTGTTGGCGGCAAAGGCAAAGGTAAAAGTAAACAGGGGAACACGCAGAAGGACTATTCCAAGGTGAAGTGTTGGAATTGTCAGAAGATGGGACACTATGCAGTTGTGTGTCTGAAAAAGAAGAAGAAGGGGAAGAACCAGAGCATGGCAGCATCAACAGAGATAGAGGACTTTACGGATAGCTTTGACCGAGAGTTTGGGTTCATTGCTTGTGAGTCCAGTAGTGCAGGATCACCTGCCGCGGAGGTTGAGAGGGAGTGTGCATTTCCTTCCACTAGCGGAGCATCTTCAAGTATCTGGTATGTTGACAGTAGAGCTTCACGTCATATGACAGGAGTCCGTGAGTACTTCTCAGAGCTTTCAAAGAGTGGCACTGATATAGAGGTAGTACTCAAAGATGACAGCGTTGTTAGAGCAGTCGGTGTGGGGACATTGACATTTGATAGGGAACCCAAACCTCCCTTGAAGGTGTCAGATGTTCTATATGTGTCAGGGATGAGGAAGAACCTCATATCTGTCTCAGCATTGGAGGAAAGAGCGTATGAAATATTGTTCAGGAAAGGACATGTGCTTATATATCCCATGGGCGCTCCAGTTGAGTCAACTAGAGTGATTGGTGTACGCCATGCAACGGTGTACAAGTTTGCATTTCAGCGCCTTTTGGTATTGAGCAGTAGTACCAGCAGCAGAGCTAGCAGTTCAAAGCTGTGTGAGATTTGGCACCACAGGATGGGGCACATGTATCATGGAGCCTCGAGGACATTGCGGGAGATCACTACAGGTGTGCCAGATTTCAGTACTGATCACATTGATACATGCAGAGGATGTGCAATGGGCAAGTTTGCCAAATCCCCTTTTCCCAGCAGTGACAGCAGATCGACTGGGATACTTGATTTGATTCATTCCGATGTGAGCAGTTGGATGTCTCATGTTTCCTTGAGTGGATATGAGTATTATGTTTTATTCATTGATGATCACTCTAGGAGGACCTGGATTTATTTCCTGAAGACCAAGAGTGAGGTCTTCAAGAGGTTTCAGGAGTTCAAAGCTCTTGTGGAGACTCAGACAGGTCGGAAGATCAAGTCCCTGAGGTCGAACAATGGAGGAGAGTACACCCTTGGTGAGTTTGTTGAGTATTATGCGGAGGCAGGCAATAGGAGGGAGTTCACAGTTCCTTACAACCCCCAGCAGAACGGGGTTGCGGAGAGGAAGAACAGATCCATCGTTGGGGCTGCCAAAGCCATGTTACATGATCAGGGGTTACCATTGTTTTTGTGGGCAGAGGCCTGCAACACTACTGTATATTTGCAGAACAAGAGTCCGCATCGTGCCTTGGGGCATGTGACTCCGGAGGAGGCTTTTTCTGGGAAAAAGCCTGATGTTGGTCACTTCCGTATCTTTGGGTGTATTGCATACCCCTACATACCCAAAGAGAAGAGGACCAAGCTAGAGCCCACCTCAGAGAAGGGTATCTTTGTGGGCTACAGTGAGACCTCGAAAGCCTTTTGGATTTATATTCCTACACAAAGGAGAGTTGTTGTCAGGCGGGATGTGAAATTCGAGGAGGACAGGGCTTTCAAGAGGTCACGGGAAATAGAGTATTTGGATCAGCCAGATCCTCAGGAGCAGCTGAGTTAGTCGCAGGGATCCAATGGGCAGGGATCAGGAGGATCCGGAGGTACATCAATTACGGTGTCAAGTCCATCAGTGAGCAGTGGCTTGCAAAGTCAGAGGGGTGATGCTTCGGGCAGCATGTAAAGCAGTTCACTAGGGAGTCCACTAATGGACAGTTCACACAGTACTTCAGCATCTATAGGTTCAGGTTCAGGTAGGAGGACAGCAGACAAACAGTCAGGAGTTTAGGCTCCTGATGAGGAGGAGGAGTTTCATTCTCCAGTGGGAGAAGTGTGCTCAGGGAAGAGGAAGCCCAAGTGGCTTCAAGATACCTTGAGAGAGGCCACATCTGTTTCTAGGCCAAAGAGGCCGGTCAGAGAGAGCATACCACCTGATAGGTTCTGTAGCTATATGGAAATGGTTGCCAACATCATTGACTCTAAGCCTTCTAGCTATGAGGAGGCAGCTAGCCGACAGGTCTGGAGAGAGGCCATGCAGGAGGAGTATTCTTCCATCATGAAGAATGATGTTTGGGAGGTAGTGTCGAGGCCTGAGGGCAAATCCGTGGTTACTTCCAGATGGCTTTACAAGGTAAAGCATGTTGCAGATGGCAACATTGAGAAATTCAAGGCAAGGTTTGTGGCTATAGGGTTCTCCTAAGTAGAGGGAGTTGATTATGAGGAGCCCTTCGCTCCCGTAGCTCGATATACTTCGATTCGCTCCATCATATCGATAGCAGCAGAGATGGGTTGGAAGATCCACCAGATGGATGTGAAGACCACATTTCTCAATGGCTTCATACAGGAGGAGGTGTACATTGAGCAGTCACAGGGCTTTGAGGTGCATGGGAAGGAGTTCCATGTATGCATACTAAAGAAGACCCTTTATGGCCTGAAGCAAGCTCCCAGAGCTTGGTACTCCATGATAGATACATACTTGCAGGAGATGGGTTTCACAAAGAGCGATGCAGATTTGAACCTATACTTCATTGTGATAGGTGAGGAGCCTCTCATTTTGGTGTTGTATGTGGATGACTTGGTCATTACAGGTACAGAGAAACTCATAGAGCACTGCAAGAGAGATCTTGCGTAGGAGTTTGAGATGAAGGACATTGGCTTGATGCATTACTTTTTGGGTTTGGAGGTATGGCAGGAAGAGGGGCATTTCTTCCTGGGGCAAGAGAAGTATATTGTGGACATCCTTGGCAGATTCCACATGGAGGATTGTAGACCCATGTCGACACCGATGATCACCAACTGGAAGAAGCTTCACACTTCAGATTTCGAGTTGGTGGATCCCACATTGTATAGACAGTTGATTGGTTACTTGATGTATTTGGTCAACACCAGACCAGATATATGTTTTGCAGTCAACACTATGAAACAGTTCATGTGTGGGCCCAAGAGGGTGCACTAGGTTGCTGCAAAACACATTTTGCGATACTTGCAAGGGACAGTGGATTATGGTCTGGATTATAGGCAGGGGGATGGAGTGAGATTGGCAGGTTACACTGATTCTGATTGGGCAGGTTGTGCTTCTGATAGGAAGAGCACTTCAGGGTGTTGTTTTGGGTTGGATTCGGCAGTGGTGTCGTGGTTCAGCTGAAAGCAGCAATCAGTAGCATTGAGTTCAGCGGAAGCAGAGTACAGGGCAGCCAGTCTGGCTAGTTGTGAGGCCATCTGGCTTCGCAAGATGTTGTTTGGCTTATTTGGTCAGTCATTGAGACCTTCAATGATATACTGTGATAATCAGAGTTGCATTAAACTCACGGAGAATCCAGTATTTCATGACAGGTCAAAGCATATCGGCATCAGTTATCACTTCATCAGAGACTATGTTCAAAAGGGAGCTGTGAAGCTTGAGTATATTCCCAATGATGAGCAGGTTGCAGATATTCTTACCAAAGCCTTACCACGGGGCAAGCATGTCTACTTCAGAGACAAGATGGGTGTGGTGAGGAACACCTTCCTCGGTAAGAGGGAGTGTTGAAATTTGGTTACCGGAGGACAGGTGGTTCCCTAAAGGCTCGGTCTTTGGCCTAGGGAAAAGTGTCCAAAAGAATTTAATTTTTCTCCTAAAGTGACTTTATAAAGTTATAAAGTCAAATCTAATTTCAAAGTGACTTTAAGTAATAAAGTTACTAAGTCTAATTTTAAAGTGACTTTAATAAAGTCAATGTGGAATTAGAAAGTGAAAAGTGACTTTGGAAATAAATGACTAAGTGGGTCTTTATTAAAGTGGGGTGAAATAAAAAATAGAAGGTGAGATTTAAATGAGCATTTAATCTCAGCCCTAGATCTAAAGTTACTCAGCCATTGTATTTAGGGATTCCCTAAAAGTCACTTAGGGTTAGGTTAAAAGAGCAAAAGGAGAGAAAAGGTCATTCATTCTTTCATGAGCAGATTGAGAGAGGAGAAGAGAAAGCAAAGGATATTTCTGAGCAGTGACAGGAAGAGGACAGCAGCAAGGAGATTCAGCAAATCCGTACAACAAAGACAGAGCATGGTTTTCAAGGCAAGAGGGCACGAAAATCGAGAGAAGAAGAACATTTATTGCTACTATATTGGCACGATTCCCAAGGAGGTCGTACAGCAGTTTGAGGGGTTGTTTTTCTTACTTTTGTACAATAGAAAATCAGCACAGAAATTGAGGCCATACAACAGGTTCAAGGCAGTCGTACAGCACAGAAATCGAGGCAGTCATACAGCAGTTCCGTACAGCATTGTTTTCGAGGCCGTACAGTCATACAACACGTTTTTCTATGATGTCTGTACAGCATTTAATGCTGCACAGTTTTCTGTAATTTCTGTTTTGTGTGGGCACGAAAATCGAGGTGGAGTTTTGCACGATTTTCGAGATAAGTACATTTAAGAGGTTGCTATAATTTTTTACTGTGTATTTCTGTCTCACTGTAAAAGATATTTATCAGAAATAAAAGAGAGCTTTCGAACTGGTTTTCCCCAAGAGTTGTAGGGGGTTTTTCCAGGGTCAAGTTGACCAAAAATCAGTGTGGGGCTGATTTATTTTTCTGAGTTTTTTTTTTCTACATTTCGGCACTGTGAAATTTCCAGAATTTGTGTTTTCAGAAAATATTTATTTTTCCAGCTTGTTGAATGTATGGCTATGGGAATGGGCATTTAACTTTATGGAAGAAATAAGGAGAAACTGAAAACCGGGGTTGGGTTATCAAATTTCTACAGAGCAACGAACCTGGCCTTATACTTTTCAGCACTCCCATCATCTCCGTGTTTAATTTTGTATAGCCATTTTGAGGTGACTAAGAACTTGTCCTTGGGTCTAAGCACCACTTCCTAGACATCATTCTTCATGATAGATTCGTATTCCTTTTTCATCGCACCCTTCCAGACTTGGTGTTTTACAGCTTCTTCAAACGTTCATGGTTTTGCTTGAACGATAGTACTCATAGCAGCTAAGTACCCTTGATATATGTTTGTCTTCTTACTTTCGCGAAATGTCCCTCTTGGAGCAATATGTCTTTCAGCATCTTTGAGAGTATCTTTGAGCCACAAAGGTCTTTTCCTTAAGGTAGAGGGATCAATAGGAGGTGGATCAATGGGATCCATTGGGCCTTCAACATCGGGCATAGGCTCATATGTCGAAGGTTCATCCTGTTTTTCCACAGCATCATCAATGTCCTTCCTTGGGATAGGGAGATCTCTTACTTTCCCCAAGGCAGTATCTTCATTGAAGGTGACATCATGGCTTACTTCCACATCTCTTTGACCAAGCACATAGATTCTATATGCCTTTGAATTTTCACTGTAGCCAACAAATATACCTTTCTTCCCAAATGCTTCCAACTTGTTTCTTTTCTCTTTAGGCACATGAAAATACACAAGACAACCAAATAATATAAAATGAAAAACATCAGGTTTCTTACCAGTGAAGATCTCATCGAGTGTCTTGAAATCCAATGCTTGATGCGGGCTCCTGTTTTGAACATACACGACAGTGTTGGTAGCTTCTCCCCATAAGAATTTCGATAGACCTTTATCATGGAGCATGGCATGGGTGGCTTCCATGATTGTTCGATTCTTCCTTTCAGCAACTCCATTTTTCTCAAGAGTGTATGGATAGTTGTCTCCCTCTTAATGCCAGCCTCTCTGCAAAAGTCATTGAATTCATTTGATTCATATTCACTTCCATTATCGATCCTCAATATCTTGATTTTCTTTCGTGTTTGATTTTCCACCAATGCTTTGAAACAACGGAACCATTTGAACACTTCATCCTTCTTCAAGAAATAGATCCATGTTTTGCGTGAAAAGTCATCCACAAAGATTGCATATTATAAGTATCCTCCCAATGATGTTACGGGCAACATACCAGATAGGTCAGAATGGACCAATAGAAGAATATCGATAGTTTGGCTTTCACTAGAAGGGAATGGTCCCATTGTAAGTTTCTCAGCTGCACAACCCTGACAAACCCCTTCATGATTCATGTGGAATTCGTGCATGCCTGTAGCCATCTTCCCCAGGTAGAGCTTTGGAATGAAGGTGGGCAAATCTTCGATGATATAATTCAGATTGAAGAGAAGTCATGGCTCCCAAAGAACTTCCTCCAACTTGATAGAGACCATCAACCCTAAATCCAAGTGTGAATGCATCTTTAGGGTTTATTTGCCAAATAAGTACCTTTCCATCAATGAATGTTACCTTGATGCCTTTATCTTCCATCGCAGACATAGATACCAGGTTCTTCTTCAAATCGAGCACATACAACACTTCTTGTAGATGAATGGTTTGACTTTGATTCAAGTGAAAAGTCACAGTACCCATCCCTTTCACGGGGTAGGTGGCATTATCTCCGAGTATGATCTCCAAATTAGTCTTACTTTCAATCAAATTTGAGAGGACCTCCTTGTACCCAGTGAAGTGCCTTGTGGCTCCACTATCAATCAACTAATGATCCAAAGTATCTGGAGGAGAGGTAGTAGATAGAGAAAAAATAAAATAAAACTCTTTTTGTTTTTCTAAAACATTACATTCCTCATGCCTGGAATTTCTCGTCCTTTTGGGAGGTCGACCATTTCCATATCGAGCAGTGGGAGCATTCCTCTTTCCTTTGTTGTTGAACATGTTGTTCCTTTGATTGCCATTGCCTTTGTAATTATTGTTGTTATTGTCATCATTCCTTGGGGAATCCTTCTTGTGAGGACACTCTCTAGCATAGTGGTCGAACCTATTACAATTGTAGCACCTTCCTTTTCTTCCTTCTTTGAATCCTTGTTTGAATCCTTGACCTTGTCTCCTTGGACCAACATTATTTTTCTTCTTTGCATGAGTGGAGAAAGCAGTACGTTCATTTCCATTTGAGGACTTGTCTCTCTCCATCATCCTCATCTCCTCTTGAGTGCATTTCGCCAATAATTCATCAAAACTAAGAATCCTAACATTGTTGCGAATGGTGGTGTTAAAGTATAAACACATCCCATGCTCTTGAAAGACCCCCAAGTGCAATGAGAGAGCTCCCTGTCAAAAATAACTTCTCCAATAGATAGTAGGTCATTCTTTATTTGTGTTATTCTCATAATGTAGGATTGGATAGACTCCCCCTTATCCACTTGATGTCCTTCAACTTGTTCTTGAGAAAGAGGATTTGATTTGCAGTGTACTTTGAACATCCCAACTAGCTTATCATATATCTCCTTAGATGTTCCCAAATCAGAAATATTGGCAACCAAATGCTTTTGAATGGAGTCTAAGATAATTATTTTAGCTTTGACCCCTTTCTTCTATTTCATCTTTGCAGCTGCCAGTGAATTTGAAGGAGGCTCCACTACTCTTCCCTACACATAGTCCATGGCATCATGCTCTTCTAAATTCATCTTCCATGCATGATAGTCAGATATCTCCTTGAGCTTATCCTCAGATTTGAAGATGTAGTAGCCATTGAGGCTAATCCAATCTTGTCTACCAGATCTCACTTAGTGATTTCTTTTCTCTCTCTTGCTTGGGCTTTGTCTTCACTTGGACTCTGATACCATGTTAATTTTAGTTAACAATGGTATGTTCTATGCTTAACACAATTACTTCAAGGTTCCTTTAACAACCCAATGACAATTTCCAAATTAGTTTTCCAATAGCAATCACATTAACAGTAACTGTAGATAGGACATAAAATAAAATGCAGAAGACAAACCAAGACAAAAGCAAACCAGATTTGGCGGATGCCAAGGAAAAACCCCAATGTGGGGAAAACCCTTTGATCAAATCTTCTTATTATTATATCAAATGTTCAGTAGAGAGAGAGTACAAAAGTCAAAGTTGACTTGCCAAATCAAAGTCAAAACATCCCTGCCAAATCTGTAGTCACTGTGGTCAAATTCAGCCCTAACCAGAAAGTCAACGATGGTCAAATTAGCAGCAAAGTGTCTCCTTTGAAGCTCAGTCAAACCCAGTCAAACATGGCCTGAATAGGAGGTCAAAATTAGCACAAAACAATGACAAAGTCAACTATCAAACTTGGTCAAACTCTGCCCTGAAGTCTGCAATCAACTTGCAATTTTCTGCTACAGTGAAAGGGACCAAAATACCTTGATTTCTGCGCCAATCTGTATTGTCTGCCCAAAACAAATTTTTCCCACAAAAATTGCAGTCAAACTCAATTAAACACTCCTTGGGCAACGTTGTTCAAACCCCTGCAACAATCCTGAAATTCGTCCCTGCAATCTACCTAGAAAATTCACCCTCCTTGCCACACGTGTGAGAGAGAAAATCTGCCAGACAGTTGTAAGAACCAATGAGAGGAGAGAGAAGAAATGTGTGAGTGATGATGATGCCAAATGAGGTGAGAGGACACTTATATTTATACAAGTCGTTGAGGGTGAATTGTCACATCCATTGTGCTTCATGAGCCTACATGATGATGCGGCCAACCTTGACATTTTACACGTGTGGGCATAAATTCAAAAACACATTTTTGCTTGTCCAAATTTCATGATCTTTAAGTCGATTTTGGTCCTCTTCAAAAAGAGGAATTCAACGCAATAATCATCTCCATCAAATGAGTTGTCCAATAGTGGAATTTGGCCCTAGTTGTCAATTTTAACACAAGGCCATTTGAGGAACCTTGTTCTTTAAAGAGTATAGGTCTAGGATATCCTTCATAAGAGAATATCTCTGATACCTAGGTCTAGGTCTTTCTTTGAGCCTTTCCGGGATAGCCCCTTACCTTGCCCTTATAGCAAGCAAGTGATTATTTGAGCCTCTCCCTTGAATGGGCTTAGGAAATCACATTATACCTCATCATTGACTTATCCCTTCCAGTGATTTCTTTTATACCAGGAATCCTCCCATCGGTGAAAGTCCATAGAGAGTAGGGGACGTCGACTAAGGTGATAGCAGGTCTTTGTCTCATTGTTGTCACTTGGTCTAGTAGTAGTCCCTTTGGAACCCCTCCTAGGACCCCAGATAGATTAAGAAGCAGCAAGTCCCTCTGCTAGTCTAGACATCATGGACTAGGCAGAACCCTTGATCTCTACCTCGATTCAACACATTGGTGTTCCATTCTTCTTATATCACAATGCCCAGACAAGTAGTTCTATCTCATGTGCAATGTCCACTGTCAACAATCATTATACATACAAATGAAAATACAATGCTCAAAACAGAAAAGATAAAAAGTTTGCAATGGTTACAAAACCCAATCCTTTGTATGAAACAAAATAATTCCAGCTAGTAGCCAATATCTCTTTTTGTTATTTTTGTTAAAATTTGGGTACCAGAGGACAAGTGGTTCCCCAAGGCTTTGATCTTTGTCCTAGAGAAAAGTGTCCAAATGTATTTAACTTTTTCTCCTAAAGTGGTAAAGTCAAATCTAATTTAAAAGTGACTAAGTGATAAAGTTACTAAGTCTAATTTTAAAGTGACTTTATTAAAGTCAATGTGAAATTAGAAAGTGAAGAGTGACTTTGGAAATAAAAGGCTAAGTGGGTCTTTATTAAAGTGGGGTGAATTAAAAAATAGAAAGTGAGATTTAAATGCACATTTAATCTCAGCCCTAAATCTAAAGCTATCTCAGCTATTGGATTTAGGGATTCCCCGAAAGTCACTTACGGTTAGGTTAAAGGAGGAAAAGAAGAGAAAAGATCATTTGAGTCTTTCATGAGCAGATTGAGAGAGGAGGAGGAGAGAGCAAGCAAAGTTTCTGAGCAGTGAGGTGAAGGAGAGCAGAACCTTGGCACGCATACCGAGGCAACATTCAGCAAATCCGTATAAGGTTGGCACATAGTTCAAGGCAGCTTTGGGCAAGTTTTTCAAGGTAGCTTCCATACAGCAGCTTGGGCACACATTCCTAGGCAGTGGTACAATATCTTGGCACAGATTTCAAGGATATTAATGTTTTTTGTGGCACAAATTTCAAGGCAAACCGTACAGTCTGTTGATGTCCCTGTGCATAGAAAACGAGGCAGATTTCATGCAGCATTTATTGTTGTTCCTCTACATGCATTTCGAGGAGGCCATACAGCAGCATTTATTGCGATTCTGCACGCAAATCGAGGAGGTCATACAGCAGCATTTATTGCGATTCTGCACGCAAATCGAGGAGGTCATACAGCAGCATTTATTGTTGTGTTTCTGGGCACGAAAAACAAGGAAGTCCGTACAACAATTATTGTTGTTCCTGTTTCACTGTTTGCACAATTTCCGAAGCAGTGGTTAAGCACGGAAAACGAGATAAGTTGTATCTGTTTGGTTGCTGAAATTTTCTGTGTATTTCTATCTCACTGTAAAAGCAATTTATCAGAAATAAATAAGAGCACTCAAACTGGTTTTCCCCAAGAGTTGTAGGAGGTTTTTTCAGGGTCATATTGACCAAAAATCAGCTTGTCATTTTCTGTGTGTGTGGCTGAAATTATTTCCGAGTTTTATTTCTGCATTTTCCAGCACTCTGAAATTTCCAGAATTTGTGTTTTCAGAAATATTTATTATTTTCAGCTTGTTGAATGTATGTTTATGGGAATGGACATTTAACTACATGGGAGTAATAACGAGAAACTGATAACCGGAGTTGGGTCAAAATTTCTACAAATATCTTAATTTTCCATACAAGGTCATCTCTTTTAAGTTGTAACTGAAAGAGTACAATAAAATAACACAACTTCTACAATTTTTCTAAATTAGTAAGTTACAGCAAACGATAGAAAACTTGAATAGCTACCATTTTCCGAATTACCAACCTAGTGAATGTAATGAGCCCTTCACCGAGTCCAATGACAGAAAGCTGGCTAGTAAGAGGACAGCTTGTGGGATGAAAAAAGAGAATTTTATCAAGCTCTTGACCTTCATGCTGCCCTCTTCTCATATCAAAGACACAAAGCTGAAGTCCTTCACTGCTATTGCTGTTTGAAGATAGCCCCATTGAGCTGTTCTGTTTGTCTTTCTGCATAAGATGATCAGAAACTGAATCATCAGAAATTACCAACCAAGTATACATTTCAAAAATAGTCAAATTGTCAAATATAAAACAGTGACCCATAAATATACATGGCATACACTTTAAATTTTACGCTATACATGCACTTTCATAGAAGGATATTATGGAACATTATCATAAATCATTGCCAAAAATTGAAGAAAACTGAGTTTTCTGTGTAAATGACTAGCATAGAAATGAAAGAAATTACATCTTTCAGTTCAATAGTATAAGCAAGAAAGAAATCGGAAGAAACAAAAAACCAAATCAGGAAGAATTACAGAAAATTAATTTGTGGTAAACTCCTGGAATTTAAAACAGTGGCAGTTTCTTCAATTTCGGCAGCTCAAAAGAAAACTTTGAAAAGAATACCGTGTTAATTTTAGCTTAACATGTTCTTTGCTTAGGACAGTTACTTTATTAATCCATTAGCCCATTATTATTCCATTAGATTTTCATTACCAATCACATTAATCAATATCATATGACAATAACTGATGAAAGAACAACCACCATAAATGCAGAAAACAAGCCAAGACAAGAGGACACCATGATTTAGGCTTAAAGCCAGGGCAAAACCCCACAAGGGGTAAAGCCCACAGATCTTTTCTTCTTGATAATATCAAAAGTTCAGAGAGAGAGAAACCCATAAGTACAACGATACAATAGTCAAAGTCATCATCCAAGTTGACTTGCCCAATAGAAAATCTAAACATCTATGCAAATAGGTCAATTTGATGACCTCTTCCATCTCTGCAATCCTGTCTCTGGTCAACAGAAGCCTACAGCAGTCAACAGCAAACCCTAACCAGAAAAGGTCAACGGTCAACATAGCAGCAGCAGTCCACAAAGGATCACGGTCAAAGGTGAGAGAAACTCGCCTTTCCAGCCAATTACAGCATAGTCAGCACAGCCACAAAATCAGGTCAAACTCGGTCAACGGAGTCAAACATTCCTGCGGTCAAATCTGCCTCACACCTACGCTCAACGCAGGTAAAACATCACAGATTGCCTCGATCTCTATGCCTACTAGTGCAGCCTAGCTGGAAAAATCCAAATCCACAAAGAATGCAGTCAAAGAAGAAGTCAAAAATCTAGGTCAATGCTGCTTTGTGCACTGGAAAAGTCAACCGCAGGAAATCACAGAAATTACAGTCAAACAGATCCAGTTGCACGAAATGGGGAAACGGAAACAAGTTTTCGAAACGGGAAACGATACAAAACGTAACCTCCCCAAATTTTGGAAACGGAGAAACTTGATATATATATATATATATATATATATATTTGAATTTAGGACATTTAAGAAATGTTATGTGAAATCATAAAACATACATGAAAAATTATAATTTATTACATTCAAAGCATAAACTATTACAAGTTACAACACATTTACTCAAGAATGATAATAGACACATAATGAAAATAGCAATATCGGAATATTCAAAACCAGCCTTTATTATATATCAAAATCTCAAAATCATCCTTTATTATATATATGAGGCTGCAAATACAATAAAGTCAAAAGACTAATACTCATTATCCTTGCTAAAATCGCCCTTCTCCAAGTGAAACGACTTGCTCAATTCGTGTGATGAGAGAATGAGGCGAATTGTCTTTTTATAAGTTTAGATAGCCATCTAGAAGCATCCAAAAGACAAAGTAAACAATTAAAAAAATATTAAAACGCACGCAAACCCAAAAAAAACACAACTTAAGTCGCTTTAAGTGGAAGGAAACGCGGTCGTATGGCCTGGAAACACATTTCCGGCCGTAGTGGAGTCTCGGGAAGTGTTGCCAGTACGGTCAGAAACATGTTTCTAAGTCGTACAGTACGCAAAAACACATTTCCATTTCGTTTTTTGGGTGAAACGGTGGTGGGACCCACGTTTCATGCAACATAGGATAGAGGGTGAGTCCTAGAGCCTATTCGAAAGAGAGACTCAATTATGTGGCTTACATGCTTAAGATGCAAGGTGATGGGCTCTCTCGAAAGGGCTAAGAGGATACTCAAGCCTAGGATTTGAGAATATCTCTTGACAAGAGGATTCCTAGGTCTAAGGAACCTTGTGGAGAAATGACTTCTATGTAATAATTGTAGAATATGAGTTACGAGGTTGTAGGACCGCAGAGAAGCCAAATGGACCCAAACTAGGTCAAGGGTATGGAGTTGACCACTCAAGAAGGGGCTTGACCTAATTAAGGAGGAGGATAGGATCAGAGACCTAATTTTCTTGAGATTTGAATGCAATGATCCCAATGAGGACACTAACCCAAAATCAGCCTAGGGCAAGAGTTCGTCTTCCGACTAGGGCTTGCTATATCTCTGGATTCCACCATCAAAATTGCTTGAAATTTGGAGGACCTTTAGAGAAAAGCCCAGTCCAGTAGTGGACCAAAAATCAAGGAGTTTGGATGACTAAAATGAAATTTATGTGATACCCTAGTTGACCTACTAGGGTTAGGCCTAGAATTTGGAGAGGTGAAGGAAAGAGAGGTAAATTTGACCACCAATGGGATACGAGAATCAATGCCTTACTATTTGGGCTTAATGGAGTCAAGATACACATAGATAGAGAATTTTTATGAGCTAAGGAGGCCAAATTAACCTTCGCTAGCCTACTCAAGGGCAACAACTAGGTAATTAGAGATTTATAATTCAAATTTGCCAAAGACATGAAGTTTCGAGGCTTAAAACCTATTAGGCACTTCTAGGAACATTCATCCACTCTCTTCATGTACAACGCATGTATTAAATCACTTATTCAAGGTTCCCAGAAGAATTTCAGATTTACTTTAACCCATATAAGAATAATGATAACCATAACATGCAGTAAACCAGTAAAATAACAAGAATAACATCAAATTCGACTTACATGAGAGAGAGAGAGTATATCCATTCATCAACTTCGCATTAGAAAGAAGCTCCAAAGACAATAGTGAAAATCCACACATCATGGGGCATCAAGAATACTCCAAAAGTTTACCTAGCAAAAAGTGTGAAAATCTCTCAAGAGATATCAATCCAATCCAAGTGATGATGAATAAGGGAGAATGTCTCTCTTCTATGTATACAATCCTATAAGAGATTTGAATGGCCTAATTTGGACTAATAATGCCCCTAAAATAAAACAATGTGCATAATAACAATACTTTTGGTGACAAGCCCACCAAATAGCTCCATAATAAGAATAATTAGCCTCTCAAGAGGGTCGAAATGATAGAAAGATAGCTAGAAGGGTCGTTGGAAGGCAAAATGAACTCCCTCACGTTCCAGAATGAATAGGAGGGCTCTAATAGCAATGATGAAGGGGGTGGCCGCTTAATCTCCAAGCAGTTCACATGTGGTGCTCCCAAGTGGGTGTGGGGGCACAATGACATCCTCATGGGTCTCCAAGTGGATCGATATTGCTTGCAAACCATCTATAAAGACCAGGATGATGTCAAAAGCACTCCCTTTGTCTCTTGCAATGAGACACATCCTCATCTTGACCTTGGAACCTCTGCCAAGTGTGTGGTACAAATGTGAAATTGATTAGGCATGGTGATCCAGGAGCATGATCCTCATCCAAAAGGTGGAACACGAGAAATCTCTAAACGGTGTTGGGGATCCATGAAGTAATCTCTGCTATGGTGGAGGCCCATGACTCTCAACGCTCACTCTACAAGTGCCAATGTGGCCCTCTAGAGGACTTGGACCCCATATAGGGAGACCAAGCCCCAAATGGAGACACACCTGCAATCTTGGATAAGATCCAATCCGTCCCCTTGCCCTCCAATACAACAAATCATTAGAATAATCAAGTAAAAGAGCTTACATGTCATGGAATCAATGGGGCACTTCATGGTGACATGCCCTTCCATAGTGGCCTTCAACATGTACAAGTGTCTCCAAGCTCAATAAGGGGGTTAGTCAAGGACCCTATTAGGTGGTTTCAACCTTTAGAGGGGGCGACATGTCCATGGTACATACCCCCAGTAGTAGGTGGCAAATGATACAGTTATGTAACGGAGTGGGGATCAAGGGAATCATCCAGACCACATGTCATGGTACAAGGGTAGCTATAATAAGGAAAACCCACACTTGGCTATATGAGTGTAGGAAGGAGAAAATCGTGGTACATGAGTTACCTCGGCCTTTGTTTTTCCACCCTTTCTTCATATTCCTTTTGCCTTTGATTGATTTTTCTTAACTGCTCAGGGCTCCAGGGGATGAGAGCATGTTGTGTAATATATAGCAGTGGATACCCCCTTAAGGTGGGGCAGTTCATAGTTGTTGACTTTTAATGTACCTTGGACAAGTTTCCCATGAGTTAGTCTCTACCTAGGGAAAAGTGTCCAACACTTTATAAACTGTGACTTTATAAAGTGAAAGTGACTTTATAAGTGGTAAAGTCAATGTTAAATTATAAAGTGAAAGTGACTTTATAAGAGGTAAATTCAATGTTAAATTATAAAGTGAAAAGTGACTTTAGACATAGAGTACAATGTGGGAACTTTATTTAATGGGTGAGTTAAAAAATAGAAAGTGAGAATTAAATGCACATTAACTCTCATCCCTTAATCTAAATGAATCTGAGCCATTAGATCTAAGGGTTGCCCAAAAGTCATTTAGGGAAACAAAAGGGGGAAAAGAAAAGAGAGACTACATTCATTCATTCTTCATGAACATATTAGAAAAAGGAGGCTAGTAAATGGAGAAAAGTTCTGAAAGATAAATTGGTTGCAGCAAGCTGAAGGAGTGATTTCTAGGCAAAGTTGGGCACGAAAATCAAGGCATAAAAAACAACAGAAGGTACGAACAGCATTTAACGCTGTGAGCTGCACGCAGTTGGAGAGAAGTTTTTAAGCAAAAAAAATTTGAAAAAAAATCCGTACAATACAATCTGCATACATACAGTACAGTTTCAGCTTCAAGTGGGCACAGAAATCAAGGCAAAGTGGGCACAGTTTTCAAGGAGTTTTGGGCTGAAGAGATAAGTTGTATTTTGTTGTTTTGTTTTGTCTACAAATGTATTTTTCTGAACTTGAAAGATAAATAAATTTGAAGAGCTCTCTAACAGGTTTTCCTCGGAGAAGAATGAAGCAGTTTTTCCTGGGTCTAAGTTGACCAAAAATCTGTGTATTTTTTTAATGTGTTGCTGGTTTGTTTATGTCCATATTTATTTTCAGCATGTGTTGACAGTCCCATGTGTTTTAATCTGAAAATTTAATTTCCAGAATTCTATATGTTGAATGTAAGTTTATGGGAAAGGGCATTTAACTGAATGGGAGTGATAAGGTGAAATTAAAACCAGGTTGGGATTGCAGGAAACTTTTTAGTCATCAAATTTCAATATCGTATCAAAGCTACAAGTTGAAAATTGCAGTTTGAATAGCAAACAGTAGTTTGGGACAACAAACAATGGTTTGGACAGCAAAATGAATTTTTGGACAACAAACTGAATTTTTGGACAACAAACTTAGTTTGGACAACAAGCTGATATTTTGGGACAACAAGGTGAAATTTCACACAGACTGAACTTTTGGGACAGCAAGGTGTGCTGGAAAGTTCATTTCTCCATTTTATTGATTTTGAAAATTTGGACAGCAGTCATGGCCATGTTCTTAAGGATAGAGGACAGACTGGAAGGGATATCCAACTATGCCGTTTGGAAAGACAAAATTCAGACAGTGTTTGAGGAGGCAGCAGTTTGGGACATAGTGCGGCAAGAGGTTGTACCTCCTATTGCTACAAATGAACTTGCTGAATTCACAAAAAATAATGCAAAGGCAAAAAGGATTTTGATGGACAGTTTGAAGGATCATGTGGTTCCTCAGGTGAGAGGAAAAACATGCATATCAGAGGTGGACAGCTCTAACCACTCTCTATCAGAATACCGATGAGAGCAGGAAGATGGTACTCAAAGAACAATTGAAGAACATCAGGATGAAAAAGGTTGAAAGTGTAGTTCATTATCTTGGCAAGGTCAAACAGGTACGTGATGATTTGACTACTATTGGTGAGGTAGTTGCACTCACATAGTTAGTCAGGATAGCCGTAGCGAGGCTTCCTAAGCCTTGGGAGGTCTTTGCAGACACTGTTACCTCTAGGGAGAATCTTTCCAATTGGGACAAATTCTGGGATGATTGTGTGCAGCATGAGATATGAAAGACAAACAGTGGTGGGGTGAAGATAGCAGATGAGGAGGATGTAGCCTTGACAGCCAGGGGGAAGAACAAAGGGAACGCCAAGAATCAAGCCTCATCGGATGGGGCTAAGGGAAAGGAGAAGAAGAAGAAGAAAGATACGAATATGTCCAAAGTCAAATGTTGGGCATGTCATAAGATGGGACACTATGTTGCTATGTGTCCTAAGAGGAAAAACAAAGGGAAGAAGGGTACTGCAGCTTCAGCAGAGGTGGAGCAGTTTGCTTCACAGTTTGACAGGGACTTTTCATTTATTACTTCTACATCTAGTCGGAGTACATCATCCGATGTGTGGTACATAGACAGCGGGGCTTCCCGCCATATGACAGGTGCACGAGAGTTCTTTTCAAAACTTGCAGAGAGGGCACTTGAAATTGAGGTTGTACTAGAAGATGACCGCATTGTGAGAGTTGTTGGTGTGGGGACTGAGACCTTTGAGAGAGAATCTTTGACTCCTTTGAAGGTCATGGATGTTTTGTATGTTCCGAGGATGAAGAAGAACTTGATTTCAGTGCCTGCTATGGAGGAGAAGGGGTTTGACGTCACTTTCTCAAGAGCACAAGTATTGATGCATCCCATGGGAGCTTCCATCACTTCGACCAAAGTGATTGGAGTATGCTCAGGGAAACTATACAGGTTCAGTTTTCAGTCGACAGGAGCAATGGTGAGTAGCACATCTAGTAGCACTCACACTAGTACCACCAGCAGTAGAGACTTGTGCAAGTTATGGCAACGGAGGATGGCGCATATGCATCATGGAGCTTTGAGAGTTCTGAGGGAGATCACTAATGGAGTTCCTGATTTCAGTGTCGAGCATTATGAGGTCTGCAAAGGGTGTGCTTTGGGCAAGTACACCAAGTTACCATTCCCAGCGAGCGACAGCAGATCTACAGATATACTAGACTTGATTCATATTGATGTTAATGGTCGTATGTCTCATGTGTCTTTGGGTGGTTATGAGTATTATGTTATATTCATTGATGACTACTTTAGGAGGACTTGGATATATTTCCTGAAGACCAAGGGTGAGGTCTTCAGTCGAAAGCTCTTGTGGAAAAGCAGACCGGTAAGAAGATTCAGGTCTTGAGGTCAGACAATGGTGGTGATTACACCGATGGTGGGTTTTCTGACTTCTATGCACAAGAGGGCATTAGGAGAGAGTTCACGGTTCCTTACAACCCCCAGCAAAATGGGGTGTCTGAAAGGAAGAACAAAGCTATTGTTCGGGCTGCTAGAGCAATAATTCATGATCAGGCGTTGCCTTTGTTTTTGTGGGTTGATGCTTGCAATACTGTTGTTTATCTTCAGAACAGGAGTCCTCACAGAGTATTGGGGAATATGACTCTGGAGGAGGCCTTTACTGGAGAGAAGCCTCATGTGGGACATCTTCGTATCTTTGGATGTCTCACATATTCTTATATCCCCAAGGAGCAGAGGACGAAGCTGGAACCCATGACAGAGAAGGGTATCTTTATGGGTTACAGCGAGACTTCGAAGGCCTATCGAATCTTCATTCCTTCTAAACATAGAGTGGTGATTAGGAGGGATGTGACGTTCGAGGAGGAGAGGGCCTAATGGATATCACGGGAGTATGATGAGAGAGAGTCACAGACTTCTCCTCAGCATGGAGGTCAGGTACAGGGAGCAGAACCTCAGGGTTTAGAATCGACTAGTACAAGAGGTACTTCAGTGTCAGTGACATCTGGGGAAACAATGGCGAGTTCACCAAGCACTTCTTTAGGGAGTCCACTGGTATAGAGTTCACATGGCACTTCAACTAACACAAGCACAGGTTCTTGGAGGACAAGAGTTGGTACAGGCACACCAGGGTCAGTTGGCAGACCTTTAGGTTCACTAGACTGGGGTGGCAGAGGATGAGGTTCCCTAGGGGGAAGCTTCTTCAGGGAAGAGGAGGCCCAAGTGGCTTCAAGACACCTTGAAGGAAGCGGAATCTGTTGGTCCTTCGAAGAGGGTGAACAAGGAGAGTGTGCCACCTAAGCAGTTTTGCAGTTATGTAGCCAAGGCTACCAGCACTGTTGACCTTGAGCATACTAGCTATGAGGAGGCTGCTAGCCAAGAGGTATGGAGAGAGGCTATGGTGGAGGAGTATGCCTCTATCATTAAGAACAATGTATGGGAGGTGGTGCCTAGGCCTGAGGGCAAGTCAGTTGTGACTTCCAGGTGGCTCTACAAGATCAAGCATGTTGCGGATGACAGCATTGAGAAGTTCAAGGCGAGGTTTGTGGCTAGAGGGTTCTCACAGATAGAGGGAGTTGACTATGATGAGACCTTCGCTCCTGTAGCTCAGTACACTTCTATCCGGTCCCTTATTTCTATTGTTGCAGAAATGGGTTGGCAGATCCATCAAATGGATGTGAAGACCGCATTTCTGAACGGAGTTATAGAGGAAGAGGTGTATAATGAGTAGCCACAGGGCTTTGAGGTACTTGGGTGGGAGACCCATGTATGTTGGTTGAGGCGAGCACTCTACAGACTTAAGCAAGCTCCGAGAGCTTGGTATTCAAGGATTGATGCTTACTTGTAGCAGATGGGTTTCACGAAGAGTGATGCAGATCAGAACCTATACTACATTGTTGTAGGGAATGATCTACTCATTCTTGCGCTATATGTTGATGACTTGTTCATAACTAGGGCAACGAGACTGAATAGTGGTTGCAAGGAGGATGTTGCTATGGAGTTCGAGATGAAGGACATTGGGTTGATGATTTACTTTTTGGGGCTTGAGGTGTGGCACGAGGAGGGGCATATCTTTCTGGGGCAGGGGCAGGGGCAGTAATTTGTGGATGTGTTGAGCAAATTTCACATGGCAGACTGTAGACCCATGTCTACACCTATGATCACCAACTAGAATAAGCTTCATGCTTCAAATTCTAGTTTGGTGGATCCCACATTGTATAGACAGCTTATTGGGTCCTTGATGTATCTGGTCAACACTAGGCCAAATATATGTTTTGCAGTGAACACACTTAGCCAATTCATGGTTGAGCCCAGGAGGGTGCACTTGGTAGCTGCAAAGCACATTCTTCGCTATGTGCATGTGACTGTTGATTATGGATTGGACTATAGGCGAGGAAATGGAGTGAGGTTGGCAGGTTACACAGATTCATATTGGGCAGGGAGTGCTTCTAACAAGAAAAGCACTTCAGGGTGTTGCTAGTTCAGCAATTGTGTCGTGGTTCAGTCGAAAGCAAAACTCAGTTGCTTTAAGCTCTTCTAAGGCTAAGTATATGGCCGCTACCAAGCTAGTTGTGAGGCCATTTGGCTTTGCAAATTATTGTATGGCCTATTTGATCAGGAGTTGAGACCGACGATTATTCACTGTGATAATCAGAGTTGCATTAAACTCACAGAGAATCCAGTGTTTCATGACAAGTCAAAACACATTGACATTAGATATCATTTCATCAAGGACTATGTTTAGAAGGGGGCAGTGAAGCTGGAGTATATATCGACAGATGAGCAGTTGGTCGATGTTCTCGCGAAGTCCTTGCCAAGAGGCAAGCATGTCCATTTCAAGGACAAGATGGGTGTGGTGACAATCACTTTCCTCAGTAAGAGGGAGTGTTGATTTTTAATGTACCTTGGACAAATGGTTTCCCATGGGTTAGTCTCTACCTAGGGAAAAGTGTCCAAAATAATTATTTTCCTAGGTGTGACTTTATAAAGTGAAAGTGACTTTATAAGTGATAAAGTCAATATCAAATTATAAAGTGAAAGTGACTTTATAAGGGGTAAAGTCAATGTTAAATTATAAAGTGAAAGTGATTTTATAAGTGGTAAAGTCAATGTTAAATTATAAAGTGAAAGTGATTTTATAAGTGGTAAAGTCAATGTTAAATTATAAAGTGAAAAGTGACTTTAGACATAAAGTACAATGTGGGTACTTTATTTAATGGGTGAGTTAAAAAATAGAAAATGAGAATTAAATGCACATTTATTCTCATCCCTTGATCTAAATGAATCTGAGCCATTAGATCTTAGGGTTGCCCAAAAGTCATTTAGGGAAACAAAAGGGGGAAAAGAAAAGAGAGACTGCATTCATTCATTCTTCATGAGCAGATTGGAAAAAGGAGGCTGAGAACTAGAGAAAAGTTCAAAAAGAGAAATTTGTTGCAGCAAGCTGAAGGAGTGATTTCTGGGCAAAGTTGGGCACAGAAATCAAGGCATAGAAGACAACATAAGGTGTAGTACGAACAACATTTAATGTTGAGTTGCATGTAGTTCGAGAGAATTTTTTTAGCAAAAAAAAATATACGGTGCGTACTGCGATACGGAAATCCGTACAGTTCGTACGGAATACAATACAGTCTGCGTCCGTATAGTACATTTTCAGCTTCAAGTGGGCACAGAAATTGAGGCAAAGTGGGCACGGTTTTCAAGGAGTTTTGGGCTAAAGAGATAAGTTGTATTTTGTTGTTTTGTTTTGTCTGCAAATTTAATTTTCTTGAACTTGAAAGATAAATAAAGTTGAAGAGCTCTCTAACAGGTTTTCCTCAAAGAAGATTGAAGGGGTTTTGCCTGGGTCTAAGTTGACCAAAAATCCATGTGTGTTTTTTTATGTGTTGTTGGTCTGTTTATGTCCATATTTATTTTCAGCATGTGTTGACAATCCCATGTGTTTTAATCTTAAAATTTCATTTCCACAATTCTATATGTTGAATGTAAGTGAAAGGGCATTTAACTGAATGGAAGTGATAAGGTGAAATTAAAACCAGGTTGGGATTGCAGGAAACTTTTTAATCATCAAATTTCAACAATAGCCCACTAGGGGTTGGGGCAATCATGGGTTCCTTAGTGATACAGGGGGCTCATCTAGAGCCCATAGGAACCAGGGTGATGCCCATAGATAAGGGGTAGAGCTCATGTTTGGCTTTTTCCCACGTGCTAAATTTGTATGTCCCGACCATCTTTTGCATTTTGTGGTACATTTCTTGTTGAGAGTAGCCAAATTATGTTTTTTCTTTTCCTTTTAGCTGCATCAACCTCAAGGGCATCGTTCCAAACTCGACCGAAGGTGTGGACAAGGGGTGGGGGAGGCTAACCCTATGTGGACCCCGTGGACACGTGGACTCGGATGGGAAAAATGATGAATGAGGTTAGAATGAGCAGAAGGGAGTGATGTATATGTTGTTAGGAAGCAGAGCCACGCAACCAAAATCGGGAATTCCCATGTAGGGCCTGTTAGCACTGGTATTTGCATCCCACCCATCCCGCCTTATTTTACTCTTCTTTCACCTCATCTTCGTCATTATCATTGACCTCGCTTCGTTTTTAAACCATTTTCACCTCTTTTCCCAAGGATGCCCATGTCATCATTGTTCACAAGCACTAAACCCCAATTTCCTCTCCCACTGAGCTAGGGTTTGATATGGAAACGAGACATTTGAGTAGAGGAGGCATAAGGGAGGTCATTTCAATAAGTATGAGGTCATTTTAGTACATAAACATCATGTCTCCATCATTTTTTGAGAAGTCATTCCAAGAGTCAAATCATTCGCCACACATAGGGTCGGTTTTTCTTCAAACTATGTTTCTGACCAAACTAAGATGAATTTGACAAAAGTGAGAGAGGTTTTTGTCCATCATAGGTCAAGGAAGAAAAACCTCCTTCAAATTTTACACAGGTGTCATGGTTTTAGAGAATTGTTAAAAACGCAGGTGCCACAAGAGAGTTGCTGCACTTCTGGAGTGACCTTGGAAAAATCAAGTTTTCTCATAGCTGGAGTGTCCAAAACACTTGCTTGATAATTCAAATGATAACTAGACAAAGATAGCTTTCCAATGAGCTATCATGAGCTCAATTTGGAGTTGAGGAAGGCCTCCAAAAGTTGCCTGCAACAGCACTCTGCATTTCTGCACCCTCATTCAGCACTTTTTGACCAGTCTTGGGAAATCAACTTTTGACAAGGCAAATCAACTCCAATAATAAAACCAAAGGTAGATTTAGAAAGTAGACAAGATAAGCTGTCCAACAAGCTATCCTAGGCCCAATTTGGATGCCAGGAAGGCCTCCAAATGTGGTCTGCAAAAATGTGCTGCATTAGCACTGCGCGTTTCAAAGTGTCGTTGCGCATTCAACAGAGATGTTGCGCATTTAGCAGGTTCGCTACGCATTTGGGCAAATTCTCAGTGTAATTTTCAACAGTGTTGTGTGTTCTAGAGGGTCGCTACTCATTTAGCTGGGTCACTACGCATTCACCCAGAAAGTGCCAAAAAGCCTTTGTCAGCCTGCCACTCCATTTCATGCTACATCTTTGCAAAACAAGTCTTCAAACCTTTCACTGCCAGTCAGTAACATAATTACCATCTCTTTGATGTATCATATTTGCTTCAAGTCAATTTGAACCTACTTCTAAAGAAAGAAACCCTAGTGTTTAATAAAATCTAATTCACTCCCTACAAACTAATCCCTAAACTTTCATACTCTCTCCCTCACATCTCTATAAGCATTCTCCCATTTCCCTGTCCCCTCATTTCCTTATCCCCATTCCCTAAACAATCTCATCCTTAATAGCCCTAAGTCCTAGGGTTTTCACTAACCTAGGCTCCCTTCACATTCCCATTTCCTTCATATCCCCAACACTTCCCTTCACCTCATTCACCTTCAACTCACATTGACCCTTCTTCTTCACCTTTTTACAACCTTTCATCATCATCACATCATGATTTAGAGTCATCAAGAAGGGACGAAGATATTGAGGCAACATGGGCTAGTTTGGCTAAGGTTGAGCCATTTCCCAAAATCTTACCAAAGAGGCTATAGGCATGTGTTTGCTTCACTTAGAGTGAAAGGGGCCATGCCTTCTTCATCAACACAACAAGTAAATAAAGGTAAGGAAAAGGTGATAGAGCCAGACATTGATGATGAGGAGGGCAATCATGAGACAGAGCAAGAATTTTAGTTGATTGACTTAGCTGAAGGAGATGAAGACAAAATCACCAATACAGTAATTAAAGGCAAAAAGGCAAATATTAGTGAACTTCAGACTAATCTTGAGAGGGCCAAATATGTGATTGATTTCCTTGAGCAAGAAAATCGGCAACTGAAGACCAAGCAAGTCATCAATGAGGTGAAGTGTATCAAAGCACAAAGAGAGGCAAAAAAGGCTAAAGCCTTGCTTGAGGAAACTTTGAAAAGGTTTGGTGAACCTGATGATGAGGAGGATCAGCCTCCAAGACGGAGACCAAGGACTAGAGGGCTAAAAAGAGCTCTAGCCCTAGAGAGACAAAGAGAAGTTGAGCTAGCACACCAGCTTACCTTAAATGAAAAGCTTGCCCTAGAGATCAATGAAAACAAAGAAGCATGGCTTGAGAGGGTCAACCAACACTTGGAGCGACTCTTGGCCAAGGCTCAAAAGGACAATGACATTTAGAGAAAGATGGCAAAACATTATGCCATGAGGAACAAAATTGCAAGGGCCAACCTCAAACGAGCCCATGTAAAAATTCAAGCTTTGACCAAGCAAGAGAAGAAAGAGAAGTTGGACATACTTGTAGAGGTGTCACTTCAGGATTCAAATATTAAATAATTAAGTAACCACAATTTTGACAAATTTTGGCAAAATTTTGCATTTTATGAAAATTATGTGTTTTTGAGTATTTTTGCACACAGAAATTTTCCTAAACGCGTAGCGACCTAGACGCTACGCTCTTTTTTGGGACCTCCAAATGACAAATGGCCATTACCAGCAGGTTTGCATTGATGAGGACATCAACCCTAGAAAGTTTCAGAGTTTTTGGAGGATAACCGATCCATCAAAAGCTCAAAAAACCATCAAAATTTCATGTTTCTACCTCTAAATATGCCTGGTCACTGCGCGTTTGCCAGTCTTGGAGAACAGGTTTTTAACAGGGCAAATGAACACCATTTTGAAAACTGGAGGTAGTTTTGGAAAACAGACTCAAAGGGCTTTCCAATGAGCTATCATGGAACTAATTTGGACATCGGGAAGGCACTCAAAATCAGCCTTGAACAGAGATCAATTTTTCTGCCTAGACGTTGCATGTTTCACAAGAAAAATGTATTTTACACAGCCTTCAGAAATTTTTGAAGTTTCACTTCAGTTTGACTTTTACTTTAGGAAATGAGGAATTTACTTATGTAAATGGTAAAGATGAATGTAAATATCATGTTTTTACTTTTACCTAGGGTAAATACATTAGGTAAGTCAACCATTTGAGGTGTAATGAATCAGTTCATTAGAGATAGGAATGAGTCACTTTTCTCATCCTACACTCTAGCTATCAGTTCAGCTTTTTATGTAATATCTCCCTCATCTCATGAATTCGACCCCTATGGATGAGTGGAGGTGGTTTTGAGATCTATTTAGCTCAGATCTTCACAGGAGTCAAAGGTTGGAATCAGTTTCATTTTGCTTTGTAGATCAAGAAGAGTTTGTATTCAGTTTTGCCCATTAATACAAGAGGAGTTACGGCTATATTTATGGGATACCTGTGGTATTAAATGTCCTTCATTGTTTCCTCTTTGGTTACATATGTGTGAATGTATTGTTCATTTCCTTTCCATTTCTATGATATGATCTTTTATAAGTGTGAGATTCAGAATTCATGCTTGTCATGCTCTATTTTGGATAACTGGTCATAAGTTGTTTCATGTCTTTTGTCTGAAAGAAATTCATCTTCAATATTAAATTATAAAGTGAAAGTAACTTTATAAGTGGTAAAGTCAATGTTAAATTATAAAGTGAAAAGTGACTTTAGGCATAAAATACAATGTGGGTACTTTATTTAATGGGTGAGTTAAAAAATAGAAAGTGAGAATTAAATGCACATTTATTCTCATCCCTTGATCTAAATGAATCTGTGCCATTAGATCTTAGGGTTGCCCAAAATTCATGTAGAGAAACAAAAGGGGGAAAAGAAAAGAGAGATTGCATTCATTCATTCTTCATGCACAGATTGGAGAAAGAAGGTTGAGAGCTAGAGAAAAGTTTTGAAAGAGAAATTCGTTGCAGCAATCTGAAGGAGTGATTTCTGGGAGTTGGACACGAAAATCAAGGCATAGAAGACAGCATAAGGTACAGTATGAAGAAATCCGTACAGTTCATACAGAATCCGTACAGTACAATCTGCGTCCGTATAATACAGTTTTAGCTTCAAGTGGGCATGGTTTTCAAGGAGTTTTGGGCTGAAGAGATAAGTTGTATCTTGTTGTTTTGTTTTGTCTGCAAATGTATTTTCCCTAAAGTTGAAAGATTGAAGGGGTTTTGCCTGGGTCAAAGTTGACCAAAAATCTGTGTGTATTTTTTTATGTGTTGCTGGTCTATTTATGTCCATATTTATTTTTAGCATGTGTTGAAACTTGACAGTCCCATGTGTTTTAATCTGAAAATTTCATTTTCAGAATTCTATATGTTGAATGTAAGTTTATGGGAAAGGGAATTTAACTGAATGGGAGTGATAAGGTGAAATTAAAACCGAGTTGGGATTGCAGAAAACATTTTAGTCATCAAATTTCAACAACCGTCGTCATTTATTGTGATAACCACAGTGGGATTCGCCTTTCAGAGAATCCTATGTTCCACGACAAGTCCAAACATATTGATATCAGGTACCACTTTATCTAGGATATGGTACAATGGGGAGCAATAAGGCTCTAACACTTTAGGAGAGATGAACAAGTTGTTGACATCCTCGCGAAGCCCTTGGGGAAGGCCAAGTTCTTAGCCTTCAGAGAGAGACTTGGAGTGTTGGAAAGACCCTCCCATGAGGGTCCTGCTTGAGTTGAACATTGGGCTCTAGAATCTCCTGGGGGCTTGGGGTACTTCTTGGAGCTATATGAGCATAGGGTGAGTGGTTCACCTTGCCTTGTGGAGTACATACCCCAACATGTGAGCATATTGGTCTCTGATATCAATCTTCAGTAGAGACAAGACAAGTTGCAGAGACGGTACATGATGGACATGATGACAGCAGTTGATGGATGTTGAGAGGTGGAATTCCTCCCTAGTTGAGAGGGAGTGTTAAAGAATGCAACTAAGGGCTAATTCCCCTACTTGGAAGCCCCTCTTTGATGGATCTTTTTACACATTTGGATCACCCTTGATTGCATCTTCCTTGGTCTCAAAAATCATAATTTTTGCACTCCAACAAATGGCATTTCTTCAAGTCGGCCACATCCTTCATCTACTAGTCGGCCCCATTGGTGAATAGACATGACTCTTCACCCCACGTCAACCACTATAAATATAAGTCAAATTCTCCTCATTTTGTCATCACAACACAACACACATTTCTCCCTTCTGATTGGTTCACATAGCATCTGAGGCAGCTTCTTCTCCACACGTGCGAGAGACACTTTTGGGCATCTTCTGTTTTCTACGTTGACTCCTGCAGCTGACTATGACCAGCATTGACCGAAGTGATTTTGGCACTGTTCTGCTGCGATTTTTGTAGGGATATTTTTGTTTGGACAGGCCGCACATTATGGCACAGGAACCAAGGTTTTTTGGTGACATTTGACCTGTGTTGACCATGGGGTCTGACCTCAGATTGACCACAGATTTGATTGATGTTTTCTCTCTCCTTTGACCACTGACTTCTGGACTGTTTTGGCATCATTTTGATCTGCTCTTAAGGCCACATTAACTGAGATGCTTGACTGAAAGTTTGGAGAACGTTTGACTGGATTTTGACCACCATTGACTTCTCTGTTTAGGGCAGTATGACTGCTGTTGACAGATTTCAGAATTGCATATCTTGGCAGATCAGATTGGGCTTCTTGTTTTGGCATAAAATATTGGTTGGTCATCTCTCTTTTGGATAGTCAAAGTTCGACTTTGACTTAGCATCATTGTACTGAATTGAATTTTCTCTTTCTGCTGAACATTTGATATTAATCAAAAATAAGGATTTGTTGGGTTTTACCCCTTATGGTGTTTTGCCCTGGCATTAGCCTAAATCTCTGTGTTCATTGTCTTGGCTTGTCTTCTAGTGCATATTAATGATGATGTTCTATCTAATATTACTGTCAATGGTTATGCTAAGTGATTGCTACTGAAGATATTATGATTGCTATTAGAATCTGCAGTTGAATTGTTATTGGGCTAATAAGATATTGAAGTAATTGTTGCAAGCATAGAACATACCATAAACATTAACATACTTCCACACAGGTCCAAGTGTCTAGACGTGCAGAATTCGTCCAAGCACCCTTAACCTTAGCAAATTGGTTTAACTAAAGGAAATATTAAAGTAATTTCCTTTTATAAGAAAAAGTGAGTTAATCTAATGAAATGCAAAGGTTATTTGCATTAGTGAATCAGATGAATATCAACCGTTGATCTCAAGTGAAGAATCACTTTGGAGATTAGGGTTGTGGATTCAGTCAATAACTCAAACTTATAAAAAAAAGGCGCAGCTAAGAGAAAATACACATCAAGTGAGCATAAGTCAGTGAGATAATGAGGATCTCAGTGATTGGGTAGAGAAGGACATTCATCCAAGTGTGCAGATTCCAAAGGAAAAGAAGAAGGGGTAGCAAGGGAGAAGGATCCAGCAGCCAGCAAGATTGCAAGACAGGATTTGCGGTTAAAATTCCATGTTTTGTTGTCTGTAATTTTTCTCAGGGGGCATTTATTTTTCCAGTAAGGCAACCCCTGTATACTGTAAAACAGAAGTTAATGGACAGCAGATTTGAGGGGTAAATTTTTTGTGTGTGCATGTGTATGAGATTTGTTATTTTGCTCTTGTTGTTTACATTACATTTACCTATTAAAAATTCCAGCAGTGCTTTTATTCAGTAGATTTACAGTAAATTAATTTAGAGCAAGAGAATTTGCTAGATATTAAATTGTCAGTAACTAGAGTTAGTAAAATTAACAAACACTAAGTGACACATGTCAAGCTTCAAGGCATGCACGTCAAACAAGGATCCCAAGGTGAGAGTTCCACAAGATGTGTCCATCAATCCTCCTTCAAAGGCCTCTAATTGCTTCAGCACTCCCTCATACACCACATGTACCTCCAGGTCCACCACACCTACGCGTGATCACTCCTCAACCCAAGCATCCTCAAGTCAAGTACAAGACTCCATGCAAGTAACTAAGTGTTTCCATGCTACTTATGGCTCAATGCCCTCCTCTAAGACGCCCAATACTCCTCCAAGTGGGTTGCCCTCCGAAGAAATCAACCAAACTCTCCAAGTGTGCACCATGAAGAAAGTAACTATGCCACATAGGTATCCAACCTCCTCCAAAGGAAGTGCACCACATAAGCATCATGTCAAGGCATAGCAGTCCATGAGCAAGCTATCTCCGATGTGTATGCCAATCAAAGTATAACTAAGGATAGTCAACACACCATGCAACCCACATCACATGAAGCACCTCAAGCACGGTGTAAACACTTTCACGGTAACCCCAAAGGTTAATAGTCCCTATTTACAATGAAAGTGTTTTCACAAAACCATTGTACTCCCTGTAGAGCTCAATCAAACCTGCCATCTACAAATCTAAACCTGATGTAGTCGCAAAATCAACCAGTGGCTCCTAAAATAGAATTTTACCCCAAACATAACACTCCTCCATGAGGGCATTACAACTCACCTCCTCGTAGCCACTAGTGACTAGACATGATTGAACATGAATGAATATATGAAAAAAACTATCTCCTCCCTTTGTTTTTATGAATTCACCTCCTCATAGCCACTAGACATGATTGAACATCAATGAATATATGAAAAAACTATCTCCTTCCTTTGTTTTTATGAAGAAAGAGAGAGGACATTGACAACAACATGGATCTAGTTACGACAAGCAACCTTCCTAAACAAGATGAGCATTCCACAAGATGTGTCAAACCCTCCTCCAAAGGCCTCTAATGCTTCAACACTCTCTCATAAGCCATGTGTACTTCTAAGTCCACCACACCTACATGATCAATCCTCAACCCAAGCATCCTCAAGTCAAGTACAAGCCTCCATGCAAGCAAACAAGTATTCCCATGCTACCTAGGCTCAATCCCCTCCTCTAAGATGCCCAACATTACTCCTCCAAGTGGGTTATCTTCCCAACCATGCAACCAAACTCTCCAAGTGTGCACCATGAAGAGAATCCAACCTCCAAAAGAAGTGAACCACATAACCATCATGTCAAGGCATAGCAATCCATGAGCAAACTATCTCCAATGTGTATATCAATCATAGT
Organism: Pinus albicaulis; assembly: GCA_034641835.2. Classification (NCBI taxonomy): domain Eukaryota; kingdom Viridiplantae; phylum Streptophyta; class Pinopsida; order Pinales; family Pinaceae; genus Pinus; species Pinus albicaulis. The sequence goes on along the minus strand of CM076578.1, from coordinate 931,729,830 downwards.
ACAACCAAGGGTGGTCAGCACACCATGCACCCCACATCACACAAAGTGCCCTCAAGCATGATGTAAACATTTTTAGAGCAACCCCAAATGTTAACACTCAGTATTTCGAGGAAAGTGTTTTCACAAACACCAATGTGCTCCTTTTGGAGCTCAACTAAACCTGCCATCTACAAATCTTAACCTAGTGCAGTTTCAAAATCAACAGTTGGCCCTTGGAAAAGAATTGTACCCCAGGGAGCCCAAACAACATACTCCTCGAGAAGGTCGTCACACCTCACCTCCTCAAAGCCACTAGAAGGCTCGTAAATGGAAGTAGACAATATAATATGGTTAACATATCTCCTAGGATACATACTTTCCCTCATCAAAAAGCTAGGCACTCCTGAGTCCTACATGCTACTATGCATCTTGCAATGTCTGAGAAGCCACCATGAATTCCTATGTGTGGGAATAGAAGGCGAGAACATATCCATCCTCATGCCCTCCTCGTCCACACCTAGGTCTAATTTTGCTCTATCCTCTAAATCAACATCTAGAACAACCACCTCCTCACTCCCTTTAATCACTTAAGGAGATACATGTGATCTAGAGGACCACGCAGCCTCATCAAACTTCACATCTTGGCTTGCCACAATCTTCCACTATGTTGGATTATAGATCCTAAAAGCTTTAAAAGTCTAATTATATCCAACGAAGATAGTACCCCTTTGGGAGAGATAGTACACCTTTCTAGCTAATGATGTCATGCCCTAAGCTTCTGACATCACCCTCATTTGGCTTAAAAGTGATGACATGGGCTTGATTGATGACTTCTCCAGCACTTCAAAGAGGACTGCTAAATTTGGACAACTAGGTCCAAACTCCATATTAAGATGCTCAGATTAAGAGGCTAATATTTTTGTTGGATTCCTCTTTCTGAGAGGTGTAAAATCCATATAAAATATGTCTTAATCCGATGAGCAGAACTTATATTTTGAATTTATTATTTTCAATGAATTATATGTGCAAGGTCGGCCAGTTTTGTAATGTAGGCTCGGATGCCCAACAGATGTGTCACACACCCTCATGATGGATATATATACAGGAAAAGTTGGAGAGATTTTCATCATCATCACAACTCACATCTTCCTCTCTCATCTAGGAATACGAGCTACCAAGAAGGACGAATTTAATCCACATGTGTGAAGAACGAAGAGGACAAACTGTACGGTCAAGCTGAAGTACGGATTTGCTGCTGCTAGGGTTTCGCAGTAACTTTGACCAGCGTTGACTTTGGTCAACGCTTGGTCCAAACAAGCTGAAAATTGGTGGAAGGTTCGATTTATGAAGGCCGTACTACCTGGCACAAAAATCGAGGTCAAAGGGTTGACCGTTTTGCTGCTGCGTTGACTTTTAGCTTGCTGTCCCTGCGTTGACTTTTCAGGACAGCGTTGACTTTTGCAGAGTTGACTTGGGTTGACTCATCTATTGGTTGGAGGGTTGTTGTGACACATGCTGGGCTGGCTGACCAAAGGAGACTTTGCTGGTTGAAGCATCCTGTTGACCGCCGAAACGAATAAACACATTTTTCCTGTTTCTGATTTGTCTTCTGTAAGATCTACTTATATGTTCTATCTGCATTTTGCTTATCTACTTGTATGATTGCTGAAATAAAAGTGAAATTGCTTCTAGCATAGAACATCTACAAAACTTCACATGGTATCAGAGCGGAGGTGAAGACAAACTCAATCTATAGCAATCATCATCGTGGAAATGGGTTCCACTAGTCTTGAATTCAAGGAGAATGACAACCTGACCGGAAGTGATGACTTCCATCCCTGGAAGATGATATTAGATCTCAAATTAGAAGATCATGATCTCCTGGATCATGTGACAGGGAGGATTCAAGAACCTCCATCCAATGCCTCTGCTGCTGTTAGAAACAAGTATAAGAAGGGAGAAATCAAAGCAAAGTTGCTGATCAGGGAATCCATAAATAAGAGTCTGGTTGCCTACATATCTGAACTAGGCACATCCAAGGAGATGTATGACAAATTGATACTTATGTTTCAGGTAAACAATGTGAACCAAGTGCTAGTCCTCAAGAACAAGTTGAAGAATATGAAGAAGGGCCGAGATGAGTCTGTTCAAACTTTCTTTCTGAAGTTGACCGAAACCAGGAACCATCTGCTAGCTATTGGGGAGATAATAGCTGATCGTGAGATGGTTCTCACCGCACTTGGAGGACTTCCATATGAATGGCAAGTATTCACAACTACCATCCTCAACAATAATACCATTCCTAACTTTGATGAGCTTCTGTCAAGATGTATGCAAGAAGAAACAAGGATGAAGGAATTTGATAATGAAAGAAATGCTGCCTATGGTGCTCATTCCCGAAAGAAGAACTCTGGTGGTTCTAAGGACAAAAGAAGGACAAAGACTCAAGAGAAGAAGGGCAAATGTTTCACCTGCCATAGGCCTGGACACTATGCTAGAGAATGCCCCTTCAAGAAGGATTCTCCCGATAGTGACGATAACAACAACAACCGAAGAAATGGGAATCGAAGAAATGACAAATCCAAAGGAAAGAGGAAGGCACACTTTGGAGGAAACAATCAACCTTCTAAGAGGTCCAGAAATACCAGGTATGAGGAGTCTAATGTTGTTGATAAAAGAAATGAGTATATTCTGGTATCTGCTCTCTCAGCTGCATCTCTCCGGGGCCTCTATTACTCCATGGATGTCTGGTTAATTGATAGTGGTGCCTCAATGCCACTTATCCTGTGAAAGGGACCGGGACTGTGACCCTCCACTTGTCTCAAGGACAAGTCCTCCGTCTACAAGATGTACTCTATGTACCCAAATTGAAGAAGAACCTTGTGTCTGTATCTGCCATGGAAGACAAAGGATTCAATGTAACTTTCTCTGATGGAAAGGTGCTCATGTGGAAGAAGAGCTTCAAGGAAGCTATCTCAATTGGTTCTAGGGTTGGTACACTCTATCGGGTTGGAGGGAGTCCGTTGGGAGCTATGACTTGTGATACTATCCGAAAAACCGAACTATGGCACCGTAGATTTGGAAAGCCCTTCCCGAAGCAAGGAAGGTGTATGTAAGGGCTGTGCTGAAGAATATAACATAACAAGGGGACCTTCTTTCCCCTCAAGTGTCACAAAGACATCTGAGATATTGCAACTGGTCCATTCTGATCTTTCTGGTATGTTGCCTGTAACATCCCGGGGGGGATGTTCTTACTATATGACATTTACTGATGACTTCTCTCGCAAAACCTGGATCTTTTGAGGAAGCCATCAAGCATCAAGTCTGGAAGGATGCTATGCATGAGGAATATGAGTCTATTATGAAGAATGATGTCTGGGATGTGGTCCCGAGACCGAAGGACAAATCTGTTGTCACTGCGGAATGGCTCTACAAAATCAAACATGGATCTGATGGGAGTGTTGAAAAGTTTAAGGCAAGGTTTGTTGCCCGTGGCTTCTCTCAAAAGGAAGGAATTGACTATGACGATATATTTGCACCTGTGGCACGATATACCACCATCCGATCAATCATAGCCCTTGCTGCTACGCAAGGATGGAGTCTTCATCAGATGGATGTCAAGACCGCTTTTCTGCATGGTGCAATAAAGGAAGAGGTGCATGTAGAACAACCTCTGGGATTTGAAGTTCAAGATCGAGACACTTATGTCTGCAGGTTGAAGAAAGCCCTCTATGGGTTAAAGCAAGCACCCAGAGCTTGGTACGAGAGGATGGATAGTTACTTGATGAAGCTGGGCTTCACTCGAAGCAATGCTGATCCGAACCTATACTTCAAGGTTGTGAAAGAGAAGCCTCTCATTCTAGTGCTGTATGTGGATGACCTCTTCCTGACTGGAGATGACCCTCTCATTCATCAATGTGAGAGGAGCTGTTGACCTAGATGAAGGACCTAGGACCGATGCACTATTTACCAGGCCTGGAGGTCCGGGCAGAGACTGAGAGATTTTCCTTCTCAAGGAAAGACACGTGGAAGCTTCGAAAAGATTTGGAATGGTGGACTGTAAGTCCGTGTCGACACCGATGGAACTCAACTTTAAGAAGTTGAGGAGCAACGTTGCGGGGCCCGTCCTACTGAGTATCGTTAACTCATAAGGACCCTGATGTTCTCAATGAACACTTGTTCGAACATATGTCATAAGTGCTGAACACTTTTACATTACACATGGTTGATCATAACATTCACTGGCTGGTGCCAAGAAAGTCTTGAGATATCTCTCTCCGAGGCACGACGCATCATGTAATACGAGATACACTGCCAGAGTATGACATCTGGATATAATCGATGCCGATTGAGCCGCAAGGTGGTGACTCAAGAGCAGACCGGATGCTTATCATTATGTGAAGATCTCGTTTCGGCAGAATCTAAAGCTTTCCAGCCTTGAGCACCGCTGGTGGCCAGTCACATTGTAACATGTATGCCCGTCAGAAGTCACTTGGTTGCTAAAGCTCCTGAGAGTCGTTTCGAGCATGTGTTAGATGCCACCGTTATCCTTTGTGATAATCCGCAGGGGATTCATTTGTCATAGAATCCCTAAGCCCACGATTGATCCAAGTATGTTGATGGTCGGTACCACTTTATCTCTGGGATATGGTACAAACAGGCTCTCGTAAGGCTCGATCATATAGGAACTGATGAGCAGGTCGCGGATATTCTCACAATGCCCTTGGGGAAGGTCATGTTCCTAACCTTCCGTGAGAATCTTGGAATCGTGGAAAGACCCTATGATGTGGGTCCTGTTGGACGATGAGCTCTGGGATCTCTGGGGGGCTTTGGGAGAGCTTCTTGGAGCTATGGGCAACCACAAGGCTAGGCTTGCCAACCTTGGTGGTGTGCTTGGACCCCACTGTTGTGATTTTGAGTTGGTTCACCTCTCATTTTCTGTGCCCCGTATGCATCCTACCCATTGAGTTCAGGGCTCATGGGAAGTACCTCTCATTTGGCCAATGAGGTGTGGAAAAGTTAGAGACTATTAGCAAAGACAGATGGACGCATCAGAGATTGCCGTACTCTCTATCTAGGATGGCACGGTCCAACCACTTGATCTGGGATCAAGATTTGTGAGGTCTGGGACCTCTGGACTGACTATGTCAGTCGGGGGATGATGTCTTTGTAACTGACCCATTTCTGTTCTGAAATAAAGAAGCCAGCAAAGCAAGTTTCGGCGGGATGACGCACGATGTTGATTGCACTAATAGATAGAGTTCTCCCTAGTTGAGAGGGAGTGTTAAATTTGGACAACTAGGTCCAAACTCCATATTAAGATGCTCAGATTAAGAGGCTAATATTTTTGTTGGATTCCTCTTTGTGAGAGGTGTAAAATCCATATAAAATATGTCTTAATCCGATGAGCAGAACTTATATTTTGAATTTATTATTTTTAATGAATTATATGTGCAAGGTCGGCCAGTTTTGTAATGTAGGCTCGGATGCCCAACAGATGTGTCACACACCCTCATGATGGATATATATACAGAAAAAGTTGGAGAGATTTTCATCATCATCACAACTCACATCTTCCTCTCTCATCTAGGAATACGAGCTACCAAGAAGGACGAATTTAATCCACACGTGTGAAGGACGAAGAGGACAAACTGTACGGTCAAGCTGAAGTACGGATTTGCTGCTGCTAGGGTTTCGCCGTAACTTTGACCAGCGTTGACTTTGGTCAACGCTTGGTCCAAACAAGCTGAAAATTGGTGGAAGGTTCGATTTATGAAGGCCGTACTACCTGGCACAAAAATCGAGGTCAAAGGGTTGACCGTTTTGCTGATGCGTTGACTTTTAGCTTGCTGCCCCTGCGTTGACTTTTCAGGACAGCGTTGACTTTTGCAGAGTTGACTTGGGTTGACTCATCTACTGATTGGAGGGTTGTTGTGACACATGCTGGGCTGGCTGACCAAAGGAGACTTTGCTGGTTGAAGCATCCTGTTGACCGCCGAAACAAACACACACATTTTTCCTGTTTCTGATTTGTCCTCTGTAAGATCTACTTATATGTTCTATCTGCATTTTGCTTACCTACTTGTGCATGATTGCTGAAATGGGGGTAAGTGAAATTGCTTTCTAGTATAGAACATCGAATAAAACTTTACAACATCCAACCCCACTTGATGACAATTCAAGACACTATAGCTAGGACATTGACTACTCAAAGAAGAGCATTAACCATAGGATGGATCCAACACTGATGATGACCTGTGGGCTAGAATGAGTCTTTTTGTTATGTTTTAGGTTGGCTTGTGACCTTCTTAGCTTGTTGTAATCTTCCCTATGGATTAATTTCCCAAGGGAGTACAAATAGTTGATCCAACCCCGTAGGCTATAGTCTTGATAAAGGGGTAAAAACCCAATTTTTCCTATGTTGGGGCAACATTGTGCAAAAATTGGGTCAGCTAGGGCAAAAAACCCCAAAATTGGGGGTTGCACTCACAACCGCTCCCATTTGGGAACCCATGGAAAAATATATAAATAGAGGAGAGCTGGAGTCAAATTGGCATCATCGATTTGGGACCAAATACATCTATTTTCTTGAGTTGTGGCTTTGAGGATTTTAAGACCCCTTTTCCTCTCCTAATTTCGGTGGTGAAAGATTCCACCCTAGTTAGTAAATTTCTCTTTATATGTTCTGTTCTGGAAATCGTGGGATTCACCTATCTGGAAAAACAGCAGAAATTTGTGGCATCTCTGAAGGGAAAATTCGTGGCTTTTCTGAGATACAACTCATGGGTTTTTCTGAAGCAGGTTGCCGGTTTCCTGAGGCAGTTTTCGGACCCCCTGAGACAGACTGTGGGCCTCCTGAGGCAGAATTTGGACCCCTTGAGGCTTGTATTGTTAGAATCATGAAGGATAGGAAAGTTTTGTCCCATGCACAGTTAGTAACAAAGTGTGTTAAGCGACTTGGACTAATGTTCAAGCCTAGTTTTAAAACAATCAAAAAACGAATCAAAGACTTGATCACAAGGGATGGTTGTAGCAGCATGGTAGACTATACGAAGCAAAGATTTGATCACAAGGGATGGTTGTAGCAGCATGGTAGAAGGTCAAGTGAGGCTACCTTCTGTAGAATGTGCTTGTGATGTTATCAGTGTTGGTGAATTAGTAGCAACATCAGCAACTGAGAAGAGAAGCCAGCTATCTCAAGCTGGATCTTCAAAGTTTCTTCTTTCCCAAACAAGAGATGTACAAAAGAGACTCCTTGAGTTTATCGGGAAGAGGGTATCACTTCTAGAAAAAGCACTAAATGTTGAGCACCAGAAGGAGTCAACAATTGCAGAGCGGAAGGAATTGGAGTCTATTAATAAAGAACCTGGGCAAGAGGCTAGAAATGCACACGTATCAAGCCCTATAAATCAACCACAGGCAGAAATCAATAGCTCTGTTTTTCCTGCTCTACCGCCTCTAGCTCCAAAAGAGGTGGCGACAGATGTTCGGGATAATGAGTCAACTTTCCTAGAATTAGCTTGGCATTCCAATGAGATGTGTAAGGTGACCAATAAAAATGAGCTAGAGAGGTCTACTAATAAACAACTGCAAAAGCTTCATGGTAGGACAGAAAGAAAGGGGCCAATCAGCAGATGAAAAACCCATACACCTCATCTAAAAGCAGTTATCATTCAATCCCAAAAGAAGAGGGTTCTATAAATGTTGATAAAGAATATGAACCTCGGGTGATTAATGAAGGATGTGATAGTGATGAAACTGTTGGAACAAGTAAAATGGATGTTGAAAATGCATGGATGAACACGGAAATTGTTCCAGCAATAACTCATATTTGTACTCTTCACCCAGACTTGATCTATAAATCAGTAAATGAAAGTAGTGACTATTGCATGGTGGCATCTCCAAACAGCATTATGGTTATTGGGCTGCAAGAAGTAAAATGGGGTGTTGGTGTTCTTGCTATGACAGTTGTAAGGATTGAAAGGAATTTTTCATACTTGAAAATAGAAGGACAAATTGTGTAGCACCTGAAAGTGCAATTGCTTGAGGACAAGCAATGTGGGGAAGGGGGGACTATAATGTTCCCTATGGATTAAAGGTCTGTTCCCTATGGATTAATTGCCTAAGGGAGGACAAAATAGCCTATCCAACCCCGTAGGCTATAGTCTTCGGTAAAAACCCATTTTTTCCTATGTTGAGGCAACATTGTGCAAAAGTTGGGTCAGCTGGGGCAAAAAATACCCAAAATTTGGGGTTGCACTCACAACCCCTCACATTTGGGAGCCCATGGAAAAATCTATAAATAGAGGAGAATTGGAATTAAATTGGCATCATCGATTTGGGTTCAAATACATTTGTTTTCTTGAGTTGTGGCTCTGAGGATTTTAAGACCCCGTTTTCTCTTTTAATTTCGATGGTGCAAGATTCCACCCGAGTTAGTAAATATCTACTTATTTTTTGCTATGTTCTGGAGATCCTGGGATTCGCTTGTCTAGAAAAACAACAGAAATCCAGGGAAGATTCGTGGCTTTTCCGAGATACAACTCGTGGGTTTTTCTGAGGTAGGTTCCAGGTATTTTGAGGCAAAATTCGAACCTTCCTGAGGCAACTTTTGGACCCCCTAAGGCAGGCTGCAGATCTCCTGAGGCAAATTTCAGACCCTGTGCGGCAGACTACGAATCTCCTATGGCAGATTTTGGACCCCCTGAGGCAGACTACGGACCTCCTAAGGCAGAATTCGAACCCCTTGAGGTAGACTGCAGATTTCCTGAGGCAGAATTCGGACCCTCCTCAGGCAGAATCTGGACTATTTCCTGAGGCAGATTTCAGTGATTTCCTGAGGGAAGATATTAAGTTTTTTGTGCAGGGAACTCTGCTCATCCCAGGATTGCACTTTGTCACAAGGAAACGAGATTCCAAGTCAGGAAGGAAGCAAAAAGGAGATCAGCCTATTCATGATTGACATTTGATCTTCTTACGCTACGAATTGTTACAGAATCTCTTGAGTTGAAGGCAGCTAAGTTTACTCAGCAAACTAATCAAGTTCTGTAGAGTGGGATAAACTATGATATTTAAAGTATTTTATGATATTAAATGCAGAGTTTGCTGTATCCTAACCCTAGTTTACCATAAAAAGAAGAAAAAAAATAGAATTTTAGAGATTGACAGACAAGTACTAGTGCCTTCTCATTCTTGGATATATGGAGTCTAAAAAGGCAAGGTCAAATGTGGAATACCTTGGCTGGAGCAAGTAAGATGTCTGATAAGCGTCAACAGATACTGAAATTTTTTCCACGATGACTGTGTATCGTACGTATAATTCCTGCGGAGGGCACCCAATCGGTTTATACGCAGGGGAATGGGGATGAATGGTAGAAGGCGGTTGTGGGCTGGAAAATTAATGTGGGCTAGTGTGGTTGTCTGGTTGCGATGACGGCAGTAGGGTTGGCAGCAATGGTCACTGCGTGAGGGTTGCAGCGAGAGAATTGTCGGACGATGCTACAGCTGCACGTACGTTAACCACGACAAAAACAATTTGTAATTGACGACGGAGAAGATCGCAGATAGCAGCCGCTCGAGCGGTAGCAATGAGACAACTATGGCGGCCAGTCAGGCTGTGGAAAATTGTGGAGGAACTTGTGTTTTATTTTCTTTTGTTTAAATATATACGATTTTGTTTTGGTGTTTTATTCAATTTTTATTTTTTTATTTTTTTTTATATAATTTTTTTTTTTTTTTAACTTGGTTTATATATATATAATTTTTCTTTCTTTCTTTTTTTAAATTATATATATATAATGGCCAAAGGTTTAAGAGAAAATTGAAGAACTTCCCAAAACTTGTGTAGCAAAATGCTCGAAACGCTATGGCAACGCAATTGATGAAGGTTTTATAGCCAAACGGCGGATCAGACTGGCTTTGTGAAGTGGTTGAGCAGCCAGAGGATCAAACATATCAATGAAATGAACAAAGTCTCATGACTAATGATTGTTTAATTTAATCATTATTTCTGATTATTATTATTATTATTATTATATATTTTTATTCATAACAAATTTCTTACAGCGAGGTTGGATTCACCGAGAGGAGGAATTGACATGTTTTAAAAGGCTTCACATTCACTATTGACGCTTGGATTTAGTCTGTAGATGTCAGTCATAGACTACATAACTCAGTTATTGACATTTTGATGCCAATTCAAACTTCAGTAAGGACAACCCTAAGTTATCTCAGAGTTTGGTCAAGATCATAGTCCTAGCCTCAGACCTTAGCCTAGTTACAAGCCCAAGGTAGCTCAGATTTAATGCATGGAATTTAAATTCCCTTTGCGCACCCACCAGTCTAGAGATATCATACATAGTGTTACACTTTCTTAACTCTATTAACATGTTGATAAGATGATCAATATATACATTCATATATTTGACTTGGTGTTTGAGTGGAGTCCCTTGGGGCACACTTTTTGATGTAATTCTTTATAAGTTTTGTACATGTGCGCTACGTGAATGAGTCAAGGGGCTTTGGGGCGGGTCAAAGTCCTTATTTTTTATGTAAATGGGTTTAAGGGTAAATTGTGGGCCTCAAACTATGGTTTGAGACCATAGTATCAACGTGCTAAAAGAATATAAATATATAGATCGAGTCTAAGGAAAGTAGCTTAAATCTAACTTGATATTATGATTTGATTGTTTATGTGTCTGTAATACTTTGTAAGGGTTTGTCTGGGTTGGGTAGAAAGACTCATGTTGGTTGTGGGCGCAGAGACCTAGTCCTTCCTGTGTGCGGACTCCACTAGCTGTGTGCGCGAAAGGGTTATGTGTAAGGGAAAGATCTAGTGTGTGAATTGACCTGAAGCTAAAATAAATGACAGATTTTGGTGAACTTAATGTGTTATTGATCTGAGTTATCTGTCTATTGTTTTTTTATGTTTAAGATATGTTTTTGTGTTGCTTATTTATCATTGCGCGAGGATACCTGTTATGGTTATTTATGCATATTGATGATTGATAAATCCGCTTAAGTGATTACACATTGTTTAGATCTGGATTTGGTTCTATTATAGTATTTTTGCGCTAAAGCCATATGTGATTCTATCTTATTCAGTTAAGTATTGCGCACATTTATTTATAAGTCTGCAATCGATATGCTTAGGACCACTTCATTATTTTCTTCCTCAAGGTGCGGAAACGCAGTTCTAGCACCCCCCATACTACTTCGGGTGAGACTCTGATCTGCGCAAGCAAGTCATTGCCGAAAGGGCCAGTAGTTGGAGGGTTTGTTGGTTGACTAAACTCTGAACCTGGGTTAGAAGCCCTCAAGCCAACACTTGGAACTTGCCTAATTGTTTGAACATATAGTACATAATTACTACATATATGAGTAAATAAAAAAAAATATCAAACATAATTATAATACATAATTGAACATATATAACTAAAATATAAATATATAGGACATAATTACAAAACAAACAAGACAAATGTGATGTTACCATGTTAAAAATATATATTTTAAATAAATACTTGGAACAATCATTTCCAACATTATGTGCTCCCTCTTTATTGACATCCATGGAGGAATGTTATTGTTGATAACAAAAACAACCCACACTGAGTAAGTAGATATGAGCTCTCTAAATGGATTGATACCATGAGCTACAAATGAAAGCCTAAGATTATGAGGTTTAGCTTTAAAATGTGGTCATATTTCTTCTATCTTCTTAAATGCGAATCCATCTATAAGCATTCGAAGAACACCATCTTTAATTTTGTTTTTTGCATGGTAATCCATAAGTTGTGCTATGCTTTTGCACCTGAATAATCACCACACGCGTGGAATTATGGGAATATAACGAAGAACCTTGCAAGGCACATTTTTTGTTACTTAATCAGTTCCATATAAATTTTTGAATTCCAATGAGGTCTTTGAGCTTTTATACCACTTTTCACATTCTACGTGTGACCCTTGGGATTCCACGCATTTTAATTTTTTATTATTTTTTTGAAATTACATAATTACATTCCACAAATGATGTGGAAAAATACAATGACACATAGACTCTTATGGTGACACTTGGAGAAGCCATGAATTGGTGATAGTGACATGGAAGTTCATGGTAGGTTGTCAATGCCAAGATTTTCTCCTTGATGCTATCTTCACATATTCGTGACAGATATTACATGTGCTTCATCTTCATCCTCCAATATGCTAGGATGATGTAGGTTCTTCCATGTGACCTTGATATTCATTCTTCTGTCATGATCCAGTGTCCCTTTATCTCTTTGATTGATGATATCTTTGTAACTTCAACTTCATTAGTGTCTTCTTATAGCTTCCCTTTAACATCCTCCTTGAGCATCATCTTGTCATGTCAGGATAATAACACTTGCAAATAGGATTCACTCTTGACAAGACGACATGATTCCCAAAATACCCTAGTATACTCTTTCTCATGCAACATATTGAGTGAGCTGGGACAATGTGCAAGATTGAGAAGGAAGCTTAGGGATTGCGCAGTGCGTAAGAGCAAGAGGAAACAATGAGGGTTTAGGCTCTATGAATGTGCAATGAGTAGTGGCTAAGGGATAGGGAGGCTTGATTGTGAAGTTGAGGGAGTCATGGAAGCAGGGAGGAAGTCTTGCCCACTATGATTGCGCAGTGCACAGTTCTGAAAGGAGAGAGTCCATGCATTGCACAATTAAGGGAATTAGGGAATGAGACATGGCTTGAATGTTGATTAAAAGTGCACAGTGGAGGAAATATTGGGCAAGAGAAATCAACAATGGTTGGGCACTGAGATTGCACAATGCGCAGTTGAGGGAGGCAAATCTTTGTGACTGTGCAGTCTGCAGTTCCAGGAGGCAAAGATCCTTGACTGGGGCTCGTGACTATGCAATGTGTAGTTCAAAGAGGTAGAAGAATATGTGCTTGGTTAGGAAAGTTGTGAAGACAAAAAAACTAAAAAGTTAACTATGGGATTAATAAAGCATAAATATAAGGCCAAATAAAGTAACAAGACTTGAACATGACCACACACTCACAAACGAGCAAACACATGACAATGAAACACTCAATGCCCTGAATCAACATGCATCCATTGAAACAACAACAAAACGACACTTACCTCCAAGTGTGACACCTAAAATACACTTTACAACATAAGTGTCAACTGCAACCATAAAGTGTGCAATACTTTGAGAATGATTATAATTCATATCCCTATGATAGATAGAATACATTAGTATAAGAGAAAGCACCAGAGATTCCTCTTAAAAGTGTGTTATGACTCCTTTTTGAAAAGTGCAGCACTTCGCTTAACAAAAGAAGACACTTGGATTTCCTTCAAAAAGGGACTTATAAACTTACGAAGCAAACATGGGATGACTATAATAACCAAAAATGACCGTTCACATGATGAAAGGGAGGCTCCAAAGTTTGAATATAGGCCAAAATTTGGAGGGCCTTGTAGCAACAACAACACCTGGCCACTCACTGGAATAACCCCGACTTCTTTGTTTGGGTCTGGATTTACACACATGGTCTAGTCCTCCAAGAAGTATTGATTCATCGTGTAGATTACCTCAACTTCCCCATTTATCCTAGTTATAAAAGTAGTCTTTCATATTCTCTTTCTCGACCAAACACAATTACAAAGCTTACCATATCTCAATTGTTTCGATGGGGAAAAGGATAGTATATAATTGCGAGTTTTAGATGATCATAGTTTTAATTCCATCTCTAGTGTTGCTCCACTACTAGTAGGCCTGTTCAATACCCTGACATAATCACTACAGGAATAAAAGCATTGCTTCTGTGCCAGTGGGCCTGTTTAGTACCCCAGCGAATTTGCTTGATTCAACTCTCTACGCAGGAAGCCTTTCTCTTCTTTCACCCCTTATTTTATTTTCAAAATGCTAATTGGAATTTTAACGGCGTTTATATCACCAGGGTGGAAGAGGGATCCTGAATTATTAAGAGCAGGAGAGGTTATTCCTTCAGAGACTATTACATACCTTTGAAATTAGTATGCTTGCCTTTAATTTTCTCCTTTCCCTTCTCTACTTGGTTGGATCGACACGTAGAGACATGATTCAATTACAAAACTGAGTCAAGTAATGAATATCCTAAATTATATACGAGCATCATGGTTATGATTAAATATTTCCATTCGAATGGATCATGTTTTCCATTCAGACATCATTGACCTTAAAGATATTAGACCCAAGAATAGAAAAGGGACCGAAAGCTAATTAAGTGTTGTTGGATGTCGTAAATACCTTTAAAAATTTCACCACATTTCCTATTCAAATAAAACACCTCCACACAATTTTTATTCACAGGAATAATAAAACAGAAGAATGATAGAAAGGACAAAACACGACAAGGTAAACAAAAGGACAAGAAAATAAATATGTACACAGGTAGAAACACAACCCTGGGTTGCTATTGAAAATAACGTTTTAGATATTTTCCATTTACAGGAAGAGAGTCCATCTTCCCATCTAAGGATTGGAGACGATAGGTATGGTGGCCAAGCTTATCATGCACAACAAAGGGTCCCATACAAAAGGATTGAAATTTGGTGTGTTTACCTTTCTCTTCATGGGTTTTATCCCATTTCAATAGTAGGTCTCCCACACCGAACTCCTTGTTCCTCGCAAACTTCTTGTTAAACCAATAATTGATACAATTCTGATGCATAGCAAAATTTTCTTTTGCTTTATGCCTTTCTTCCTCTAACTTGAAAAGGGTGCCTATCCTGCTCGTAACAACAAATCATGGTTTACCTCTGGATCCTTGAGAGAGTTGAAGGGTCAGGAATTATATGTTTGGGGGAAGGATAACCTCTTTTCCATACACAAGGAAGTATGGGGAGGTATTTAGAGAGGGTTTTGGTGTGACACGGCTAGCCCACAAAGAATTCACTAATGCATTATGCCATTTCCTTTGCTTAGAGTAAACAATTTTCTTACTGATGCGAATTAAATTCTCATCAGTAGACTCTGCTAAACTGTTTCCTTGAGGGTAGTAGTTAGATGAGTTCTTTAAAACAATACCATTCTCTAATGAAAAATCGTAAAGTTTTAGCAATGAAAAGTGATTTTCATTATAAAAAACAAGGGACATTGGAACGTCGAACCTAGCAATAATATCATGCTTAAGGAAGTGGATGACTTCCTACTCATTCACTTGTTTCAATGGAATTGATTCATCCCATTGAGTAAAGTAATCTGTGGCAGTTAATATATATTAGTGTTGCTTTGATGAATGTGGAAAAATCTCACCAATAACATCTAATCCCCATTGTTGAAATGGCCCTTCAACAGTAACGGGATGTAATGGGGCAGCTGACTCCTTATCTCAACCAACACATATTTGATATACATAACACTTACGGGAGTAGATGTTTGCATCCTTAAATAATGTGGGCCAATAGTAACCAACCCGCATGAATTTTTGAGTAGTAGTATCACTTGCATAGTGCCCTCCAGCTAGCCCGTCATGGAGGTTTTTATATTGTTTATGATTCTTGTGCTTCCAAACATCTAAGTATGACTCCATTGTGGTGCTTCCAAAATATAACACCATGTACAAGATGATACGATAAAGCTTTAAGTTAAATTTCCCTCATCTGTTTTGATGATAAGTGCGAAGGAAAGGTGTCATTCTTTAGATACTATCATACATCAGTGTACTAAGACGTGGTTGCATTGTAGCTTGATCAATATTTTACATTTTGATTTCTTGTTCCCATCCAAAAGAATCATTTTTTGGAGAATTGACTGCTTCTGCTACGAGCCAACAGAGACCATGGCCTTTTATTGCATGAACTGGCTTAAACTCTAGATCATGCTCTTGAAGGCTTGTTATCCAATTAACCCTCCTCTCACACAACTATTGTTGCACAAAGAGCAATCTAACCACTAGGTGAGGCACAAAGATGATAATGTGGCTTTTCAAGAGGTAAGGCCTAAAGTGCTTCGCTGCCTTATATAACGCATAGGGTTTCTTATCTATGGCGGGGTAATTCAATTCAAATCCCTATAAGCCAATGCTCACAAATGATATGGGCCACTTGTTAAGTATCCAAAATGTCATCTTTTTCATCATATTTTCATTCTCTTTTAACCATATTCCACTATATTAGAACCTTACACTAAGACCATTTTCATGACCATATATGAGTTTATCATTATAATTTTCCAAAGCATTATTTTCGTATTTGAGTGAATTTATGGTTAAATATTAGAAAAATAACATGCATTCACTTATATATAAAAGTTGGATGAGTTTTGTGATGTGTGTATGCATATTTGAAGATTCCATCAAGGTCATATTTGGACTGTAAGTCTCAAATTCGAATTTACTCTTCAAACTATTGAAGATTTGAGGAATTGAGATAATCATTCAAGCACATTTGATGGAGAAAAATCATTTATGTTTTGATAAGATTTCTGAACAAATATTTTAGAGATTTGTGAGAGGAGATGTGGAGATGCTACTTGCTATATGTTAACACATGTTGTTAACCACATGAGATATTTGTGGATCTAGGAGAGATTTGTGGATCTACATTTATTAATTACTTATCTTAGTTTTTATATAAATAGGGACTCCTTCTCCATTCAAAAGAAGGATCTCTTAGAGCATAATTCCAAATTATGATGGAGTAAAACGCATTTGGTAAGTTCTTATGTTATTTATTTTAGAGTTCTATATACTTGTTTTGTTATAAGATGTAGTTTTATAATTCATGTAGTTTCATAATATATGTTGTTCATATTAGTTTTCTTATGTTTTAATTTAATTTCTTTTGTAGATCAACAATAGCAATTTGTTTTATGTTGCAATTGTGAGCTTTCAACACTTGATCAAAGATGGTGATTTTTGTTGGGGCTTTTGAACCATAATTTGGTTTCACTCTCAGAGAAAGGAAGTCTCGTACCTTAGACCAGATTGAAATACATGCTTTATAAGTTGAAGCAAATTTCACCTCTACTAGGAAGTGGAGAGGGAGAACTAAACATGGAGATAAGAGAAGGGGAAATAGGAAGCTAGTTCCTCAAACCAGGGGAAGGAAAATCAAGAGCGCAAACTTGAGGAAATGAACAAATTGATAAGAAACTTGTCTAACAAGCTTATGAAACTAGAGTTGGAAAAAAAAAACCTCCTAAAAAAAACCAACCATCTCCTAACCAAAGTTCCAATCCTCACTATAGGATACCTACTTTGCAGCTCTTGCAGAGGGAGAGAAAAGAGCAACAATATCACATTCAACCTCCATTATATTTGGAAGATGATCTAGAAGAACATGTTGAAGAAACCATGGAAGCTCAAGAAATTTATTTTTCTAAAGAGGAATATGAAGTTGAAGAACATGAGGAAGGAGGCGATGAATTGGACACCCCACTGGATGATGGTGAGATTGACAACTATTGTAGATAGTTTGTGTTGAAAATGGCAACAAGAAACAGTGAAGGAGGCCTCCTGAAACATCTTTCTTGACCAGTTGGAAAAGATCAAACCAGGTGGGGACCACATGCATTTTTAAGCACAAAGTCTATTTTTAGACATATGGAGCATGGTCTAGGAGTTGCAGTATGCTATTCTTGGATGATTGGTCGAGTTGGTAAAAATAGATGGACCTCTATTTTTAGACATACAGGTCGAAGTCTATTTTTAGACTGCCTGTCTAAAAATAGGTCAGTCAAATATTATTAGCCCTTAATAATATTTTGGACTCTAAACTTCAGTTTATTCTCTTGAGCATTCTTTACTGCAAGCTGTATGGCCCATCCATGTGAGACACGCTTTCCCATGGGTTAGGTGACATGTCAGTTGAATTGACCAAGAGCTCATGGCGGGAGTTCTAGTGGGAGTTGTTGGCTGCCACTGAGATGGTGTCTCGGTTAACTAGTTGAACTAGTTGTATTTAGTTTAACCGGCTAATACACTAGAGATGAGTTGTGTGAATTAAATCTTATTTAATTCACAAAATATTAACTCATTATTCAACTAAAGAACACATCAGTTTAACTCAGTGCATGGACAGTTCAGTGGCGACAAGTGAAAGAGGTAGATGAAAGGGTTGAGTTAGCTATCAATTGCGACATCAGTTGTGCATGAGATTTGCACCACACATGGAGGAAATTACCAATGACAATTGCGCAGTTGGAGCCAGTGAGATTCGAACCTGGATCTCTATTTAGACCAGCCTTGATTGCGCAATAGAGGCAGAGAAGTAGTGGGTATGTTTTGAACCTGTGACTTGTTCAAAACCAAGCTAGTTTTTGTGTAGCTTTGGGAGATAGTACTGAGTACTTGTGAGGAGTTTGTACTATGTATTTGCTGCATGTTCTCTCCATTTATAATATACTATAGCTGGGGGTTTTCAGCTATAAACTTTCCCCATACATACTGTGTTAATGTGTGTGATTATTTGATGTGCTATCGCTTCTATTCTTTCCGCATGTGACAATTAATTGTAGAAGAGATTATGTGTTATGCATGCAATTCAAAATTGATGTGTGATCAGGTTAATATCCATTGAATAAGTGATTTATTCAGAAAATTTCTACATGGTATCGGAGCAATATTAATTTTCGAGATCTATTACGGTGATTGCAAACTTATTTCTGACAGAAGCCCGCATACGGGGCTTATACCCCTGATTCATCTTTCTTTCTTGGAGTGGTGGTCCGTAAAGCCCATGCAATGCAATCGATTTGGAAACAATTTGTTTCGAAGTATAGATCGGAGCGATTGAGTTATCGGGTGTCAAATTCGACTTATGATGTGTGTTCTCGGTGTGGTTTGCCAAAATAAGTCTTCCACTAGCTTATGCACTCGAATATGCCTTGGAAGGAAGTTCGAATTATGTTGCATGGAAAGACCGCATGGAGGCTATGTTAGATGATAATGGGTTGTTGGAATTCGTGGAGAAAGAGATTCCAAAGCCTACTTCTAATGATCCTGCTGAAGTCGAAGCATGGCGAAAGAAACAAGCAAAGTGTCGAAGGATCCTGTTGGAGGGCGTAAAGGATCACATTGTATCCAGCCTGCATGGAAAGGCTTCTCCATATTTGATGTGGAGGGAAAGCTGACAGGATCTATTCCATAATGAGACGACCAAAGGAAGGCGCGCTCAGATAATTCGGGAACATCGGATGGAGAAAGGCGACGGTGTCGCCAAATGCCTCCCGAAGTTCACTCTAATCAGAGATGAGGCTGGGAAGTGTGGGGTAGTCGAAGATGAGGACATGAGTGGACACAGCTCTCCTTGGTCTTAAAGCAGCATTCATATCAAGATGTGATGTCAATGGTCGGGAGAAGTTCTTAGGGATGGGCTTGGCTATGTTTCTGGGTCTGCACTGAGTACGAGAGGAGATCGGGAGGACTGGGGATGGATCTTCATCAAAGGCATCTGATGAAGAAGACTGCGCTTTGGATGCCAAAGCAAGGAAGGGGAAGGGCAAGGAGAAGGCTTCTCAATCCGGTGCGGATGGTAAAGAGTGTGACATGTCCAAAGTGAAGTGTTTTCACTATCACGATCATGGACATTACGCCACGAATTGTCCACAAAAGAAGAAGAACAAGCAGGCTGCTGGAGCTGCAGCTGGTGAGGCTCTTGCCTCGCAATTTGAGCTGGACTTCTCATTGATCGCATGCATGTTGTCTAGTGCATTGGGATTGGGGTGGTATATTGATAGTGGCGCTTCCTTTCACATGACGGGAGATGCAAATCTTTTCAGTGACTTGGTGGAGAAAGGTCTCCAGATGCATGTTGAGTTGGGCGACAGTGGACGATACAATGCGACCAGCATTGGTACCATAACCTTTCAGAGGGAGTCAGGTAAACTCATTCTTTTACAATATGTATTGCATGTACCAGGTCTAACAAAGAATTTGATCTCAGTCGCAATGTTAGAGGATAAAGGGTATGAAGTTGTCTTCAGAGAAGGAAAAGTTTTCCTTCGGCACAAGGAAACGGGACAAGTCAAGAAGGTTGGGATTCGGGCAAAGAATCTCTACAGACTTGAAGTAGATGGGATGTCTATGGAGCTTCCTATTGTTGGGAAGCGGAAGGAAGACATGCAACTAAAGCTTGAGAGGGAGCAAGTGTTACATGCAGGCGAGAAAGACATGCAATTGATGCTTGAGAGGGAGCAAGTTTTGCATGCAGGTGATAGTGAACCTCGGGATGTGGAGCAGCCACAAGAGGATCATGGAGTGGAAGAGACCACTCATGCAGAGAAATTTTGTGCCAGACGGGCAGAGGGAGTGCATGCAGCTATACCACCAGGTGAGAGGTGGGGCAACATGCATGATTAATCCCATGAGGAGATTTCTTGGCAGATTCATGAGATGGTGTGGATCTCATGGATTGAACCTGGCTACGAGGTGCCCATAGCGCAGTAGTAGCAAGATCAGTTGGAGTGATGCAGGCAGATCAAAGTGACAGTGTCGGATACTGGAGCGCGGATCAGAGTTGACAGCAAGTGCAAGAGTGCATGGGTGCGAGAGTTCAATAG
The DNA here is from genome assembly GCA_034641835.2 of Pinus albicaulis. Taxonomy (NCBI): domain Eukaryota; kingdom Viridiplantae; phylum Streptophyta; class Pinopsida; order Pinales; family Pinaceae; genus Pinus; species Pinus albicaulis. The sequence continues at coordinate 931,709,320 of CM076578.1, read as the reverse complement.
CGCAGTGGTTCTTGATGACATGTGCAGTTGTGGCGATCGAAGGCTGAAGTCGAGAGAATGCTAGATGCATCCAAGGCGGTTGAGTTGTTTGGAGCCTATTCGGTTTCGGAGGAGTTGCAGGCCGAGATGCATGGGTTATGAGCGCTTGTGAAAGTTGGGGTGAATGCATGGAGTTATTTGCATGCGATAATGGTCCTTGGTTGTTGAGGGAGTGTTGAAAATGGCAACAAGAAATAGTGAAGGAGGCCTACGAAACATCTTTCACGATCTAGTTGTTGGTTTTGATACTAAACTAGGTGGGGGACACACATGTGATTTTTGGCGCAAAGTCTATTTTTAGACTATGTCTATTTTTAGACATATGGAGCATGGTCCAGGGGTTGCAGTATGTTATTCTTGGAGTATTGGTCATGTTGGTAAAATAGATGGACCTCTATTTTTAGACCTATAGGTCGAAGTCTATTTTTAGACTGCCTATCCTAAAAATAGGGAAGTCAAATATTATTTACCCTTAATAATATTTGGACTCTAAACTTCAGTTTACTCTCTTGGAGCACTTCAGTTTGACCCCCGGAGGTGGGGCATGCAGCTGCCAAAAGGATTTACGCTTTTCCTATGGGTTAGGTGAGCTAATGCATGGTTGACTTCAGTTAGAGCTCAAGTGGCGGAGTTCGGTGGAGTTGATGCGACAGTTAATGGAGATGGTGTTTTGGTTAACTAGTTGAACTAGTTGTATTTAGTTTAACTGGCTAATACACTAGAGATGAGTTGTGTGAATTAAATATTATTTAATTCACAAATTATTAACTCATTATTCAACTAAAGAACACATCTGTTTAACTCAGTGCATGGACAGTTCAGTGGCGACAAGTGAAAGAGGTAGATGAAAGGGTTGAGTTAGCTATCAGTTGCGACATTAGTTGTGCATGAGATTTGCACTACACTTGGAGGAAATTACCAATGACAATTGCGCAGTTGGAGCCAGTGAGATTCAAACTTGGATCTCTATTTAGACCAGCCTTGATTGCGCAATAGAGGCAGGGAAATTAGTGGGTGTGTTTTGAACCTGTGACTTGTTCAAAACCAAGCTAGTTTTGTGTAGCTTTGGGAGATAGTACTGAGTACTTGTGAGGAGTTTGTACTATGTATTTGCTGCATGTTCTCTCCATTTATAATATACTATAGCTGGGGGTTTTAAGCTATAAGCTTTCCCCATACATACTGTGTTAATGTGTGTGATGATTTGATGTGCTATCGCTTCTATTCTTTCCGCATGTGACAATTAATTGTAGAAGAGATTATGTGTTATGCATGCAATTCGAAATTTATGTGTGATCAGGTTAATCTCCATTGAATAAGTGATTTATTCAGCAAATTTCTACAATTTGTTGAATTCATGCATTCCTAGCTACGTAGGAAATATTATCTTAGATGTTCCAGAAAAGGTCTATAACGCAAGACCAAAATGAGGATCCCTCTCCCTCAAATCCTCCTAAATCAAAAGAGAAAGGAAAGATGCCTCTAGACCAAGCCTAAAAACAAAAAAAACAAAGAGTCCTCAGATTCCATTCTCAACAAGTCCAAAGTTTCTAAAATAGGGCAGTCGCCCTTACCATCCAAACCAACCTGTGATAAAGAAAAAGAGCCTATTGATGTTGCCACAGTTGATAGGAGCCCTTTTGTCTTTAATCTTCAAAAAGAACTAGAGAAGATCAAAATATTTGTCCCCTTGACTGAACTATTAAAACGACCTAATTATAAATCTTAGGTGTCTCAGTTCATGTTCCCATCCACTATAGCTCCTTTGCATGATAGTCTGAACCTCCAAGAATAAATACCCATGGTTGTATTTGGACCACATGTTGAGGAACAAGACTCTTCCACTGCCCCTTTTTATGTTACTTTGGTAGTTCGTGAGGTTTTACTACACAATTGCATGCTTGAATCAAGAACTTCTCATAGTATGATGTCATTGTCTGTTATGGAGAAATTGGGGCGGCAAATAACAAGGCCATATAAATATCTATATTCTTTTGACTCCAAGAGAGTAAATTGTCTAGGGATTATTAAAGATTTGGTTTTCAATTTAGCCAGATTCCTGTAAAAAGTTTGGTAATGGATATTGTAGTTGTTGATATCCCTGCAAGGTTCGGTATGCTCTTATCCAGATCATGGGGTTCTAATATTGGAGGATCTGACAAATTGGATTTGACATATGATACCATCCTGGTGTTTGGTGGAGAAGAAAGATGATCATATAGAGAATCAAGATTTGTGAAAATAGTTAAAGAGATGATTGTTCAAATAATGCCCCTATGTATGGTAAATAGAAATATTTATCTTGTTTGATGTTAGAGGAAAATTATCTAGTCCTATACGAAACACAATTTGAATGTTCGGTCCAACTAAACCAACAATCACTGGAGTTTGATAAAGTATGGAAGCTATACTTTTATGATGTTTATTCTAGGGAAGGAAATGGGGCAGGTGTGTTGTTGGTGTCCCCTATCCCCAGGACGTCGCTTGATCCCTTTCTCCTTCAAGCTGGAGTTTGAAGCCACTAATAATGTTGCGGATATGAATCTTTGCTATTAAGTTTGCAATCTACTAGGAATCTTAACAGTGGGTGCTTGGCAATGTTTGGATATTTGGAGCTAGTGGTGAAACAAATAAGGAATAAATGCCAAACCAAACAACCAAGGCTAAAGGATTACCGAAATGAGGAATGGGATTTGATTGACAATTTCTTCTTAGCCTTGGCTATAACTACTAGAAACTTTAAACCTCCTTGGCTATAACTGCTAGTAACTTTAAACCTCCTCAAAACCCACTTCTCAAATATCAAGTTGAGATTAGGTAACGACCTTTAGTACCATACAATGTCAAACCTTGGCAGGTGTTTAAGGATGAGGAAAAAATTAAACGCTTCATGGAATTCATATGAGAATTTTCAAATTCAGTAATTGACCAGGAGGAAGAGAGGGTGATAGATGAACAACATGCTAGTTGGGAAGAAACCATTGCAGGGAACAAGACTTTACAGTTGAAAGGTAATACTATCCCGAGGGGTTTGGTTTCCTTGGAAATATTGTTCAACCCAAATGATGTGGCTTCCAAGCCAACTGGGCAAGAACTTGAAGAACAGGTGGAAGATTGTAGCATTAGTTCAAATCAAGATCCATGGGATCAAGTTGGCAAAAGGAGTTCCTCATAAGTACAAGAAAAGGTATCTAGAACTTTTCAAAAATTATATGGATGTGTTTGCTTGGTATTATGATGATTTAAAAACATTTGATACTACTATTATTCAACATAAGATCCCTTTGAAGGGTGGGTGTTTAAGAGATAAATCCCCTCTGCGGATAGAGGCGATCCCTACTAGCCCAAATCGGGTCTAGCAACAATCAAACACGCAATGGCGCGAGCTCCTAATTGCAATAAACCAACTTGCGAAGAAGGCTTACCTCGAATCCAACGTTGTCGCTTGTAGAGGAAGTAGCGCTCTCGTTCCTTAGCTCCGACAGATCACGATCCTCACGATCTCCGTGATCGGACACCTGCGCACGCGAGAAACAAAACAAACGCAAATGTAAAATCCAATATATGCAACTATATGTCAGTCAGAGAAGACATAACTCATCATCATAATCAACAAAAGGAGTGGAACCATAACCAATAGTCGTTTATCATTAATTAATCAAAGGAGGATACAACCTGGCTCTGACGCTGAATTATCCTTCGGAGGGTCGCCAGCGGAACACGTCTCGAAAAAGCCTGTCGGGGATGGGACAAGCCTCTCTCTTCGGATGTCTCGACAATAATCTCATCGCTTGGATTTGGCCTTAAGGGAATGAATCAAGGCTCTTGCAGCATAAGGTTCTCATGGCTCTTGGGAACTAGCTTGCAAAGGAGATGAGCAAGCTTTTATAGATGGAGGAAGGGGAGTTGGGATCCCTATAATCATGGGATTGGCCCTATCCTCAAGGAAGCTTCCATGAGAGGTGGCAAACCACTTCCTCTACATGGAGATCCAGAGCCAAACCTCCTAACTCAAATTAGATACCAGTTTGCTGGATTACGGTTGGAATGAAACTTCCGCCATTTATTTTTAAAAAACACTCCTTAAAATGAGTGAGCGCGAGTCAGCGACTACCGAGACAAAGCGCCGATTGGCGTGCCCTATTTGAATGATTTCCCCCACGTGAGCGCAGTGTTGGCTGTCTTCCCGCGCGATGCGAGGTGTTTTTAGGGTTTTTCACAAGGAGTTGTCTTCGGGGAGTAAGCTCATGTTCGGAAGGTGCTGAAAGTGGTTTCCAAGTCATGTCCCTTTTGCTCACGGGTCTGGAATGAGCCCTCCCGATGTGTGGGATGGGGGATTGCGGGGACGGTGACAAATTGTTGTCTAGCAGATGCCTAAAGCATAAGGGCTGAAAGAGAGAGAGAGGGTGAAATGCTTTACGAAGAAGAGTATGTCAAGCTGAAAAGAAGCGTCGGAAAACCTGCGTAGAGAAATACAACTAATATCTCAGATACATGATATATATGTGGTATGGGCGCAGCCATCCATAACAGAGTATACAATAATCCAGATCCAAGGTATGGACGCAGCCATCCAGTGAGGATCGATAAATAGACTCAGGTATGGTCGCAGCCATCCAATCAGTGAGTCATGTAACTAATCATAAGAATCCACAAAATCGCAGCCTAGATTATAACAGACAGGAATCCAGGGTCTTGCACTCCATCTCGACCCGAACAAAGTACAAGTTCAAGCATGCGAATATGTGAGCTGAAGTCGAACATGCAAGAACATCGCCTGATTACCAGCCAATGATGAAAGTTGTTAACAGACGCGAGAGGTACCACCAATGATGACAATGGCCCTCAAGGTAATATAGGTACAATCTACGGCATGTGAATCAATGAGCTGGCATCGAACACCCGTAGAATCACTTGATTGGAGACCAATAATGAAAACCTCACGTCAAATGCGAAGAACCTGCCATTGAGGCATGCAGGCTCCAAGGTACCAGAAGGAAGTCTCTAGATCAGCTTCCTGGATAATGAGCTGAAGTCGACAGGAAATGACTTTGATCAAAGGTGAGCCATAGTGTTTCCCACATCATCGACGCGAGACAGAGGAACATAATGTCCTTGTGAATCAAGATCAGATGAGAATCAGAGGAAGGTTGAAATCTGCAGAGGCCAACTTCTCTTGAACATATGGCGGCACGACAGTGAGTTTGGCAGTATTTGACATCAACAAATCAGAGGTCATGATGACGGGACAAGGAGGAGATGAGAGGTCAAAAGGGATCACCCAAACAGACGGAGGCAAGTGGAAAATGAGATGAGATGTCCCCAACCCGACACGAATGCAGACAAGTGCCATGTTCAAGAGCGACATACTGCCGACACGACAATGATGTTGGTTCCAATTTCCCCACCATTTATGGCGAGTACCTCTTTATTTTTACACAAGCTTGAAGAGGATACCATATGCTCGTTGTATAAGTCCATCCTAGTACATTTAACGAGCCCTAGGAAGTGGGAACTCGAATACCGTCATTACGACTAAATCCAATGTCATCAGGGTTTAACGAGTCTGACAAAGGAAGAACTCGGCATCTTTTCATGTTTAGAGAGTTTGAAAAGACAGCAGAAAAGTAAAATCCAACGGTCCCTTTTCGTAAATAGTTCCTCAGACCCGAAAAGGTAGAAAACAAAATCTGATAAAACCTCCTAGTCGCGATAGGCTAGGGTATTCCTTTTTCGTAGATAATCTATCCCAGCCCGAAAAAGGGGTAAACGTATACTGGGTAGATGTCGTTTCGTGTCCACTTTAACAAGATCGAAACAACAAGGAACTCGACAATCTTTTCATGTTTAGAGAGTCAGAAAAGAGCTGAAAGATGACTCCGAAATGACTTTTTCATGTTTTTACCAAGTCCGAAAAAGTATAAAATACAACTCGTGTCACCGTTTAAGTTGCGTAAAAACCTGTTGCTACACACAAAGGCAAGTGTAAAATCCATTTTTGACAAAATATATTAAAATATTAATCAAAAAAATGACTTTTAAAATCTAATTAGATTTCAAAAAGTTATAAATAAGTCTCAAATGGTAAAAACAAAATTTCTTTTACTATTTACCTCATTGGAGATCAATAGTGATCCATTTGTGTGCAAAATTCTGACGGCGACTGCGACTGATCCGGGCTATCACTCAGATCCCCGTTTGTTCCAGGTAAGGGGCGCTTCCTTGAACTCCATTTCGATCCATTTTTTAGATATTTCCATTCCGGATTAGACTTCTGTGGATTTTTTTATTTTTATTTTTTAATTTTAGGGCTCCGCCCATTGGTGCGGGTATCGGGCACGGACCCGCGCCATTGGACTTTTGCTTGCAAAGGGGCCGCGCCAACGGCGGAACTCAAATTTCCGCTTTAGATTTTTGAATTGCGAGCGATCCAAATGAAAATTTCAGCATAACAAAGATCTAATCGAGGCTTTTTGATCATGTTGATGCAGGTTACTCAGGCATAATGGTTATCGAATGGAAGGAGAGGGAGCATGGGGAAGAGGATGAACTGGTTATGGAGAATGAAGCTTGCATGAATGCACTTAAGAACTGTGGACTCAAAAAGTTCTTCCTGACGCCCTGCTTACGAGCTCAACCGGAGCTACTACAATACTTGGTCAGTATATGGGATGAAAATGAAGAAGTGTTTAAGCTTCGGGACCAAGTGTTGGAACTTGAGGTTTCCGACATATAATTTATCACCAAATTGTCGCGCAGAGGTCCAGTACCTATTTTGACAGGTAGCAGACCTTCTGGTGAAAAAATGGAGCAAGTAATGGCGAGGGTGTGCCTAGGGGCACGAACCGGATCAGGAAGCGGGAAGGTGGACATCCACACCATCCATGATCTAGCACTCAGAGTAGTGCTACACACCATTACGCGGGCTACAGGATCGTAGGCACCGCATGAAGCAACCAAAGCCCAACTCATACTAGCCTCTCAGTGTATGAGTCCTACACTGTTAGATTGGGCTACTGCAGTGACAACAAATATCAAGAGGCAGCTTACAAAGTGCAAGCAAGTCAAACTGAAGCAGTTTGGCTACGGTTCCATTTTGGTATCGTTCATCCTGGAACGACTACCTATATTCTAGGGCCAAGGGGCCATTGTTGCTGAGCTGGTACCAAGAGAGCCAAGGATGGCTCGTTGGGCAACACTTATGCCCAGGTCAGGAGGAGGCCAACAGATGTCTTGGAGGCCAGATTTTTTTGGATGGTTACGGCGTCAGTTGATCGTGGTCGAGGATTGGCCCTATGTTGGGACCGATTTCACTGGAGACCCATATCTCCCACTTCTGGAGGGGGATGACTGGGACGAGGAGTTGGGTATGATACTCTCTTTTTGATTTTATGTATTTATGATTTTTTTGGTAATACATGTTCGTTCTAACAACAGTTTTATATGTACACAGATGTTGGCCCAGAGAGACCTGCCGATATGTCTCCTATTACACGGAGAACTCAGCCTGCAGTTGATCCTCAGGCGGAGGGTGCCGAGGGAGGAGAGTTGATCCAGAACCTTGAGGGGATCGCCCGGGGGATTCCAGACTACGCCCGGCTGGCAGATGTCCCGATGGCGTATCAGAGACATACGGTGGAAGTGCCTAGTCGCCTCCACCGACTTTTGAGACGCTTAGTGTGCGCGGTAGCATGTTACCACGAGCACCATGCGGATTAGACACCTAGGGCTTCTTTCATGCATATTTTTGAGAGACATGTCGTCTCTGGATGTTTTAAGATGAACATGTATATTTTTTTATTTTATGTGATGCACACTATGTAAAAATTTCGACACACATATATATACATACCTATTTCCGGATGGATATTTTTACATGTGATGATGTTTTTGTTTATAAATTGCGCAAATGTCTATCTAGAACCAAATTAGCTACTGCATCTGTTAATATATTCATATGTCTGGGTATGTGTTGATATGTAATATAGTCAAAATTTCTTTCCAACAGACAAATATGCAGATATAGACGTAAAATGGATGGATTTCTTACTGAATAATGTCCGTTAAGTTGTAATACTACAAGTTGTGAGTCTAGATACACAAGTAATTCACGAATGCCGAGGTCCACAACCTCGGTTAATAATTCCAATACAGCACTATATTCCGCGATATTATTTGTAGCAGGACCCAGACATACACCTTGCAGGTTAACCAATTCACCAACAGGATCATAAATTACCCAGGCTACCGAAGACAGATTCCTGGTACTGCGGGAGGCACCATCCGCGAAACCCACAAAAGGAGTAATGGAAATCTGCACAATCACGAAGACCCGATCAACAAAAATATGCTTACATCGCACACCACACCACACATGCACACAAATGAATATACACGCCTATGTACACACACCACACTAAAAATAACTTCAAGCGTAGTATTTCTTAAGGTACAACCCATTTCTAGGCTGCGCCAACGGAACTCCTTCATAATCAATGAGCTCATAAGCCCCATTTTTCAATACTCGTTTTATTATGTAGGGCCCATGCCACATGGGTTGGAGCTTTCCTGCCCTGAGTTTATTGTGCGCTTGGTCGTATAGGAGGACAAGGTCCCCTTCGAAAAAGGAACGTGGAGAGACTGATTGATCAAAGTGCGCTTTGACCCGCTTTTTCCGTGCCTCAATAAATAAGGCAGCCAAGCGGCGGGTTTCATCCAACTGTTCCAAATACAAGAGACGCTCTTCTTCAGGAGAAGTGTCGGGTAAAAGTTCCACAACCAACTTTAAGGAAGGAATTTCGCACTCAACCGGAAGAGTTGCTTCCAGACCATACACCAATTGGAATGGTGTGAATCTGGTCACACTCTTTGCTAACATCCGGTATGCCCATAGAGCTGAGAACAATTGGAGGTGCCAATTGGACTTTTGAATTCCAACTGTTCATTGAAGCATTGTGACCAAAACTTTGTTCACAGCCTCAACCTGGCCATTTGCCTGGGGGTAATATGGCGTTGAGCTATCGTGTCGTAAGCCCAATCTTGATGTCAGCTCGGCCATCATGTAATCTCGAAAGTGAGTACCATGATCAGTAACAATGGCCTGAGGGACCCCGAAACGTGCAATAATGTGGTTGAAAATAAACTGGGCAGCTGTCTTACCATCGACGGCTAGTGTAGGCATCGCTTTGGCCCACTTAGTAAAGTAGTCGACATCGACGATTATATATGCATGCCCCCCAGTCGAATGAGGGTTACACATCATGAAATCTACGCCCCATTTTGCAAAAGGGCCGACAGTAATGAAAGGATGCAATGGGAGAGGTGGCGCACACATCTTGCACTGAAAAACCTGGCACGAATGACATTTGCGGACTATGACAATACAGTCTTTAAAGATTGACGGTTAGAAGTAACCCGCACGCAGAATCTTCTGGGCGGCGGCATATCCAGACATGTGACCACCGCAGGCACCACTGTGACAGTCATTTAAGACTCGTTCAGCCTCTTCCAGTGTCAAGCACCAATGGAGCACTGAATCTACTCCAACCCGGTATAATGTATCTCCTACAATACGGTAGGGTTGAGACTGATGCCGAATTCGACGTCGGGCATCTTTGGTAAACTCAGAGTGGAACGTTGATGTTTGAAGATACACAATAATATCGTCATACCACGGGTCACGGGTGCTGATAAGGAAGAGGGTTTCTTCTGGGATATGATCTTCAGAGTGAGAGGGTGTGGAGTCTGTCGGGAGGGAGCAAATGAGATCCGCAAAAACCAGTGATTTGGTCGACTTAGCAGTGGTAAACTCTAAGTCAAACTCCTGAAGGATAACGATCCATTTGGAGTATTTTCCCCCCAGTAATTGTCGAGATAGAATATATGTCATGGGGTTGCAATCCTAAACCACGGTTACAGAACGCAGCAGGATGTAGTAGCGAAAACGTTGCATATCTTGTACAGCTGCTAAAGCTAGCTTCTCGACATGAGCGTAACGCGTTTCTGTGTCGAGAAGATTTCGTGATAGATAGTAAACAACGTGTTCGTTGCCATCATCGTCGTCCTACACCAGAACCATAGCTATAGTGCTAAACGCGACGGCCAAATATAGAGTGAAATCACGGTGATAGTTTGGAGGATGAAGCAACGGAGCATTAACAAGCAACGTCTTAAGCTTCTCAAAGGATGGTTGAATAATGTCGTCCCAATGAAAGGGAACGTTCTACTTTAAAAGACGCGTGAATGCTTTGGCCACTTCCGCGTAGTTCGGTATAAAGCATCGTAGGAAGTTAGCTTTTCCCTGCAGACTCTGCAATTGATATAACGAGGAGGGTGATGGGAGATTGAAAATGGCCTCGACCTTTAGAGGGTCGAGGCGAATCCCGTCCTTGGAGACTATGAACCCCAAAAGACGGCCAGAATCCACGCAAAAGACGCATTTATGAGGGTTGAGCCGGATATTATAGCGTCAACAGCGAAGGAAAATTTGGCGGAGGTGTTCGGGATGGTCCTCCCGCCGAGCTGAGTGAGATGGCAGGTCGTCTAGATACGGCTGAACGATATGGCATATGTCATGGAACGCGTAAGACATGGCATGCTGGAAAGTAGCTCCAGCGTTCTTCAAGCCGAACGGAAGCTTTTTATAAGCAAAAGTACCCCACAGACAGATGAATGCAGTCTTGTGTTGATCAGCAGGTATAATATTTATCTGATTATACCCAGAAAAGTCGTTCATTAGGGAATAAATCTCACTCCCAACACATTTGTCAATGATTTGATCTATGAAAGGAGTGGGGTAGTTGTCCTTCGGACAGGCGCGATTAATATCACGGTAATCAACACAGACTCTTATAGTACCCTGTTTCTTATCTACAGGGACAATATTTGAAACCCATTCTGTGAGGGGAATTGGGTAAATGAAGCCCACGTTCAGAAGTTTTTCAACTTTTGCCTTAATGGCAGTGACTTTGTGAGGATGCACCAGGCGTAGGCGTTGGCGCACGGGTTTCGCACCAGGATAGGTAGGAATCTCGTGCACTACTATGCTGGGATCAATCCCGGGCATTTCCTCATAGGACCATGTGAAAACGTCTTTGAATTCTCGAAAAAGATCAGTATAAACTCGTATCTCATCAGGAGAACAAGTTACTCCCACGTGTATGTTCTCAACTATCCCCGATTTAACGGAGATGTCGATTGGAATAGTTTGAGTAATGTTGCTCAAGTTTCACTCTGAAAAGACCTCATGTGTCAATGTGGGTGTCTGGAGAGGTGGAGCGGGAACCTGAGATGCAAAACGCTCTAGACAATCTGTCATTGCCCCCAAGCTGGGCATAAAGGAGGAACGATGATGTGTATCGCTTCAAGGCAGCTCCTCAAGAGACATGGTTTCAACAATGGATTCATTAGAAGGAAAAGTCTCTTTAAGAGGATCAGGAAAATCGGCCTCGCCGAGCCAGGGGGATTGAGAATAGATATCTAAAGCCATGCTTGAGGGAGAATGTCGAGGAGGGGGAGGATTGGATGTGGCAACGATTTCACAGTAATTAAGCTCTACTGGAGTTAAGGGCATCGATTCTCCAAAATCAGTCACTTGTTCAGGCGAAGGGATGATCCATGGGTCATCAGACCTAGATACCATATTAACTTGAACGATGTGCGGTGGTGGTGCGGGAAAAATACCCATGAGGACGGGGTCCTTGAAGAGACCGGGTCCTACACTATCGGGGGGATTAGGAATCTTATCCACGTAAGGAACGTTGTTCTCAGAGGTGGAGGTGAAGAAAGACAACTGATCCACAGTAATGATTTTTCCCTCATGAGGGAACTTAAGAAGTCGAAAGAGGGTGGATGGTACGCATAGCATGGCGTGAGTCCAACTGCGGCCAAGAAGTATATTGTATTTAAGCTTGGCGTCAACCACTTCTACTTCTACGTTGACTGTCTTCCCCTGTAAAATAATCGGTAAAATTTCGAGAACACCCAGGGGTTTTGATTCCCGACCATCGAATGCCTCTAAGGCATTGGGAGATGATGAAAGGGCTGGAGAGCCAATGGCCTTCCAGCAAGCGGACGACATGACACAGGTAGAAGCACCTTCATCCACAACAGCCCGATGGATATTGAGACCGTTGATCCCGACCTGAATAATAAGAGCAATTTGATGCGAAAGCCAGGGGGTCATGGAGTCGCCAATTTGTTGAAGAGGTAAATCCCCTCTACGGAAAGAGGCGATCCCTACTAGCCCAGATCGGGTCTAGCAACAATCAAACATGCAATGGCGCAAGTTCCTAATTGCAATAAACTAGCTTACGAAGAAGGCTTACCTCGAATCCAACGCTGTCGCTTGTAGAGGAAGTAGCACTCCCGTTCCTTAGCTCCGACAGATCACGATCCTCACAATATCCATGATCGGACACCTGTACACGCGAGAAACAAAACAAACGCAAACATAAAATCCAATATATGCAACTATATGTCAGTCAGAGAAGACATAACTCATCATCATAATCAACAACAGGAGTGGAACCATAACCAATAGTCGATTATCATTAATCAATCAAAGGAGGATAAAACCTGGCTTTGACGCTAAATTCTCCTTCGGAGGGTCGCCAGCGGAACACGTCTCGAAAAAGCTTGTCGGGGATGGGACAAGCCTCTCTCTTCGGATGTCTTGACAATAATCTCCTTGCTTGGATTTGGCCTTAAGGGAATGAATCAAGGCTCTTGCAGCATAAGGCTCTCATGGCTCTTGGGAAAGAGCTTGCAAAGGAGATGAGCAAGCCTTTATAGATGGAGGACGGGGAGTTGGGATCCATATAATCATGGGATTGGCCCTATCCTCAAGGAAGCTTCCATGAGAGGTGGCAAACCACTTCCTCTACATGGAGATCCGGAGCCAAACCACCCAACTCAAATTAGATACCACTTTATGGATTGGTTAGGACGAAACTTCCGCCATTTATTTTTAAAAAACACTCCTTAAAATGGCTAGCGCGAGTGCGAATCTGAGACAGAGCGCCAATTGGTGTGCCCTATTTGAATGATTTCCCCCATTGGCGCGGGTACTGAACTGTCTTCCCGCGCCAATGCAAAAAGGGGTGTTTTTAGGGTTTTTCACAAGGAGTTGTCTTCAGGGCAATGAAAGCTCATGTTCAGAGGAAGGTCATGAAAGTGGTTTCAAGTCATGTCACTACTCACAGGTCACGGAATGAGCCCTCCAATGTGTGGGATGGGGGATTGCAGGGACGGTGACAAATTGCTGTGTAACAGTGGGGTAAAACCATATAGGAAGAATCTGAGGAAAATTAACCCTTTGTTACTCCCATCAATTGAAAAGGAGGTAAGGAAGTTGCTTTAGGCCAAGATCATCGTACTGTTGAGAAAAAATAATGGATAAATAAGGTTATGTGCTGAATTCAGGAATCTAAACAAGGCCTTATTAAAGGATAATTACCCTTTTCCTAAAATGGACTACATTTTGTAGAAGGTGGTAGGATCTGTCCGGATGTCCATAATGGATGGTTTTTCTGGATACAATCAAGTAGTTGTGCATCCTGAATATCAAAATAAAATTGATTTCACCACGCCTTGGGGAACATTTATGTATGCGAGAATGTATTTTGGCCTCATAAATGCAAGAGCCACTTTCTAGAGAGCCGTGGAAATAGATTTTGTGGGAGAATAAGACAATTTTGTAGTAATTTACCTACATGACATCATTGTTTTTTTTTTAAATGGATGAGGAGCATATTGAACATCTATGACTCACTTTTGAGAAATGTAGAAAATATGGTTTTTCTTTAAATCCTAAGAAGTATCAGTTTAATCTAAGTGAGGGAAATTTGTTAGGACACATCGTGGAAAAAGAGGGGGTGAATATTCATCCAAAGAGGGTGGAATCCATCAACAACATCGCATTACCAAGAAATAAGAAAGAGATCCAGGTTTTCTTGGGAAAAATCAACTTTTTAAGGGGGTTCATACCAAATTATGTTGAGATAGTTAAATAAATTATAGAAATGTTGAAGAAGTACAAAGAAGTAAAATGGATTGTAGAGTCTCATGAATCATTCTATAGAATTAAGAGGGATTTTGCAGAAGCTCCTATATTAGTCAACCTTGACTATATAAAACCATTTTTCATTTTTTCTTTTACTTATCCTCACACAGTGGTTGTTGTCTTATTGCAAAAAAATAATGATGGGAATGAGAAACCAATAGAATTTTTCAGTCATGTGCTGTGATATGCTGAGCTAAAGTATAACATATTGGAGAAGTAGGAGTATGCCTTGGTCAAATACCTGTAGTACTTTAAAATCTACATCCTACAATCAAACATAACTTCTTATGTTCCTACAATTGTTGTGAAAGTTATTATGGTACAGAGGGATAGTGAGGGAAAAAGAGGCAAACCGATTGCTAAAATTTAGGAGTATGATATGGATATCAAGTCTACCAAGCTCATCAAGGGGCAGGGACTAGCTAGAATTCTATCTGAAGCAAATTTCCAAGCATTGGGCATAAACTTACTAGCTGGAGGAGATGGAGAAAGTGGAAAGCTGGAGAAATAACAAGAGATTGAAACATCAACCTAGAAAATCCAGATGAATTATATTGTCTCAATGGTATAAAAATATAGTTCATTATCTTCTTTTCGTGAGGTGTTGAGTAAATTTTTATAAACTTAAATACATGGCTTTGAGGTTGCAAGCCCATAAATTTGTTATCTCAAATGGCCAATTCCATTGGAAGGAACCCGTGGGGATTTTTCTTTTATGTTTTGTTGAGGAAGAAATCCACAAAGTGATTGATGAATTACATAGTTGTGTCTATGGAGGGCATTAGAGTTGGAGGGATACAACCCACAAAATCCTCAAAGAAGGATTTTACTGGCCCAAACTATTTGGTGAGGTGCATACTTATGTTCGGGCCTGTGAGAAGTGCCAAATTTTTGCCGAAAAACAAAAAATTTCCTCTAATCCTTGTTTTTGTCGAAGAACCTTTCAAATAATGGGGGTTAGAAATCATTAGGGAGACACACCCACCTTCCATTGGTCAGTACAAGTGGATATTCATAGCTACCGGTTACTTCACTAAGTGGGTGGAAGCAACCCCGACCAAGAATGAAATTGATGTTGTAGTTATTAAGTACATGGAGGAAAACATCCTTGCCAAGTTTGGATTCCCCAAGAACATTGTCACTGACAATGCTCAGGTGTTCAAGTCAGCCAAATTTATTGATTTTTGCAAAAAATAAAACATTATAGTAGGCCACTCCACCACCTATTACCCACAAGGAAATGGATTGGACGAATCGTCAAATAAAAGTCGGGTAAGGATCGTAAAGAAAACAATAGTAGAAAATCAGAGGAACTGGGACTCATAGCTAAAATTTTCCTTATGGGCCAACAAGGTTACCACCAATAGATCCAATGGGAAATCCCCTTTTGAGTTGGTTTATGGAAATGATGCAATCTTCCCATACAGTTAGCTATGCAAGTAGCTAGAATCCTGCAAGATATTGAGAAAGATCCAAATTATTTGACCAGAAGGATAAATTAGTTAGTGGAACTTCAAGAGAGCAGAGAACCAGTGAATCGAAATTTGATCAGTCATCATGAAAAAATGAAGTCCTTGTTTGAAAGAAAGGCAAAAGACAATTATATGTAGCCAATATATTTAGTACTAAGATGGGATGTTAGGAGGGAATATAATTTATAAAGGAAAGCATGGAAAATTTGATTCTCTACAGTTCATACCTTTCCAGATTGTTGAGGCAAAAGGGAACAATACCTTCCTACTGGAAAATTTAGAAGGCGAAGTGATTGGGATGCATGTGAATGGGAATTTTCTCAAGATTTACTTCCAACACTGAAAGACTTCACTCCTACTCACTGTAAATACCAGTGAGAATTTTGTAAATAACCATCATTGTTTTGAGTTTCTATTATTTATTTTTGTTTTATGAAAGTTCAAATGAAATGAGTCCATGCCCAAGGAGTAAGGCACCAATCTGCAGGTTCTCAGTGCATTGTATACAATACACTGTTCCCAGTTGGAGCCAATGTTGTTTCCCTTCATAAGTTTTCTAAGAAGGCTGAGGAATAAAACATTAAGTCTCCTAGCTAAAAGAAAATGAAATCAAATATGGGGAAATATATTAGGCCCTAGAGCCATAACATAATGTTTGAAGTTAAAAACACCGCTCACAGAACCCCCATTAGGTAAGCGCAGCGAGGAAAAGAGGAGTTTTACACAAGCACACATTTTGGGTTAAAGGTCGAGTGGTTTTTGGGCAGATCGTCATTCATCCCCACCCAACCCCCCCTAGAAGCATTTGAGGAGGTAACCTACATAGAAAATAAGCGAGTGCCCATGTTGGATTGAAGGAGTGAAGACCCAGGTTCGGAGTAGTTGCTCTACCAAAAAACCCTCTATTACCGGTCCTTTTGGCAACAATCTGTTGCGCAGACCGTAGTATCACCCGAGGCAATATTGGGGGATGCTAGAACTAGGTTTCTGCATCCATAGAGATATTAGGACATGGATTTACTGCTATGATTCTTACATATGCTTTCCTAAACTGCGCAAATGCAATTATCTACCTTTACAATTTATGCCCTATTCATCAAGTACTACTACTGTGCACTCCGCCTTTGACATTCTTATGCACTACTCAACCCAATACAACACATATAAACAACATTAAAGACTGTAGAAATTTAATACAATAACATGTATATTACCGGACTCCCCTGATCTAACAATTAAATCCACTGTTAAATACATAATCCTTCTACTCAATTCTTTGCGGAAATTAAATTGCCAATTGTAAACATATGAAAAAAAATCAAGCGCACATAACAAGATGTTTTACAGGGAAATATTTAAGCTAAAAAACCCAACTATCATATATTATGTATATCATGGAATCATGAAACAATCTCATACAAATCTTAGCTCATAGAGCTCTCAGTACAATATACAATCGTGTCACACTGTCATGCAAAAAATTGCATATCTATGCACCAATTTCTTGCCTCCTGACAATCTGCCTCCACTGCGCAATCCCTGATAAAGAATATCCCTGAACAAATTCAATCTTGCCTTGCTTTGGCTGCGCAATCCTCATTGGCAACTCCAATGTGTGTGTAGATGCATTGAATGCATCACTATAGTCACAACTGATAGTCAAACACACCCTTTCACCTATCTCTCCACTGGGTCTCCACTAGATTTGACATGCAAGTAGTTAACTGTTGTATTTCTCCAGTTGCAAGTAAGACAGTACTTGTGAATTAATTAAATAATTAATTCACTCATCTTTCACTAGTGTATCTTTAGTTACAACTAGCACAACTGAGTTTAACTCACTTAACTGAGTTAAACTAAATAACAACTCCCATAACTACTCTTCCAACTCTGTTACAATTGTGTCACACTTAGTTACAACTAAGTCCATCATGCATGAGTAACCAACCAACCTTGCAACTCATAATTCCTTCAACTAACTGTTTTTCCACATCATTTAACTGAAATCAAGTGCTCCAAGAGAATAAGTTATTATTTATTGTCTGATTATCATTAAGGGCTAATAATAATCGACACACATTCTATTTTTAGATTAGCGATCTATAAATAGATTTCACCCATCTTCTAAAAATATACACTCATCTAAAGATAGAATTTGCTCAACCATCGAGAATCAACATCCTGTTAATTTTAGAATATGCTCACCATTCTAAAAATAGACATACTCCTAAAAATAGCCTGCGGGCCCCACCTAGTGAAGGTGCTTAATTTTCACTAAGATCATCATCTTGTTGAATCTCAACACTCCCTCTCAACAAGAAAGGGATTATCCTTCACCCCGATCCTGTCTCTATGGTATTCAAATTTTCTCCTGGTGAGCACCTTCGTCAAAATATCTGCATCCTAATCTTCCATAGGAATGTACTGAAGCAACATGATCTTTTGCTACACACAATCTCTGATATGATGATACTGGATATCTTTATGCTTAGATCTATCATGAAACACATGATTAATCGAGAGTTTAATGCAACTCTGATTATCACAATGAATCACTGTAGGATCTAAATGAGAACCGAACAAACCGACCAGGATCTTCCTCATCCAGATAGCCTCACATGCAGCTTGACTTACTGCCATGTGTTCCTCTTCTACTGAACTGAGTGCCACAGATCTCTGTTTCCTGTTGTAGGAAGAAACAGCTATAGATCCGATACTTAAAACCCCTCCTGATGTTCTCTTTTTGTCCGTTGGGCTGCCTGCCCAATCTGCATCCGTGAAGCCATGCAACTTCACCTCATTCGTCTGTTTGTACCATAAGCCATACTCAGATGTGCCCCTGAGATATCTCAGGACATGCTTGCATGCCTTCCAAAAGAGCTTGGTAGGCTTAACCATCGCTTGACTAAGTTGGTTCACCACATAGTATATGTCCGGTCTTGTATTAACTAAATACATGAGAGAACCCACTAACTGTCGATAGACAGTAGCATCCACTACCTTTGCCGATGTAGCATCCTCTTTCCTCCAATTTCCTGGAAGAGGAGTATCCATGGGTTTGCAGTCCTCCATGTGAAACTTACAGAGTATCTCCCGAGCATACTTGCCTTGACACACAAACAGTTCACCTTCTCGCTGCCATATTTTCAATCCAAGGAAATTATGAAGGAGGCCCATATCCTTCCTCTCGAATTCCTTTGCAAGGTCCTCCTTGCATGAGTGTATCAGCTGCTCATCACCAGTTATTATTAAATCACCAACATAAAGAACAATGATTAAAAGCTTACCCTTCACCATAATCTGGTACAGGTTTTCATCTGCCGCACTCTTGGTGAAGCCAAGTCCAGTGAAATAACTATCGATTCAAGTGTGCTAAGCACGGGGTGCTTGCTTCAACCCATACAATTCTCTTTTGAGTCTGCACACATGCAACTCGCTGTTGAAGATCTCAAATCCTTCAGGTTGCTCAATGTACACTTCTTCCTCAATGATCCCATTAAGGAACGCAGTCTTCACATCCATATGATGAATGTGCCAACCCATTTTTGCTAAGAGAGCAAGGATGGTCCTTATGGAAGAATGTCGTGCGACAAGTGCAAAGGCTTCTTCATAATCAATCCCCTCGATCTATGAGAAGCCCCGGGAAACAAATGTTGCCTTATACTTCTCAACACTCCCATCGACAGCTTGCTTTACCATGTAGATCCATCTTGAACCTACCACTGATTTATCAACCAGCCTTGGAACAATTTCCCAAGCATTGTTTCTGAGAATGGAGTCATACTTCTCCACCATTGCATCTACCCATGTGGGCTCCTGCACTGCTTCCTGAAAATAAGATGGCTCTATCACGATACATTTGCTCAGAGAGCCATGTATCCAGTGAATCGGTCATGAGACTGTCTCTGTCTGCGTTGTGAAGTAGGGGCTCCTACATTATGTGCCACATCAAGCTTCAACCTCTTAGCTTCTATGGTACGCCTTCTGCTAGTTTAAATGTTTGGCTCTGCGTGAGTGGAATCCTCCACTTCGTGATCCTCCTCCTGTGGTTGATCCACATATTGAGGCTCATCTTTGGGAACAAGCAGTTCCTCCTCTGCATGCAAGTGTAGCTCCCTCTCAAGCGACAACTTCATGGCTTTCTCCACATTTAATTCTATATCCCGTCGCACCACAGTCATCCGACTATTTGGCAAATACACACGATAATTATGGGGTGTTTCTGTGTACCCCAAAAATATCCCAATTTCAGCAGTCGGCTCCAGCTTCTTCCTGGCGTTCTTGGTCACATGAACATAAACAGATGAGCCAAAAATATTATAGTGAGAAGCATCTGATTTCTTACCAGTAAAAGCTTCTTCAGGTGTACTCATGCCAAGTACACTATGAGGACAACGGGTTTGCACATAAACCGCAGTGTTGCATGATTCTGCCCACAAGTGCATTGGTAGGCCCTGATCATGCAACATAGCTCATGCAACAGCCATGATCATTTTGTTCTTCCTCTCCACGACCCCATTCTATTGTGGGTTATGATTTCTCCTCGAATTCCTTCTTTGCTACAGAAGTCTTTGAATTCATTCGAGATATATTCACCACCATTATCGCTTTGCAAAGCCTTCACTTGCTTCCCTGACTCTTTCTCCACCAATGCTTTAAACTCACAGAACTTTGAGAATGTTTTATCCTTATTCTGCATGAAGAAGATCCAACATCTATGAGAATAGTCATCAACAAAAATAACATAATACTTGTGTTTTGCTGTTGAAGCAGCAGAGAATGGTCCACGTACGTCTGTGTGAATTCTCTCCAGGATCACCGAAGCACGATTATCCTTTTCACAAAAGGTGGTCTTCACAAATTTACCTATAGTACATCCCTTCACTGATCTATATGCGCAAGTGTACCTTTGGGAAGTCTAGTAGAAATATACTGCAAAATCTTCAGGGCGCCATGGTGAAGATGGCCCAATCTCCTGTGCCATAATTCACCCTCATCCCAGCTCACAACTTCTTCTTCTTTGCCCACCATTGCAGTGCAGCCATCTACCTCCAGCTTGTAGAGATTCTTGACTCGAATCCCTATCCTCTTAGCTTGACCCATTTTTTTATGTCGCAAGAAAGATTTTCCATCGCCGAAAACAATGTCATAACCTCTGTCCTCCAACATCGTGATTGAGACCAAGTTCTTCTTTAGACCTGGAACATGCACAACTTATTTCAACAGAAATGGTTTACTTGACTACCTCCAAAGTTAATGGTACTAATGATGTTCGCACTGTATCGTCCATCATCGCCGATCTCTATATGCATTTGGAGATCTTTCTCCTCCAAGTTGTTGAACAACTCCTTATCTCTCATCATGTGGAAGGAAGCACCACTATCAAGATACCACACAGATCCCATTGTGCTTGAAACCAAGCATGCGATCAAAGAGAAATCAAGTTCAAATTGCGAAGCAAGGGCCTCACCAACTGTAGCTCCAACAACCTTCTTGTTCTTCTTTTTCTATGGGCAGTTAGTAGTGAGATGCCCATGTTCGTGACAGTGAAAACACTTCACCTTGGACAAATTCAAGTTCTTGCCTTTAGCCTCAGATTTTGGATGGGATTTCTTTCCCTTCCATTTCCTCGCTTTGGAAGACAAAGCATAATCCTCTTCATTATCATGTTTTTATGAAGAGCCATCCCTGGTATTCTGCCTGATCTCCTCCTGCACTAGATCCGACCAAAGTCGCTCCCAATCCGACAGTTTCTCCCGCCCATTGACAGAGTCTTGATAACTATTCCAACTCTTCGGAAGTCCAAGGAGAGCCAAGCTCACCAAATCATCATCAACAACTATAATTTCCACACTCCCCAGCTCATCCCTACATTGGGCAAACTTCGTGAGATACTTTGGAATATTTTCGCCCTTCTCCATTTTGATTTTTTTGAGTTTATCTTTCAGCGCCAACTTCCTATGGTCATTGCTGCTTTGGAAAAGACCTGTCAAAGCCTTCCTCATTGCAAATGGAATGGCTTTCCTGTGAAGGCTTGACACTATATGGTCTTTCACACCTTCCAACAAAATTATTCTTGTCTTCGCTACTTTCTTTTGCAAGGCGTCGAGTAATGCAACATCCGTCGAAGTGGGCTTAGGAACATCGCTATCGATGAAATCCTTCAAGCCACTATCTTCAAGCACTGCCTCCATCCTGTCCTTCCAGACTATGTAGTTAGAGCTTCCCTTGAGTGCATACTCCAACCGCGACCCATTGAAAGCCATTTCAATGTTTACTCAATTGTCGCACCAAGAAATTCTTGCAACAAATTCGAATATTTCCACCAGCACAAAACTCAACACTGCTTCAATATTGCAATCTCTAGTGATTAACACTACTCTAATACCATGTAGAAATTTAATACAATAACATGTATATTACCGGACTCCCATGATCTAACAATAAAATCCACTGCTAGATATATAATCCTTCTACTCAATTCTTTGCGGAAATTAAATCGCCAATTGCAAACATATGAAGAAAAATCAAGCGCACATAACAAGATGTTTTACCGGGAAAGCTTAAATCTAAAAACCACAACTATCATATATTATGTATATCATGGAATCATGAAACAATCTCATACAAAGCTCGACTCATAGAGCTCTCAGTACAATATACAATTGTCTCACACTGTCATGCATAAATTTGCATATCTATGCACCAATTTCTTGCCTCCTCACAGCCTGCCTCCACTGCGCAATCCCTGCTGAAGAAGATCCCTGAATGAATTCAATCTTGCCTTGCTTTGAATGCGCAATCCTCATCGACAACTCCAATGTGTGTGTAGATGCTGTTAGCCACCTATAAAATTTGTCATATCAAATGGTGGCTAAATCATGTTTTAAGCCTTCAAGAAACAATTTTATTGTCAAATTGTTAGTTCTTGAAGTCTTAAGAAGATATCTTATCCTTTGATTAATCTTCACTGCTGTTTCCCTCTTAAAACTCTGAAAAATCTGTTGTTTTCCTGAAGAAAAATACTACTAAAAACCCATTTTTCCCTCATTTTTATCCCTCCTTTCAATCAAAATTAACCTCCTTTTTATTTCCTTTTCCTCATAAAAATCCTCCTTTTTTCCTCATTTTTTCTACATTTCCCTTCACAAATCCCCTTTAATCAGGTTTAAAACTCCTTTTTAAACCTTATCAAAACCCCCAAAATCCTTTGAAAAACCTTGAAAAAATCATAAAAAACAATTTTTTTTGAAAAAGAAAGGCCTTTAGCCCCCTTCGGCTAAGCCTCTAACCACTTCCCCACAATGCGACCCAGCGCCAGAACCAAACGCTAAGGCCTTGGGCGCTTATCGCAATCAGGGTGTTCATATGGGCACATTTTCTTTGTTAAACGACATTTCCATGATGCGATGAAGTTTTGGTCTGTGGACTCTCGCCGCATTTTCCACTGTTGATCCTTTAAACAAATCAATGGTCAGCGTGCTTTTTCGTTCCCCACCCATCGCATCAGAAACTTCTGCAAGGGTTCTTCCGATTACGCCCCTTTGAAACCTCTGATCGTCGATTCCCGATTTATTCCCCGTCGTTGATCTCCTCCTGAGATCCAACGGCTCACGTCCAATCGCCCTCCACCACAGCCTCCGACATTTGAACCCACAGATTTATTTCCGACCGTTGATCTCTCTAAGATCAATAGCTCCAATCTCATCGCATTGCAACTTTTCTTTGCACCTTTCCTCTCTGCTCCGCCGATTGGCGATCCCCCGATTGGATCTGGGCCGTTCATTTCACTCATCCGACGGTCCAGATCAAAGCTTGACACCCTTTGTTAAATCCATAAACCCCGCTGCATAATGTTTTCGGTGAATACCCACCGTTGATCTCTGGAGATCAACGACTCGCCTTAGCTCAAACTCCGCCCTCACCTCACCTCGTATTTTATTCCATTAACCCCAAGATAAAATATGAGTTGTTGATCTGTTTGATCTAATGGTCCATATTTAACCTAGTAGGCCCAACTCATTGGGGACCTACTGCCCCCATTGATCAATCCTAGCCGTTCATTCCCTCATACGACGGTCAAAATTAAAACCGCCTTGACCCCGCCCCACCTTTTATCACCCGTGCATCTATTCTCCATCGTGCTCTCCTCACGACTGCCCGATCTAAGACCCCAGATCTGACAGCCAGCGCACGGTCTCGCATGATTTTAAGCTCGAAAGTTAATTTTTCAAAGTTACGCGATATGGGCAGTTTTAAAAAAGCCACATGGCGGGCGGCGAGGCATATCGCGTTTTTTATGAAGATTTTGGAAACCGCTTAAGAGCAACGCGACACCAGTGGTTTCTATGGCCGAAACCACTTTTCCCTGTTTCCATTGCGTTATCCCATTTGTAATCTCCGCTGTTGATCTTTGACATCTAACGACTCAAGTTTAATCTCACCCTCATTTCATCGCCCTCCACCCATCCTCCAAAGGACTCTGTAAGTGAATCTCTGTCGTCAATCTTTGTGGCTGACCTAATCCGACGACCCAAAATCTTTTAGAAACCCCGAATTTCATTTTTACCCTTTGTTAACTCTGGCAAAGGTTTTTCACCCATTTCCTTTGTATTTTCTCCCATTTCGCGATAATGTGGCCCTTCTACATTATATTTTCCCAACCAATCTCGACCGTAGATCAACGGCCCAGACTTAATTTCCTCACCATTCATCCAACCGCCTCTCCTTTCGACCTCGGCAAAGTAATCCTCGCCATTGGATGCTTTCATCCAATGGCTGTGATCTAACCTAAACCACTGAAGCAGTCTAAGCCCATCCACGCAGGATTTTTATAACTTTTGTGTCTTTTGCAGGTTTTTAAAGGATTTTCCATTGCTTTGAAAAAAAAAATTGAAGGCCGGGGATGACGATCCCCCAGGCCTTTATTCATGAAAGAGATCTTTCCGCAGGGTTCCGAATTATGTTTTATCAGTTTCTCATGAGCACTGATGCCATTATAAAACCTCTGTAATGCTTGCACATCAACAAGACACAACAAATCTTAATCAAGCAAAGAGTATCAGTGTTAAAGGATCTAGTCACAGCAGAGATGAAGGATTGAAGATTGTTTACGCAGTTTTGAGGGATTATGGCCTAAAATCGACTATCTGAAAACCTAATCCACTCAATTAAACACAGTTTGAAGAACAAAAGACAGAAATTAGGCCTAATTAAGCCTAACACACAGAATTAAAGCAAATTAACAGTGATTAAAGAAGGAAAATCATATTTATCATTTCGAGAAAGCCTCCACCGCCACATCATAGGCTAATTGAACCCTCACCAGCTGCCAAAAGACACCTACAGCCTCAAAGCAATCAAAGAAGGTCTAGTTATTGCCAGAACAGAAGATATTCGCCTCAAGACAACTGAACAATTAATTTAACCAAAGGAACTTATTGTAAACGGTCAACATAGTTATTACAAAGATAACAAGAATACCAAAATGTTCAAATCTTGAAAACATTTCTAACAAGTCAGCAGAAGAATGCTCAGTTTCTCCAAGGAGGCCCTCTGTTGAGAAGCGATACGCTGGTAATTGAACCTAGAAGAAGATCTTTTACCCCATCCCACCTCCTCATTTCTTCCTATAAATATAACCACATGAAAAGATAGAGATAATATTGGTCATTTACACATATATATTTGCACAATAAATAGTTTATTGAAGATGTAAACTCACATTTGTAATTAAAATCTTTAGTTGAATGAAGATGGAAAACATGAGAACCCTTGGACTTAAAGATTGTGCTTGGTTGAAACATCAGGCAAACAATTTAAGGATCACAATAAATTACATCACTTCGGTGATGTTTTTCTTATTGTAAATTGTTATTTTATTTCTGTTTTCATTCTGTCCATCTTCTCTGATAAAGAACAACAATTATAGAGTTAGGATTTACTGTCAAAAGTACCATGCTCTTACTGATAAGCTTTATCTACATGTTTTCTTCCAAATTGTGTTGTTTAAGAATGATTTAATACAGTCCAAGCAGTTAAGGAATGTTGGCGTTCCCTCGTCCTACTGTCTAAACTTTAAACATTATTCTTGAATGTTATTTTCAGTTTCTGCCAAGTAAAGTTGAACTAGGGAAGTCTATGGTGAGCCCTGTCCTCTAGTTTCTTCTCCAAAGGTTGTCTGAAAGTTTCCCTAAGAGTACGTTGAAAGCAGGCTAGGTTCAAAGTCCTTATCTGATCTTAGACTATTCTTTGTTATCTTATGTGTTGTCTTGATAAGTTTACCAAGTAAAGCAGAACTAGGGAAGTCTATGGTGAGACCTGTCCTCTAGTTTCTTCTCCAACAGTTGCTTTGAAAATTTTCCCTTAGAATATGCTGAAAGCATGATAGGTTCAAAGTCCTTACTTGATCTTAAGCTATTCTTTTTGTGTTTTAAATGTTTTCTATTGAAAGTGCATCAAAAGCAGGCTAGTTTCAAAGTACTTACCTGATCTTAGATTACTTTTATGTCTTTCTTAAGTGTATGTCGAAAGTAGGATAGTTTCAAAGTACTTACTTGATCTTAGGCTGCTCTTTGTTCTTCATTTGTTTGTTTCCCCTTCTTATCGTTTCATTCCATTCCATAAAATCAAATTTAAAGAGATCCTTAGACATAGATGACTTGCCCCATGGACCACTCTTGAACCTTGTTGTTCAATTAAATCCTACTATGACTCCATATCCTAATGGATTGAAGCTGTTTCTTGCCTATCTTCTTAGCTGAATCATTTTTTCACTTTCATTCACCTTCACCCATCATTTAGACTTCCTTCAACTTCACATATCTTTGCCCAACCAAAAAAAACAAACCTTGTTCTTCATAACTAGCCTAATATCACATTTCAAGCCTTAAAGATAAATCAATCTTTTCACTTATAGAGAGATCCCTCTCTGGATTCAGGAGGGCTAGAACCTAGAATCCCAAAGTGGTTCCAATGTCCTCTCCGCAGTTTTAGTCTCACCAATTTGCTGAAATTACGGGGAGCTAACAGATGCATTGAATGCATCACTATAGTCACAACTGATAGTCAAACACACCCTTTCACCTATCTCTCCACTGGGTCTCCACTAGATCTGACATGTAAGTAGTTAACTGTTGTATTTCTTCAGTTGCAAGTAAGACACTACTTGTGAATTAATCAAATAATTAATTCACTCATCTTTCACTAGTGTATCTTTAGTTACAACTAGCACGACTGAGTTTAACTCAATTAACTGAGTTAAACTAAATAACAACTCCCATAACTACTCTTCCAACCCTATTACAACTGTGTCACACTCAGTTACAACTAAGTCCATCATGCATGAGTCACCAACCAACCTTGCAACTTGTAATTTCTTCAACTAACTAGTTTGCCACATCAGTTAACTGAAATCAAGTGCTCCAAGAGAATAAGTTATTATTTATTGTGTGATTATCATTAAGGGCTAATAATAATCGACATGCATTCTATTTTTAGATTAGCGATCTATAAATAGACTTTGCCCATCTTCTAAAAATAGAAACTCATATAAAGGTAGAATTTTCTCAACCATCTAGAATCAGCATCCTTCTAATTAGAATATGCTCACCATTCTAAAAATAAACATACACCTAAAAATAGCCTGCGGACCCCACCTAGTGAAGGTGCTTAATTTTCACTAAGATCATCATCTTGTTGAATCTCAGCAAAGACTTTGCTATGCAGAAACAATCATACAATGTTTCACAATACATAAAACAACTTCATAGATAAATAAAAGACAAATTGCACAAATACACAGAGATACTTCATAACTTTCCTTTCCTTTATTAATGATGTGTCTTTCAGTACAATCCTTCTTCAACCCGCGTATGCAGCTACGAGTGGTCTGTGCACACAATTGTAGACCAAGGAGTTTGTGCACACAGCTGCAGAGCCTTCTCCCAATATAAAAAACAAACTAAAACATAGATAATTCTCAGTTTGCTCTCATACTATGATATATCTTATATATCTATCTCTTTATGACTCAACACGACTTCGCTTTATATAGCCTTTACAACTTATAATACCATGGTCTACATACCATGGGCGAACTCAAAAATAGAAAAATACACCTGATCCGTTTACAAAAAGAGGAGCTTTGACCTGCCCCAAAGCCCCTAAGACTCCTAAACTCCGCACGAAGCTTTTAAACTCTGCGCGATTGACTGATTCCCGCTGGATCACACACTCCACTTCCTCAAAATGTGGAGTCTTTAACTCAAAACTGGACCAAGTTTGGCCCTTCCCAATGGGCTCCTGACACTCACATGTGACCCGTCCCGAGTCACTTAGTTGGTGCACCTTGAATCTTTGCTGCAATGCTGGTGTAGGTGTCGTTTAGTGGCTGAATCATCATTGAAAACTGTGTCTGCTCTTGGCGCACCTCTTGTAGTAGCTTCTCTATAGTCAGCCCTATGATGATTTGTATCACATCTTTCTACTTCTGGAGAATCTCCTTAAGCTTCTCATCAACTGTCTGAGACAATTGAATGGCCTCATCTTGTCATTGCTGCATTCGCGTAGTATTTTTTCTTTTCTTTGCAACTCCTCGATCTGACTCTGTAGATTCTTGTCTTCCTGTATGTGGGAAATTCATTGTGTAGGTGCTAGGTTCCTCGTTGTGACTTTGTTCTCATCAAACTGGTTTTTATTTTCCAGAATCTCTACTTCAATTTGTTGAACATTTGGATCCTCTTGCAACTAGGTCCAAATTTCCTTCGTGTCTTCAAATAACTTTCCACAGTCCTTGACTGTGGTATAGATACCTTCAAGTGTGGCCTTCATATATGTTTCCCACTATTCACGCACCTCTCACGGTCACTATTAGTTGCAGACTAATATGTAGCTCGTTAATCTGCATCTAAAGCTCGAACTTGACCCTGTCCATTTCATTCTCGGATTCACTGATTGTAGTGGCGAGTTGCACAATATTTTCCGTTGGGGCTATTTTGGCTAGGATCTTGATGTCAGGCAGCTCGCTGCACGTCCTTGTTATAATCCCCTCCAACTGTTGTCTATGCTGAGTCACCTCGTCACGATCCTGGAGCACCTTATTCATGTCATTGAAGATATTCTTCTTGTCTTACTTGACTTCCTTAATGACTAGCAAAGTGCGCTGCTCGTGCACGTTCAACTCATCCATGAACCCCTGGTGAAAATCATGTAGCATATGGATGGGAAGCGCAACAAGGTTCAAACTAAGGTTGTGCCAATGTTTGGCGCGCTCACAATATTCTGCTTCCTCGAAATGCAGCGCCTTTCTAGGTTGTTTGGAGATGAGTGCATAATGGCTAGACAAATGAGATGGAATAACCTCCCTCGTAGCCTTAGAAACATGGAGTACCATGCCAAAAAGATTGAGAGGTGCCTTGGAAAGAGCACCACTATACAAGAGGGCCATGCAGGCTAGAAAGATTCAGTGGCTTGGTTTGAATCTCAGTCCACCCTTGCTAGTGGGGATGAAAGATGGAAAGGACAAAGATGAGAAAAACATAGAATGGGAGGAAGCATAAAAGAATGATGGTTTTACCCTCCTGAAGGGACTCCCACACTTCGTCCTTGGGAATTCATAGGATCCATCAAAGCTTTGAAAGAAATGCAGAAGGAGGACTAAGTTTCTCAAAGGATGAGCAAACATTTGGTAGGGGGGTGATGATGAGCTCCATCATTAGGTACATTTGGAGGGGTTAATTGTCAATTTTTTTCTTATTAAGTCTCTTTTTCTCACATTTTAATTATATTATGGTCATATGTTGCTAGTGTAGATTGTGATTAAGTCTTGCCATACTTTAAATGCCTAACATGAGTTAAATGCAGGAAAATCATGAAGATATTGCATTTTTAATGAATATTTTTCCATTAAAGCTTAGAATAGATAGCAAGGAGAGATTCTAGGGGGATTTTCCACCTCCTTGACTCCCAAAGGCATCCAAGGGATCCTCAATATTCCCTCCAACAGCTCGAAATCGAAGGCAACCAAGAAAACTCAAGATCAAGTGCATCAAAGCTACACTTCACTTGCAGTCAAAGTGGACACATCACCTACTTTTTTACGAGCTTTTGGTATCTACACTCTATGTTAAATAGGGCTGAGCAAGAGCTCATTAGGATTCAAACTTTAAAGGAAGCTAATAGGCTCTTAGCTCTTGTAATAGGTTTTTGAGAGTTTCATGGTGATGTAATGAGACTATTTTTTGCAATAAAATAAGTATTCAGATTGTGCTTCACTGATCTAGTTTCAGAGGGCTAGGCTTGTGGGTTAGGGCCCAATCCATTGGTCTTAGCCTCTCTTGTTTATTCATTCTTTACTTTTATGTTATTGTAGCTAGTTTTGGTTATGAGTTTTTAGCTAGTTTTCTTACTTTTCAATTCACTATTTTTAGTTTGCTTCCATTTGTCTTTGTTGTAGATTAAGCTTGCTTACATGTTGGTAGAATAATTTATAAACTCATAAAGTTGTGTGTCAAGCCTCCCTCTCTCATCTCTTTCATTGGAGCTTGAGGAGGGTAGACCTTCTCCACATGCCAAAGTTACTTTTTAGTTTATGATTTCTTGGAATGAATAGTTACGTTGTTGTAGTTCCATGAACATGTTTAGAATGTTGAGTTAGATTTATGTTTGCAGGCTAATGTAGGTTTTCTTTCCAAATTCAACTCATCTTTTCCATTTCCTTCATCATGAATTTGTCAATATTTGTTGCATGAAAAGGTAGTTTTCTTGTAGGTATAGGTAGCACAGTCAAGGAGGACTTCATCAACACCTTCAGCTTCATTTCTCACCCTTCATCAACCTTCTTTTCCTCAAAATCGCCATCAGCCCTGTTTTCGGATTTTTCATCTTCATACAGTGAGCAAACCCTAGAGATGAAAGAAATGTTTCTCAAGAGGTTATTAGCTTATCCAAGGGGTTTTCCATCTTTCACTCATCTAAACACCCCTTCAATCCACCTTCCCTACACTTTTCTCACCCATTTTTGGCCTCAGATTGCCCTCAGACTGTTTCCTGTAGCACTACAAGAAACCTGTAGCAGCACTTGCAGTAGCACCATTAGGCCCATCCTTAAGCCCAGAAACCACCACCCACCTCTTCCAGATCTTCCAAAACCACCCTGACACCTTCAGCCTTGCACCCATGAGTTCAAGCCCTTCATAAGCCACCTTAGCGCTTTCTCCTCCTAGCTGCAAAACAATGAATTTACAAGCATATTTAGGTCATGATTAGCTGCATGATTAAAATCATGATAGATAGAACATAGAGTAGACAGAGTGTGTTTATCCATTTGGCCCAGAAAAGTGTGGTTAGGTTAGTTTCCTTTATGCAATTTCAATTCAAAAACTTACTTCATGCAAGATGCGTAGTTTGCTTCCATTCCTTATCATAGCTTAAACGTGTAGCTTTCTTTCATTGTAGAGTAGTTATATGTACTATATTGCTGTAGAATAGTTCTTTTCTTGCTGATATAGTAATGGATTTGAATCATTTGTAGCCCTAGGCCTAAATTCAGAAGTGCGACAGACTTCATCCAGAAACCCTAGAAATAGCACCCTTTCGTAGAGCTCATAAAATGATGACATGAGTAGAATGCACTTGTTGTGTATATAGCACTGTCACTGCCAAGTTTGTACAAACCCCGGGTTGATAAAGTAAAGTAGGGCAACCTCTGGGAGTTGTAGCAGTCTTGGTGCAATACCAGGGCTCACCACTTACCTCACAACTTTGCATATGTACGGATCCATAGTGGTGAACTGTGACTTATCGAGCTCTTTCCATGCCATCAACGCTATTAAGAGAAACAACCATGCATATTGGAATTTCCATCCTCCTGCGCATCTCGAAAATCATTTAGAAATTCCTTGCATAGATATCCAGCCTAGTTATACTAGACTCCTTTACTACATTGCGCAGCCAAAGAAGCTACTGGTGCTAACACCTCATTTGCGCGACACTTCCTCATGATTTTCCTGGCCAAAATGTGTGCAGCGAAGCACACAACTTGATCATTGATAATGTTGATATGGTATCCTCGAGACTTTTTTATGATGTCATATGTTTCATTCATCATGTATGAAAATGTCTTATCCTTAATTTTCCCTACAAATTCTTCCACAGGGTTCAGTTCTTGGCATGGTAGTGCGGTTATTCTTCTAATGAGCATATCATTAATAGGTATTTTCACACCCAACCAGAGACATCCGTCATGCACTAATGCCAAAAGTTGGTGTACACAAATCGTGTTGATATTGTTGCACCTGAAATGTGGAACATATAACATATTCAACAAATCATCCTATTGGATCCTTGTAGCCCACATATGTGGCTCTAATCTGGTCATGTTAGTTTCCTCATAATATATCACGCGCAATTATCGACAGTGCTCGAACTGGGGATACTTTCTCCTATCATTAAAGTCACAGTCCTTTATTCGTAATTGCGGTATGTATGCCAATAGGTCTCCCTCAAATGGCACTTTGTCCGGCAGCAATGGTGTAAACATAGTGAATTTGGTGGTGTCTGGGTCCTTCGTCACTTTTGCAATCGAATTTCTCGGCGGGATATATAACAAAAACCTGGAAATGTGCTCAACTTCCTCCGCCAAAATGTATTTTGGGATATCTGTGGAAAGTTCCTCCTCATCACTTTAGTGGATCTCCATTGGCTTCTTTTGCTTACTGTTTGGTCAATTTAGTGTGTCCTAAATTGCTACATTAATTTATCAATCCGGGATTCGTAAGCTGATGAAGTGTGGCGCACTATATGTGCAAGATAACCTATTTCTTGTCTTTTTGTCATTTTTGGTTTTCTAATGTGAGATGGAAATTCTAAAATAAAAACAAGTATGGTTATGATTGTTCAAGGCAATGATATCCTTTATAATGATTTACCAACTTCAAACTTCAAAAGGAATTTGAAACATACAATGACAAAACTTGAAAGGAAATGAAAATGTGTTGCTAGCCTAATAAATCAAACAGTGAACTATTGAGCATGAAAACCAAACTATCCTTGCTGCTGTCTAAACACAAAAGAAACTATTCTTAAAGAAATCCAAGAATTGCAACAAAGTAAATCTAAATCAAATTACATCAACTTATATTCTGATCCCTCGCCATTAGTCCAGCTATGGCTTTCGGAGGTAACCATAAACAACTTGAGCAATATGATATCTAATTTGCAGAAAAAGAAACTAATATCAAACTACACACTCATACTTCAATCCCTCACCATCAGTCCAGCTGTGGCTTTCGGAGGTAACTGAAAATGACATGAACAATTTAATATATCTAACTTGCAGAAAGTAAACTAATATCAAACTACACACTCATACTTCAATCCCTCACCATCAGTCCAGCTGTGGCTTTCAGAGGTAACTGAAAATGACATGAGCAATTTAATATATCTAACTTGCAGAAAGTAAACTAATATCAAACTACACACTCATACTTCAATCCCTCACCATCAGTCAAGCTGTGGCTTTCGGAGGTAACTGAAAATGACATGAGAAATTTAATATATCTAACTTGCAGAAAGTAAACTAATATCAAACTACATACTCATACTTCAATCCCTCATATCTGATCCAAGATCATAAACACCCCAGGAAAATCACCAAAAACAAACACATTTCATTTAATATATCTAAATCTAACCTCTTGAAAGCAAAATGTGCAAAGTAAAATAAACAAAACGTGCGAATTAAACAAAAAATAAATTCATAATGAACAATTTGATTCCATGTCATTAGTCAAAAAGATATACAGAAGTACTGTAGCCTGTCCAAATCTAGAAGGAAAGCAAGAACAACGATGAGTTAACATATAACATGAAAGATTATGGACGGAAATGGTCTCTTAAACATAATTATAAGCAGTGACTTCTCATCCTACATAAGAAGAATGTAATGTACATACATGAATGACTTATAGCTGCAAATGAGCTTAAAGAAATAAAACAAGAACTATACAATAATGCACAAAACCTCAGCGTGTGCAGGGGCCCTCTACACCAGCCTTGGCAACAATCTTCAAGTACGAATTACGTTTGGAAACAGAGTCTTCTTATATATTAAAATGCGGTCATAACAGAAAGGTGATATTACGGCACAGTGGCAACGTAATTACATTCTGAGCTATCTTTGAGGCTAATGGGGAACTAATCTATGTCGTATAAACGTTATTTATATGAGTATTAACTAATTCCCTAAAGTTTATGCTGATGGAGACCATTAAAAATCATCACGTCCGAGATCGACATCATGGCGAAGTAATGAGGTAAATCTGGTGGATGTTGGATTAAACTATGGAGGCGAGTATGCAGTGTTGATGTGTCGTAAGTTAAACGGTCTGTACAATCCTACGCGTGATGAAAACGGGGGAATCCATCCGTGGGACTCTCTGATTTGACTTCACTGTACACCTTGTTGACCTCCTTAAGTGAATTTAACAAACTGACTGGACCGATCCATGTCCACGTCATTTACGACTTGCCCATGTGGCTGCATTTTGAAGACACTGCGTATAGACTTTCACAAATGGGCTGCGAGAAAGTTGCGGCGGTACGAGCGATGTAGATTAAAGCTGACTAAATGAGCAAAATCTAAATCAAGCGGCGGACCTGAAATATAGTTAAAAACCATTTTAGATGCTCTTTTTCAATTAGTATACAATGATATTGACAACTTGGAAGGTTCAGGTGAATGAAAAAGGTCTAGGAAGATGTATAAGAAAGATGCAGATTTGAGACTCAACACTTACGAAGCCTCTCCTTAGTTCTCTGCTCCCTGGTAATATTCTTCCTGGGTGATTGCCTGACATCGGGCTTCTTTGGTTTCTTTGTTTGTGCTACTCCCGCAACAGACTGCTTTCTAGGCGACCTCGTCCCTGTTACATCTGGCATTGTAGCAGTCATGATTCTACCTAGCCCTCTTTTGATAAAATCCCTTGAAATCTCTTCGAAACTCTTATCGGACATGCAACTGAACACTCGGCTCACACTTAGAAGTAGGACCAAAATTCTAAATCTCAGTGAGCAAAGTTTCCAAATGCGGAGCGGGATGCAATATTTATAATAATTTAAATTTTAAACTCCATGATTGTCTTCAAATCCACTTCATAAATGTGGATTTGGCAACAGATTTTCCCAGCTATGCTCATTAAATGCATTTTCCCTGCAACTTTTAACGAAAAATTTCTTGTCAAATCAACTGTTTTGCTTCCAACGATCATATTTATGGTGAAATTCAATGGAGCTTCCTTTATAGCGCAGTTATTCCTCCCTCGTCACAATTCCCTCTAACTTCGATGGCTTCCTAAGTTTCGCGCAATAATCCATATTCAACGAAGTTCTTCTATGGCAAAGTAGTTTAGAGTCATGTGGCACTGAGAGTGCTTCCCATCCATATAGTCCGCACGAAGTTCCAGGGACATAGTCATACCTGTATATATTTAATCTATTTCCATTCACTCGTCCTAGCATCATCTGACCATCCAACCTCACAAGTTGAACTGTGCCTCCCTCCGAGACATGCCCGGCAATATATGGTCCCAACCAATGTGTTTGGAACTTTCCTGGGAACTTCGCGAACTTCCTGTCATACACCAACACGAGGTCTCTGTCCTTGAATATTTTCTTCTTGGTATGTAGGTCATGCCATGATTTTTCCCTTTCTTTTTGTACTTGTTGATGATATCCTGCAATGAATATGTCTTCCTCAAGAGAAAGCAATTGTTCTAGTATTTCTTCCATGATATCACTATCTTCCATATCTATTATTGCTGCAATTCTTAGACTAGGCACAATATATTCCATAGGCATGATTTCTTCCTATCCATAAACCAACCTTGTTGAGAAGACAGTCCCCTCTGCGGACAGAGGTGATCCCTCTAGCCCTAGAGTGGGTCTAGTAATGCAGGAGACTATATAATGTACCCCTTCCTAGTTTATATTCAAAGCAGAAGAAGAACAAGAAGAACATACCTCTTCCTGATGCTATCGTTTAATCCTTCAATGAAGACCTTGATCCACAATCCTTCAGGCTCGCTCCTTGTTGCTTGTGACATTCGAATACCTGTAGGAGATCAAGAGACAACACGAAACGTAACAAAGAAATAGCATACATTAAATAGAAACTACCTAACAGATCAAGGAGCATTTTTCTAATTGTATAGATATCTAAACAAATATGGAATGTGAAACACTAGATGAAGGATTTATTTTATAAGTTGGAGGTGTCCAATTAACTTGGCCACCCATGGCTAGTGCACTAAAAGTTAATTTTCCACTCATGCAACGTGGATATGTCACATCAAAGGTGTTAGGATCACTATTAGTGGGTGGTGATTACGTGGAAATGAATAATGATTTCTCTGAGTGGGGACAATGGTCCAAAAGAGGAAACCTCGTGTGATTTACATGTCATCACAGTGCTCCAAGCCCACACAAAAAAATGGAATATTATGTACTCTATCTCGAATTCTTTTGCATATTTTCTCATTTCGAAAATAGTTAGAGAGAAGGACAAGCTCTGGTGCCACTAAAGAGTTTCGAGCCCCGCTCTGCAATTGCAACAGGAGGGAGCTACAGGCGTACCTGAGATTGCTATAGGAGAGTCGAGAGACTGCTACAGGGGAAAGGATAAGGTGAAAAGGGGCCACAGTGGTTCGAATTGGTACCCAAAACACCATATACACCAAGGTCTACATAACTAGAAGTAAGTGTCACCATCCTTGCATGCAAATTCTACTCAGATTCTATAGTCTGTGGAAGTTCAATTGTGCAAATAGGAGGTCTTTTTGAGCATTATAGTGGTTGTAGAAGAGGAGAGTTTGTTGACAAATTATATAAGCACCATTTGCACTCGTTGCTGCCCAAAATTAAAAGAATGTCTCACCACTGAAACCATAAAATAAAAAGACATCTCCCTCACTTAATTGGCAATAAGAAGATACAACAAAATAGATGGGTGGAGGATTCAACTGGAGGGAACCCTCAGACACTGAAATAATCCACTTACATGCTCATGTGGTAAACATTTTCAGAAGGTACCAATGGCTAGGATTATTTGAGCTACTAATGGGGTATCATGATGACCTTGCTTTTAAATTTTCCATGGCCTTGAATTCCCAAACAACGGACAATGCCACCACTGTTGTGAGAGGGATAATCATCTCCCTCGGCCTTGAAACCATTAGTAGAGTAAAAACCCTACCTCTAGGGATCAAGTGGAGTAAGGAATACAAATCCATGAGTGTCACTACAAGAACAATTTCTTCATGTCAAAGGAGAAACATGTTGAGGATAAAAATGGGGTTCAAAGAGAAAGATTACCTTATCCTTGGGAATATGTGGCTTACCATATCCTTAATTACATATATTCTGAAGGTATAATGAGTGTGGTAAGATGAGGCTTACCAATTTTCGTAAATAATCTATCTCAGTCTGGAAAAGGGTTAAACTTATATTGAGTAGATGTTGTTTCATTTACTTTTACAAGCTCAAAAAGACAAGTGCTCCGCAATACTTTCATATGATCGGAGTCTAAAAAGAGCTGAAAGAGGAATCCATGGGGTTCCTTTTTTTTGCATTTATCAAAGCTCGAAAAATAGATAAAAGTGCGCTTTAATTCCTTTTTCATTTTTATCAAAGCTTGAAAAAAGAGGATAAAAGTATGCTTTGTGGTCAAATCATTCTTGAATATTTGTGCACTCTAAACTCACTGTATCAATTGTAAAACTTGTTCTTAGAACCATCAAACAGATTATAAATAACTATTTCATAGTAAAAATGAATAAAAATCATATTCACAACATTAAATATGATTAAAATAATCAAACTGACTAATAAAAAGAGTTTTTACCATTTCATTTTTACCATTACATAGTTACCATTTGAAAATTAGGAGCTCTAAACCAAATTTTCCCTCGAACTTCGGCGTTTGATTGTGACAGTTTCAGTGGACAATTTCTTTTGCCGTTTGATCCAGGTTGGAGCTATGAACCTTCTCTTTCTTTTGTATCATTTATGTTGCATTTCATGGTAAATTTTTATGGTTTTGAGCCCCTTATGGTAAATATATTACGTTCTGAGGGAAACACACCCTTGAATGTCAAAAGGTGCCCAAAATTTCCCAATTTTTTTTGCATGAAATGGATCCTAATGAAGCTTATGATTGGCTTTCAAGTATTTATCGGATCAAAATGACTATTATATGGTGAGAAAGAGAACATTAAGAACAAGATATGATTGCCCTGAAATATTTGGGTACAATAAGAGCCCTGAGAGATTGTGGGTTGCTTAAATACTTCAGATTATCAGGGATGAGACAACATATGGAGCTATTGGAGTTCCTAGTTCGTTCATAAGATCCGACATTGTAGGATTTTCACATTTGGGACAAAATTCTCCCAATATTGGTTGGGGATATTTACTTTCTCACTGGATTATCAAGACGAGGTTCTCTTATTTCCCTGGCAGGATCTTCTCTTGGAGGAGAGACAATGAGGGATTACATACGCCAACATTGCCAACCAGGTACTTAACCAAGTAAATATGGGAAAATAAATATCCGTGAAGTGCATGATTTGCCTTTGAGAACCATCCTTTCTACTATTGCAAAGCTCGCTGGTTCCGTGACACTACATGTTGCAAACCGATTATACAGGCAGTATGCTCTTGAATGCCTAGAACCGACAATGTTCAACTGGGATGAAGAAATACTCTTTCAGATGAAAGAACAACTGACTAAAGAAAAGGGTGGCAGGAAGAAGAATTTCAATTATGGCTTGATCCTGATTTCCTTCATTTTAGAGTGAGTTCCATTGATGCAGCCACAACATGTTACATTGGGAATATCTGGTCCTAGTGATCCTCGGATGAAGAGATGGGTTGAATTGATGTTTAGACATGCTGGTCAATCGACCATCATATTCTCTACTTCATTCTTTGCGTGGTTCAGACGACAGATGATCGCCATAGATGAGTATCCATATGCAGGCGTAGATTTTCGTGGAGATCCAGACTTGATTCTACTAGATGACGCTCAATGGGGTGCAATAGGTAAAAAATTTTTGACCATGTTTTTTGATTTTTGAGGTTTTTATATATTTTTTGTATTATTGATGTTTCCCAAGACTAAACTAAAGTTTT
This sequence comes from Pinus albicaulis, assembly GCA_034641835.2. Lineage (NCBI taxonomy): Eukaryota > Viridiplantae > Streptophyta > Pinopsida > Pinales > Pinaceae > Pinus > Pinus albicaulis. The sequence continues at coordinate 931,670,560 of CM076578.1, read as the reverse complement.
TATGCACAAAGATGTAAGTCGTGTTCGACCAGTGGGTCAACAAGAGCAGGGAGTAGATGAGCCAACAGAGAGGACTATCGGGAGAGAAGTCCTTCAGGATTTAGATTTGACTGAGACTCTTGCTGAGCTACAACAACACGTCGAGGGTTTGAATCTTGGGATACCATATTGTTGGATCGAGGAGTTACCTATGAGACTACAATGCAATACTATTGGTATTCCTAACCATTGGATGTGGTTATTGCGTAGGATAGCTATAACAATTGCTTGTTATCATAAGCATCACTAGTTTACTTTTGACATTTTGTATACATTTTGAGGTTAGATGACCAATGTGTCTTGGGCACAAATTTTGTAAAAACCCAAACTATCTATCTATTTGTTTTCAGTGTTTTCCTATGTTTAATGTGCAATCCTATTCAATCAAAATGTCTTTCCAAAAGTCAAACTCTAAGGAACATACGATGAAGTGTTGGATTTCAGACAGTATAGACGCTAGTAAGTTGCAGTAAGACAAGTTGTGATTCTAACCTAATGATGATACAGTTAATACCAAATTAATTGGCATCAGAGAGAAGTTCGAACAACACACTATACTCAATAATATTGTTTGTTGATCGACCGATACAAATCCCTTGAAAGCTCACTAACTCGCCACTTGGAGAAAAAATGGTCCACGCTACAGAGGATAGGTTCTACGTACTACGACTAGCACCATCAGCGTACCCAACGAATGGTTCCAAAGATTTAGACATTTGCGATGAAATGTAAACTGGATTACTAACTTCAAGAAAACTCTAGAAAAAAAACTAAGACTAGTAAATGCAAATAAAAAACATATATACAATATGATACAAAAGTTTACTACACTCAATTAAGCATAGTAATGTTTAAGATACAACCCATTTTGAGGTTGCGCTAATGGAATTCCATCATAATCAACTAACTCGTAGGCGCCCTTAGCCATAACTCTTTTGAAAATGTAGGGGCCATTCCATAGTGGCTCAAATTTTCATGTTCCTATCAAATCAACTTCCTGATCATAAAGCAAGACCAGGTCTCCCTCTGAGAAGATGTGAGGCTTGACATGTTGGTCATACTGTGCCTTGATTCGTCTCTTATGTGCTTCGTTGGTCAATGCGGCTTCACGACGCATTTCATCTAGATGGATGAGGTTAAAAAGATGCACTTCTTCATTAGAGGTGTCATGTAGCAGGTCAATATCGAGTTTTAATGACATAATTTCACATTGGATTGGCAAGATAGCTTCCAGACCATACACCAATTGAAAGGGTGTAATCCAATTGCATTTCTCTCCAAGGTTCGGCATGCCCACAAAGCCGAGTACAAGATTAAATGCCAATTTCGTTTGTGAACCCCTATCATTCGTTGAAGCATTTGCTTAAGGATCTTGTTAATGGCTTCAACTTGTCCATTGGATTGTGGATAATAAGGGGTAGAACTATCATGCGACAATCCTAATTTGGTAGTCAACTCATTCATCATGTTATTGCGAAAATGCTTACCATGATCTGTAACTATATCTTGTGGTACACCAAACCGTGAGACAACATGGTTGAAAAAGAAGAACGTAGTTGTTTCGCCTATGTTATTGAATGTAGGCATCGCTTCGCCCACTTGGTAAAGTAGTCGACTGCGACAATAATATAACCATGTCCCCCAGCCGAACGAGGGTTGCAGGTCGTGAAGTTAATGCCCCATTTTTCAAATGGCCTCACAGCGATGACAGGATGCATTAGTGCTGGCGGCATGCGGATTTTATGATCAAATATTTGGCATGCATGATAACTTCTGACTGCAAGGATGCAGTCGCGAAATATGGCTGGCCAAAAGTAACCTGCGCGGAGAATCTTCTGCGTAGTAGCGTATCCAAACAAGTGTCCACCACAAGCACCAACATGACAATCATTTAGAACCTTCATTTAATTAAAGCGTTAATGAACATAAATGAACAACGACGTGATGTAAAGAAGAGGAACATAAATGTCAAGATCAACAATCATAAGAACACGTTGTTTGATAACGAAGTTCGTTCAAGAGGGACTACATCTCTTGGCCTCGGTGTCAAGATGGTGTAGGCCACTACATTACATGCTGTAAATGAGTGAAGATGTACATGGATGTGTTTCCTCTGACATACAAGGAAAATTCCCTCACTCAGGAGTGGCTGGACCTCTATACGAGATGTTCCACTACGAAACTCTCATTCACAAGAAGGACTCCTATTAGTATGACAATAGCTCACGCATAAAGACTATGAGTATCCCGCCAACATGGAAAACAAGGGATCTCAATGACATACGTGTGACACAGATTATCCCGCCAACATGGCATCAAAGGGATATCAAACAACATACATGAGTATCCCTCTAATATGGCATCAAGGGATCTCAAACATAATACAAGTCCATGACAGAAAATACATCAATAACAAAACAACACAAGATCCCACGACTCATACATCAACAGGTATCTGTACAACACTAAGCATCTCAGGAAAAAAGAAGTACACAAAATCAACTCATCGTATACCTCACACTGAAGATGAATGAAGAATGGCTGCTGTTGCTGCTGGAACTGAAATCAACAACACCATCGTGATGTCGAAAGGTGTGAAATCGACTGCTCACTTGTTGAAAACTGAAACCTGCAATTTCAATTCAAAAAGTGATCGAAAAATATCAAGCTCATATGGAGAATCTAAATATGCCATCAGATTCGTGACGTCAAATAGTGCAAAATCGACTGTCCATTTTCTCAATTCTGGGAAAGTGAAAATCTGGGGCAAAAAGGAACCTTTTAGATTCCCCTAGATTCCTCCATGTAGCTACTCCATGGGTGGACTGGAAACCTGCAACTCAAAAGGTGAATCCGACCTTGACATTGCATTCCCTACATAAAACCATGAAAAATGACTGTAAACTTGACTATATTCCGACATGGAGAAAAATTACCTCCCCCGGAAAATTTCAAGGCTCATGGTTCCGCTCCTTGTTTCTGAGCTTGCTCATTGTTCCACCTGCAAATTGACTCATCCGCGTGCACGCTCCTGCTATGGTCTTCCTGGGCGCACTTGTGAAAAACTGGGGTTCTATATAAAATGTTAGGCGGATTACCCAAAGCCCAATGGGCTGGTGCAATGGAAAATAAAGTGATTTATTGGAGGGACGTCGGGGGGTCAAATCCCGACCCCTCTGGAATTAGGTGCATTTTTTGTTTTTTGTTTTGTTTTGTAACATATAGAAAATAATTTAAATATGGCGCATTTTCATTTTAAATACCGAGTGTAATGGCCATTGGGCAAGCGGGGTCCGCAACCCACGACCCCAACCCGACCCATTTGGTGTCGTATGTTAACGTTTATTGGGCAGTGGATTTTAATTGTGGGATTGTCGCATGGGCGGGACCGGAAACCTGCAGGTCATGGGTTCGACTCCCACATATCTCGGCATTCGATTGTTAATCCGGTGGGGTGGTTTGCGTTGTATGCCACCGTGGTAAAAGTGCTCCGCGGGGGTGGCGGGGTTGACCACACGCCCCCTCAACACTTGGTTATGGCGAAGGGTGCGGTGGGGGTCATGGCCCGCCACCCCATATTTGAATTAAATTTTTATATGGTGGTTGGGATAGGGGCGGGGGTCATGGCCCACCCCTATATTTTTATATATTTTTTGTTTTATAACAATAATTGGACATTTTCAGATTTTTTCGAATTTGACCTTATGAGACAAATTAACGGTCCCACAAATTCGCCCGGGATCTAGCCTATCTGGCCGAAATCTGGTGGCTGGCTTTCGTCCAAATTGCGTCTTCCTTAAGGCTGCCCAGTCACCAAGTCAACCCAGAACTTTGACTGCTCCTAACTTTCGCATAGGGGCTCTGTTTGACGAACCATTCACACCGTTGCGATCAGGGTGGCGAGCTCTTTAACTTGAACTTGGTTTGAAAGAAACCCAAACACTTTTATTTTTGAGCCCTCTTTGTCCTGTGTGTCTCTGGAGCCACCTGGATCAATAAACCAAATGAGGTAAAATAATTCGAATTATTCTACTAGTAGTGGTTTAAGGTTGATCACCAAATCTACAACTAGGCTCAAAGTAATTAATGGAACAATTCCAAATCTAGATAGAAGCTCAAGTATTTTTTGAAGTGGAAGTGCTCCCTGATGATGGTTTAAAGATGACAAAAAAATGATAAGGTGGGTAGAAAAATCAAATTATTTTGCTGATGGTGGTTTAAGGCTGGCCACCAACCAAGTCATGCTCATGGAACATGAATCTATCTATGTCTACAACTATGAAATTGACTTTAGGCTTTGACAACTAGCTTCGTTTTAGGATGTGGCTCAAACTCACTTGCTATATATTTGAAGCTAGTAGCTAATCATCAATTCCCCCCTATCAGGTACAAGGTGAGGAAATGAATATATCTCCACTGCAATACATGCCAATACTCGAAAATGAACTGTGAGGTATAACCAATATATCTTCTTGGTAGTTGAAGACCATTACCAAGAAGTGATCCATCCAAGGTGAATATTTTCTCTTGCATGAGTCTAGTGTCTATAAAATCTGTATGAATGATGAATATGTTTTCCGCAATGATCATATGGGTGAAGATCAAAACACTGATTTTCACATGGAAAAACCAATCAGAATGTTGCAATCTACACATTTGATGTGGAAGTGGTTGTGGAATAGGATATGAAGCAGGTAAAGATGAATTATCTTAAAGAAATCCAACACTATGAAATTGTATTAGTTTGGAATGTGAAAGGACACATCCTTTTTCATACCCAAGATTAGTTCTATTCATGTTGTTAATAAATTCTTCCCATGGTATGATGACGGGCTTGGGAAGTGAAACCTGAACGCTTACATATTGATGTAAATCTGTTCCAGAAATGGCCTTATTGATTTGATTAAGTGTTGGATGGTGATGGGAGTCTTTCTGTAACTAAAAAAGAGAATTGTTCTCAACAAGAACCATTTTAGAATGATGAATCTTCTGTCGTGGTTCATCTCGTTGGAGATGAGATTCAAGTTGAAGAAACTTGATCCTGTCATGTGCATCTTGTAAATAGGTTTGAACATCAAAGAGAGTGGCCTTGCTGATTTTAACTATTTCATCAACACTAGAATGTGTCAGAGTATTCTATAACTCCAATACCATATGAATTTTGTTCATTTTCTCAACAACTCAATTAAATGAAGGGTGTAGTTTCTTACCAAAAATGCAGCCATTTACAATGCAATAACAAGTACAAAAAATTTGCAAGCTTTAATTCTTCTAAAGTTAAATTTATCTTCAAGATTAAATGTGCCTAACTAGTTTCCTCTTGGACTCAATATTCCTCTGTCTTCAAGTAGACATACTCGAACTTCATCTCAAATTCCAAATGTAAAAGAATCAAGCTATCATCATCGATTGCTTCATTAGAGGAAACCACAATGTAAGCCATATAATTTAATAGCAAAATGGGATGCCAACAAACACTGAGGACAAGCATTTTGACACACAATCCTCTCAATAACTAAAATCTAGTCATTCTAATCACCAAATATTTATCGTAACTATGTAGAAAGTGATTTCATGAACCAATGAAAGGTTTTGTTGATACCGATTTTCAGTAACTTCATGGCCAAACAAAATAGTGGACCTCGTTATTTTTGGTAGCAACAACGAGTTTTATGATGAACTTAAATTTGTTGGGTAATTATTCCTTTATCTTTGAATCCTTCTTTGAAGCCTAGACTTGGATGGCCATGAGTAGATGGTTCCAACAGATAAAGACTTCGATTTACTTTGTATCTACAAATGAGACATACTACATCATTCTCTCTTAGAATATATAAGTGTGATACTTCCTTGAGTTTTTTGAGCCTCAAATTCAATAACCTTGAAGTTTTGAGTACTTTAGAAAATTATGAGCTTATGAAAAAATATGAATTTCAATGATTCCAAACTTAATCATCAACGCTTGTAGTGGCTAAAAATTTAAATAAGAAAATTATTAACATCAATTAATTCCATTAATAACCAACATAAAAAATATTTCAAATGGTTAGTATATAATTTACAAAACCACGAGAGGTGAATACTTACCCGTAAAATAAAGACATATATCACTGGAAATTTTAGATATTTTGCGTTATTCAGATCCCGTTTAAATCATTCATCATTTTGGGGATGACTCTCTTCGAAACTGTAGGCTCAACTGCACTAAGTCCTTCTATGGTTGGCCATCCCCGAGCTTTGAATCAACTAATATAGCTATTGAATCTTCTTCTCCTAGAATTATTCACTGGAAAGAATAATGACTCTCATCCCCCTTTTCATCCATTAAATAGAACATTTTGTTCCAAAAATGGAAAGAGAATATTCATGCACACAATCCATGTGTCATCATGCCAACTTTTATTTTTTTGACTTAATTTTTCCTTAACTCAACTTTTTTCCTAATTTGACTCTTGTTTTTTTTTATTATTCATTTTTACTTTTTGTTAACTCTACTTATTCTTATTATTTCTACTTATTTGTTTAGAACTTCACTTTATTATTCATTATCTTATTTATTTACTCTTTTTTTTTTTTCAATTGTGGTTCACGGTCACTGAGTGGCCACTACATCCATAGTCATTAATCCGGGAAGATTCACCCGAAGGGATCTACCCACCGAACTAATATTTCATGCATAACCCCAAGGCCATTGAGGAGATTTGACCCCGCGACCTCCCAATTGGAAATGTACTTAGCAATAGGAACTCGACCAACTGAGCTACCCTTGGGGCTTATTTATTTACTCTTATTATCTTCTCCCAATTATTTTTTGTTTTATTTTATTTATTATTATTGTTCTTTTTTTGTTATTAATTAATTAATTACTATTCTCACTTTTTATTGTTTATTATTTCATATATTATTATTATTTTTATTATCATTATCATCATCATTATTATTTGTTGAATTATTAATATGACACATTTCACACTCTCCATCTTCAAGGGACTTTTCCCTGAAGTTAAGTTTAACCATTTGACTTATAAGTTATTTATTTATTTCTTCTCGTGTACCCAACACCCTCTACTGAATTAGTATAAAACCACCCAAGTGATCATCGCAAGCGTCGAAAGTTACATCATAGCACCTAGGAAAGCGTGAGTACTCTAAAGCCATATTTCCCAACTTTTGGAACCAAACTTAAAACTCCATCGGTTTCCACTAGAGACCCAAGGCTCAAACCTCATCTACCCCAAGGCACACATCCAGTCTAGTACTCACGTACTCTAGGCATCTTGAAAGGTTGAACCAAACTCGCTTCACAACTCCTACTAGGTACAACCCCAGACATCGAAGTGCCACACCCACTTCTAGAGTTCGGGATGACAACTCCGACATCAAGCACTCAACCTCCCCAAGATGGTCCCATAACCCATCGAGAGTTATACAAGACAAAAGAAACATTGACATAAGTAGTTGATTGAGTATGTGCCTAGCCCATAAGGTGTTACATATTCTCCCTCGTAGGTATGGGCTCCCACGAGATCATCAAATAAACTAGCCCTCTCGGGCCATTGGTGGATTTCTTGTCAGTCACCACCTCTCAACATGCAACCAATGCATTAGTTATATCATCATAATATCATTGAAAATAATCTACATGTCATCATGAGAATACAAATCATTATTAAAACTGCATGAAATTATCACGTCATAAAATCGTGAAATTTTGTCATAATATTATAACATTAACATATATTTATCAAATATAAAACATTACATCCACTTCAGAAATAAAATAATTTATTAATAGAACAACATAGCTTAACACCATAAATATAATAATCATCTCAACACATATTATATGGAGAGAAACAAAATCATTCTTATCATGATTCATCAATCACATTCATTAACAATGAATACCATCTATTTCATTGTAATGCAACAATATCATTAAAAACATCTAGGATCTATTTGGCTAAGTTATTTAGTTTGGTTTGAATATTCAATACTATGAGTGTTATATTTTCATCAAGATACCAATTACTTTTCAGTGATCATTCCTACTTCTTTTAACAAAGAAGTTGACAATTTACAAAGTAGGTACAATCATTTAAGTAAAGCTTTAAACTTCAAATGAGCCTCATCATATGGAACCTTAATATCTAGTCATGGATTCTTCCTCCCTCAAGGAAATTTAGTGAAATTTATCATAAATATATTACTAGTTTTACAATCATTCCCTAAAATCATGATGTTAAAATTAAAATCCTCCAACTTTACATCAACTTAAACCTTTTCCATTCCAAGATCATTATATGAAATATCATATAAACACTACTAGGTAATCATGGTTTACATTTTCTATCGTGCTTAGTTCACTTGCACAAAGGGTTTGTTGATCCATGGTGATTTATCTATCACTTGGTAATTATCATTGTTCATCCTCAAAATATTTTCTTATCTCATCAAGTTCCCATCTCAATATCATTTTATCTCTTTTATTTTAGGTGCAACCTTCTTCAAGTTGGATTAGGGATTATTTCCCTTCACTTTTGGTTTGTTAGATATTATCTTCGGTTTATAATTTAAAGCACTTTGAACCACTACTACCATTATTATCCACAAATTTTTTTATATGCTTGGTGTGTTTGCAATAACTTTTTTCCATATTAATGACTCTGATACCATATGTAATTCTCTGTATTAATAAAACAATAAATAATGATGATAATAATAATAATAATAAAATCAATGAAATACTAAACAATAAAAGTGAGAATATTAATAAATAAATAAAACAATAAATTACAAAGAAAGATAATAATAGTAAATAAATAAAATAATAAATAATAGAATGAAGATAATATGAGTAAATAAGTAAAATAATGAATAATAATGTGAAGCCATGAATAAACAAATAAAAATAAACTATAAAAATAGTAAGAATATATAAAGTTAACAAGAAGTAAAAAGTAAAATAAAATAAGCAAGAGTGAAATTAAGAAAATGGTTGAGTTAAGGAAAAACTAAAACAAAAATATAGAAGTTCATATGATGACACATGGATTGTGTGTACCAATATTCCTATTCTTTGTCTATATATTATATATATTTTTATTAAAGTAGAGAATAAAAATATTATTATTATTTACAAAAAAAGACATCAATCTAGGTAAAATAGGTCATATATATATATATAACTTGTATATATTACAAAAATATTAATTAAAATAAGATAAATAAATCATAAATGTGATAACCCAAAGGTCCAATAGAGTTGAAAGCTAAGTTATGATATCATATGTAGTGGTTAGAAATTAAAACATACAAATTATTTACATCAATTAATGTCATTAATAATCAACACAAAGAAAATTTTAACTAGTTAGAATATAATTTACAAAACCATGAGAGATGAATACTTACTTGTAAAACAATGATATTATCTTACTAGAAATTTTGGAATCATTGCGATATTTGGATACAACTAACCATAACCAATGTTTTGGGGATGACTCTCTGCCCAACCATATCTCTTAGAATTATCCTCTGGAAAGAATAATGTCTAGCATCCCCCTTTGCATACATTAAATAGAAAAATTTGTTCCAAAGATTGAAAGAGAATCTTCAAGCACCCAATCCATGTGTCATCATATCAACTTCTATTTTTCTGTGTTAAGTTTTCCTTAACTCAACCTTTTTCTTAATATGACTTTTTCTTATTTTATTCCTTTTTACTTTTTTGTTAATTTTATTTATTTATACTATTTTTATAGTTCATTTTTATTTATTGTATTCAAAACTTGACTTTATTATTCATTATTATATTTATTTACTCTTATTATCCACTCTCTATTATTTATTATATTATTTATTTCTTTATTAATATTCTTATTTTCTATTGTTTATTATTTCATTTATTTTATCATCGTCATCATCATCATTATCATTTATTAATTTATTAATATAGGAAATTACAATACCCAACACCAATTCTAAATTCAACATGTAGTCACCAATGCAACCGATTTTGGATGAAATATTCTTGAAGACCTCGAATATCGATCTTTGGGTCTATTTCCATTGAATTCACATTGATTCAAGCATCCACCATATTCTAGAAGTTTATTTCCATCACTAAAAAATATGCGGGAGTTAGCATGAAGACATTTGTTCTGCAAGAGAAAAAATATGGTGCATTGAGAGCATGTACCTTCAAATCCTCCAACCAAATTTGAGTAGTGAGTAATGGTGTTATGGTTTCCAACTCTTGGTTTAAGCCGTGACATCCAAGAAAATGTCCTACCTATGTTCACATCAAATTCACCATAATTATTTTCGTATAAGAGAGTAAGGTCCTCAAAACCACACGGTTTTAATCCAACTTCATCGTAGCTGACAACCACGTGTTTTGTGTCCTTAACACACAATTTTTTTTTTTTGGCTCTCTGTGAAGAATTGGGAGCAGAGAGGAATGAGAGGTGGTAAACTACAAATGTTCAAGCTGTAAATGAGCACACACATAGGCATTCAGGTTACTATTGAACTCTTAGAGGATAAGTAACACTCATTTCAGCCAAATATGAGACTGAGCGTAGGTCTTTTGAGCACTAGAAATGTTTAAGTGAAACGTTTACCATTGATGAGTATGTAGATGGATGTAGAGCATTAACATAAGGTGATGTAAGTAACAAATATCACATTGAACAAATACACTAGTGATTGGCTGTAGATTTCGACAGATACCCCAACCAAAACAACATTCTCTCTCATTGTATTAGCCAACAATGAATTCGAGACATTGTAATTTGATACATTACCTACTACTGATTAAAGGAATTGAAAACCACTACAATGGGTAGGGTGATAGAGTTTGAGAGATATGTTGGGAAAAAGTAACACCATCGGAAGAGAAACAATCAAATTTGCTAGCTTTTATGCTATTTGATGAAGGTGATGTTGTAGGATGTTACTAATAATGCTTTAGTTGATATCAAACGTTGCTTTTGTTGAGGGTTAATGGACCTGGGTTTGGATTCCATCAGCTAAGGCTACCCTCATGTGAAACTAGTATCTTTCCGCAAGTGTGAATTATTTTTCTAACCTAATAGATGCTCTAGGAATGTGTAGTGGAAAGTTGAAGGTGCTCACACTTGGAAAATGCAATGGGATCAAAGAGCCTAGATTCTGGGATGTGCTAGTACCCACCTGTGAATCTTTGAAATATAAGAACATTTTATGTAAACTATTAGAACACATACAAAGAAAGGATGGAGTGGCAACATCAATCCAATTACTTAGAGTAGATAAATAATGGGGCATGAAAATATGATCTAGCTTGCTTTCCAGGAAAACATACATGTAAAATTATAGAGTGGGTATGTAGAACTTTGAGAGACAATGGATGGCATGGTGAAGGTTTTAGAGAACAAATAACCCATATTTTATGAGCACAAAGGTTGAAGAAAACCACACAACTAGTGGTTTCATAAGGCCACACGTTGTGGCTCAAACTTAAGTAGGGAAGGAATACCCTTGATCAAAATCTCGCTTTGATGCCACTATTGAACTAACTCACTAAAAATATACAAAAATAGATAAACTAAGGTTATCTAATTAGATAAATTAGATTAGCTACAATACCACCCCATGGTTATGTTGCTTCAAAGCTAATTTTCTTTATGTTATGCAACTCTCTTGAATACTGTGGTTCTTTCATTTGAAATTGTAATCAACATTACATTTTTTTTTTTTGTAAGTTGTGCTAATCTATTAATTTCGAAAACATAAAAGGACATAATTTACGGGTAGGGTTGGTAAGCTGCGCTTAACCAATCCCTACCTTTGTTACACTATTTCTGGGCTGCCACGGGGGAGGGGGTTGGCCCAGAAAAAACTTGAAAATGAGCATTACATTGTGCGCAGTAGCGCTGATACATCTAGGAGAAAAAGAGTAGAACATTACATTAAGCCCAGCGGGCACAGATGACAAAAAAAATAAAATATCGAACAACTGCGTAGACATTATTCATCCTCATCATCATTGTAGTGGGGATTCTCCTCGTAGATGGGACAGGCAGTGGACTGTGCAACAGCCGCTTCCACAACAGCTTCCACTTTAGCAGTAGTACGCTTGGGGAGATTTGCAGGAGCGCAGAGGATGGGGGAGTCTGGATCTACTCCTTCAGGAAATTTCATCCAAACGCCATCTGAATCCATAATACAAATGTCCATATACTCATCCGCTTGCGCAAGACTATTCGGGGGTGCCAGAATGCGCTGCGTAGAGGGAGCTCTGGGAGAGGTGGTGGACCTCGTGCCTCGACTTCCCCTTTGCTCGGGAGCGGAATGACGACTGACTGGGGAGCTTGATGAGGAGCCTTCAATCCATTTGAGGCGGTTATCCTCGCTGTGGTGATAACGACCTGGAAGAGCCTCGCACTGGCCACCATGAATTGTGCGTTGGCGCATCCTGGGTGCCATTGCGCACTTGGGAGGGGTGGCGGGGGGAACACAGGGGAAAGAAAAGCTGTAAAGGCTGGGAGGCAGGTGCGCAGGATGAAATGAAATAGGCAGAAGGGGACTACGCAGCTCCACCCCAAGTCTGATGCTTCACAAATTATTGGAATCAACGAGCATCCATATCAGAAGGAGGAGAGCTAAATGCATCAGAGAGCAGATGAGGGAGGTAAGGAGCAGAGATTGGGCAAATATATAGGATTGAGGATGAGGTTTTTCAGAGAGGCAATGAATGGTCTTCGCATGGTACTGCGTGTGGAGCTCAAGCAGATGAGTAGGCGCAGAGGGGTAGGCGTGGCTGCATTGTAGTTTATGCATCATGGACATTAATGGTGGTAAGGGTGAGGTGATGATCAGGGTCAAGTGACACAAGGCCTGTCCGATCTGCATGATCTATGTTTTTGCGAGGAGCGTGCAAGGAGTTAACGGTAATTGGATCCACTGCAAGTGGGGATTTGCAATGGAGATTTTCACAGTTCGCGTGAGTTGGGAATTTCTGTTCACCTGTGTCAAGCGTGTCACCTGCATCCGGGGTGTAATCAACATTACATTGAAGTTGACAATGTGCTCTTAAATACTATTCAAACACACATTTTGAAATTTGTTTGGTATATAAAAGAATATAATACATATTTTTGGCCATGCGTTGTGTTAGCACTGCAATTTTTTAAAGATTTTCAAAGTATGGTCATCATTCTCCAAGGAATCAATCTACCTTTTTAGTTCGGTTGTAAGATGAAAGTGTTGATGTCAAAGTGTAGTGGTGAGAAAATTTATTTCTACCTTCATTCATTTCATTTTCCCTCTTTACCTTTCATTCTTGCAAAAACCCAAAGTCCAATGTTTCATTTCTTTCAAAACCCCTTTTTAACTATTAAAATCCATTTTTTATAGTTAAAAAGCAGCTCCGCCCACCCACTAACAACCATATCATATTTCCTTTTAAAATTACCATATATTTCTTTTATCGTAGCTATACCTGCACTACAACAAACCTTGGTAATATCATATATCATATGATATAACTTACCGCACTTAATAACATTGTGGACCCCTTGCCCTTTCATCGCAATTGGCTTATCGCAGTTTTAACTTTCATTCACATTACAATTGTCGTCTCCTACAAAACTCTCGATTCCCCGATTGTGATGTAAATGGGCCCCACCTTCCATTCTCATCACACATCGCACTTCACGAATATTAACCTTCAACTCTCGTTACTCACAACAAAATTCTTGATTCACGATTTGCAGTATTATCTGGGCCCCACCTTCCCTGCCACGTCACCCTCCGCTCATCGCACATTGCACATCACAAGTTTTAACACTTATCTCCCATTTCTAATAACAAAAATCTCGATTTGCGATTTGTGAGTGACCCCACCTCCTTGCCACATCATCACCCCCATTGCAAATTGTGTTTCCTCCCTATCATAATTTATTTAATAATCTCTCCCGCTAATAAAATGAAACTCTGCTATCTCTTTTAATCTGCCTCCATAACCTGTTAAACCTCTAAATTTCTTACTCCTCTTTTATATTTCCTGCTGGCCCACAATTCAACTTGTCTCCTTCTCATATCTTTCACGTCCCCAATCCTTTTGTTTGAAACCTATCTATATGGATTTTTCCACTCCAACACTCTTTCCACGTTTATTTCGAAACCATATCATGACAAACGAGAAACCAAAGGAAAGGAACAACAACACAGTTTCTCTGAAATATATTTCTATCATTACTCTCAACACCAACACATTTCCACAAGGCACCAAGCAACATTCAAGAAACAGTCACAGGTTTACAGAAAATCCGACAGCAAAGGTTTTAAAGATTCGACACCTATCATTAAATAACAATATCTTCTTAAAGCTTAAAGACAGTTTGTCAATATGATTATTTCCATCAGAGTTATGTTAGGATTGTAAATGGCTAAAAATAGAAGACAATCTACTTTTTCTCCTTCTTATCTGTTTTCTGTTAAGTTGTTATGAAAGGAATCCAAAGGTCTAAACCTTACTGGCAGATCTATTGTAAACTTATAAATAGACAAAGGACAAAGGAAGAAAAGGGTTCGTTGGTTGTTCAACTTATTGTATACTGTGTTGAATATTTATGAGTTGATAGTATATCCAGATGCACTCTTGAGGACTCACAAACTGTGTGGTGTGTGTATCATTTTCCCTTCTGTTTTTACATACTTTATCTATCTTTCCAGATTTATCGTAAAAGTTATATCTTATGCTTTTATAAGTCTTGTGAACCTCCAAAACATATGGATCTGTTTTTGCAAGTCTCGTTCCAAGCTTTCCTGATTCAATATGAATTGAATATTGTTCATAAGAATTCCTTGAGGTGGAATTAAACCCCGTTTCATGTTTTTATAAGCCTTTTGATCTAGCATGCATGTTAATATGTTTTTATCAGCCTTGATTCACCAATCATTCCTGATTCATGAGGTTATGTTAGTCAGAAGCATTCCTTGTAATGGGATTCTTTAAATGTAGAGTGAGATTCTTGTAAGTCTTTTAAAATCATTCTTTCACTATACATTTTAGATCTAGAATTTGTGTTACCCTGTCCTCTTAGCAGTGGGCTTCTGTTTTACATATCCACTGTTTATCTTCCATTCTTCTGACCATCAGGCTACAAAATAAATTTTGCTACCACATCATACACCAGTGCCCTCATATGTGTGAGAGATTCTTATTTTCTCAAAATCCCTTTCAGTGTGTGTGAGTTTCAACCACTTTCCAAAAAACTCAATCAAATTATAAGAAAAGCCCTTGAGCTTAAGATGTGGCTGGTCAGGCGCTTGTCACAATCCAAGTTCTGATTCCAACGCTAACACATTGAATGCTAAATAAGTTTCCCTTCTTAGTAGCATTTCACTACATTTTTAGGGGATTTTTTCTATTTTATCATTGCTTGAAATTTTTAAATTGAAATCAATATTGCATTGAAGTTGCAATTTTATCAATTCATACTACAATATAAGAGTTTATGGGGTCTCTAAATTCACCTAGAAATTATTAAATGTAATTTGAACAACATATCCCTTTGGTATTGTAGATTTTTGAAATTCCAAGTTCCAAAAAGAGTGTGTCAATTCAATTTATGTTTCACAGTTCCAGGTTTGAGGGAAATACTGAGATGAAATTTATTTATTCTTACTTTTTATTTATTTATTTATTTCAAGAAAGTAGTGGTTCAACCTTTTAAGAGGTTTTGGTCCTAATCCCCTTAGAATGCTTTATATCACCCATCATCAACCAATTGGGATGTTGTTCTCATTGTCTAGGGCCATCACTTTTGCCTTGTAAAAATAAGGTAGGAGGAGTGTGTGAACACAAAGAGAGATAGGTGGGCTTGCTCTTATGACCTCTTAGAGTCATAACGTGTTTAAAGGAGGTCAAGTGAGTAACTAACCAAGTGGATCAGTCCCATCACATCCAAACATAAACACTTCCAAACTTGTATGGATTGAGGAGCAGGGCCAAAATTACGAAAATTTCTTGGAATCACGACAACAAGATTAGAACCATGAAATTTTCATGGTTTCAAGAAATCCATACAATCTCATAATGGTGTTTATATTTGGCACTTAATGTTTTCTATTAAATATAATAATCACCTCACTTAGAATTGCTAAATGCTCTAGTGTATGTCTATCTTTTTTTTTTGTAAAGTGTTACAAGATAATGAAGGTTTTCATTCTATATATAAATAATTCTAAGATGCATGACGGTTAGTGGTTATGCATTTCTAATACAATTGTAGTGGTTATGCATTTCTAATGCAATGTTAGAAGATCAATTAAAATAATTATATAGGCAAATTACTATAATGACAATACTTTTTAGCAATTTAACTCCACTAATCTTAAGCATAGGGTTGGAACTTTTTCATGTCTAAAGGATTCACTTTATATGTGAAAAAAATACACTTCTTAAATATTAATGCAAATTGCTATTGTTTGCTAAGGCATTCTTGTTATGTATCAAACTAGAAATGATATTGACATTTAATTTATAAGTTATAATTGACCAAATAAACAAAGTTTTTAAGCAATTTATTATCATGTTTTATAAATTAATTTCAAAACTCACATAATTATTCGTGTTCATAGTTTTGCATTAAAAAATTAGATTAATCCTCCATAAATATTATTGGCCAATCTCATTGTAAAAACAAACTTATATTTATACATGAAATACAATTGCAATTGTTTTAATTAAAAAAAAAAAATAGAAATAAAAAAATCCATTTTCCATTATAATTTCTTATAATCATTCAAATGATGTACATTAACACTTACAAAAAATTGCGAATAGGGAAAATGTAGAATATACTCATTTAAATGATGCAAATTTACACTTTCAAAAAAAATTGTCAACACTATTTTTTTTGAGGGGAGAGGTAGAAAGTACACTTTTTTTATATTTGATCCATTCTTATAACTGAATAAAAAAATAATGATGTAGTGGTATTAGCTCTCCACGTTGCAAATTTTCCATCATGGGAAAGCATTGCAATTATGATTAGGTTCATCATTTTTACTTATTTTTGACTTATAACTGAAAACGAAATCCTATTTATAAGTAATTGGGTTCGATGGAGCATATGAAATCATTTATTCTAATTTATGAGAGTCGATCATATGGACATTTAAAAGTAAAGATATGGATTATAGCTATTGTGTATGGGGATTATATCTATTGTGTATGGGTTAAGGGATGTCTAAATATGTAGAAAGAGTCGATCATATGGACATTTTCAAGTAAAGATATGGATTATAACTATTGTGTATGGGTTAAGGGATGTATAAATATGTATAATGATGAAAATGTATAGATTATACATATAGTATATATAATTGTGTGTAATATAATAGATATGAATATCTGATATAAATGATCTGCAAAGTGTTTAATGTATTAGAAATTATGGTGTATGTAGTAGTGATATTATGTTGTGTGATAATGTATGTTTTGTGTGTATGATAGAGTTGCTTGATGTATTAGAAATTATGATATATGTACTAGTGATATTATATTGTGTGATAATGTATGTTTTGTGTGTATGATAGAGTTATTGCGTAGGATATGAGATATATATAAAGTGTTTAATGCATTAGAAATTATGGTATATTTAGTAGTGATATTATGTTGTGTGATAATGTATGTTAATGAATGTTTTGTGTGTATGACAGAGATGTTGTGAAGAAGAGTGATTGATTTTAATTTATATTGAAAAATGATTTTTAAAAAATGGTGGATTGTGATTTTTTGTTTACGGGATAAAAATAATAATTTTAGATGGAAAAAGAAAAAGAAATGCAATATATTTTTAATTTTGATTTTACATTTCAACAAATTTATTTCCTTAAATTGATATACAAAATAAAATTCATTAGCACATTAATACAATGATTTTGCAATTTTTAGAACATAGCTTAGCATAAAACTTTTTCAGGATTGTTTGTTGTATTTCATCTATGTCATTTTGTTGTATTTTATCTATATCACTTTGCCTTGCATGGAAAAATATCCTTCAAAAAAGGTAGCCTTACTATTTTCCTTAACCTTTGATATGAACCTTGTGGTGCAAATTTTCCACATACTCTAAGGACATTACCTCTGGGGGAGGGAAAATATAGCAATACAAAGAATTGGAGTGAGTGAGTTACTAACTAGAATTGGGTGAAACGAGTTAAATTAATATCAACTAGTTATTAAAATATTGGTTACTTCGTTAATTAGATTTTGTCTTATATTGTCAATAATGAATAGTGACTCGTGTAAATTTTTAAAATGTATGAAATTTGAAAAATTAAAGCAATTCATATTTATTAGTTGTTACAAGACTACAATAATTGTTAGCGTTAAAAAATGTATATGAAAATATTTAGCTTGAACTAGAACCCAACACATATATAGAAAACGTCAAACCAAGACGTAAGGTGGACCTTTTTGGATTTATGAATTAGCTATAAAAACACTTAGACATATACCGAGCAAGGAACACTAAAAGTTTACACACAAGAAACCCCCAAAAGTAAAATTTCCATTTAATCAATCATTCAAGTGTGTGTTTTATTGTACAATAGGCCCCTTTTTATAACAATAGGTGACCATAATATCTATGTCATAATTACATATTTATTTCAACCATATCTGTAACTATATCCAATAATATCCCCTTAAATAACTAAAAAGGTTTTATGTGATACTCATCCCTGACTTTTCTCCTCGTCCTTATTTTTTATTCATATCTAGACTTTTTTATATGGTCTACATCATGACAAAACAATCATATTATTTAGACATTATTCATGATTCACAAGTAAAAGTTAATCTTTCAAATCTAACTTAAGTTTTTCTGGTTATTTAAGAATTGTGTTTTCTCATTCTTGTATTTGCATAATTGAATTGAGAAGTTTCAACGGACATAGACTAAAATGTGTTATTTCCTTACTTAAGAGACTTTCCATTGGTGATATAACATCAAATATATTCCAAAAAAATGACATAATTAGGATGATAATTGGCCATGTTAGGATACCATGGATACTTTGATCACATTGTTGTTTTCGATAATGTCGGCTGATTCTTGATAATATTGATAATTTGAAGATGTCGATGATATTTGAATTATTTAATGGCATTGATTTATTGTTGATGTAGATAATATTGATTTGATGACATTTATTTGATAGATATTTTCTTATGGCTATGATTCTACATTTTTAATTCATTAATTTTGATTTAATTCTCTTTATTTTTTAATTTTCATTAATAAACACGCACTTCATGTTTTAGCATCTAATAATATTGCGTAATTAGGGGTCAATGTTAGTTGATGTTGTTGATATTGTTTTTTTCACTTATTATGACCTTGATAGTAATAAAATTTGTTTTTTAATACCCTTAATGAACGAATGTTTTTATTTATTTATTTATTTATTTTTTATGTCGAGGAAAAACTAAACTTTTTATCAGCTCAACAAAAAGTTACATAGTATATGCAAACAAAATTATGTAATGGTTGTAAGACTGCCAGAAAATTGACAAAATGTCACTACATATAAGGCCGAGCAAAAGGACCCCACTCAAGTAGAAACCATATAGTCCGAAAAAGAAACATCCAAATAAGACAGGGCCTCCCCTTAAGGGGAAAACAACCCAATAGCCAAAAAATATACAAGTCTGTATAGAGTGGCAAACCAGTTCATTTACTAAAACATATACAAAAGTAAAGATAATTGAAAACCAACTCATAAGATAATGGTTGTGATAAAAAACTGGTAGTTGTAACCGAGGAACCCGACTATCAATCAAAAGGTAAATGACCCGACACACGGATTGATCCATCAACCAGTTCGACTATCCTCGAGGTTCCCATAGACTGATGTATACCCTCCTTAGAAAGGAGATCCGCGGAGTTGTTCCGTACAGTGTATATATGGTAAAAATAGACATTATCATAAGAAATTTTTAATTTCAATATTTCTTCTAAAATTGGAATTAATACATGATTGTGACATCTCTACAAGCAGTTGAACCAATTAACAACATTCATAGAGCCACCAAATATTTGTACAAAACCAAAACCCAACTATTTTATCCAACAAAAAAGGAGCTTTAATGAGAGAATATCTGCATAGTTATTAGAACCTGTATCAAGACCCACTGAAGCCTTAAAAAATCTGTTCTTATCAAGGAAGAAAACGAAACCAACCCTACATCTATCATCATCAGCAGAAGCGCCATCAAAATAAGCCTAGGGAATGACAGGCTTAGCCAATTCTTCCTTGATAAAACTTTGAGGATTGGAAGTTGAAAGAGACGAAATAAGAGCATAGATAGAAGAGCATTAAAAAACTATAAGGTAAGGGGATGTGACACAGTCCTGAAAGATTAATTTGTTACGAGCCAACCAAATTCCCCAAGAGACAATCAATGGAATGTTTCTAAGACTTTCATCAACAACCAAATTCCACCAACGTTTCTAGGCCTCCTCGTAGTTGTTTCCATCCCACTTCAATCTTATCCCAAGAAAGGACATAGTATCATCCCAAATCTTGGAAGAAAAAGGACAATGCAAGAAAAAATGAGTGACAATTTCTGCAACATTTTTACATAAACTACACCAATCAAGGCCATGTTTTTTCTGTTTCAAAAGATTATCCCAGGTGGGGTCTTTGTTCTTTAGGATGTGCCAAAAAAATAGTCTAGATTTTGCAGGGCTTTTCAATTTCCAAAGGAGTTTGCACCACCACTATTGGGCACACCAATAATTCCTATCCATCAAATATAGATATCCGTATTTTGGAGAGTACCTTCCAGATGGGGCATGTGCCCATCTGATGGAGTCCGGGCGATCTTTGATTTTGATGCTAGTGCGATGGAGTTCGCCTTTATATCTCTGCAATTAAACATGCCAATGAGAGTCTAAACTTAAGTCCTCATTCGATTTCCAACCTTGATTCCAAAATGTGGAAGAGGCTTCTTTCTCATTCTAATTTTGAAAATCAATCCCAGGACCATTGAGTTAACCAAAATATCCCTCGAAAGATAAAATTACTCATTACAACCCACCTGAGGATCAAAACCAATACATATTCTTTCACCATTGCCAAAATTCCAAGCTAACCCAACCTCCACTAAATTAAAAGTGTCAATAGTTTCTTTCCAAATCACAGAGGAGTTCAATGTTTTCTTGTTTTCTCTCCTCATCCAACCATCCAACGGTTCCGGGTCTATATAATTCCTTTTAACCACCGTTGTCCAAAGGTTATCCATAGACATCAAACTCCAACCCGATTTTTCCACCAAGAAAATAACAAAGAAATGGATCTCCTTTACCCCCCATCCTCCCTATGCTTTAGGTTTCTCTATTTTGTCCCACGCATCCCAGGGGAGAACTTCCTCATATTTAGCCCTTGCCCATAAAACCGGTTGCAAGGTTTCCTAATTTTAGATTGAATACCTTTAAACACCCAAGTCAAAGTGATCCAATAAACCAGGATAGCCATGAGAACTGACTTGATAAGAACCAATCTACCCTCTCTCGACAACCACTTGAAACTACAAGTTTTAATTCGTTTTTCAATTTTTGCAATCAACCAAAACCAATCACGCTTCCTGTATGAATTAGGCTTTAGGTGAAAACCAAGGTATTTAAATCTACCACCCATAGGCATTGAATCAAAGGGAAAAAATAAGTTGAAACTATCCACTTCAATCCCAGTAAACCCCGAGTAGACAATTGAGGATTTATGATCATTAATGCACATAACAGTTTCATGAAGAAACAAATCCATGGAAGAGTTCAACTGTTGTAAGTCCTCCTTGGAGCTGTTGTTGAACATGATAATATCATCTACACAAAGTAAGTGAGATATGAACAAGTTAGTTGCAATTTCAATTCCTTTCAGATTGCCATTCCTTTTAGCAACCAAGAGAAATTGACTAAGACCTTCAACAACCAGAAGAAATAGAAGGGGGGACAAGGGACAACCTTGTTTGAGCCTTGTCATAGGCAAATTTTAATTGTAATATTTCTTCTAAAATTGGAATCAATACATGATTGTGACATCTATGCAAGTAGTTGAACCAATTAACAACATTCATAGAGTCACCAAATATTTGTACATAACCAAAACCCCACTATTTTATCCAAAAAAAAAGGAGCTTTAAAGAGAGAAGATCTGCATAGTTATTAGAACCTGTACGAAGACCCACTGAAGCCTTAAAAAATATGTTCTTATCAATGAAGAAAAAAAACCAACCCCACATATATCATCATCAACATAAGCGCCATCAAAATAAGCCTAGGGAATGCCAGGCTTGATTATTTCTTCCTTGATAAACCTTTGAGGATGGGAAGTTGAAAGAATCAGAATAAGAGCATAGATCGAAGAGCATTCAAAAAATATCGGGTAAGGGGAAGTGACATAGTCATGAAAGATTACTTTGTTACGAGCCAACCAAATTTCCCAAGAGACAATCAGTATAATGTTTCTAATATTTTCATCAACAGCTGAATTCCACCAACGTTTCCAGGCCTCCTCGTAGTTGTTTCCATCCCACTTCAATCTTATCCCAAGAAGGGACATAGAATCATCCCAAATCTTGGAATAAAAATGGGCAATGTAAGAATACATGAATGACAATTTCTAAAATATTTTTACATAAACTACACCAACCAGGGCCATGTTTTTTCCATTTCAAAATATTATCCTAGGTGGGGAATTTTTTTTTTAGGATGCACTAGAAAAATAGTCTAGATTTTGCAAGGCTTTTCAATTTCCAAAGGAGTTTGCACCACCACTATTGGGCACCCAAATCATTCCTAGCCATCAAGTATAAATATCCATATTTTGGAGAGTACCTTCTAATGGGGCATGTACCCATTTAATGGAGTTCGAGCGATCTATGATTTTGAAACTAGTGCGCTAGAGTTCACCTGTATATATCTGCCATTCAACATGCCAAATAGGGTCTAAACTTAAGTCCTCAACCGATTTCCAACCTTTATTCCAAAATGTGGAAGAGGCTGCTTTCTCAATCTGATTTTGAAAAGTAACCCCATGGCTATTGAGAAAAACAAAAATCTCCCTCGAAAGAGCAAAGTCCTCATTACAACCGACATGAGGATCAAAACCAATACAAAATATTTCACAATTGCCAACATTCCAAGCTAACCCAGCCTCCACTAAATTAAAAGTGTCAATAGTTTCCTTCCAAATCAAAAACGAGTTCAACGTTTTCTTGTTTTCTCTCCTCATCCAATCATCCAATGGTTCCGGATCTATATACTTCCTTTTAACCACCACTATCCAAAGGTTATCCATAGACATCAAATCCTAGCCTGATTTTTCCGTTAAGGAAATAACAAAGGAATGGATCTCCTTTATCCCCAATCCTCCCCAAGCTTTAGGCCATGCTATTTTGTCCCACAAAACCCAGGGGAGAACTACCTCATCTTTAGCCCCTGCCCACAAAAAACGGCTGCAAATTTTCCTAATTTTAGATTGAATACCTTTAGGCACCCAAGTCAAAGCAATCCAATAAACCAGGATAGCCATGAGAACCGAATTGATAAGAACCAATTTACCCACTCTCGAAAACCACTTGAAACTCCAGGTTTTAATTCATTTTTCAATTTTCTCAATCAACCAAAACCAATCACGCTTCATGTATGAATGAGGATTTAGGTGAAAACCAAGATATTTAAAGTTTCCACCCATAGGCATTGAATCAAAGGAAAAAAACAAGTTGAAACTATCCACTTCAATCCTTGTAAATCCCGAGTAGACAATTGAGTATTTTTGATCATTAATGCACATAACAGTTGCATGAAGAAACAAATCCAGGGAAGACTTCAACTGCTATAAGTCCTCCCTGGAGCTGTTGCTGAACATGAGAATATCATCTACAAAAAGTAAGTGAGACATGAATCAGTTAGTTGCAATTTAAATTCCTTTCATATTGCCATTCCTTTTAGCAACCAAGAGCAGTTGACTAAGACCTTCAACAACCAGAAGAAATAGAAGGAAGGACAAGGGTCAGCCTTGTCATAAGAAATTTTTAATTGTAATATTTCTTCTAAAATTGGAATCGATACATGATTGTGACATATCTGCAAGCACTTGAACCAATTAATAACATCGTCACTTGATTGATCAGTCAAACTCCATTATGTTTGCTATGGAGTCAGATATTGATGGTATCCTTCATTTTCTTGATGTGTTAATCTCGAGGAATTATGATGGCTCTTTCTCTCACCAGACATATCGAAAGAGAACCCACACTGAGCAATATCTTCACGCTAGCTCTTATCACTTTCTAGCTCAAAAGGTGGGTGTTCTCAACACATTGGAAACTAGAGCTCTCAAGGTTTTTGATGATGTTCACTTGGAGGATGAAAAATCCAATCTCCTTAGGGTATTTGATAGGAATGGTTATAGCAAACATCAAGGTCTTAAGGCTTCTTAAATGATGGCAAAGGCCCTAAACCAAAAAATATCTTGGTGAATTAGTCAGTAGTGTTCATCTACCTTTTATTCAAAGTACTACTGACAAAATTGCTCAGATTTTAAGGAAGCATAATATCTCATCCTCCTTTAGACCATTGAACACTATTCGCAATTCCCTCCGATCGGTTAAGGAGCCATTGGACCCCAGAAGTATGAAATGTGTTTATTTGATCCCCTGTTCCAGTCAGATTCCCTACATTCAAGAAACATGTCGGTCTATAAATAACAGGATTCAGGGACATGATACTGATATAAGACATATTAGGACTCGATGCTTAGCTCTTGTCGAGCATGCAGGGAAGACTAAGCACCACATTTTTTTAGAGGAGTCCAAGGTCTTGACTAGGGTTGATAATTTTCATCACCACAATTTTAGGGAAGCGACAGAAATCGAGAAAAGATATAATACTATGAATAGGGATGACAGGTGGAAGATTAGCAGCTAATGGATTCTGTCTCTCTCCTCTTAGTTTAACTCTTTTTCTTTAATTCCTGGTCTCTTTTCTTCTTTTTTCTTTTTTTTCCTTTGTCTACTAGTTTTGTGTCTATTTTTATTTTTTACATTGTGGTCTCTTAGGTTGTTTTTCCTTTTTAATGATCCTTAATAGTTTTGTTAGTTTTATTATTATATATTATTTTTCTTTTCATTGGTTATTTATGAAAAATTTTCTTGTTAATTTTGATGTTGTTTTAATATTATTTTAAATTTTTTTGTTTAATGTTATTTTCATTTCTCCCTCATTTCCATTGGTCAGTCTATTTTTTTATTATGTTTAGTTTATTAAAAAATTGTTCTTTATGATATTATGTAAATTTAATATTATTTTTACATATTTATTATTTTATTTAAACCTTGTTTTTATTTTAATTTTATTTGTTATGTTTGGTAAAAAAAAAATATTTCACTTAATTTTTACCTTTGATTCTGTTGAAATAATTAGTATATTATCTAGGTTTATTAGTATTTTATTATATATTGATTATTATTATTTAATTAATTTTGTTTGTTAAATTTTTAATAATTTTGTAATTTAAGTTATGTTCATTAGTTGGTATATTTTTAGTTTTTATTTTTTTATTTTGTTTAAATAATTATTATATTATCTAGGTTTATTATTATTTTATTATATATAGTCATTAATTTCTTAACGTTCATTTTTCTGGTATATTATCTAGGTTTATTATTATTTTATTCTATATATTTATTATTTTCTTAATGGTCATTTTTTTGGTTTTGTTTGACTATTATGCATCTCAGTAGTATATATAGAAGTTTTTGGATCAACACAATCATTGTTCTCCCGATGATGAACTACACTGAGTAGTTCAAAACACGTCGGCTCTTGAAATTATAATGTGGTTTTTGCGAAAGATTTTTTGATGTAACATTTATAGAGTCACCAAAGATTTGTACAGAGCAAAACCAAACTATTTTATCCAACAAAAAAAGAGATTTAATGAGAGAAGCTCTGCATAGTTATTAGAACATGTACCAAGACCCATTGAAGCCTTAAAAAATCAGTTCTTATTAAGGGAGAAAACCAAACCAACCCCACATCTATCATCATTAGCAGAAGCGCCATCAAAATAAGCTTAGGGAATGCCAGGCTTGATTAGTTCTTCCTTGATAAACCTTTGAGGGTGGGAAGTTGAAAGAGCTGGAATAAAAGTATAGATCGAAGAGCATTCAACAACTATTAGATAAGGGGAAGTGACACAGTCCTGATAGATTACTTTGTTACGAGCCAACCAAATTCCCTAAGAGACAATAAGTGAAATGTTTCTAATATTTTCATCAACAACCGAATTCCACCAACGTTTCCAGGCCTCCTCGCAGTTGTTTCCATCCCACTTCAATCTTATCCCAAGAAGGGACATAGTATCAACCTAGATCTTGGAAGAAAAAGGACAATGTAAGAACAAATGAGTGGCAATTCCTGCAACATTTTTACATAAAATACACCAACCAGGGCCTTTTTTTTCCCCGTTTCAAAAGACTATCTCAAGTGGGGACTTTATTCTTTAGGATGAACCAGAAAAATAGTCTAGATTTTGTAGGGCTTTTTAATTTCCAAAGGATTTTGCACCACCACCCTTGGGCACCCTAATCATTCCTATTCATCAAGTATAAATATCCATATTTTAGAGAGTACCTTCTAGATGGCGCATGTACCCATTTGATGGATTTCAGGCGATCTCTAATTCTGAGACTAGTGTGTTGGAGTTCACCTATATATCCTTGCCATTCAATATGCCAACGAGGGTCTAAACTTAAGTCCTCAGTTGATTTCCAACCTTAATTCCAAAATGTGGAAGAGGCTTCTTTCTCAATCTGATTTAGAAAAGTAACCCCACGACCATTGAGAAAAACCAAAATCTCCCTCGAAAGGGAAAAGTCCTCATTACAACCCACCCAAGGATAAAAACCAATACAAGCAACCTTACCCGATGATCCAGTCGATGAACCCAGCAGCACTAGTAGTAGATCCAGTAGCATCATATCCAATTTCAGTAGCAGCAGTTTACCCAATACCAGTTGATCTAGTTGCTTATATATATAAGATTCTATTCATCTAGCCAAAGATCCAGATCCATATCCAACACATCAAACTGTCACATACAAGCTCCAAATGAAGAAGAGAGAATTGAAATGTTTCATGTGAGGGTCATATCCAAACATACCAAGATTGACACATTGTTTGACAGTGGGTCACAATCAAACTTAATCTCTGAAGACTTGGTCAAGAAACTTAATCTTGAGACCATTCCACATCCAAAACCATATCCACTTGAACAAGTTTGTAAAGTTACATTCTGATTTTCAAAGAAGTGCATATTGCACTTTGCAATAACTGCACATTTTGTTGACACAGTTGAATTAGATGTGGTTCCGCTTGATATTACAGGTATTGTGTTGGGAAGTCCTTACTTGTATGACATGAAAGCGATCTTCCATCACCATGAGAACAAATACCATTTATTCAAAGATGGAAAGGAGTACATTGTTAGAGCACATCGCAAGAAGACAAATATTGCAATGGTAAATGATGGATAGGTAAAATGGCTGGTGAATTCAAGTAAGAATTTTGTTCTTCTAATGACTAAGCCTAAAGTTGATTTTAATCATGAATCATTTGAGGATTGTGATCCTAAGTTGAAATCAGATTTATATGATGTAGTTGATGCACATCATGAGATGTTTCAGGAGCCAACAGGATTTCCTCCAAAAAGAGAGATTCAACACGAGATTTAGTTGCAACAAGATTGTCCTCTTCCAAACATCGGCATGTATCACATGTAAATAATGGAGAATGCTGAAATAAAGAGGCAAACCAAGGAAATGTTGGACAAGGGACTCATAAGGCTAAGCACTTTGCCATGCGGTTCACCCATAGTCTTGATTTCGAAGAAAGATGGGACTTGGCGCATGTGTTTAGACTTCAGAGCTTTGAACAAGATAATGGTAAAGAATCGATACTCACTCCCAAGGATAGATGATTTTCTAGATCAGCTAAACGAAGCAAAGTTTTTCACTAAGTTAGATTTATGAAGTGGATATCATCAAGTAAGAATTGCAGAAAGTGATATATGGAAGACTGCATTCAAAACCAAACAAGGACTCTTTGAGTGGTTGGTTATGCCGTTTGGTTTGTGTAATGCATCGACGACTTTCATGCGTGTTATGGATAATGTTTTGCGTCCATTTATTAATGAATTTGTGATTGTGTATTTAGATGATATACTCATTTTCAGAAAAACAAGAGAAGAACATGTCTTTCATGTGAAAAGGGTGCTTGATGTTTTGAAGAAAGAGAAATTATTTCTTAAGATGTCAAAGTGTGAATTCGGAAAGAATTCTCTGGTTTATTTGGGACAAATTGTAGGAGGAGGCGAGTTGAGAATTGATCCTTCTAAAGTGGAAGCCATTGTGAATTGGCCCACTCCCAAAATAGTAACCGAGGTAAGAAGTTTCTTAGGCGCACCTCAGTATTGGAGAAAGTTTATTGCTAATTTTTTTGCCATAACAGCTCCTATGCATGTAGTGACAAGTGTGAAGAAAGGCTTCCAAGCTCACCCAACTTCCACTAAATTAAAAGTGTCAATAATTTCCTTCCAAATCATAGAGGAGTTCAATGTTTTCTTGTTTTCTCTCCTCATCCAATCATCCAACGATTTCGGGTCTATATACTTCCATTTAACCACCACTATCCAAATGTTATCCATAGACATCAAATGCTAGCCCAATTTTTCCGCCAAGGAAATAACAAAGGGATGGATCTCCTTTGTCCCCCATCCTCCCCAGGCTTTAGGCCATGCTGTTTTGTCCCATGCATCCCAGGGGAGAACTGCTTCATCTTTAGCTCCTTCCCCAAAAAAACAGCTGCAAAGTTTCCTAATTTTAGATTGAATACCTTTCGGCACCCAAGTCAAAGTGATCCAATAAACGAGGATAGCCATGAGAACAGACTTGATAAGAACCAATCTACCCACTCTCGACAACCACTTGAAAATACAAGTTTTAATCCCTTTTTCAGTTTTTGCAATCAACCAAAACCAATCACACTTCCTGTATGAATTGGGCTTTCGGTGAAAACCAAGATATTTAAAGTTTCCACCCAAGTTGAAAAGTTGAAACTATTCACTTCAATCCCTGTAAACCCTGAGTAGAAAATTAAGTATTTCTAATCATTAATGCACATACTAGTTGCATGAAGAAACAAATCCAGGGAAGACTTCAACTACTATAAGTCCTCCGAGGAGCTGTTGCTGAACAAGAGAATATTATCTACAAAAATTAAGTGAGATATGAATAATTTAGTTGCAATTTCAATTCCTTTGAGACTGCCATTCCTTTTAGCAGCCAAAAGAAATTGACTAAGACCTTTAGCAACCAGAAGAAACAAAAGGCGGGACAAGGGACAACCTTATATGAGCCCTCTTTGACTATGGAAAAAAGGAGAGGCTTCCCCACTTATAAGAACAACAAAATAAACATTTGTTATACAACTCACGATCCAGTTAATGAAGCCTATACATAAACCTAGATTGGTTAGACGAAGCTGAAGGTATAACCAACTAATTCTATCATAGGCCTTTGACAAATCGATTTTGACAATCATGCCTTTTCTTTGACTTCTTTTGATACTATGCATTATTTCTTGTTCAACACTAATTTCCTCATGGATCTATCTGCCATCTAGGAAACCAAACTGTTCCTTTGAAATATTCCTGAACAAAATTGGCTTTAACCAGGTTGTTATAACCTTGCCAAAATTTTTATAGATATAGTTACAAAGGTATATAGGTTTGTACTCTTCAAAAGAACTAGGAACATCAGTTTTAGGAATAAGGGAAATCAAGGTGGAATTGAAGGGCTCGTGAATATGGCCCCTATTCCTAGATTCTTCCACCACCCCTATAAGATCATCCCCAATAAATTCATAAAAATGTTGAAATAATTCCACCATCCAGCCACCAGGCCTTGAAATTTTTTCTTTTTGCATCGATTTTAAGATTCCTTCCACTTCAATTTTTGACTCCGGAGTCATAAGTATTTAATTTTCTTCCTCCTCCACATATTTAGGAAAAACCTAAACCACTCTAATGACCTTTGGTATGGAGACCACCTCTGGTGCCTTAAAAATATTTTTGAAATAGTCCTGCCCCATTCTATCCAAATCAGAAAAATATTTTTTTATACCACTCTCCTTCCGCTCCATTTCCCAAATAATGTTTGTGTTCTTCCTTTCCTTCGCATAATTTTGGAAAAAAATTGAGTTCTCATCCCCTAATGCAAGCCAAGTGGCATGGATTTAGAGCATGCACTATTATTTGACAACATTTAAGATCATTGTCCTTCTGGTTTCAATAAGCTTGATCCTTTCTCTCTTCTCCTCAGTTTCATACCCATCGATCTCAGGGCTTTCCACAGATTCAAATTCCAAACCAATAATCCTATATTCCTCTTCATCCCTCAATTTCTTAGCTCTTTCCCAAACTATTGTTTCTTGTTTAAACTTTTGAGGTTATCCATGAAGGCTGAAGCCAAAGAAGTGTCCTGAGAACTGTCTAGATGCATCCAGATTTCTTTGACCAAAAAGAGAAAAAGAGGGATCTTTTAACCAACCCAAATTAAACTTGAAGGGGGTCCCAAGCTTGTTACTAGACCCTTTCGTCTCCAAAAACATTGGAAAATGATCAAGATCCCCACCAACCCCCACTCACTGCCTGAAAGAAGGAATATGTGATAGAAGAGCCTCATTTAACAAGAAACGGTCCAATCTCTTGGCCACTTGAGGCACCCCAATTCTACGATTCCTCCATGTTGGGCGCATTTTTATCAAGTTCAGGTTAATAAAATTTCCATCCTGCAACTTCTCCAAGAAGAAATTTGCCAGAGGATTTACTTGAGCCTAATGGCCCCAAGTTTCTAATAAGCCCAAGGAGAAATTGAGGTCCCCCCCACCACTAGGTTTGGGGTTTTCATAAAAGACTTTGCAAAGAGGGAGTTCCAAAATACAGCCCTATCCTGACACGAACCATAGATATTTACCAGGGATAAGACAATACAAAGTTCATATGAGTAGGCCCCCACTCCCAAAACAAAGTCAGAACTCCAAGAGTTTAACAACCTTAGTCAACTTTAATTGATACCCATAGACAAGCCATCAGCTATACCTTTCACATCAACAGTAATGAAAGATAAGCCAAACATCATTTTATAAAGAGAAAGCAAGAATTCCTCCCCAACTGCCATATTTTCTTGTAATATATTGACATTAGGTCAATATTTTAGTGCTAATTTTTTATGGCTGCTAGCAAATCCATGAGAATTGAAATATAACAAGATCATTTGGAAACAATGACAAGGGACTACACTGATCTAAGTGCCCCTTATAAATACAACTACTTGCCATCAACAATATCTATCTTAGCCTTAAGATGTGCCTTGGATATGTCAGTCTTGCGGCCTCTCGATTTATGCAGTCTCAGTAGGTCCAAAGCAGTACCCAACACTCCAATAGCTTCAGGTGGAAGAGTTTTTTTCTCTTAGGGACGCAGGGTGTATGGGGGGATATCAAGGGACGCCAAAGGGAGAGATACATGGACAAAATCGACGAGATTAAGATTTTTAAGAGACAGAGATGGGATGGAAGTGATAATACTATCCAGAGCAGCAGAAAAATTTCCAAGATTCGAGAACTCATTTGATAAAATCTTGGAAGGACCAATATGAGGCAAAGAACTTAACAAAAAATTAAAATAATCATGTAGAGGATAAAGGGGAAGAGAACATGTACCTGCCAGGAGAGGCACCCAAATAAGTGGATCCTCTGCCACCTATTCCTACATAATGTGGTCAGCTGCAGGAGGCATAATGTTTTGATTAACATGTAGAACAACCTGAGCCTCTAGCTCCACTTGTTCCCCTTCAACCATGGGCTCTTCCAAAATCATCTGGTCGACCACCAAATCCTCTACCAGACCCCTATCTTCCACACCAGGATCCCGTTTCAACCTTCTTCTATGCCGAAATCCCAAAGAGAAGTCACAAGCAAGGTGCCCATACTTATGGCACCTATGACATATAAAAGGCAAGTGCTCGTAATCGATGATTTTATAATAAGAGTAACCTGGTAGCTACAGGTTGATATTTTTAGCTAAGCCCTCTCTCAGGTCGAGTTGAACCAGAATATGAGCCAAATTACATTTTTTAGTTTCTATGAGAGGCATATCAGCTTCCAAATATGACCCTAGTAGATTTCCTATGGCCCGAAAAATGTCCTCGGTCTAAATTTGAGGGGGGAGAGATGGTAAATGAACCTAAACTAGGATTTCTTCCACCTTTTCACGCCAGGAGTCGAACAAAAGCATCCATTTCTTGAAAATAATTGGCGACAAAATAGAACAACAATTAAAATTTAATACCCACTCCAAGGCCTCCCACTGTCTGAAACATACCATGATCCACCCACGGGCCAATGTGAGAACCTCTACCTTGTTATCCAGAGCTTCCTTCCATACTCTGTCATTCCATTCAAGAATGTATTCTGCAAAGAAGATCTTACCACATGCTCTCCCCACCAGTATAAGCTCATAGGCCTCCATTTCTTTATCAATTTGGATATCTACCCTGAAAATCAAATTAAGGTCCTCTTGTTTGTTTTGATTACCTTCCATTTTTTTCATTTTGAGCCAAGGCTCCGCCCATTCTTGGCCCCTCCCACAATTCACTGACACTCCTGGCTGTGTGAGCCTTCTTCCTCTGGAACCCCAATCCATTACTCCAACTGTTCCTCCCTAATAGAGGACACCCTTTGCGCAAAAGTACAGTAAACCAAACCAACAAGGTTGTTCACTGGCCATTCCGCCAACAATTATTAATGAAACCCGATAGAGCCTTCAAACTGAAATCTATGAAACTGTGATAAATAAACCCTATCCCTCTCCCCATCTCTAGAAAAATCCCTCAAATGCACGAGAGCATCCTGCAAGTCTAGTACCTCTTGAATGAAGACATCCCCCATAGCCTCAACCACACAATTATTTTGAGTGGCATTAGAATAATCAAACCCCTTTCGACCCTATGACACATCACCTATCTGCATATTACTTAAACCATGCCCTGCATCATGAGCATCTGAACCCTAGGACGAGAAAAGGCGGGCTTTGAGCCCTTAATTGTGCCTAATAGCATGAAAATTAAGTATATCCTCCAGAACACCAGAAGGTAAACTAGAAATGGAAGGTGTTAAAGAAAAATGTGAACTCACCCTACTGCATGCCTTCTCTGCATCCGACGGACTCGCTGCTGCCTTCGCTACCACTAGCTCAAACTGTGGTTTGGAGTAAGGTTCCTAGCCCTTTCAGGGGCTATTTTTGCTGATAACAGAAGAATTTAAATTGCCTTCCAACTTCCATTTCAATACTGACACACCCCCTTTGCCACCTGGAGACCTTGCTGGCAGCACCACCTTAGCCAGGTTGTGCTTAGTAGGTTCCAGACCCCAAACTGAAAGAATATCCTCCTTTATAGGCTCCAAGTCCACACACCCATCATATTTGAACATTGTAACAACAATACAATAACGTGCACACCGTGACCTCCCCTTATACCGCGTGGGCAGAAAAACAAAACACCAAAAGTTAAACCTGCAGACTGTAACCTAACGGAGAGCTCCAGAAAAAAACAATGAAAGAAAAACGACAAGGAGAAAAGAGACAAGGTTTTAAATGTTTCGAGGCTCTCGTCCCCAGGAAGCCCGAGTGCGAGCCAGGGAGGGCCCAAATGTCCCCCAAACCCTACCTTAACGCGCCAAATTCCGCCCGAAACTGACCTCCTCCATGGTCAGAGCATGGTGCAAACCCTGATTAATTTTCCCGCCATCATCACCACAGAAAGCTGCTCTAGTCCGCTAGGGTTTTTATTCCATATGGTTTTTTATATCTAATGAACTAATGTTTTTGATACCCTTACTAATATTAGTTGACTAATGATGATGCCATACTATTAATTTATTAAATATTCTAGATGATTTATGATAGTGGTATTAAGAGAAGGAGGAGTTGAGCTTTTGAAATTTTTGAGTTAGGAATAATTTGTTGTTATTGAGGATGTTAATGATATTGGTGTTAATATGATGACCTTGGGGATTTGATAATGAGGTTGTGAGTTGGAAAGAATTGATGTTGATAGTGAATGTTGATATTGAATATTTTGGTTTTTGGCTTAATGATATCAATCTAATGATGGTAGTGAATTTGTCAAAGTTGATGAAAAATGTTGACATTGATTTGATTTTTATGTCAATGGCTTGGTGTGGCTTTAACATGGAAAGGGAATCAATTGAAGATATTTGGTTAAGGATGAACATCCTATACTTGATGGCATTGATTTTGAAAAGGGTTAGCAAGAAATATAGCTAAATGTGGATTGGTCATAAAAATTTAGTGGAAGGTTAAAAGTGTGATGGAATATATTTATGCTTTGCTTTACATTTCACTACAAGTAGGGAGCATTTGTGATTGAAGGGATCAATTTTGATTAAAATATAATGACGGTGTAGCTAGCGTACAAATAAGGACTGGTTGCACAATTATTTGTTTAATTCTTCACACTTAGAGCTATTATAAAGTGTTGTTATTGATTGTGTATGTTTCAAATGAGGTGACTGAAGGTAAATTTTGTGTGAATTGTAATTTTAAATAAGGGCATTTTCCCATATTCTACTAGACACCTCATGGTGCATGGTGGGTATTGTGTGAGATATTGGTTCCAAGATTGTGTCGTTACTAATTATTGCTATTTGTTTACAAGTATCACCACTCCATGGATAATAATTAAGATTTTGTTGATGATTAGTTGTTAATGAATTTCATTTGGGTAACATGTGGTGAGTTCCCACTCATTAAATGATGTTTATACTAATAGGAAATAGTGTTCTAGACTAACCATCCCATTTGAGCTTGCTTCTATTGATGATTGAAGTATGGTAGACCTAAGCACTTATGTGATTACCTAGATTGTGATGAGCATGTGTGTTTCCATAATAGATCATTTAATTAACATTAAATGTACTTGATAAAGACTATGTAACCTTGATATTTTTATGATGACTATATTCTTGATGATATCTATGTAGTATTGGTGATCTTGATGATGGTTACTTACCATGATTATTCCTTATCACACACACACACACACACACACACACACACACACACACACACACTTGTTATTGATATATTTCATGTTATGATGTTCATTATTTCTAACGATAATGTTACATATATATTGGTATCTTTTGAAATGATAATATGTTATGGGTGATACATCAATTGAAAGATCAAAAAATGCACTCAAGATAAATCTAAGAGACAAGTTTTGGGAAGATGTTACATTGACAAAAGGTAGTTGAGTACTCATTTCTAGGGCTAGCCATGAGAAGGGGGGGGGGGGGGAAGGGAGAATGTATATAATATATTAATTTATTAATGTTTCAATTGGTTGACCAAATTTTTAGTTGCTCATACATGGTTTGTGTGGACTAAGGGGCTAGAAGTGTTCCTACATCACTAAGTGATGCTTAAAGTCAATCTGTGCTAATATCCTTGTACCATTTTTGTGCTCAATTTTCAATATACTACTGCCAAGTGTGATTGTAATTTCCAGGGGATGAAGGTGGTGGTAAGATATTTGCAATGAAGGCCACCACTATCAATGTGATTATTATCACTGGGGGGTGAATGTGGTGATAATATTTTTTATCATAAGGTGTGGCTAGCAAGTTTGGTTGTAATCACCAAGGGTTTAAGGTGGTAGTCACATCCTTGCATGCCATAATCCCATGGGTTTTGTTATTATTATAAGTATAGGAGCCTATACAACACACTAAGGTTAATAAATTGAGAACATATTTAGAAATAATCTTTCTAAGTCTATGTGTATTAATTGTGGAGGACACCACTACCATGTGTGGTTGCAATCACCAAAGGCAAGGGTTGTAGTGATATCCACACACTCCATATCCTACAAGTATGGGAATGAGATATCTATAGAGAGAATGGTCACGTGCCTTGAAATTCTTGATCTCATTAAGCTTGATACCTTCTATGGGGGACAACGAAATTAGTGTAATTTCCCTCCCTATTGATTAAATATTAGTTCGTGGGATCCAGAGCATAATTGGATAACACTTGGGATTATGTGACCTATAGGTTAAGTACCTTGCATTCAAGTATTTAACTTGTACCTTTTTGGTTATCTTAATTAATGGTATAGTTATATATTCTTTATGGATAGATGGCATGCCCCTTTATATTACATTTATACTTTAATGATTCTAGATCTATCTTTCTTTTTTGAATGTGATCTTAAAAAGGGGGTTTGGAAGGTGGGGGTGAGGGGTTTAGGATAATTCCATGATGGTATAGCTTTTGAGGAATATAACCCTTATTAGAGGAGGAGAAATGACACCCATTATGCATGACCTAATTTTCCTAGTTATTAAGCTTGAGTTATTTGGTTATACAAGATGGTGCTTTTGACTCACCACCCCCTTGTTGGTTCATTGTTGATGATATATTATGTTAGACATATATGATTAATGATTAGAATTTGACAATTCCTTATGATTACTTGATGATGGGTATGAACAATAATTGAATTCAAGTGTTCTTATGTTACTTGTGGATGAATGGTACTATTATGACATGTATATGCATCATAGTTGATATGATATATCAATTGATGATGATGTTGCAAATACATTTGTTTTAGTGGAATAAATTGTGACAGGTTGAAACATTGATCTTGGACAAGGGAAATGTATATAAGGCTATTGTTTATGATCCAATGAGGATAACCACCTAGATATCATGTTAATAAGCCTTAGGAAAGGGAAAAGACTTGAAAAAGGACCTCAAAAATAAATGTAGATGAAAATAATAGAAGTAAATAAGTTGTAATCTACTGTTACCTTCTCAAAGGAAACTTGTAAATGCATTCATAAGCTCAATTTCACCCTTAGATGAGTTGGATAGGGTAAGGGTAAGTGGTTAAACTTGATAACAAATCAAGAGTGTTCTAAAAGAGGAGACACCCTTTGAGAGGTTAGGGAGGATCGAAGCAAAAATTATGGTGATTTATAGATTGAGAAAGAGAGAGTGACTCTTGCGAGTGAACTTGATATCCCAGTATTTTTGTTTATGGGCCATTCAAGTACCACTTCCAAGGGGATGAATGTGGTAGTAATATCCTTGCTTAATAGAGGGGGCATCACTATTAGGGGATTTTGTTAAGGGGTTGTAAAGTGGTAGTAAGACCCCTTTTGACTTATTTTCAGTGTGATTTGTGTACATTTTTATTTATCCTAATAGATACCTCAACCCCACTCAGGGGTACTTGGCTTGATTAAAGCATTTGATTTTGTATGGAGGAAAGAGCGTCACCTTAACATCAAATAGACTATGGAACTTTATTGCGTAAAACTCTTGGAATATGGGAATATAGTGCCCTCAAGTACTCTTTGATGTTTTATGTGAGTTGATTATGATGTATTACTTATTTATGAGGTTAATGAGAATCTATTACATTATTTTCACTCATTTTGATTATGGGTTATTATACCTTAAGCTCAAGGAAAAAAAATTGGTTGCATGTGCTTGATCTTTAGTTTAATAATATTCCTTGAGTTTTGTATTTATAATTGGAAAACACAAACTGTGAATACAAAAATCAAATTGTGTTTGGATATCTACCCATTCTTATTCTTTTTGGTCACACACATGATCACATTGATCAAATGTTTACCCATTTTTCAAATATGTTGAATAAAAATAATCTTAGGAGAAAATGCATACTATCAAAAGCATGATTTTCACACATTAGAAGAAGTAATGCACACACAAAAAAAATTGTTCAAGGATTACATGGTGAAGAAAAATGCATTGCAAAACTTAATGGCATTATCTTCCAACATCAACTCTTCATCAAAAATATTGATGGGAAAACATATATATGAGGCAAGTCGTACTTAGCTAGTGTAGAATGGGGGTTTCATAAAGTTTATTGTTTATAAAGTTCATCCCAAATTGTCAAATGTATGCATCAAAGTTATTGTTACTATAATTAACCACTAGAATCCATAATGCATGAAGATATAATAGAGATGCAAATTATTATGAAATATCGGAAGAAATACATAAGTATATTAAAGAATCATATTATACTTTCATGTTGATTATGTTTGGTGGGAGTCCGTTTTTAATAATAAAACTAACATAATATTGAGCTCAATAAATGGTGATATTTTTTTGAAGATTCCATAAGTTGGATGAAATGTATACCAAAAAAGTATGAGGCAGGAAATATTGTTGAATACCATGAATATCAAGGTGTTAATGAGTCTTTAGCACTTCGATTCCCTAGGCTGAAAAAAAGAATTCCAGAGGTAACTGCAAACCACTTTAGTCTAGAATTTAGCCCTTTTAGTCTTGGAGATGGCTCTCTCATTTAGGTTGCTTTATCTAATATGATATTATGCTAGGTAATAATCTAAACAAGGTTTGGTTTTCAGAGGTTTGTTGATGAGATAAGAAACATATCCATTGGGCATAGAGTTATGTCAAATCAAATTTTTGTCCAATGATATGATGGAAAAGAGAAAGGGTTTCTCCACAGGGGCAAGGTAGGAAACTTTGGTGGTGGAATTTAGGTTAAATTTTTGTAGAGGGTGAGTGTAGAAAGGTGAAATACAACACATAGAGAATCAAATCATAGATGAATTCTAAAATGCTGCTTTAAGGTGAAAACATTGATAACTTGGAAAAACTAAATCAGAGCACCATTAAGATGAATTTTGAATTAAACATCTAGTTTTTTCTAAGTAAGAAGATACACATTTAAGATATGTAATCACATGATACAACTTACAAGATCAAAGGAGCACAAAACCACCAATATTTTGACATAGGAATCCCTACAAATCACCTTTTGATTTTATTCATTCATTGGAAAATCTTTCAGAAAATGTAGTGCACATAAGTCTTTTCTTCTATAATCTAACCAACAGAACCAATTACAATTATTTTCATCTCTTTATACATCAATCAAGGTTTTATCTCCTACCCTAGGTGGCCAAAATTATTGACCAAAACAAACTTCTAATTAGATACATAAAAGTTTTGGTGCACAACTGAAAAATAGGAGTAATTTTCCTTACAACCAATCCAAGCCTAAAACATCACTAACTTGGAATATTGAAAAATAAACATTAAATACAAATCCTAATATAATTTTCCAACTATTTACACGATCCAACTATTTCTAGAAGTATAAAATTCAAAATTTGAAATGAAGAGTATCGATTGTCCAGACTTGCAGCGCATTAGCCAATTTCGCAACAAAATGAAGTAACCTCCATGTTTTGTGTGGTTTCATCTCTCCTCTATCAAAATGAAGCAAAATTGTATGCTTCAAATACCTCTGTTATGGCATTGAAACCATTAAGTAATATTCAAAGTTATTGCAGACCTCCTTTTGAACTATTCCCCACTTTCGCAGCGAGATTGTTTGCTTTCATAGTGCCTACAAAAAACTGAACATATGGTGACTCTATTCTAACATAAATGGTTGGAAGATTAATGTGAATGTTGGAAACTTCATATAAATCTCCAAAACAAAAACTTCCAAAATTAACTATCCCACCAGTACCAAAATTTATATAAAAAGTGCAGCAAGCCCCTTGCTGCATTTTTGCAATTTCATCAAAATTTACCTTTTTTTTTATCTCTTGAGCCAAAACACAAAAATCCAGATCTAAGTGCTACTTTATGCTATATATTCACCTTTTTACTTGCCTCTGCAAGTATATCTAACTTTCCCCTCTTCCTTTTCCTTCATGATTCCTTGACCTTAGTGAGCTTCTTCTTCACTAACCCGAGTCTTCTTTTTAATACCAAGTTCTGTGTATATAAATTCCTCACCTGCCTATGCAGAGGAAAGGTAAGCTTAAGCTTGTATCAGGCCTTATCAAGGGCTAGTTCAACAACTTTCACTTGCTTAAATAAAGTAATTTTATCCTTATTATCCTTATCTGCAAGCTGATCTACCTGTTGTTGTACTCCTTCAAGTTGTTCCATTAATTTCTCAAACTCCTTTTGCTCATCAAAAACTATCTTCTGTCCAGGTTGAACAATCTCCTCTACTTGTAGTTGTACCTTGGCAGTATACCTAGTTCTAGGTCTCCTTGACTGCTCAACTGATTCGTTTAACTCTTCAACATCAATGACCATTTTTCCTTTTCCATTGGTAGCATGTGCCAATGTTTTCTTTGATGGCCCTTCTTCAGTAGGCTGAATAGTTTCTTATGATATATTATGTCTAAGTTCCCTATTCTATTGCTGCAAGTATGCTATTGTCATATGGGCCTTGTTCAAATGATCTTGTAAATATCCAATTTTCTTGTCCCTTTCATCAATTTCCACTTCTTCCTGTGTATTTTTCTTTTCCATAACCTGAATGGGTGTATATGGAGAATCAACATGCAACCTCTTGGCTACTGCTCTAGTTCTTGGTACCCTTGCCACTTTTTCTACCTTGGGTGAGAAATGTAGCTTCTTAGCACTCCTCTGATAATCTAATTTGATTTTAGCCAAAGGATTTTTTACTAAGCTTGCTCCTGCAGGTGAAGCTTCTTTAATCAAAACTAATGGGGTGTCTTTCTTGATATTTTGGATGTTTGAATATTGTGCTGCCTATCCCGAAGAAATCAAAAAGTCCTGGCATGAATACTTCTTATTTTCAGCTGCTTCATCACCAACAATTTAGTTAATGAAAAATGAAACAAAATGGCTTCAACTTGATTTCCTTTTGTTTGAACTCTGTCAGCCATCTTACATAAACTCCTAAACAAATGACAAATGATAAGGAATATTCAAATATTTCTTGCTAGTAAAATGCATTAAGAGCCCAATGTGATAGTGATACACCTTACTAAACCTCCCTTCACATGTGAAGTACCTTTGAATTACCTCCAACATTTTACTATGGCGATCTTGTAAATAACTCCTTGGAGCAACTGAACCATACCCTTTTTGGTGTTTTGGCTTTAGAAAATCCTTGAAATCAACCAAATCAAAATCCATGCCTTTGAACCATTCCTATCCACTCAAAGGGATCTCAGTGGCCTTGGCTATTGATTGAGTTGAGACTGGAAAAATTAGACTTCCCACCTTTGCTTGCACACCATCAAAACCCTTAGAAAATTCCTTTGTCAAATGTAGATGATACCCCTAATTTTTCTCATAGAATCTCATACACCCTACTTGCTCAAAAGACATTATGATGGATGGATATGCATTGATGGCTATGACATCTTGTGGCTCAAAAAGTACAATGGCACCTCCTTTATGTTTTTTTTTTTTTATCTTCCGGAGTTGACATAATTTCTTTTGCAATAGTAAATAGTTTAGGGTTATGAGCAATTTTTTTTGTGTACGATGGAGGTGTTATGATATTCTAAACCTCTAATAATGTCTTTAGAGACAATCCGGAAATTACACGAAATACTTACAATGAAAACTTCCTCAAGAAAAAACCTACAGAACTTGGAATTTCACAACTGTTGGCAGAGAATTTAAAATAGGGACAGTCGCAACGCACAAGCCAGAAACGCAGCGCTGAAGAAATTTGACTTTTAAAACACTTTCGAGCATAAAACTTAAGGGAAACAACTTTTATTTAATTTTAAGACCAAGGCACCTATTTCATGCAAAGGCTCACACATAGAAAATGTGAATTGACATTGACAAAAGAGGGATATAACCCACTATGTGGAATCACAACAAATTAGGATAAAACAAAACACATAGGAAGAAAACACATTGAATTCAGAAAAACAACGACGATAATTTTATCCTTTTTATAGGAATTTTATGGTTTATGCTAACTTTTATATACAATTTTAGGGTTTATTCAATACTTAGGGATAAATATAGCGCTATATTTGCACCTGCAAGGGAGATTTGACCACCAACATGTGAGAATTTGAGCATTATGTGAATTCGCAACGCCCTTGCCTCCCTTTCACAACGAATGCGATGAGAAACCATAATTTCCTGATGTATATGGTGAAGAGATGAATGA
The DNA here is from genome assembly GCA_034641835.2 of Pinus albicaulis. Lineage (NCBI taxonomy): Eukaryota > Viridiplantae > Streptophyta > Pinopsida > Pinales > Pinaceae > Pinus > Pinus albicaulis. Next base: position 931,628,328 of record CM076578.1, on the reverse strand, counting down.
CGTGGGATAAAGAGGAAAGATCAAATTATCATATAGAACAGACTGGAGCAGAAATGAGTGTGTTGATCATGATTTAAAAATGAAATCATGAATGCTCAATGCTTTTATTAAAACACAACACTTTGGGAAAGGGAAGGATTGTCCTTCTCACCATTATTCCATGCTGAGATCATGAGCTATCCTTTTAAAATGACATTCAAAATAATTCCAAAGAGCCTCCAAATATGTGCCAAGGTCATTTCATGATTGCTTTGATGTAGACATAGACATAGCCTCTAGAATTAGGTGACCTACTTACAATGACTTAGGATGGTGACTAAATCATAATAAGCAAGGATTTCTAAAACATGATTTTTTTTGTACTCTACATGAAAAGCCATTATAGATATTTGTGTTGATGCTGATTTGGCTACCTCAATTGAAGATCTGCAAGAACATACAAATATTATCTCTGATCTGGATCATATGGAAGATCACATTGTTGCATTTCTATTTGAGAGGGAGCAACCAAATGAAGAAGAACAATCAGCCATTATATTTGAAGGCATATCCCTTATTTTATCTGATCCATAAGAGGTAATGTTTCATGATTTTCAAGACCCCTTGGGTAGCCTTTTGGAAGCATCAGAAAAGGTGGAGTTTATTTTCTTTGCCAACATAGAGACTGGGTTCAGTTTTCATTTGGGGTTGTCATTACCACAACACTTTTCCTTTGAGGAAAGTAGGAGGAGAAAGAAATCAGATACCCATTTGCTTTCATGGCTACATTGGATCTTTGACTTCGCTTGATAAAATCACTTATGGATCAGTTAGATTAGGTAAGGTGCGATGAATAATCTCAACATTATGAGCATCTTTTTCAGTGTCAGTTTCCAATAGAGTTTGCAGTTGATGATGCACAGTTCAATTTTCAGCTTGATTTGAGTCAGTTTGAGGATTGTAGCTTCAGTGAATCCATTTCCCAATGAACAAGGGGGTCTAGTCTATGGTGTTCTTGACACATCCTAAATGAGCTTACATCCCCAATTGGAGCCAATGTTAGTGTATATGAGTCACCAGTGATCAAATGTACTCTTCCATATGATCGATAGGGTCATTAGGTCAAATCGTTATATTTTCAAATAAAATTTGGCATCTCTGCGTTGTCAAATAGTCATTGGTTATTGTCTAGGTCAGTACTACTCCCTCCATTTTCTCATGGTCATCATCACTCATCATGGTCATGTCATCATTGTCCTAGGTCATCAAAAGAGTTAATGTGCTATCATATAGGTCATAGTCTAGGATTTATATTTGATTATCATTATGATGTCAGTCATGAAAATAAAAAAGAGAGCCATTTCCATCATTTGGGTCACCATCATGGGAGTTAGAAAATTAGGGAATAAAATAAAAAGGTAACATTTCCTTTTCAAGAAATTATGCTGCAGTACTATCACCTTATCAAGTCATTTCTCAAGTACATATGATGTTGTACCACCACCAAAGAAAAAAATTGAGTTTCAAGCTAATAAAAGAGCATCCAATCACTCAAAAATTCATTTCATCATCCAGGAGCTCTTCTCCGCCATTTTGTCTCATCTCAGCCATCAGAGCATCGATTTTCATCACCAAACGCCTTACCCATCAGCTCGCTGCATTTCTGCTATACATCTGCTGCGCTTCTGGACATTTGTTGCATTTTTTAGTTTGAAGGTAAAAGAAAGAAAACAACAGGTCATTTCTCATCTAGTAAGTTTTCAACACTCCTAAACAAGTAAGTGAAGCATTCATCAACCCTCTCATGCAACGATTTCTTTCAAGAAGTGATGAAATCCCTCTCCTATGGTTTTATGATGCGTTTTTAAGATTTTATGGTTTTTTCTTTCTTCCAAGGAGAAAATCCCTATGTTTTCTACCTAAACACCTTTGTATACACTTCATAGACCCTCCCCAACTATTTCCCATACCTATTTTCCCCATGTCACCACTTTTCCCAAAAAACCCAAGCCCATGCTGCACTTTTGGTGCATTTATGGGTTTTCCTTGTGTTTTCCACTTTTTCCCCTCCTTCCCTCACTCATTCTAAGAAATTTCACTACCCCTGTATTCCTAACATCTACCGTTACCCACCATAATTTTTCTACAAATTTCCTACCCCCCTTCCCTCTCATTTCACCATTTTCCCAAAAACCCTAGTTGTTTGCTGCGCTTTTAACCTAGGTATGTGTTTTGACCTTCTCACTCATTTAAAGAAATTCCACCTCCATTGTCTTCCTAACATCTATCGTACTTCCCATAATTTGCTTAGAATTTTTCCTACCACCCTTCCCTCTCATTTTCCTCCTTTGAAATTCGTTGCACTTTTGACTCTGTTTTTTGGTCATCATTTTCAAAAGAGGTTTCTGACCAAATGAAGATTAATTTTGGAAAAAAAAATACATTTTTGTTAAGGACAGACCAAACCACAATAACCTCCTTCAGTTTCTACACAGGTTTCATATATTGGGATATATTTAACTTTCTTGGAGGCCTATTTCAGAAAATCAAATTCTCTAATTTTTCTTGTCCGTTTTAGACACCATTTTGTGGCACAGATTCTGAGAAATTGGAAATGCATTTCCAAAAATGAAGAGAAAATTTTCTCCAAACAACCTTATCTACAAAACCCTCTCCTAGTTTTGTAAAAAATGTTATGGTTAAAAATATATCAGTTCATCTTTGACCCCTATTGTTTTGTTGTGCTTCTGGAGAATTCGTTGTGTTTCTAGGACAACTTGACTTGAATGAAATTTTTCAGAGGTTTGGAGTAGTTTTTTCCAGTTCTTGATGATTCTATGGTGTAGTAGAAATCTCCAACTTTCCAACCATATCATTTTCAGCCAAAAACTCCTTCGGGAAGGCCTCCAAATCACCTTCCAAACTTTTGTTGCACTTCTGTCGCGTTTCTGAGAAATTTTGCTGCGTTTCTAGGTTTGAAGATTTTTCTTGACACATGGAGGTCAAAGGTAAAATTTGTCAATATAAAAACCGGCTCATGATTTGTTTGATGGTTAATGAGCCTATTTATGGTCATATTTGTTAAATAATCTTCTGTTTAATGACTTGAGAGAAAAACTCAACTTGTTAGCTAAAAAAGGGAAATGTTGTTTCTAAATCTGCTAGGAATAGGCTATAGTCATTAGGTTCATTAATTAGTGGCTATGGATCAGGATTCATCCCCTAGAGATGGAATCTTGTTTTATTTTCTATATGTACTCAAACTCAATTCATTGAGAAGGTTGGATACTTGTGGCTCAGACTTGGAACTAGTGTACTGATCATTTGCAGAAATATAACATACATTTGCAGCTATTTTCATGGAATTTTTGTGTTATGGTTAGTGGATTTGTTTTTCCTGTGTTTTCTTATATTTGATGATTATATCTTGTTAGAAACCATTTAATTTATTCCTATTCTTTATCTTTTAAGGTTTAAAACAAAAATCATTCTTTTATGCTATTGTTTTGTTTAAGATAAGCATCTAAATGTGTCACCCTATGAAAAAATGAATTCATGCTATGCTCACTTGACTCATATTATTTTCTCCTCACCGCCACTACAATTACAAACCAATTGTGTCACTGATCATATCTACCTTTCTTCATACTATATTTGCAACTAACCTTTGGGATACCTTGCCTAGTTTTAAGACCTATTGCTCTTTGTCCAGCAAAACCTAAAACAAACCCTACTAAGCTTATTAACTAGTCTAAAATCCTTATTCTCCAGTCATTTCCATTGACTGTGAGGTTGATATTGAGAGAGCCCTCTCTGATTTGATAGGGCTAGATACCAAATCTAAATATTGGTTTGTGGTTACCCCTTTGGCTTCCTTTCTTAGCCTTGGGAAACTGAGGGGAGCTAACACCTATGAATATCCTTTGTAAGGAAAATACACGACTTTAGACATTGGACCCTTAGCAAAATATATACCTTTACATGACACTTAATCTAAACCTGGACCTCTTTGAACAATAATAGTCAGGTCATCATGACTAATATTTACAAATATGACCATAGATACATAGCAAGACTAACATGACAAAGATTCCTAGACATAGGACACTAACAAAGTCTTCATAAGTAGAGGAAAGAGAAATTCATATTGGTTTTAGAAGATCACGTTCATGGTGTGAAGCCATGGAATATTTCTACAAGGGATTGGTACAACATATTAAGGAGGGTCACATGATTACAATTTTAGCGATTGAAGATGCACATGGCTTTCGATTCCTAATTGCAAAAGTTATAAATGCCTATAAATAAAATGAAGAATTTATAAAGTTGAAGTACATTGGTATGCAAAAAATATACACCCATTTAATTGTGTGTACAAGCCAAAAGTGATAACCAATAAATATATCAAAATAAATAGAAAAAGAAAGGGTTGACATAAGTTAAAATTAGACGAATTTTACATGCTTGTTTATCACTTCCATTTGACAAAGAGAAGAATTATTTTCTTGAAGACTACAAATATAATCAAGAGTTTTTTAGCACAATATATAGTTGATATGGGAGTCTAGTGAACTTAATCATAGATCTAGAAGGTTTCTAACATCTAAAATTTTGGGCATAAATGTAAACTTAGAAGGTGCACTCATTGATAATAGAGAATAAATGGGTCATCTACATCTTCCTTCAATCATTGATGTTGAAATAATATAGAATTTGGTGGTGTGCCAAAAATCATAAGCGAGTCAAACTCTAAAGGAGTGTTTGAACTTACATATTATATTCCATGAACTTATGAATCATTTCTATGTTTTTTGGTTTATATGATTTGATTATGAATAATAATAAAAAGATTAGCTTAGTTAATTTCAATATAGGCAATGCAAAACTATTTTTATGAGACTATTTGTGTTTAAATCAACACAATTTGTGTTCAATTTTTATTAAAAGTAAATAAAATATTTGAAACAATATTAAATGTTTAAATTATAGGGTGATATCATGTTGTTATTATGTATTATTTGGCACTTGGAGTGATAGATTAACCCTAAATGAGAGGACATTTTAAGGTTGATTCTATAGTTTTTTCTACAACAATACCAATATTTTAAAATACAATTTTAATTGCTACAATTTTAAACTTTCACACGCCTCCCCACCCCTCCACTTGTGACTCCAAACTTGTAATTGATTGGGAAAATAAAAAGAGTAGCATGCAAAATTTATTAATTGTGTCACTTATGAAAAGTTTAGGGAGGTACAAATTAAATTTGATTTGGTTTCTCTTCATCAAATAGTTGAATAAAATTGCAAATAAGCTATCGAAGGAATCACTTGCTCTTCATGAAGGCCTAATCATCACCTCAAAATGGAATAAATAAGTCCCAAACTCGTATTGCAAGCCTATATAATAGGGTGGATATAATTATTGTTCATAAATAATGTTTGGGATCGTAGAATGATACACCACAAGCCTATTGATGTTGCACATTTTAATTCTCCATGAAATACTAAATGATACATTTTTATATCATATACATGTGTGAGTGTGTGTGGTCAATTTAGTGTAGCTCAAGTGGCAAAGAGGGAACTTGTAATCCTCACCCACATATGTTAATATCCCACTTTATAACATATTTTCTCTCTTCATGAACCAATTTTTAACTATCAACATGGCCTTAAGCAAGAATCCAATTTACCTTGGGAACCATCTTTGAAATGAAGGAGAGTGCATAATGTGATTATCACAAAATGCATTGCACAAGTAAAAATAAATAAATAAATAGAGGAAAAAACGTGTGTGTTTATTTTACTAATTGGACAACTATAAAAACTTAAATGCATGCATTTTAATATTCCAACGAAGAGAAGGTAATCCCAAGCACTTTTCTTTCCAAAAAAGAAAAAAGAAAAAAGAAAAAAGAATAGAAGTATATATAGATGTGTGTGAGAGAGAGAGAGAGAGAGAGAGAAAGAGAATCATATAATTACCATTTGAATTAGAAATGAAAATTATACATATAATGTGCCCATGGCACCCCAAAATCCTCTTATGAGAATATCCAAAAATAAATTTCTATCCAAAAAATAGCCTCTTATCAATCCTATTTAACAATAGTCAACCAAACTTTAGTCCTTTCAATATTTTACATGAAAACATTTTTAAAATAATAATATTTTCTTGAAAAAAAAATAAATATTTTTTATTCATATTTCAAAATCCAACCTCCTTCAACTAAAGAGACTAATCATATAAACTATTGTCTATTACTTCAATATGGAATCTAACTTTATATTCCTACCACTTATAGCAACTTGAAGAGAGATATCCTATTTAGAGAGAAAATCAACCTCAACATTTATCTCTCTATAAATATCTAAAATGGAAATTTTGTAAAATTTCTTTTATATACTTCATTTTTTCTCTTACATGAGATAGGGTCATTTTTTCAAGTTACTTTAACCATTAATCGATATATCACAATTTTGGAGTTTCTTGTGATCTCCAATTAAACCACTCTTCTTGGAACTAAAAATCTTATCAACAACTATAAAACATTTAATTCTACCCAATTGTTTCTATCTTCCCCCAAACCTACTTTGAAAATAATTCTTTGATCCTCAAACCTCTTGCCCCAACATTCTTGGGAACACCTTAGCATGATCCATTTATATGCCCCAGTGAATATGATTTATCAATCACTGGGATTTGATAAATACAATTAAAGCATTATAATACCCCTGTGAATATGATTTATCAATGACTCGGCTATGATTTATAAATTAAAATTAAAGCATTATAATTTCATTATTATTAACAATTATTAGTAATAAATAATAGTAATTATTAATTAATAATGTTAATTATTAGTAATTAAAATTAATAAATAATAATAATTATTAGTAATTATTAGCAATTATGATTAATAAATATTAACAACTATTATTATTAACAACAATTATTATTATTACTATTTTTTTTAAATTTTTTTTTAACAAGGTAATAGATTCAATAAATAAAAAATTAACCTTTTTATAAATCTTAACCCTTTTAATAAAATTAAAAACTTTATTATTCAAAATTATTTCTTATGATAGTAAATTAATAATTAAAATAAGCATAATTAATATTAGTAAAATTATTATTACAGTTTTTGTAAATAAATAATTATTAACATTAATAATTATTATATATATATATATATATATTTATCTCTTATTAATATATTTAAATTGAATAATTATTATATATAAAATAAACTAAATCAGTTTAAATTAGGTCGGCTCTTTTTTTCTATTCGTCATTCCCTATTTATTTTTGGTCTTGTTCTTCTTTCAATCTTTCATCATTCAACAATTGGTCCTGAAGATGGATCCCCATTGGGATTCGAAACGCCGACATGATCCTTTTTACACTGTGGATAATCCGAGAATCTCTGTTACAAATGATAACCACAAAAGCCTAAAAACTAATGACTGGGCTTTGATCACACTAGAATATTCTACATTACCAAGCTTCCATATCCTCTCATCTACATATTTATTTATTTAGCTACTTGAATAGACAATAATTTATTGTTTTGAAAAATCATATCATTTCATGCCCAAAAAAATCCCAAAATACAACGCATGGTAAGCCTCCATGTCCCTTTACTACTTTTTCCATGATCCAAATGTTCAAGTAGTCCTCAATTAAGCTTCCTTTCCATTTCCCTTTGCCTCTTATCAACTTCAAAAATTCCTCCCATACCTCTCTAATAAAAGGATAGTCTACAAACATATGTGACACCACTTCCTCAAAATATTTATAAAAAATATATCTCCATGGTCCCTCTCAATCTCTCCTTTTATAATTATCCCGTGTTAGAATTTAATTTGCAAATACAAACCAAAGAAAGATTCTAGTTTTTAGGAGTGTCTGGATTTTCTAAATAGCCTTCCACCACCACTTATTATTTTCTTCTTTCTAATTCTTAATTTTTTTTTAATAACCTCACTTGGTTGTGAATCTCCCTCTTAAATTGTTTATAGGTTTAACATGCTCATCATCTCCCCCCGCAATCCTTATTGAAATTTGTTCTACTATTTGCACATATTGAGTCCAAGTTTTTTTTTATGCAACCATATCACAAAACAAAACAAAAGATAGATCAATGACTTGAAAATTAGCCTCTTCAAGGGGGCAACCTCATTTACATAACATAAATGAACAATTCGTGGATGATACAAATGACAAGACCTCCTTGGTATATATAGGATTCTAAGGGGTCACAATATAATCAAAGCCTATATAAAAAGAACAATGTAAGGGCATAACACTAACAATAATGGGCTTTTATGGGACACAACAATAACATTATGGGGGCTAAAGTAACAATAAAAATAAGGGGGCTAAAGTAACAATAAAAATAAGGGGGATAAACTAGTATTATAGGGATATAACATGCCCCTATCCTTCAAAAAAAGTGTTGTCCTCAATGCTTGAGTAGTTCAGGATGCTTCTGCATAAAATTCTCATCCTCCCATGTGGAATATTCAGTGGGTAAGTTCTTCCACTTAATGAGATACTCTGGAATTGATTGATTCTGCAGTTGTCGGGTTCTTGTTTTCATGACTGCTTCTGGCTCTAATATGTTTTTTCCTTGCTCGTCAAGTTATGAAAATATTGTTTGAACATGGAGCTTGTCACTTATAACCTTCTTTAAATATGAAACATGGAAAACTGGGTGTACTCGGGAAGATGCAGGAAACTCCTATTTGTATACCATAGTACCAATCATTTTCAACACCTTGTAAGGACAATAGTAATTGGGTGATAATTTATTATCCTTCTTAGCTTGCTTGAGGGACATTTGTTTGTATGGTTGTAGATGTAAAAATACTCAGTCGCTACGTCAAAACTTATTTCATTGTGATATTGATTTGCCTATTGTTTCATTCGATTCTGCGCTAGAGTGAGGTTATCCTTTAAGAGTTGGAGAACTTTTTTTTGATGCTCGATGTGATATTCGATTGCTTTAACATTGGAATTTTCTCTTAAAGATCATGTGATGGATGGTGGATGATATCCATAAAGTGCCATAAATGGGATCATTTTTGTTGCGATATGGAAGGAAGTATTATACCACCATTCAACCAGAGGTAACCACTTGACCCATTGTGTTTGTTTATCAGATACAAAGAAATGAGGATATAATTCCAAACATTTGTTCATTGTCTTAGCTTTCCAATCATATTGAGGATGATAAGATGATATATGAGCTAATTGAGTACTAAGACAAGAAAATAATTCCGTCCAAAAATTTCCAGTGAAAATGGGATCTCTGTCACTTATAATAATATTTGGGTTTCCATGTAGCTTTTGAATTGTTTCCATAAATGCAGTGATAATTGTACTGTATTTAAAAGGATGAGATAATGCACAAAAGTGTGCATACTTGGTAAGTCTATCAAATACCACCATGATGACACTCTTTCCTTCAGACTTAGGTAAATTTGTGATAAAATCCATTGAGACGTCCACCCAACGCTAACTTGGAATGGCTAAAGGTTGTAATAGACCTGGGGTCTTAATTGTATCAACTTTATTGTGTTGACAAACAAAACATTCTGCCACAAACTTATGAATATCATATTTAAGGCAATCCCAAAAAACCCCTTCTTGAGCCCGTGGTATATTTTTAAAAATCTTGAGTTTCCTCATAAAGGAGAGGTCTACAATTCCAAAATAATCATTTGTTTGAGTTGGGAGTTCTTACATAAATATAAGCGACATTTATACCATAATGAGTCATTTTTCCAGATAAATGTATCAGATGTACTAGGATCTTGTTGCAATTTTTTAATGAGTGCCGACAACTCTTATTCCTTCTTCCATTCCTACTTTACTTCAGCTATCTATTTAGGTTTGATAATAGAAATGGCATAGATAAATGCTTCCACATCTTCATCCCTTCTTGAAAGTGCATATGCAACAACATTTTTCTTCCCTATTTTGTGTATTATTTAAAATTCATAACCTAACATCTTAGTGACCCATTTTTCTGCTCTTCTGAAGACGATTTTTGTTCTAAAAAGTATTTAAGACTATCATGATATGTTTTTACTTTGAAATTTCTTCCCATTAGGTAAGGGTGCCATTTCTTTAAGGCATGTAGTATTGCCAACATTTCCTTCTCATAAAGAGGTTTTTGTAAATACTTTCCCTTGTTTGGATGAATTTTAAAGGCAACAAATCTTCCTTCTTGCATTAAAACAATACCAATTCCATTTCTTGCGGCATCACATTCAACCATAAAGGTTTTTTTGAAGTCAAGTGGAGCTAAAATCAGAGCTTGACAGATTGCCTCTTTAAGATGTTCAAAGGACTTAGTTGCTTCTAGAATCCAAAAAAAATGCATCTTTATTCAGTAATGTTGTTAGAGGTACTATTATTTTCCCATAATTCTTAACAATCTTGTAATAATACCCTGTCAACGAAGATGCTTTAGGGTTGTGGGGATTTTCCATTTCTTGATGGCTTTAATTTTGTTAGGATCTACCTTAAAACCCTCCCGAGATACAATATGACCCAAATATTCCACCTCCGATACCCCAAAGAAACATTTGGAGGTTTTTGTATATAATTATTTTTCCTTCAATAGTTTTACCACCTTGTCAAGATGTTGAACATGCTCCTTCCAAGACTTGTCGTAGATTAGTATATCGTCAAAAAATACTAACACAAATTTTATAAGGAAGGGTTTGAAAATGGAATTCATCAAACCTTGAAATGTGGAAGGTGCATTACTAAGGCCAAAAGGCATGAACACAAATTGATAATGACCTTCATGAGTTTTGAATGTTGTTTTCAGAATTCCTTTAGTCTTAATTCTAATTTGATGATATCTTGAATGAAGATCCAACTTGGTGAAGTAAATTGCTCCATGTAATTCATCCAACAATTTGTCAATGATATGAATGGGAAATTTATCTTTAATTGTGATCTTGTTGAGCTCCCTATAATCCAGACACACAGACAATGATCCATCCTTCTCGTGTACCAATACTAATAGATAAGAGAAAGAATTTTGGCTGGGTTGAATTATACCCACCTGTAGCATTTTTGCAACCATATGTTCAATTTCACTCTTTTGGGCATAAGGATATCTGTAAGGTCTGATGTTTGGAGGAATACTTCCTGGAATCAATTGAATAGCATGATCATGATCATGAATAGGTGGGAGGAATTTTAGAGTCTCAAATACCTTATAATGATTGTCCAAGATTCTTTGGAGATCTGTAGAAATAGATGATTTCGATGTTTGGACATCTAATGAGCATAGCTGTGCAATTATGCCTCGTTTTTATTTCTTCAAAATATTTGTCATGCCATTAGAGCTAATTATCTTCCCCAGTTTCCTTGTGATGCCCCTTAATTCAATTTCCTTTCCTTCCTAGGAAAATTTCATGAAACGTTCTTTAAAATTAAAAGCTATCATCCCCAAATATTGTAACCATTGGACTCCTAATACAACATCAAAACCACCCATTGGAATGGAAAGCATTGGACTATTTAATACATATTCCCCCATGGTTAGATTGATATTATGACACTTCCCTAAGAAATTAATAGTTCCTCCATTTTCAACCATCACTTGACACTCTTAAGGTAGATATAGAAAGTAATTCAATTCCTTGTCTATCTTATAATGAATAAAATTATGGGTAATACGAGAATCGATCAACACCATTACCTTTTTCTTCTTGATGTATCATTCTATCTTGAGAGTGCGAGGATTGGTAATTCCTGCCAATGCATTACAAGATATGGTCAGATTCATTTCTTCTTTCTACGGGGTTGATTCTTGGTGTATATCCTCTTCAAATGATGTTTCTTGTTCCTTTTCTTCCTCCTCTTCACAATCTATGTAGAATAATTTCCTCTTAGCACACTTATGACCCTTACTGTATTTTCTATCACAACTATAACAAATCCATTTTGATTTTTTTTCTCCTCTAGTTGTTGTGGTGTCAACCTTATAGGTTATGGGAGGCTAGGAGAAGAAACACTTCCATCCTTATAGCTGTGAGTGGTAGACTCCCTTGTTGCCATAATTTTACTTTCAACTTTTATTTCCACCTTGAAAGCCTTATCTAGTGAATTGGGCTGCCAAAGGTGAACCTCATGTTGGATCTTATCCTTTAGATTCCCTATGAAGATATCAATCCTATGCTCCTTTGGAATATCATGTACCTTTATATTCAATCTTTGGAAGTCTGCAATGTGCTCTGCCATTGAACCCTTTTGTTTGAAATTTATGAATTGGATAAAGAAGGTATTTCTCTTTATATCCTCATAATGTGCTACCAATTATTATACACAAATGATTTAAGTGACAATTGATTTACAAGATCAAAGCCATTGATACTACACAAACTGATTTTTTTCTAAATATAAAGATGCAATTTGTACCTTTTGTGTGTGCGACACATCATGTAGATCAAATAATTGCTCCTCCTGTAGTATCCATGTTACTGGATCCTTTCCATCAAACTTTCTCATATCTATATTTGGAATGTGGTTGGTCTTAAACCCAACATTGAAGTATCTAAAATCATAATTCATATTCCTTTTATCCTCATCATGATTTTCATGAATTACCTTGTCACAACTAGGAAACCTTTCTTGCAGCAACTTTGTCAAACCTTCCTTCAATCCTTCCATCTTGACATTGATCATTGCTTCCATGTATGATTCTAAACCATGTTTTAACCCTTCCATGTCCCTTTTTATTTTTACTTCTAAACCATCCATATTAACATTCATCATCGCTTCCAATTCATTTTTGGTTACTCTTTACGAGAGAGAAATTTGTTGCACTTGGTCTCGTAATTTTGATATATCATGTTGCATTTCTTCCTCTTCTTCATGCATCGTAGTAGAGATTTCTGGTTGCTTAGTAGGTGTATCCATTTTCTTGTTTCGATGAATTTCAGAATCAAAAAATGATATCTATGCTTCACTATTCCCTTTGAATCACTTTAAACTTATTTTTCAAACAAAAGTTATGCAAATTTTAAAAAAATACACACTTTTTTCTTGTTTTAGGAGCTTGATCTTGAAATTGTTGTATCTTTGTAATTTTGGCCTCCCAATATTTGGAATTTGGTCCTGTGGTATCCTTTTGAGTCTTATTTCCAATGACATAAGTTATACCAAGATTGGATTCTTCTAGATAAATTTATGCCAAATCTCCCATAATGACCTGATTATGGATTGGTTCAGTAGAGTGAAATTGTACAAGATGCCATAAGTCACTATTTCAGCCTTTGGCTCTAAAATTTATACACGATAAACTACATTCTATTTTATTTTAGTCACTTTTTACGAAATTCAAACTGATGCTCGAAGAGAAAATTATGAAAATTTTCCCTAGGTCACCTATTTGACACTGAATTCTTGAGTATGCAGAAACCCTAACTTCTTCAGGCCATATCTTAGAAAATATAGCGAAACGAGATATGAATTTTTTACATGAATTTCATGATGATTTTGGCTCCATGTGGTATATATTTCAACATATGAAGCCTCGTAGAAAAAAAATTTATAGACAAAATTCGAAGATGACATGTTTAAAGAAGCGAAAACCTAGAATCCAAAGCTTCGATACCAAATGTTATGAAACCACATGAAAATAAAAAATAAAATATAGATCAACGAATTGATAATTAGCCTCTTCAAAGGGGAAAAATAATTTATATCACATAAATGAAAAATTACTGGATGATTCAAATGACAATACCTCCTTGGTATATATAGGATTCTAAGGGGTCAAAATATAATTAGAGCCTACATAACATCAATAATTTAAGGGTACAATAATAAAAATAGTAGGCTTCTATGGGGAAAAAAAATAACAATATGGGGGCTACACTAACGATAACAATAAGGGGGATACACTAGTATTATAGGGACCTAACAAGTTCTAACTTCCTCCCTTTGTAATCCTAATTTTTTTTATTCCATCCATCCTTGATTCCAAATAAAAGTGTTCACTAGGTCTGTGGCTTCTACTAAGAAATGAACCCCTTGCATACTTAGACAGAGCATCAAGTGTTCTAGGAATCTAAAAAACCATACATATTATACCTAATTGTTTGAATCTACCATTACACTTGTTCATTCCCTACTCTCCACAAAAATTGCTTTTCTAACATTGGAAAGGTTCTTACTAGTGCCTCCCATACTATGAGACCTCATACCATTTTCTTTTGATTTCTTATCTATCCTCAAGAGACATAGGATTGATATATTCCTACAAAATAACACCCTTCAATATGAATTCTTCTTTAATTAGCCTTGAGAGGATCTTTCCAACCAAACTTGACCAAAATAGTGAATGCTCTTCATTTCCATCCCCATCTTCTTTAGGTTTATATCTTATTCAATTGTACTAAAGGGATTCCTTCACTTTCCCTATTTCCTATATACATGAAACTGAAATATTTATTCCTTGTTTTTTACAACATTCCTTTTGGGATATAAACAATAAAATTTCAATATACATGAATTACCTCCAACATTGATTTCACCAATGTTCGTTGACCTAGTTTGGAGAGGCATCAATAACACTAATTAATTGTTATGTTTTATATTTTTTCACTGAGCTTATTTCAATTATTAAACCTATAATAATTATATTTTAACAAAAATCCCAAGTAATTGACTCCATTATCAAAGGGAGTTTCCTCAAAAAAGGAGGATTTTTAGGATCCTATTTTCTTGGCCTTCCTCCATTTTATTAAGTAATAAATTAGATTTATTGAACCATACCTCCATCCTTGTTACTTTATGAAATAGCTCTAGAATCTCCTTGTATTTACCTACTTCACTAGTAATTCCCATTCTAAAGAGGATAACTTTGTACACAGTAAGTAAGTTGGGTCAAAAAATGGACTCTACCAAATTTTATTTCCTTTGATGCTTCCTTCTATTCTATAATGTTTTACTATTCTACTTAAGCCCTAAACTACCAACAAGAATAGAAAAAGAGATACTAGATATCCCTATCTTAAACCCCTCAAGTGTGTGAAGAATCAAGAATCTCGCCCATTTATAAGGAGAGTAAAAGAAATTGAATATAGACATCCTATGATATAGTTAACTGATGATATATTCACCTAATATGGAAAAACACGTATTACAAATAACTACTTCACCTCATCATAGTGTTTTGATAGGTTTAGTTTGAATATCATGGCCAAAATTTTATTATTTTCTATCACATGTAGACCCTCATGTGACACCCTTACAACATCATGAATCAACTTGTTATGTAACAACCCGAAATACTGTTGTGAGATGGATGGTAAGATAACCTTCTTTATCCTTGTGGATATAACCCTGGGAATAATTTTGTAGACTGTGTTATATAGGGATATAGGATTATATTCCTCAAAATATTTGGATTATTCTTCTTAGGAATAAGGGATGTGAATATTGATTTATTAAATCCAATAGTTTTTCCAAATATATTTGACTCAACCACTAGAAAAATGTCTTCTTCCATCAACTCATAAAAGCCTATATAAAATTATATTGCCTATCTATTCAAACTTGTAATTTTTTACTCCTAAAAGACTTTAGTACTACTCCACGTTCTTCCTTTGATACCTCCATTCATCATTTTTCTCTTTATTTGTAAAACCATGGATGAAAAATGTAATTTTATAATATCTTTGATATTTTTTGTGGGGGGATTTTTATATTTCTTGTGAAAGTGTGAAATTCCCACCTCCACAATCTACTCAAATATTTTGACTCTTATTCCATCCTCTTTCATCACTTCCTATATTGCATTGAAAATTTTCCTATTATTTTCATAATTGAAGAATTATGTTATCAATCCCTTTTTCCATCCAAGCCACTAGACTCTTTAATATCCATTTTTATTCTTCCCACTCCAGAAGCTTCCTCTTTGTTTCCTCCAATATTTTAGATTTTTCATTTATTCTTCTATAAAAGTGCATCATTTTGGAAAATCAGAAAGGCAGAAATATTTTCATATGTTGATAATTACTTGTGATATTCTTATATTCTTATTAACTTTATTGTGTTCTTATTTTATATTTGTTTCATAAATAAATTATCAAAATCAAAACATAAGTTCATGGACACCAGATGTAGGTGGATGGCCAGGGAAAAATCCCTATATAGGGGAAAACCCAGTCAGAAACTCTTCCTTCAGTAGATTCATATGATAGTGAGATAACCAAGACCCTAGACCAACAAACCTTCCTTCCCCACCAAGTCAGCATTTTGATATGATGCGACAACCTTCAAACTTATCTTCTTGTTCAACAACTTCAGCTCAACAACATCTAGAAATTTTGATCCCAGTTACTGTAACTACTGTAGAAATTTCGACCCCGAGCTTCATAAATTCGATCCTGCAATAGAGACATAATTTCAACTCTATCTTCCACTCAATATCTTCATACGTGTGAGAGAAAGGTAGCCCAAAAACTTGATTTTATTCCTCCAACTTCTCTCCATTTTCTCCTACAACTTCACACTCTTTTATGCAACTAGTTTACTGCAACTTTTATTGCAAATATAACTTCATGAGAGAGTGTATCAAATGAGGTCAAGTTGCTCAAATATATAGGCTTATGGTGAGGTTGAATTACCCTTTTTGAGGCTGGCTTGTCCTTCCTTGAGGTCGACTTGGTGGAGGAGTCATAATAGACCTAATTTACAATAAAATAATTTTCTTCTTTGAAGAATAATTCCCAAGAAGGGTTCTTTACAAAATGACATGGACAAGGAAACTTCCCATAAACCCTAGAGGTCTACAATGGAGACCTTGACCTAAAAACAATTGACCCAAGCATGAAATCCATGCTTTAATAAGTCGATTTATTTAATAATAAAAACTCTTTTTCTTTCTTTTGATAAATACATTTCATTATGCCTGAAGTACAATTATGAAGACCGAACCTAGTTACAATCTTAAACACTCCCTCGTAACTATGGAGGTATTCAGAATACACACACACACACACACACACACACACACACACACAAGTACATGGTGTTGAAATTGGCAACAAGAATGGCACCCCAAGGGGGCTTCTAAGTGAATTTTCCCTTAAATAAATTAGATGTAAATTGTAATTCAACATCACATGAAAACTTGTAAGTGTTAACTGAGTCAGGAATACTTAGTTAGCTCAGTCAATTCGAGTTGAGGGTAAAACTAGAGGCATTTAGAGGTCACTCTAAGTTTAGGGGGTCCATTTCCAATTTATTTTGAGTTGTAATTAGTTAACTCAATTATTTGAGTTAACATCAGTTTAACTAGATCTAATTGAGAGACGAGCTAGTGATAGGTCCGGGGAATTAAATATGATTTAATTTACATGAAGTGATCAATTAGATAACTGATAATTCTCTATAAATAGTTGTTGCATGTCAATTCTAAGGAAGGCTCAGTTGAGATTTGGGTTAAATGAAATATAACTATCGGTTGTATAATTATAAAATTGTACAATTCATCCATGAGGTCATCAAGACACCTTGGATGTATTGTGTAATATATTTATGGAAATTTCCTAATTAATAGGGGCTCAATTAGCCCAGAAATGCATTAGAAAGGTTGGTCACGTAGAGGCAAGAAAGTGATTAAATATTAGACCAAAGTTGCCTAGGCCAGAGTGAGACAATCAAAAGAGTGCAGAGGTTTCTCAGGAAGGGAAATAGAATTGTATTGTTTCATGTTATTGACTTTATGCAATATACATATATCAAGTTTTTTAGTGGAGGATTTCTCCAGATACATATTGCGTTGTGCGATTGATAATTCTTTCTCTTACTTGCTTATGTGATTGTGTGATCAAAATTGGTTTCCGCAATTTGTAGAATTGATTCAATATTTTGTTTTAGTACATTACAAGATCAATTCAATCTATTTAGATATTTCTATATGGTGTCAGAGAAAGAATCACTATAGAAGAGAAGAACATGATTTTGTTTTGAACATGTGAATAAAATCTGTAGATTTATTCTTCAGGACCAACAACATATCAAGATGTCTTTCACTGGCTTGATATTTGAATATGCCCTTGATGGAAATTATAATTACATAGCATGGAAGGACAAGATGGAGGCAGTGCTAAAGGGCAACGGACTGAAGGAATTCATAGACAGTGATATTCCATAGCTCACAATAGCAGATGCTAAACTTCTTGATGCATGGAAGAAGAATGTAGCAAAGGTGAGAAGGATTATGTTAGAAGGAGTTCGAGATCATATTGTCTCGAACCTCCATGGAAAGACAAATCCATATGCTATGTGGAAGGCCTTAACATATATTTTTTAGAATAATAGTGACCACAGGAAGCTGGAGCTGAAGGATAAGCTCAAAAAGATCAAGATGGAAAAGGGAGACACGATCCCAAAATACTCTACGAAGCTCACTAAATGTTTATATGATCTTGGAAGTGTTGGGTGTTACACAACATTTTGTCACCGTCCCTGCAATCCCTCGCTCCGCATATTGGAGGGTCTTTCTCGTGACCTGTGAGCAGTGTCATCCTTTGCAAGCACCTTCCTTACATCCTTATATACAAGAACATCATTTCTCCTATATAACACTTTCTCAAAAATCCCACAAAAACCTATGTTTTGGCATTGGCGCGGGTAGCCAGTTCACCCCTCGCGCCAATGTGGAGGATGTACACTAGAGGCCGCGCCAACTGGTGCTCTGTCTCTTTGTTGTGCCCGTGCCAGCCTTTTTGGGAATGTTTTTTAACAAATTAGAAGTAGAAGTTTCCTTCAACCACCTCTGGGATGAGTCATAAGAAGTGGTTAACTGGATGAACCACGGATCTCCCTCTTTAGGTAGTGGTTTCCTCCTCCCATGGGAAACTCCTAGAAGATAGGTCTCCCTTCCATGATTATAGGGATCCTAACCTCTCCCTCTCCCCCTATATAAATGAGATTTCTCCCATCATGAAAGCTAGTTGAACAAAGAGGATTATGCAGCTGAAATGTTGAACTTGGAGAACTAAGCTATAGTCGAATAACTAAGAAGGTAGATCAAGAAGGAAGTCCATCGAGAGGTCCCTTATCCCGTCCAAATTCCCTGACGAGCTTTGAGATGTGCTTCGCCCGAGCCCCGCTGGAGGAGACCGCAACGTCAGAGCATGGTTGTATCTCTTCTTTATACCTATCAATATAAGTGATTATTGTCTAGTTCCCATCTTGTGTTTTGTCTTTATCGAATGCAACATGCTAGTATTATCTGACTGACTAGTGGATTTTTGATGGAATTAGTATGTGGTATGTGGTTATCGTTTTCTGATCTCTGTGTAGGTGTTCAAACACGATAGGCAGAGGGATTGTGACTTGTCTTCGATCAGGAGCGAGCGACTCTCATCATCACTACAGGCGTCAACGATAACTTTGGACCACAGGTAGGCCATCTTAACGCATCCTCTTTCATTCAAATATCTAGGAACCTACACTCTAGCATGATTCCTTGTTTCTAGACCCACCCTAGGGCTAGTGGGATCGCCTTTATCCGTAGAGGGGATTTACTTGAGTAACAAGTTGGCGACTCCGCTGGGGATCAGTGCGAGTTTGTATTTCGTCTATTAAATCTTCTTCTTGGTCTTTGCTTGCTTAGCTTGCCTTTTCTAGTTGTTTTGCTGAGTCTTATAACCCTATTCAGCCCTAGAGGATCAGATCCGACCTCTGTTTTTCCAAAATTTTCATCTCTTTAAGGTTGGCTTGATTGGCACGGTTTCTAATCTGACAGTCGCGCCTAATGGCGCTTGTTGTCTGTTCATCACCCGCACTATCCCCTATCTGGCGCGGATTACAGCCAGACAGTCGTGCCATTTCCTGTAGGTGCTAGGGTATTCCCTATTTTGGAGTTTTTGGTCCATATTGGTGTCTCTGGGTGTGTTTTTGATTTGATTTGAATTATTTGGGATTATATGTGACTGTGATCAGCCTTCTTCCTTCGGTTGTTTGTCCATTTATTTCAGCATCATGGCCTTAGGGCTTTCTAGTCCTTTGATATGCTGAGCCTCCTATAGGGGTTTGGATCTTTTGTTTCGCGGTCACCTTCGATATTTGCTTGTTTGCATTCATCTCCTTGGATCCGTTTTGAGTGATTACTTTTGGTGGAATGAGTCTTGAGTGAGTCTTGCTTGTTTAATTCAGTTTTGCTTCTTGTCACTCCAAGCATAGCTCACATTGCTTGTATGGGTCTGTTTCGACATCTTTCTTCGATTTGAGAGATTGTGACATTGGTTTGAGTCTTTGTTTTGTTTTCTTGTGAGTTGATTGAATTGTTTTGCTTCGACTCTTGCATTGGAATTCTCGAACTAGTGTGGAGATCCGTTTTTCATGTTATTTAGTGCACTATTTGCTCTATTACATTGAAAAAATAAAAAAAATAAATTTTGTGATTGCATTGTAGAATTGGAAAATCTTTCGCATAACTAGCATTGGGCATTCTAGGAAAGATTTCTCATTTCTCATTAGTTTGCATCAGGTTCTGTAGTGGATGTTTATGTGTGTTCTCATTATTTTCTATCGCTTGAAAAATCCTACCTTTCTCATAGATAGCTTTTCATTGATTGAAATGGTATTTTATGGTATGTAGCTTGCATTTAGGGATTTGTGAGATCCAAAATTCGTTAGGACCTTGGAATTGAAACATAAATACAAGATCAACTTAAAATTTATTCAATTAACCTAAGGCAACATTGAAACTTAACGAAACATTTAGTGGTCTAAGTTAGAGACGTGTTTCGGCGTCTTAAAACCTAGCAACTGTCGCTCGCCACTTGGCTTCAGACAACGCTAGTACGGACTTGTGCTCCCCGTACTGTCGAGTATATAAAGGGAGACCCCTCTAGGTTGTAATCCTTTTATCCGTAGGAAGTCGAGTCTGCCGCCTTGTAACCATGATACACCGAACACAGCATCCGGCGAGACTACCTGCACGTAAGTCAAGTCCTTGGTTGATTCTTCTTTCATTTTATAGCCAAGGTGTATATGGCATTTCACGAGAACCTGGTACACTCTTTTACCTAGACTACCTGAGCAGTAATTTTCGATCTTTACTGACTCCATAAATTTGAATAGATTATCGAGCACTTGTCCTTTCGCGCTTGCTTAAAACTGAAAGAGACTAGAGTCATCTTTGACTGTTTCTTGACTCTTAAAACATGAAACAACAAATTTTGGTTTCAATGTGGTAAAATAAACTACCTACGATTACACGTCCATTAAAGTTTGATTACTTGGCTTGTTTTTGTTTGCCTTGGTTTTGATCCAAGAGTCTTCATTTTCGATCTTTTTCCCTTTTCTGGTGTGATACAGTCATAGTGGCAGAACCATCAGTTTCGTCTACTGGCAGTCCTTTCTCGGACGATTCATTTGAAACTTCTCAGACCTCTAGGTCTGCCGAGCTTCAACAACCTGTCATCCCGTCAGAGTACCCCTTTGGAGAACCGGTTGAGTTCCATTGGCCTCTTTTAAACACTTGGTTTGGATTTTGGGTTGGGGAAAATTTTCCCCATCTTACATTGGGATCACCGTTTTTGGCTACTATCATACCTCCTAGCCCCTGTACTCTTTTGCAAGATCTCACAGTGGATTCAGACATGGACTCGTCTAGTCCTAATGGCAGTGAGGGTATTCTAGTTTCTGATGAAGGATACCAACTTTTCCCAGAAGACATCCATCAAGAGCCTACTCAATCTTCACCATCGGTGTCGCTTCCAACCAGATATAGGTCTTTGGGTCAAATTATAGCCGGTATTTTCTCCATGGCAACATCAACTCCGTCAAGGGGTCCGGTTCTCCTGTCGTTAGGGATGTCGCCGACGACACCTGTCTCATCGTCGACACCTTTTGTTACATCTGTTCCCACTAGGCCTACTATCTGTGTGGCTGCTTCGGCACCAGTTGTCACTACTCAGTCGTCAGGAGTTTCAACTTCAGTAGAAACCTCGATTTCCATGGAGATCCCTTACGGCCTTTCTTTTGAGGAGTATCAGCTCATTTTTCAGTAGCAGAACTCCCAGACTTATCAATCCCCTCAGGATCCTTATTGATCTTATTTTTCTCATTATGAAGCGGACGGTACCCCAATTTATTCACTTCCGTTTCAGCATGACGAGCAAGGCAACCCTATCTACTTGCCTGCTCCTGAGGCTTATCAGTTCCTTTCCAGTTTTATACCTACCTTGCCGATGCAACCCTCTAACCAACAAGGAGAACACTTTCAGGGACAACCTTCGGTTTAGCAGGGGTATGCTTATGACCCACAAGGACAACCATTTCAGGGACAACCTTCGGTGTAGCAAGGGTATTCGTACGACCCAAAAGGGAAACCCTTATAGGGACAACCTTCGGTCCAACAAGGATTGTTTTACGGCCCACAAGGGTAGTCTTACAATCCTCAAGGTCAACCTTTACAAGCTCAGCTTACGATCCAACTAGGGCAACCTCAAGGACCGGCTGGGCAACCGTTATATCAACCCGAACCTTCATACGGTCCTGTGGGGTAGATCCATCCATCTCAAACTTTGGTGCAACCTCAACAGCCATAATTTCAAAATGTTGCATAGTCAGGGCCATGTTATGGTCTTGCTCTAGGCCAACCTGGTTATCAGGCACAACCTGGCCCACCCCAACCATCAGGCCAACTTGCTCAGCAGGGACAACCTGGTGGCCCTCATTAGTCAGGTCAACCTGTTCAACCGGGACAACCTACACAACCTATTAACCCTGCTCAGCCACCATTCTATTCTATGCTGTAGCCGAATCAACCTGTGCACTCGACCTATTCAGCTTAGCAGGGCCCCACTTATCAACAGCCCGTTCGACCCTAAAGTGGTTATTTTCCTCAAGGTAAATATTGAACGGTTTATAACCTGCCTCAAGGTTTTGCTTACTACCCTCAACTGCCAGGCTATAATTATACTCCGCAATAGAATCCTTATGCTGCTTAATCAAGACCCTCATATAATTAGAATCAGTATCCTGGTTTTCAACCCCCGTATTGATGTAGCCAAAACTGCATTTAACCCACATCTACACATATAAAATGATTTTCAATTAAAAAAAAACCAAATAATCTCAGACAAGGTAAAACTTCATAAGCGAAAGTTGTTTCCTTTTTTTATACCCTATGGCTATAAACCATAGACCAAAACCCATTTCATGAACTTTGAATCAATATATTTTCGGGCCCACATTTAACATTTCATTTAATTCAAAAGTTCGACTATGGTTAAAAACCTAAAGCACTAGCATAATATTAAACCCAAAACATATTATTATATCCGGGTCCCACAACAATTTTCAATGCATCTTTGCGCGTGTTTAATCCGCTTCCCATCCAACGGCAGTCGCAAACCCAAAATGAAGTGCTTCTAATCCAACGAATATCGCATTCCATCAAACACGATGTTTAAGGTTTTAACTTATGCTATTTCAAACGTACCTTTTTCATTGTCGGGTCCACACCTTTCGTTAACCTCTGCTTTACTTCTGATGCGAACACCGTCAGATCTTTACCTCTTTTGATCGGACGGCTATTGCATAAAATTAAGCCCGGAAACTTATCCTTCCAAACTAACGCGAAATAGGTGGTATTTCTTTGCGACGTGTCACTTCCGGAGGTATATTGCGTAAATTTATTCAATACTGCTTACCCTTCCCAACCTACATGAAAACCATTTGTTGTTTTCTGAAATCGTCCACTGTTTTCCTTTGCCGTTGAATCCTAATTCCACATCCAATTTCTTTCATTATGGCTCCTCCGTATGCTTGTTCAAACAAACCATCGATTTCTATTCACTGCACTATGACTTCTCCCTTACTCCATCGTTCTGTTTGTTTAGATTTCATGTTGAACATACAAATGTGATTGTGAAAACAATAACCTCTTCCCTGCAATTGAATCTCCTTTCTGGCACTGATCCAAATTTTCTTACGCATTCCAGGATCAAACCCTCAACATAATTTATATCGATTTTAAGGATCACCCTTTTAATGGGTCACCATCGATCCATTCTGTGATCGATGGTAGCTCATTTATTATTGATTCAAACCCAAGTTTGAATATCGATTATCTCGCAATCGAATACTCTGTTTGTACTTCATTTTCCAATCTCCTGCATATAAATATGATGCCAAATCCTCTGCTTCACATACACATCATACTTTTATTAATCAAAACATACACACCTAATTTAATATCGAATTTCTCTATATATATAAAATTAAAATAATTACAAAGGATTTCTTTCTCTCTGGCCTGATATTCAATCAATGGCCTTTTCCTTATTCTGCTCGTAGGCTTACAATTCAAACTCTACCCTCTATCTCTGTTCCTTTTTTTTTTTTTTCCTTTGAGGCTTACAATTTATACAAATATTTCTGAAACCAATTCTGGTTCCAAATCCTCTATTTTCTCAACAATTTCCTATGAATCCTCTTTAATCCTAAAATCTCTACTTAATCCCTAAGGATCCTCTCTCATCCTAAAATCATGAACTAATTCTAATTTAGGATTTATAATTAATTCCTAAATCTATCAATCCCTATGGTTCTCAACTAGCCTAATCTTCTCATGCTCTCCAACATTCAGGAACATTTACAAAATTCCTCACAATATTGAATTAATTCTCATTAAAATCTCTTAAAAGATCACATAAGAAACCAACTCCCTTGAAAACACAAAACCCCTAAGTTTATTAAAATACAAAGAGATTTATGAGCCTAATGCTCCTGCATCAGACTCCCAAAGTAGAAATTTATCATGATCTCCTGATCATGTGCTTCCAACCTTTTCCTCCTGGATCCCATACTCTGTTTTGCTGCTGTCCAATAGCTGCACTATTCTTCAACTGCACTTTTCCAGGCTTCCATACCTTATTCTGCATCTTTCCACTAGCTATGCTTTCATAGTCTGTTCTTGTCTTCTCCTTGCTGTAATTTCTTTGCTTTCTTGTTGTTGTCTTCTTCTGAGACACCTTCATCATCAACCTCCTTATACTTTCAATCTCTATGTCCAGGTTAACTTCTTTCTAGAAATCACTCTGCCTTTTGTTGCTGCTTCCAATTTTTGTTGCAAATATCATTGTAGATATTGCTCTAAACACTGTTTCTCTGGACATTGCTGTAGATGTTGCTGCATATGTTGCCAATATTGTTGTTTCCTCCCAAAATTCCTGAATATCTTTGAAGATATATCCCTCTGCAACATTCTTCTTCTGCTCACTACCTGCAAATTTATTTTTAAAAAATAAATTATATTCAGATTCTTTAACTACAACAACATAATCATTCACTGTTCTTTGTATACTAGCAAGCATAATCATTTTTGGCAAACTAGTATCTGCTCCTATCTCTTCCATAACTTTAGGAATTTTCACTTTAGTGTCTGCAATTCCTTTCTCTTGTTCAAAAGTTTTCCGCAAGCATTTCAACCATCCCCTTTGTACTTGTTTTATCTCAACCACATCATCAATATGATGCAATTTAGTTTCAACATATCCTTCTTATTCGTCTTCTTTGACAATCTTCAGTAATTGTCCATCACCTCCTTGATTGATTCTGGCAATCAATTCAAATTCCTCAAACACTGTATCTTCATCCTTTATCAGAATAGAATTCTGATTCTCCATCACTGTGGCAGTTCTAATAGTCTGTCCTATAGTTTTCTCTTGGTCAATCAGACAAGACAAGTCCTCCTTGTCATCAACAATAACAAGTTCCTTCATATGAGACATGACTGTCTCATCTTCCTTGGAATTTATGAATTCCTTCTTCTGCAATAGTTCATCAAGTTCATTCAAGACAACTCCAAATTATCAATTTCAAAATTACAAGACCCAATGGTCTCATTTGATGATCCAGTCACCAAATATTCTTTTTGTAGTTCTAAGTCTCTTTTAGGACTCAGAAATCTCCACTGTCTTTCTTCCCAGCTTCCAGGGTTATCTCCATTGTGCCAATCACCATGATAGAATGATAATCCTCCACTATGTTTTCATCTAACATAGTTTCCCTTTCATTAGATTCTCTGACATTTTCCATTTGTTGTCTTTCTTTGCCTGCATAACTAACACATGAATTATCAGTATTAAAAATACAAGGTCTCAATACCTCTTCCTCCTCTGGAAACATCTCAGTATGCTGCTTTGAGTTTTCATTTAACTCCTTTGTCAGCACATCAGTATGCTGATTTAAATTCTCCATGAGTATATCAACTACTCTCTCCTTTTTATCATTTTTTTCAAGAATGTATCTCTACTATGGTTCACCATAATGAACTTCTTCAATTTTCTGAGTCATTCTTACATCCTTATCCTATGTTTCCTGACTGTTATTCAGGACAATTTCTTTGTCTTTCACATTCAGCAATTCACCCTGAGTATAGATCCTCTGCTTTTCCAACTCTCTTCTTTGACGATCTAACTTTATATATAACTCAACAATTTCAATTGGAGTAGAATTTGGAAAATTTACACAGTTTTTCACACCTCCACTTGTTGCTGAACAATCATCAGATGGTCCTTCTTCCTCTGTTTCAATACTCTGCTGCTTATTTCTATTAGACCCCTCTGTCTTCATTTCTTTCTGAGATCTTGCTATCTCAACATTAATCTGAACAGATTTCAAATTCAAATTCTTCTCCTTAACAAACTTCAAAGCTTGTTCATCATCCTGTGATGTACTTGCAATCATACAAAAATCATTACTTTTAAAACCACAAGAATTTTCAGTCTCGGTTGCTTCTTCAAGCATTTCTCCTTGAACAGATTTGCATGTGGAATCCTCAAATTATATCCTTGACTCAAAAAATATGAGTTCTTCCTTCCATAAGGCAATCTCCTTCTGCCTCCACTTCATTTGCAATGGGTGAAAAATTACCTTCTTTCCCCTCAGTGGAAAGATCCATCCTCCTCTCTGGTTTTCCTCTTCTTGTAGCCAACCCTTTAGTACCTCTAGTTGTACTTTAATCACTTGAATATCTCTTTCTCTATCCTCATCATTCATCTTATCTCTGTGGAATTCTTTATAACCTCTTCTCTGATCCTCCATGATCATCTTCTTCATGAGCTCTTCACTCACTATGAGTTGCATTAAGCCTCTGCAACAACAAGTTCTCCCTGCTGCCACTTACCTCACCAATTCCCTCTCTGGACTTGGTCTTTTAGCAAGCACTGGTTCTCTATCTCTGGAACCTCTTGAGCACTCTCTTCTGCTCTCTCTAGGCTTATATCCTCAACTCACCTTCTCTTGAGAACACTTCAGCTGTTCTCCCTATCCAACCTTTAGCTGGAATATTAGGTTCACTACCATCATCATCAAAAACTTAGTCTTCATCTTGTCTGCAACCATAATTCTGCAATCACAATTTTTAAACCAGATTAAAATCATCTCACCTTCAAGATATCTGCACGACCTTGTTCTCTTTATTCACTTTTCCTTTGAATGTATTGTTCTCATGTATTTCTGCAATTGCCTGTTCACTTCAATTTTGTGTATCTGCATCTTATTAGATTTATAATCTGATCTCCTCTTATTTTTCCCATCACACATGCATTTTAAAAACAAATCTTTAATTTTAAAAAGATATTTTCTAGCTCTGATACCAAAATGATGCAGCCAAAACTGCATTTAACCCACATCTACACATATAAAATGCTTTTCAATTAAAAAAAACCTAAATAATCTTAGACAGGGTAAAACGTCATAAGCGGAAGTTGTTTTTTTTTTTTTTTTTTTATACCCTATGGTTATAAACCATAGACCAAAACCCATTTCATGAACTTTGAATCAATATATTTTCGGGTCCACGTTTAACATTTCATTTGATTCAAAAGTTTGACTTTGGTTAAAAACCCAAAGCACCAGCATAATATTAAACCCAAAACATATTATTATATCTGGGTTCCACAACAATTGTCAATGCATCTTTGCGCATGTTTAATCCGCTTCCCATCCAATGGCAGTCGCAAACCCAAAATGAAGTGCTTCTAATCCAATGAATATCACATTCCATCAAACACGATGTTTAAGGTTTTAACTTATGCTATTTCAAACGTACCTTTTTCACTGTTGGGTCCACACCTTTCGTTAACCTTTGCTTTACTTATTATGCGAACACCGTCAGATCTTTGCCTCCTTTGATCGGACGGCTATCGCATAAAATTAAGCTCGACAACTTATCCTTCCAAAATAACGCGAAATAGGTGGTATTTCTTTGCGACGTGTCACTTTCGGAGGTCTATCGCGTAAATTTCTTCAATACTGCTTACCCTTCCCAACCTACGTGAAAACCATTTGTTTTTTTTTTCTGAAATCGTCCACTATTTTCCTTTGCCGCTGACTCCTAATTCCACATCCAATTTCTTTTGTTATAGCTCCTCCGTATGCTTTTTCAAACAAACCATCGATTTCTATTCACTGCACTATGACTTCTCCCTTACTCCATCGTTATGTTTGTTCGGATTTCATGTTGAACATACAAATGCGATTGTGAAAACAATAACCTCTTCCTTGCAATTGAATCTCCTTTCTGGCACTGATCCGAATTTTCTTACACATTCCAAGATCAAACACTCAACATACTTTATATCGATTTCAAGGATCACCCTTTTAATGGGTCACCATCGATCCATTCTATGATCGATGGTAGCTCCTTTATTATTGATTCAAACCCAAGTTTGAATATCCATTATCTCACAATTGAATACTCTGTTTGTACTTCATTTTCCAATCTCCTGGATATAAATATGATGCCAAATCCTCTACTTCACATACACATCATACTTTTATTAATCAAAACATACACACCTAATTCAATACCGAATTTCTCTGTATATATAAAATTCAAGTAATTACAAAGGATTTCTTTCTCTCTGGCCTAATATTCAATAAGTGGCCTTTTCCCTATTCTTCCCATAGGCTTACAATTCAAACTCTACCCTCTATCTCTGTTCCTTTTTTTTTTTTTTTCCTTTGAGGCTTACAATTTATACAAATATTTCTGAAACCAATTCTGGTTCCAAATCCCCTATTTTTCTCAAAAATTTCCTATGAATCCTCTTTAATCATAAAATCTCTACTTAATCCCTCAGGATCCTCTCTCATCCTAAAATCATGAACTAATTCTAATTTAGGATTTATAATTAATTCCTAAATCTCTCAATCCCTATGGTTCTCAACTAGCCTAATCTTCTCATGTTCTCCAACATTCAGAAACATTTACAAAATTCCTCACAATATTTAATTAATTCTCTTTAAAATCACTCAAAACATCACATAAGAAACCAACTCCCTTGAAAACAAAAAACCCCTAAGTCTATTAAAATACAAAGAGATTTCTGAGCCTAATGCTTCTGCATCATGTATCCTGGTCCTCAGCCGCCATCTCAACCAAATTATACGGCTTATACCCCTTATGGTCCGAATCCTTCAGGATAGAACCAATGGGGGCAGACTTATACTCAACCAGGATGGAGTATGGGTACAGGTCCTTATCAAGGACTTGCTATGCCTTTTAACCCTCGATTACCTTTTCTCGCCACGTTGGAGTTACCGGATGTGTCCAAATTGACAAATGATCCCATTCTTCATAGTCCTTTTTGGTCTCCAGTTTCGACGAAGGTTCCTGGTGATTGTCCCAAGTTTGAGGGAAAGTCTGGAGAAGACCCCCAAGCTCACGTCATTACATACCATTTATGGTGTTCTTCGAATTCTTGGGTGGATGACTCTGTTCAACTTCGTCTCTTCTAGCGCACTCTTACCGGAGCTGCTGCTAAGTGGTATATCAAACTGCCACGTGGCATCTTTAAAGATTTCAACACTCTCGCTATGGCATTCCTTACCCATTTCCAGTTGCTGGTTCATTATGAAGCCAGGCTGCATCTCCTAACATCCTTGAAACAGGACCGGGCTACCCATATCTCGGACCACATTCATGAATGGAGATGACGTCGTCACCTGATCAAGTTTGAAATTCCTGATCAGCTTCTTACTCATTGGTTCACTACCTCTTTTTTCAATCAGATTGTGAAAGACATCACCATGGGGGCATGTGTAACAGAGGAACAAGCCATTGCTCATGCCTAGTACCTTGAATTAATGTACTCTCAATCGGGCATTTTTTATGACATCTTGACTGAGGCTCCACGACCTGGGACCTCTAAAGCGCCGGCTACCCCATCAGTCAACAACGTTATTGGTTCCTTGTCTCAGACTTCGCGAAAGTATTCCAATGGGAAGTAGAAATCAAATTCTTCCAATAATTTTTCTCCTCAGGCTACCCCAGATTTTGGTAAAACCTCAGAGGTCAACGCCATTCAGGCTAATCCTGCAGACAAGACTTCCAAGGGGAAAAATAGGGGTAAAGGCAAGGCTAAATCCAATTCCCCAAAACCAAAATCGTCTAAACCTCGTGCTGGTGATGGTTGATAGCGAAAGCCGAAGTATACTTGTCTGATTTGTGATGAGGACCACTACACCAAGGATTTTCCTAGATGATCCGAGGTTAGTCAACTTCTCAAAGGCGCTAAGGGAACTCCAACGGTCCATAAAGAACCTTTTACATCTCAGCAGACCCAAATGGTCGATCAACCTCTGCCATCTGCGTCATTTGGCTCTTAAGTTTTCATGATGAACAATTTTGCATCCGTTTCCATCCCTACTTAGTCGAAGGATTATGCCGGATCATGCCAGGTAGCCGGGAAAGAGGTCGTTGATGGTCCTCCTCCCCCACCTGCCTCTGGTCCTCTTGAAATTGAAAGGCCCAATGCTGAACCTGTTATACGACCACCTTCTAAAGGTGTTCTCCAGAAATATTCTTATAATCCTAACGCCCGTGTTGCTCAACATTACAGTATTGTTTAGGACTTAGCACAAGCACCTTCTGCGATGTCTGCGTTAGAAGTGCTTCAGAGTTGTCCGTCTCAACGGAAGACGTTATTATCTGCGATCGGTGGGATTAACCTTGCTGATTCTAGCCTTGTCTCTTTCGACTCAGAGAATTTCGTCCCCCGAATTCTGCACCAGATTGCGCTTGTTATACAAGTCAGTATTAACAGTCTCAACATCCATAGAGCCGTAGTGGACGAAGGTGCATCTACCTGTGTCATATCATCTGCTTGCTGGAAGGCTATTGGCTCTCCAGCCCTGACTTCGTCACCCAATTCCCTTGAGGCATTTGATGGAAGGGGATCAAAACCCTTGGGTGTTCTCGCTAGCTTGCCAATCATGTTGTAAGGAAAGATGGTCAACGTTTAAGTAGAATTCATTGATGCCAAACTTAATTACAATCTGTACTCGGTCGCAGTTTGACTCACACTATGCTGTGCATTCCGTACACCCTCTTTCGACTTCTAAAGTTTCCATACAAGGGAAAAGTTATTACTGTTGATTAGTTGTCATTCTTTACCTCATCTTCTGAGAACAACGTGCCATACGTGGATCAAATTCCTAATCCCCCTGACAGTATAGGGCCGGGTCTTGTCAAATATCCCGCTCTCATGGGTATTTTTCCCCTTCAACCACCAAATACCATTCAAGTCAATATGGTCTCTCGGTCAGATGACCCATGGATCGTACCTTTACCTGAACAGGTTAATTCATTTGGAGATTCAATGTTTCTTAGTCCAATCGAAATCAATTGTTGTGAACTTACAGCTGCATCTGATTCTCCCCCTCTTGAAGCTGCTCCTTTGAGCATGTCTCTCGACGTGTATTCTCAATCCCCCTGGCTCGGTGACGCGGATTCACTTGATCCTTTGAAAGAAGTGTTTCCATCTGATGAGGCTATCGTGGAAACCATGTCTCTTGAAGATCTACCGTGGAGCGATGGGCATCATCGTTCCTCGTTTATGCCTTGCCTCGGGGCAATGTCTAACCGTCTTGAGTGCTTTGCATCTCAAGTTCCTTCTCCGCCACTTCAAATGCCTATTTTTACTCATGAAGTCTTCGCTAAAGGCAACTTGGGTAACATTAACCAAACGATGCCTATCGACATTTCGATGAAACCACGGATTTTCGAGAACATCCATGTGGGAGTCACTTGCTCTTCTGAAGAAGTCCAAGTGTACACTAGTCTCTTTCACAAATTCCGTGATGTTTTCGCCTGGTCTTACGAGAGATGCCTAGAATCGACCCCAGTATTGTGGTGCACGATATTCCCACCTACCCAGGTGCGAAGCCTGTTCACGAGCGTCTTTGTCCCGTGCATCCTCGGAAAGCCGCCGCTATCAAAGCTGAAGTTGACAAACTTCTCAAAGTGGGTTTCATTTATCCAATTCCTCTGACAGAATGGGTTTCTAACATTGTTCCTGTGGATAAGAAGTAGGGAGAAATTCATGTCTATGTTGATTATCACGATATCAATCAGGCCTGTCCTAAGGATAACTATCTCACCGCTTTCATCGATCAGATCATTGACAATTATGCGGGGAGTGAAATTTTCTCCCTTATGGACGATTTTTCTGGCTATAATCAAATCAACATTCTCTCTTTTGATCAACACAAGACCTCTTTTATCTATCCTTGGGGAAAATTCGCATATAAGAAACTCCCTTTTGGCTTGAAGAATGCTGGGGCTACGTTCCAGCGTGCGATGTCTTATGCCTTTCACGATATTCGGCATATTGTTCAACCATACCTGGATGACCTTCTGGCTCATTCGGCTGTGAGAAAAGACCACCCGGAACATCTTCACCAGATCTTTCTTCATTGTAGACACTACAAAATTGGGCTTAATCCTCATAAATGCGTCTTTTGTGTCGACTCTGGTAGACTTTTAGGGTTTATCGTATCTAAAGATGGAATTCGCCTTGACCGTCTGAAGGTTGAGGGTATTGTCAATCTCCCCTCCCCATCCTCATTACATCATCTCCAGAGTCTCCAAGGGAAAGCAAATTTCCTACGTTGTTTCATCCCAAACTACGCCAAAGTAGCTAAAGGATTTACACGACTTTTAAAGCAGGACGTCCCTTTTTGTTGGGATGAGATTGCTCAACAGTCTTTTGATAGGCTTAAGACGTTGCTTGTTAACGTTCCTCTATTATGTCCTCTGAATTACCATCGTGATTTCACCCTCTACCTAGCTGCCGCCTTCAGTACGATCGCTATGGTTTTGGTTCAAGATGATGATGACGGTAACGAGAATGTCGTTTACTACTTGTCTCGGAACCTTCTTGACCCGGAAACTCGTTATGCGCATGTCAAGAAGTTAGCGCTGGCTACGGTCTAGGTTGTCCAACGTTTTCATCATTACATCCTTTTACGCACGGTGACCGTGATTTTCGATTGTAACCCCAGACTTATATTCTGTCTCGGTACTTTCTGGGGGGAAAATACTCGAAGTGGATCGTTATCCTCCAAGAGTTTGATTTGGAGTTTACTACCGCCAAATCAAAGAAATCACTTGTTTTCGTTGATTTGATTTGTTCTCACCCCGCCGATTCTGCTCCTTCTTCCAAGGATCATATTCCGGACAAAAATCTTTTCTTGATCAGCACCCTCGATCCATGGTATGATGATATCATATTGTATCTCCAAACGTCTACTTTCAGATCTGAGTTAAAGAAAGATGCCCAACGCCGCATTCGGCATCAATCTCAACCTTATCGTATTGTTGGAGATACCCTTTATCGTGTTGGAGTTGATTCTGTACTCTGTCGATGTCTGACCCTCGAGGAAGCTGAGAAAGTTTTAAATGACTACCACAGTGGCACCTGTGGTGGTCACATGTTTGGTTATGCCACTACACAGAAGATCCTTCGTGCTGGCTATTTCTGGTCGTCCATTTTTAAAGATTGTATTGTTGCAGTACGCAAATGCCATGCGTGCCAGATTTATTAACACAAGATGCGTGCGCAACCTGTTCCTTTGCACTCTGTCATTACCGTTGGTCCTTTTACCAAATGGGGCATAGATTTTAGGATGTGTAACCCTCGTTCGACCAGGGGGCATGCCTATATTATCGCCATCGTCGATTATTTTACGAAATGGGCCAAAGAAATACCTACACTAGCTAAGGACAGTGAGACAGCGACACAGTTCATATTCAATCATGTTATTGCTCGGTTTGGTGTACCTCAAGCCATTGTTACCGACCATGGTTCTCATTTTCGGGATTATATGATGGTGGAGCTGACATCTAAGTTGGGTTTGCGTCACGATAGCTCAACGCCTTATTATCCTCAAGCTAATGGCCAAGTTGAAGCTGTAAACAAAGTTCTTGTTACAATGCTTCAACGAACAATCGAGATCCATAAAGAAAACTGGCATCTCATGTTGTTTTCAGCTCTTTGGGCTTACTGAACGTCGATCAAGAGTGCAACCGGATTTACCCCGTTCCAGTTGGTATATGGTCTGGAAGCCACGCTTCCAATTGAATGTGAAATCCCTTCACTTAAATTAGTTGTGGAATTACTACCTAATATTTCTCCTAAAGAAGAGCATCTCCTCTACTTAGAGAGATTGGAAAAAACTCGTCACTTAGCTACCTTGGTCATCGAAGCACATAAGAAGAGAGTCAAAGCCAATTTTGACCAAACAGTTTCCCCTCGTTCTTTTATTGAAGGCGATCTCGTTCTTTTGTATGACCAAGCTCATGACAAGCTGGGGGCAGGCAAATTCCAACTCATGTGGCATGGGCCCTACATCGTTAAACATGTGTTACAGAATGGGGCTTATGAGCTTATTGACTATGAAGGTTATCCCTTATCGCAACCCAGAAATGGGTTGTACCTAAAAAAGTATTATGCTTGATTCATTCATGCATGGTATGTGTACATAGGTGATTTTTTCATTTTGTGTGCATGTTTTGGTTTGATGTGCTTTCTGAACTTTTTTCTGCTTATTGGGTCCCTTTTGCTATGCAGATGTTTATTCCCCTTATGTCGGTTTCGCGGATCGTGCTTCTCGCAGTACCAGGAACTTGTCTTCAACAGCCTGGGTAATTTATGATCCTGTTGGTGAGTTGATTAACTTACAAGGTATTTTTCTGGAACCAGCTACAAACAATGTCGCTGAATATAGTACTGTTTTGGAACTATTAACCGAGGCAGTGAACCTCGGCATACGCGCATTGCTTGTGAATTTGGATTCACAACTTGTTCTTCTTCAACTGAACAGTCATTATTTGGTTCGAAACCCATGCATTTTGAGATTTTATTTGCGTATTCGTTTACTTGAAAGACATTTTGATTTCATTACATATCAACATATACCAAGATGAATGAATACATTAACAGATGCAATATCTAACATTGTGCTAGATATACATTTGCGCAATTTATAAAAACATCATCATATGTAAATTGACCCATGTAGAAAATAGATGTGTATATATATATATATATATCGTTTGTTTGCAACGTGTGCATCATAAAACCCAAAAACTAATATATTTCTGTTTCAGTTACATCGTGAGACAACATGTCTCTCAAAAATGTGCGGAAATAAAGCCTAAGTGCCTAATCAGCATGGTGCTCATGATAACACGTCACCGCTTGTACTAACCGCCTCAGCAAGCGGTGGATACGACTCGACACTCCTATAGTGTGCCTATGATAGGCCTGAGGCATATCATCCAAGCGAGCATAGTCTGGGACCCCACGGGCGATCCCCTCTAGGTTTTGCACTATCTCCTCCTCGCCACCCTCACCATGAGGATCGAAATTGCGAGGAATCCGCCTCGCTGTCGGTGACATGCCTGCAGGACACTCTGGGCCAATATCTACATACATATAAGAATAACTGTCAGAACATGCATATATATATCAAAAAAATTATAAATTCATGAAAAAAAATGAGTCTTGCCAAGTTCTTCGTCCCAATCCTCTCCCTCCGGGAGTGGGAGGTCTGGGTCTCCGGTGAAGTCTGTGCCGGTGTAGGGCCAATCCTCCACAAAAATTAATTGTCGTTGGAGCCAATAAAAAAACTTTGGCCTCCAGGACATATGTTGGCCACCCCCTACTCTAGGCATCAGTGCCACCCATCGGGCCATCTGTGGCTCATTGGGTGGTGGCATCGGGACTATAACCTCCTGACGCTGGAATATGGGTAATCGTTCCAAGAAGAACGATACCAGAATGGGACCATACCCAAATTGCTTTAGTTTGATATTCTTGCATTTAGTGAGTTGTCGTTTGATGTTGATGGTCATGGCCTCGGTCCAGTTGAAAAGAGTCAGGTTCATACACTCTGAAGCAAGAAGTAGTTGTGTCTTCGTGGCCTCATGTGGTGCCTGTGATCCCACAACCCGCGTGATAGTGTGCAGCACTATTCTCAGTGCCAGATTAGGGAGGGTTTGGATATCCACTTTGCCGCTCCCTGTTCCTTTTCGTGCCCCATGGCACACCCTGTCAATTACCATTACCATGCTTTCTCTGGAATGCCAGGTATCGGTCAAGATAGGTACTGCACCCCTACGCGACAACCCAGTGATGAAATACACATCAGAAACTTCGATCTTAAGCTCTTGATCCCGGAGTACGAACTTTTCCTGATCTTCGTCCCAAATTCTTATTAGATATTGAAGCAATTCGGGTTGAGCCCAGAGACATAGTTTCATGAAAAACTTCTTGAGCCCACAATTCCTAAGGGCATTCATGCATTGTTCATTTTCTGTGGCTTGTTCATCCTCCTCATTGTGTTCTCTTTCTTTCCACTCGATAACCATATTTTTTGCTTTTGTACCTGCATGAATTGATCATAGGAACATTGTAAGCCCCCTTGGGTATTAAAATTTGCAATCAATTGGTTGAATTTTCTTTAATTTAAAGCGGATTTTGGGTTGCGTGGTTGGCACAACTGTTTTGCTAACAGTCATGCCACCTGGCACGACCCCTGTATAAAAAAGGGTTGATTGGCGCGGGTCCGTGCCTAAAACCCGCGCCAACCGCGATGCCCTAATTTTTTCTAATCCTCCCCTAAGGGATCGAAAATGACAATTAAATGCAATGAAATATAGCTCAAAAGATGGAAAATGGTGTCGGATCTTACCTAAAATAGACGGAATCCGGATTGGTCCACTGGATTGTTCGCAATCGTCGCCTGAAGATCGCAGGGGAAACGGGTCACTGTTGCTCTGCAAAGAGGTAAAAGTGAAAAGTAAATATTATTTACCACTTATGGTCTTTTATAACTTTTCCAAGTCCCAAAATAAGTTTTAAAACATATTTGTCGATATATTTTGATATTATTTTCAAGGAATACGTTTTACATGCGTCTTTTTGTGCAGCGACAGGTTTTCATGTGATTATGACGGAGAAACAAGTTGTATTTTATACTTTTTCAGACTCGGTAAAAACACGAAAAAGTCACTACTAGAGTCACCTTTCAGCTCTTTTTTGACTCTCTAAAACTGAAAAGATCGCCGAGTCGCTTGTCGTTTTGAACTCGTTAATTTGGCTACGAAACGATATCTACCCAGTATACGTTACCCCTTTTTCGGGATGGGATAGATTATTTATGAAAAAGGAATACCTTAGCTGATCATGACTAAGAGGTTCTCTCGGATATTTTTTTCTACCTTTTTGGATCTGTGAGATTACCTACGAAAAGGGACTTCTGGAGTTTTCTTTTCCGCTTTCTTTTCAAACTCTCTAAATATGAAAAGATGCCGAGTTCTCCCTTTGTTAGAATCGTTAAAACTGATGACATCGGACTCCGTCGTCATGACGTTACTCAATTTCCTCCTTCCTAGGGCTCGTAAAATGTACTAGGTTGGATTTTTCCGAAGGACAAACTTACATCACAAGCATATGCTATCCCCTTCAAGCTTGTTTTCAATGGGGTACTCGCCATAATTGGTGGGGGAAAATGGAACCACATTACAGTCGTGTTGGCAGTATGTCGCTCTTGAACATGGTGTTAGACTCCTATACCAATAGGTGTCATTTTTCATGATTAACTTGTTGAGATATGCAATATGTTCAAACCTTTTTCTTGTTGCAAAGGTGTTCCATATTCTTAAAAAATCAAAAAATCAAAAAATTTAAAAAATGTAAAGAGGGTATACCCTAAAAGAAAAATCAAAGGGTGAAAAGAATAAAATGGTCAAAAAAGTGAAAGAAATGAACCCCATCAAAAAGAAAGGCCATGGAAAGTGTGCAAGTCTAAATGCCACTACTTTTTGCTCTGATGTAATAAAAAAAATTTTGTGCAGTTTGTTAAACTTTTGCCACAATTTATGAAGAGTCAAACTGTTTAAACTTGACTCATTCATTTTTCAATTTCATGCTGTAAAATAGAGAATAAATATCTAACCAAACAGTTTAAACTTGGCAGATAAGTAGATAGGTAGAGTTAATAAAAGGTGCTCAACAATTTAATCTGAGTCCTTGGATGTAATAAGTGTAGACTTAGATAGGTTTGCCATGTAAAGAAAAAGAAGATTGATAAGGGTTTGCCAGTCTAAGTGCACCCTAATAAAGAAGAGAAAATGGTAGAGTAAGTAGGTAGGGTAGGTAGATGTTGTTGCAGAATTACATGTGATGAATGATGGTTCCAAATGTGTTCAATTTTAATTTCATCACAAGTGCAAAGGCAGATACTACATTGGAAAAAGTTCACAGCAAAGCAAAGTCAAGATTATTAACTTCCCCTTCATTTTCCCTTAAAGATTTCACTAATTTCCCTAAGCACTAAGGTATTTGAAGATTAAAGGGGCTCAAGGCATTTCCTTGACTTTTGGAGGGACCAGACCCTCGGCCCAATAATTGAAAAAACCTAAGTACTTGAAATCATCCATTATCACCTTCATTCACCTCTCAAAAATCTTTTTCTAAGTAAAATCCTATTTTACTTAGGAAAATCCTTCAATATTTCATGAAAAGCCCTCAAAATCACTTTTATTCTAAGTCTAAGTGATGAAAGTATAATAATGCCATTTACTTTTGAATCTTCACTTTCTTGGTTATATTTAAGTATTTTTAGTTTACATTGTTCCCTTGTCATATTAACTCTAATTTATATATTAACTCCCTATGAAAATCACCTTGTCCTATGTATATAAATCCTTTTATAGTAATATCCCCAAAACCCTTATATTATGACTTTTTGGCCAAAAGTATTTAATTCCTATTTTATTTAAATTAAAAACCCACTATATACCCCCTTCTGGCTAAACTATAACATTAATATTATTCCCGCCCCCCTACAGTAAATAAATCGTATTGATTTAATTATTGTATAGATAAAAATATATGAAAAAGTGTTTAAACATATTATATATGTTTAAAAATAAAAATAAAATAATTCCCGACCATCCACCATACCAGGGATTAATTAATCCACATGATTAATTAATAACTGACCCCAACCAATCAAATTCCGCCCGATGGGTTTAATTAACAGTTAAGTACGTTGGGCCCGCGCCGTTAATTCCCCACCATATCCCTGTCCCGTCAACCATCCGATCGACCCATCAAAGATCTACGGCCCTCATCCATTTTGCTGGCCATCCGCGTACGAAAGATAACGTGCGATGGCCAAGTGGTTTTCAAACAGTGTCGTGCTACGTGTCAGTCGTTGTATCACATCGCTGCCCTTCTGCCTAAAACCGCCTTCCCTCATAAGCGGTGCGATAAAAACCACTTACCACCTTTCCGCTCGTGACATGTCCACTGTACCATGCTGACGTCATCCAATAAAATAATAAAAAATTCCGCCACCCATTGACTTTGTGAATAAAACAAAATAAGCTCGTGTTTTCCATTTTTCTCAGTCGCAGAGAACGACTGCACTTCCATGCACAGTAATTCAAAATTTTAATAGTTGAAGACCGCCAACCTTTGCCTCGTCTAAGGAAATTGCAACCAAGCATCCAATAAATCATTCGCTTTATCCGATACCTATTTGAAACTAGATTCATCCTTAGAAAAACAGGTATTTACCCTAAATACGCGCTGAACTCTGTAAGAAACTCGGCTTTCCATTTCCTTTCACTGAAACAGAGTTAAAAATTAATTTCTAGTTCAGTTCTATATCCTGAGAAGTGTAATTATATTCCCAAACTTGCAATTGCACCTGCTTTTCCCGTCAAAACCCGAATTCCCATTTTTGAATCCACAAGAACCAAAAATGGAAGTTCCTGTGGCTTTAAACGTAGCACCGTTGAATGCCCCTCACAAATTATTGGATTATTTACCTTTAGCCGATATGGACTTTCAAATTAAAAACCTGGGTATCAGTGAGAATCCCCTTCGAATATTTTGTCGCTGCAGAGACAATTATTTGAATGGTTCTGACATAATTGGACTCTGGGAGTCCAATATGCCCATGTACTTTCTCCCAGCAGTCCGTATTTTCCCTGAAATCATCCATCTTTGCCATGCCAACTATGATCCTAACCAAAGAGCAGTCTTATCCCCAAATCAATATGTCCTCTTCCCAATAACTGCTCAATCCATAAATGAGATGCTACATTTCCAGCCTAGCCAAGCACTCACCCCTCTACACATGGTTGAATTACTTGAGAAGTCTACACAATTGTCCCATGAAGAGTTAAACCGTCTTTGTCAGACTTTCATGCTGCCACAGCATCAGCCTAAAGGACCTCCCCCTTATGGCCACACCTATTTTACTGATGAAGGCAGACTTATTTTAAACATGATATCTTCAATAATGGGTTTTAATACTAGTGAGTTTGTTGACCAATTGACCCTAGTGTTATTGTCTATTTTTACCCCTGGACAGCCTCCTGCTGTTAGGTATGACTTTGCATCTTATATTGCTGACAAAATCCATGATCAATTCATGAGATTTGGAAATGAAAGAGTACTCAAATATTCTTCCTTCATATATCATCTCATGATATACTATCAGTCAGAAATTTTTCCTTTCCATATTAAGAAACTTGATGCTAAAGGAAAACCTAGGTCAGTTATCTTCTGGTCTGCTATCACTTATCATTCTTATGATTCTCCTTACTCCTACAATGAGTTTATTGATCTGTTTGTACATCTAGCAACCACTTTGTTAACTGGAATTTCTCCTCCCAGAGTCAGTAATGAAATCAAGAGAAACCTTCAACTCTCAAAACAATATAAAGTGGGAGATTGGTACTTATATCAGAATTATACTGAAATTAGGACTTATGGATGTGAATTGTGTCCATTCAAGTTGCCCAGATATGTTCCAATGAGACTTTTTGCACTTGATTATTTCAGACAGATGAACAATTCAGATATAGTTCATTTCTGTAATGCCAAGAAGAAGGCGCAACTCAGGATAAAGAGCCAATTCGGTCCCTTTGTTTGTAATTCTAGGGAGGCTGGGAAAGAAGCCGAAAGGATTTTAGAAGACTACCTCAAATTACAAAAGAGTTTCTACTAGGCACCCTATGATCCATATAGCTTTATTTGTGACAGAAGAGTGAAAAACAAATTATCTCCATACATTCATTTTAGGATGCCAGAAATTGAACAATATGCAAATACAGATGAATGGGTGGAAGGAAATTTGGTAGAGCAAGATAGTGAACAAGTCAATATTGATAATATAATGAAAGACCTTGAAAAGATACTTGACCTGGACTCTATTGGGCAGGTACAGACAGCAGGACCTTCTTCAACAGGAACTTCACAACAACATTTGCAGGAGATCAGTGCAGTGGCAGTAGAATCAAAAGGAAAAGAAAAAGAACCAGACATATAAGTAATTGAAAAGTTCACAATGACAGAGCAACCAGAGACATCCAAAGAACAAGGACAGGCACAAATATCTCCCGTTCAAACCAATCTAGTAGAAGTATCAATTTTGCAGACTCCATTAAATATGGAAAAGGGAAAAAGGAGAGAAGCTGAAGCTGCTACCCCCTTTCATTGGATCTTCACAACAGCCTCAGGCCAAGAGACAGAAATTGAATACTCCTCCAAAAATAGAATCTATTGATGAAATCCTTGATAGTCAAGGGCCAGAACAATTGGGCAGTCAAAAAACAGGGACAGTCAGTGAAGCATCCACTACCTCACAAAGGAAAGAGCTACAGAAGCAAAAGAGTGTTGAAATATCTTCTTTCAAAACACCAGTTAAAGATATAGGAGATATAAAGAAGGCATTTATCAATATCAAGGCCAGGAATGATCCACTGAGAATTCAAGTATATAATCAATATCTGAAAATGGCTCCAAAGAATCAAGAAAGATTGATGTCAGCTTTTGACATCCAACAGGGAAAAATGATAATGAGCCATTTAAAACCCAAGGTGAAACAACCCCAAACAACTGCTGATTATATTAGGAAAAAATTTGAAGTCCTAGCAAAGGATATCCATCCTTTAGATCAGATTGAGTTACATAAGTAGACTGGGGAAATGATCTATTGTACTTTTACTGATAAGGCAATGGCAGCTCACAAGTTACAAGATTATTTGGAGAACACCAATACACAGTTACAGCTTGAGAAGGCTTCTTCTCAAGCCAAAGACAACAGGATAAAAACATTGGAAGAAATAATAATTGGTTTGGGACACAATCCAAAGGATGTCAAAGAAAAAAGATGATGACATTGTAGCT
Organism: Pinus albicaulis; assembly: GCA_034641835.2. Lineage (NCBI taxonomy): Eukaryota > Viridiplantae > Streptophyta > Pinopsida > Pinales > Pinaceae > Pinus > Pinus albicaulis. The sequence continues at coordinate 931,585,779 of CM076578.1, read as the reverse complement.
TTGAGAAAGCAATTGAAATTGCCAGCTTCCAGACATCCCCAAACTGAAGAAGTAATAAAGAAGGGTTCTGAAGAAGAAATGATGGAGTTTCTCTTAAAAATGAATGAGCAATTGATTGAAACAGAAAAAGAACTGGAACAAGCTTTAAAAGACAAGCAGTCCAATGTTCCAGTATCTACAGCAGTGGTTATCACAGGTACAACAAGTCAACCAACAGGCCAACCAGCAGAGCCATCACAGGTAAATACTTCAACTTTGAGTACAGAGGAATTAGTAAAGCAAATGAATGACTTGAAACTGCAAGTAACATAACTTCAGCGCACAAAGTTACAGCTTGTTAGTTTGGAACAGAAATATGATCTTTCAAAAATGACTGTTGCTAACAAAACAAGAGAAGTAAAAAAGTTGGAAAAATTGGTTAAAGCTTTGGAAAGGGATCTCACATTGGAGAAACCTTTAAGAGAAATAAATGACATCATTTGGGATGATATTATTCAGTCAATAAAAGATATCTGGTCCTCAATCCAGATAATATACGAGCAGAATGATTTGGTCAAAGTAGCTCTGGATGAAGTTGAGAATACACGAGCAGAATTAGGAAATAGGCCTGAGGAAGCCAATCATCTTATACAATTCCTAAACACTCAAACCAGATATCAACTTGAAAATGTGGGTATTCAGGACAAAAATGCAACAATCTTGGAGATAAAAAGAGTTTTTACTAAAAGAACTCTTATGCAAAATTTAGAACGAAGGTGTTTTGACATGCAAAGTGAAATCATTGCTTTCAGAGAAATGTTTAATGTTTTATTGAATAAAGGGTTGCCCATCCCTATGGTTTCAGAAGATAAAATAATGGACCTGGAAACTTATGTCAAGAAATTGGACATACATGCTCACAATAATTTCATTGCTAGTTCCTCAAACATTTCATCAGAAGCAACATTACCCACAGGAAGGAATCTTCATGACAGATTAGAGAATTTATTTTATCTTGAACATGAAGTAAGACATTTGTTTCCTAATCAGCCTACTTTCTTCAGATATACCGAGGCCGATGAAACATTAAGAAAGCTTCAATTGACCAAAATAGCAGAAGATAAATGGTGGGAAGATCTATTGGAACTTTTGTAAAATTTATCCTTGTATGAAATTTTGCCTATTTACCACAGTATAAAGGATAAAAGGACAAACAAAGGTCAAAGAGTATCAGTTCAGTTAAAGTGTATCAGTAAGAACAAAGAGTATCAGTGAAGCAAGTCAGTTAGAACAAAATTACTGAAAAGGACAACGAAGAGCTAAAATATAGGTCCTGCCTCCAGCACATTCTCAAAAGGAGGAAACAACACAACATTAGTTGCTTTTTTATCTTATCTATGAGGCCATCTGTCTCTATTTTTATTGTAACTTATTTGTGAGTCATTTTAGATTATATCTCGTTTTGTTAAAGAGATATTTTGTATGA